>JAQPPZ010003613.1:4800000-6000000 GCA_028583015.1 Wollemia nobilis | reverse complement strand
AGGCCAATTTCTTGAGGTTGAGTGTTTCTCAAGGCAACCTCTGTTCGATTTCCTTTGGGTTGGTGGTCCATCTCATGCCATTTAAAAGTAGGTAATAATCTTAAATTTAGTGGATAAGAGTTATTGTGTCCTGAAATTAATTTTTTTACTAAATAAATGATGATGGGTAGTTACTATTTTTCATGTATTAAAATTAAAAATAGTAAATATTATAATTGTGCTTCTTCCGCATATGGTAGACCCAAAAATAAGTAAAATGTTCTATAAGCATTAAATAATTACTTTATTTTTGTAATTGGTCATATGGTATAGAAATGTATCCCACCCATATTACACTATGACCATGTAGTGATATTACAACCAAGTAATTATGCATGTATAGCTTGGCAAGATTAAAACTTGGGTTTCCTTATTGAAAGTTGAGAAATTTAATGGTCGAGCTCATCTGATCTAGAAATTGAAGCAGTTCTTGTGGAGAAAATCTGGTCACAAATCCAATGTACATAAAGATCCAAATGCAAGAAAGTAGGTAAGAAGGACATCTTCAAATAATTGAAGGAAATACAACATGAAACATCTCTATGATAAAGAAAAATCATAAAATTTTTAAAACATCACTCAAGCAAATTATGCGAAGAGAGGAAAACAAGAGGATATATATTTTTCAAACTTATACCTTTGATAGTTGTAAACTTATGGATATAATCAGAGAAGCCTTGGAATCATGCAAAAAGTTAAAACCCAAGAAAATAAAACATGAAAGCTTCCCTATAAATCCATGGTATGATGAAGAATGCAAAGTAGTAAGGAGAACCTTAAAAGAACCAAGTAAAGAAAAAATAAAAAGCAAGATATATAAACAACTAGTGAAAACAAAAAGGAAGAATAAATAAGAGCAAGAAAAAAAAAGAGTTGATATATTTTGCAAAGCATATATAGTCTAAGACAATTTTGGAAAGAGCTATAATAAAGCAAAAGACACACAAAAAACAATATTACAAACGATCAACCATTGCAATATGCTAAGCAATTATATGAGAGAAACCAAGAAAAAAATACCCTTTCAATAATTAACACAATTGAGGAACATTTTTGAAGGGGCATTAAAAACATTAGCAATAGGTAAAGCTCATGATATAGATGGTTTGCAAGCCACACATCTCAAGTGTGGGGTTGACATCTTAGTACCACATCATTGAAGAAGGCTTTCCATAGGAATGGATAACCAACCTAATCATACCATTGCATAAAAATGGAGACACCAACAATCCTTCAAATTATTGCACCATCATGATTAATCCTCTTTTTGCAACTCTTTTGCAACATAGTAGAAAATAAAATTAGTTAATGGGCAAAAAATTATGAAAAGAGGGCAATAGAGCAAGCACGGTTTAGACCAAAGTACTCAATAATAAATTTGTTTTAGTTTAAGACACCTAATAAAGAGGATATAGAATAAAAATGGAAAAGTTTATTATTGTTTTTGGGACTTTAAAAAGGTTTTCTACACAATTCCTAGAGGTAAATTATGGAAAATAATGGAAAAATTTGACATACCAACCAACTACATCTATGTTGATGACCTCATTTTGATTGACAAGATACTTGAAAGTATAAAAGAACATCTAAAAGCCTTAGAGCATTATTGTAAAGAAGTTGGAATGCAATTAAACACTAGCAAGACTAAAATTATGGTCATTTCTACTCGGAGAGAGAAAAAACAACCATATATTTTATTTGAAGGAAATCCTTTAGAGGTGGTAATAGAATACAAATACCTTATGTTAGATTTTCAAACCAAACTCAATTAGGGAGTATGCAGGATGAAAAAAATACAAGCAGATTGCAGGGCACTCTACTCATTGCTAAGTAGGGGCAAAAAAGTAGAGCTATGAAACTGGAAAACCATTAGGGCCCTTTTTGGGTTGAGCTATTCTAGTGTTGCTATATGGGTGCGAGGTGTGGGCTAACAATACATAAAATTTTAAACGAAGACAAATAGAAAAAAATAAAAAATGATTGATTACAAATTATTTTCAAATTAAAACATTAGTCCCTAATGAGATTTTACTTGCTAAAATAAGAACTTTTCCACATAAATAGAAGTTATAATAAGGCTATTGAGATACCTAAAGAAAATAAAAAGAATGATAACATGTTTCCAAAATAAATAATCAAAGAAATACTAAATGGAAGAAAAAACACATGGATGAAATAAAACAACAAATGGATGTTAAAATGGAGCACTCAATTTTATGAGGTCTCAAACTCCAACAAAGAAATTAAATAGTATGTGAGGAAAAAATTCAAACTTGTCATGTGAACTGAAAATTTAGGAATGATAAAATAATTATACATTGAGTTCAACCCAAACTAGGAACATAACCAAAAGAAGTACATAGATGCAAAGATCAAATGAAAAGAAAAATGCTTATAACCCAACTAAGATCTAATACACACCATCTTAAATGCAAAACCAAGAGATAGACAATTCCTCAAGAGGTATAGTTAGAATGAATATGTGTCTTTGCACAACAAGATGTTAGGTTGTGGAGTTTGATCTTGGCTAAAATTTAAGTTTTTCCTAATTGTATAAAGAAAAAGAAAAGCAAAAAGCCCAAAAAAAGCAAAAAGCCAAGAAAGCAAAAAGGATTAAAAGATAGATTTAAAGATTAAAAAACATGGTCTATGGTTAAAAAAAAAAAACTATTGTAATAATTCTATATATTTGAGTATCTTGTTTATGAGAAGTGCATAGGATTGTGCATCTCTTGTAGAGAGAGTAGGAAGCTTGGTATAGAGCTTGATGCAAGGGTGTTTGCATGTTAAATTATTGTTAGAGTAATTGTGTGGAGATGTTGGTGTTTTGAAGAGGAATTTGTAGTTGGTTGTGTTGCATGATTACTCCCTTAAAAGAATGTATTGGTGTTAATACAAAGGACTAGTGTTGGGTGAACCACGTTATATGCTATGTTTTATCTTGTCTTGCATGTTTATGTTATTCTTCTGTGATTGTTAATCGTTTTTGTTGTTACTGATTAAGTTGCTTGCTTCAAGAATCCCCTTTTTTGTTTATATAGTGAATTCTAACAATTGATATCAGAGCGAGGTTGGGATTTAGGATTGAGTGGGAGCTTGACTTGAGTGGGAGCTATGGCAGAAGAAGGGAAGTTCAGAGTGGAGAAATTCAATGGCCAAAACTATCAGCTGTGGAAGATGTAGATGGAGGATTATTTGTATTAGAAAGATCTCTATCTACCTTAGAAGGTAAAGTGAAGCAACCGTTAAGCATGTCATATGAGGAGTGGGCTCTTCTAGACAGGAAGGCATTGGGTACTATCCGTTTGTGCCTTGCAACTTCAGTGGCATTTAAAATTTTTAGAGGTGTAGACTACGAAGGATCTTATGGACACACTAAAAAGGTTGTATGAAAATCCCTTGGCTTCAAATAAAGTTTTTCTAATGAAGCATCTTTAGAATTTGAAAATGTCAAAAGATGGATTTGTAGCTAGTAATTTAAATGATTTCAATATAGTTGTTAGTCAGTTAGCCTCGGTTAATATTAAAATTGAGGAAGAGATGAAGACCATTCTATTTCTGTGTTCATTACTTGATAGTTGGGAGAGCTTGGTAATGGCTATTAGCAATGGTACTGTTTCTGGTATTCTTTCTTTTGATGATGCAGTGAGTGCAGTCCTTAGTCATGAAATGCGAAGGAAGAGCACGAAAGAATCATCATCTGGTATAGCATTGATTGCCAGAGGAAAACATAAGACAAGAGGAGTGAATTCGAGGAACCATGAAGAGCAAGGTGGATCCAAGTCCAAAGGAAAGATGGTGTGTTGGCATTACGACAAGAAGGGGCATCTGAAGAAAGATTGTTGGTCTCAGAATGGAGATGGAGGAGAAGCAAACATAGCAGATGAAAAAGAGGATTTGATCCTTTCAGCAGTGGGAACTGGGAGACATGTCTAGGAAGATGGACATGGCTCAGGATTTATTGTATGATTTTTTAGGATGGAACACATAATATGGTTATAGCTTTGGATCATTGCGATCCCAAGTCCCTAAGTTGGAAGGTAATTCCACACACGAGGAATGTGCTTTCAAAGCTAGTGGCAAAGCCATATTGTGTGTGTGCATGCTATGGGTCATCCATAATATTATGCAGATCTTGCCATGGGTGGTGATGTTTGATTCACCATGATACAAAGCAATTCTGAGGATGTTGTTATTATCACTGATTTGTGGTAGAGAGATTGTGTGTTGCTTGTTGATCACATGATAAAAGAGCGTGGATGACACTAGTCTGGTGTGATGGTTCAGAGCATGGTTACAACAATCTAGAGGAATTGACATTCCTTGTTTGTCTTAAAGATGTTCTTTGGCGGATGCAACAACGGTAGAGTTGTTGTGGATCAGTCTCCAAGTGGGAGATTGTTAGGTTGTGGAGTCTGATCTTGGCTAAAATTAAGTTATTCTAATTGTATAAAGAAAAAGAAAAGCAAAAAGCCCAAAAAAAGCAAAAAGACAAGAAAATAAAAAGGATAAAAAGATAGATTTAAAGAAAACAAAAACATGGTCTATGGTTTAAAAAAAAAAACTATTGTAATAATTCTATATATTTGAGTATCTTGTTTATGGGAAGTGCATAGGATTGTGCATCTCTTGTAGAGAGAGTAGGAAGCTTGGTATAGAGCTTGATGCAAGGGTGTTTGCATGTTAAATTACTGTTAGAGTAATTGTGTGGAGATGTTGGTGTTTTGAAGAGGAATTTGCAGTTGGTTGTGTTGCAGGATTACTCCCTTCAAAGAATGTATCGGTGTTAATACAAAGGACTAGTGTTGGGTGAACCACGTTATATGTTGTGTTTTATCTTGTCTTGCATGTTTATGTTCTTCTTCTGTGATGGTTAATCATTTATGTTGTTACTGATTAAGTTGCTTTCTTCAAGAATCCCCTTTTTTGTTTATATAGTGAATTCTAACACGAGTAGTAGAGACCTGGAATATGAAACCTACAAGGACATCAAGATTGTATACGATGACACTATAAAAGTAAACTCTCTAATGAAACTTTTTAAAGAATTAAGAATAGAAAAAACAAGGAAACTTCTTATTGAAATCAACAACAAAAGAAACACATTCTAAAGATGATAAGAGGATGTTAAGTTTTTTGACTTTGTTGAACAATTTTTTAATTAGATATTGTTAAACTTTGGAACTCTAAGTAGGAGGTCCAAGGTTTGAATCCAAAAAAGAGTAGGGTTGTACATCATACTCCATCTTGTATTAAAGCTCTTATTCTCATAAATTGTTTTGATCTACTAAATTAAAATCATTTCATTCATTTCATATGATGTGATTATTTAAATTAAATTATATATATATATATATATATATATATATATATATATATATATATATATATATATATATATATATATATTTAATGAGTTATATGCTTAGTTACCAAATTCATCGAATTTTTCAAATAAAATTCAAAATTCATCGAATTTAAAACCCTAGCGCATAAATTCGACGAACAAACCTTAAATTCGACAGGGAAAAAAATTGGCAAAAAATAGGTGAAAATGGTTGCGAGGAGGGAAAACGTATTTTTGATAAACACGAAGATTAAAAAACCCCGACGCTATGAGCGGGTAGACGATGCTTCGAAGCCCTTCTGTAATTGACGGAGATGCAGAGAACCTTGCATTCATTGGCCACAAGATTGAGATAGCTCTGATAAAGCGACGACACAGTGATTTCGATGCAAAAGCCCCCTTCGTGTTCATCTCCATCCTGGCTCAACCTCAACCAAAGATTGAGACAGTTGTCATCAAATGTGAGCGCTCAACAAACACAGAGCTGCATACACCAAACACTGAAATCCATAGCCTTTAAAACTGCTCCATCTCTGCACGTCACCCGTTCCTGCATTCTTTACTATTTTTTATTGTTAGTCTTCTATGTAAGATCTCCATCTCTGTTGACTCTTTCATTAGCTTGTAATTGGAGTCTGTGGAGAGTTCGTCATCCTGTTGAGGTTTTAAATAAGAGTTGGTAAGGCCAAATATGCAACAACCAGTGTGGTTGTTAGAAGTTGCTCATGGATTCCGTGGTCCATCGAAACATCTACAAAAAGTGATTTTGGAGGGCTCTCCTTAAAATTTATATAATAATACATGTTTTTTTTATTTGATATATTTTGGAGGGCTCCAACTTCATCTCCATCCCAACTCGACCCCAAGTAGAAATTTAAGAATTTGAGAGTTTATAGACAACATTGAAAAATGATATGTATATTTATAATATGTCAAATTTATGTGTCTAACTTTATTCCGAATTTTTGAACATGTCGAATTTATTTCAAACTTCAAGAGTGTTGAATTCGAATACGAACTTGGTAACTAAGGTTATATAGGATTGAAACAGGTCCCACCCATATTACATTGTCATCACAATTGTAATATTACAACAAAACTTTAAATATTATCTATGCATCGTTTAACAAGATTCAAACCTGAGTTTCCTTCTTAAAATGTTGAGGAATCTAACCGATTAAAATAATATCATTTAATATACAACTTAAATTTTTTAATATAAATAAAATAAAAATATATTAATTAATAATATTATATTCTATAATTAAAAAAAAACCTTTAACAAGATAAATATTAATATAAAACATTAAACAACCTCAACAATGTTAACTCAACAATTAATTTCCTCAACTTGAATATAAATCAAAGTTAAAAAACCACAAATATATAATAACCAATCTATTTTTTTAAAAAAAGAAACAAATACCCAGAGGGAATACTTGTTTGAATCAACCTATCTTAATACCACTATATAGTCAAATCTTTAAAAAAAGAAATCATATTTTTAATGCTTGATAATTAATGTTAAGTAGTAGTTTGATGTGAATTTTATAAGTGTGTTAGACCAATCGTTATCAATCCGCTCAACCAGTAGTTCTTTCAAACTGAATCAACAATATCTAAGTAAAATAAATTTAGTGAAAATAGTCCTGTAATTTAATCCATGAATTTATCATTTACTAAAAATAATATATATTAATCTCACAATCAAGAAGCTTTAGTTAAAGTTCAACGTTTAGCCTTAACCTAAATAATGTGCATTTTAAGCGATCTTGCTTAGAGTTGGAGTCGCAAGACGGTCACAGGAAGGACAAAAAAACAGAATAAACAAAGAAGAAAGAAAAAAATAAAAAATAAAATATATATATATATATATCACAGTCTCTGCTAAGATGCTTTAGTTAGAGTTCAACGTTTAGCCTTAACCTAAATAATGTGCATTTTGCTGGCTGTTATCAAGAAGCGATCTTGCTTCGAGTCCCTAGACGGTCACAGAAAGGACAAGAAACAGAATAAACAGCAAATTGAACACAAACACAGGCAATAATAATAATATTAAATATTTCCCTTAATCTTATCTCGTTCAAAGAGTCACAGGCATGGCTGCTGCTTCCTAGAGATCACCGGATTTTAAGCGAAATTGAACTGAATCGAATCACCATCACAGGAAGGCAATGGCAATGGCAATGATGAATCTCCACCTTCAGGTGCCAATAAATTTGCGTTCACTTTCTTTCTCCTCTTCCCCGTTTCAGTTTCAGCGGCAATATTCAAATTCAACCAGCATTTGCAGAATAATTCAACCCCATTCTCTTGCGAGGAAAATTAGAAAGAATTTTACTATTGCAAGGGTTGCGGCAGCTGCCATAGGCACACAACCTGAAAACGCTTCTGCTCCTTCTTCTTCTTCTACCACGAATTCTGAAGAAGAGGTATTACTTGAAGTGAAGGGGTTGAAAGCCGTTGTTGCGGAGTCCCGCCTTGAAATCCTGCAGGGCATAGACCTCGTCATCCGCCAGGGAGAGGTAGCAACACTATCTCAACAATACATTACGATTATGCAATAATAATGTTTGCCCCAGCTCGTTATATGTGCAATTTATCCCGTTCACGATGGTAACCTAACTTTATTTTCCGTAACTCATGGTCCTCGTTAATGCCAGGTCTGTAAGGCCCGCATTATAATGTGAAATTACTCTCCTCTATCTACTAAACTAGACATAACTCCAAGCTTATCCTGGGATATAACAAATTTGTCAGGGCCAAGTGTTTTAGGCATTATGTCTGCAGTCTGCTTCTGCGTAACGCAAGAGTGAAGACATATTTTTTATTATCAACAACCAGCTGCATGATATAACGGCGGTGAACTCCAAATTTTTTGTTCTCGAATCGAATAGAAAGTTTTTATCAAACACAGTGTGTTATTTTACTTAGTTGTTCCTTTGTTCTAGCATTTGCATGACAAACTTTGTTCTTCAAGATTTTTAATACAGTCTGATCATCCCAAAGCAATGGACATGGCTCAAATTATTTTATACGGGTATCAACAAGAAGCCCCCGACCAAATAATTTCAAAAGCGGAACTGTGTTGTATCGTCTTCTTCCTCGGTCGAAGACAAGGCAGTTGTAGGCTGTTTTTTTGATCAAAAAGAAAAAGAATTTTGGACTCTGCCAAGACACATCTCCCAAACCTAAAGGAAAACATAGCAAACATAGCCTGAAGTAGACTTTCAAGCATCGAAGGATTCATCTCAATCTGAATCTCTGTACTTTGACAATCTGAAATATGTAGTTTTTTTGGTCCAAATTACCAAAGTCGGTGGTTCCTTTGACTTATCTGAGTACCTGTTTGCTCACTTTCCAATGATCTTTCTGAAGTTTAGACATAAACCAAGAAATATAGCTGATTACGATGCATAAATCTGGTCTAGTGGATTGGAGATAGATTAGGCTGCTCACCCTCAGTCTACAATCTAATTTATTCAAGGGTTGAAAATTAGCATTCGCATTGACTGATAATTTCAGTCTAACCTTAACCTTCATAGGTGCAGAAACTAGATAAAAGAGATTTCATCCTGAAACTTACAAGCAAAGTTTTGGTATATTTTGTTGTGAGACAAACACATGGTTAGATTACCGAAACTCTACCCCTAGGTAGTGGTATAGGAGGCTTAAATTAGTCATATGAAAAGCAGAACAAAGCTAGATTTCACCTTTTGAATTGGAGCAGTCCTGCTCCCGATGCTGGCAAAATCATCAACATAAACATCAAAATTGCAATGTCCCCACCATTGCTTTTGACATGGAAATTTGGATCAAAAATACTTTTTTTTTTTGAATTTGGAATCTTGATGATGTTCCTCTATTTTGATATACCAGGCTTCTGCAGTCTGTTAAAGTCCATATAAGGACAATGCACACCGAATATTCTTGCTTGGAACCTGGAAACCTTGCGGTTGAACGTTGGCTACAAGGTGTGCTTTGTACTTGTCAAAGGAACCATTGACCCTAGATTTCACTTTGTATACCTATATGCACACACTGGGCAGCTTTTTTGGGGATGATTTTTCCAATTCCCAAGTTTCATTCTTCATAAGAGCATCATACTCGGCCTTCATGGCATTTTCCCATTTAGGCTTTCCTTTTTGCTTCATCATAATTATGAGGTTCAAAGATTCTAGCAACAGCAGAAATAACAGCAAACTTCATATGCTTAGAAGAACCGCTTACCATCTGCTTTCTCAGCCTTTTAAAGTTACCCTGGTATGACTAAGGATGAGGAAGCTCATCTTCTTGAACATCCTTCAACTTTGTATAGCACTACTTAGGTCTCTTTCTTTGAGAAGCATGTCTTGCAAACGGAGTTAGGAAATCTTCTTGTTCCTTGTCCAATTCTTCCTTTGAAGTCCATAGTTACCATATCCTGCCGTATACTGATAAAATCCAGATCAGAGCGTATTTTACAAACTGTTGAATTAGTCCAACCTGATTTATAGTTTACTAAAGTTAAAAATAATTTCTAACATTGTTAGACTAAAAACACAAGGAAAAAGACCCGAGACTTGCACAATGTGCATGAGAATAAGGTATTCTTCATTTGCAGTCTGCCTAGCATCTACTTATCATCCTTTTCTACAGATTTATGTTTTGTAATCCTCCTTACACAAAGAAAGCCAGTTTTCAATATATCCTCCTTGACACCACCAAAGTCTGCCTGTGATTAGCAGTGCACAAGTTTGACTAGGGTTGGTTACAATACTTTGATAAAAAAATCCAACTTTGCACTATATAACATCTATTATATATAAAATATTTCTATGAAGTTATGCTCATGAATTGTTGTGTATTTGTATTTGATGCATGTTCTTAATTTCTTTAACTGCATCTAGAAAAAAGGCGCCAAAAGGAAGATAGAGGAGAGAGGAAAGACAAAAAAGGGAAAGATTAGGTTTTACTTGCATTTTAAGTTTTTTTTTTTTTAAAGCATGATAATCACAAACATAATGAATGCAATGCAAAATGATCCTAACTAAATGAATGCAAAATGAGCTTAACTAATGAAATGCATGAAAACTAACTAAATGAATGCAAACGAGATGAATGGAAAGTAGACGGAAAGAAGAAAAGAAGGAAAGAAAAGAGAAGAAGAAAACAAACAATGATAGGAGAAAGAAATATGGAAGGAGAAAAGCAAAGCTCCAAAAGGTCAAAAGAAAACAAAAAGAAAATAAACAGAGCGGAACCTTGTAAGGATGTATGCTTGCAAATGGTCGAATGGAGGCTGCCCCTCGCTAGTGACCATGAAGCTATCCTGTAAGGGTGTTATGCTTGCAAAGATGGACAAGTGTGGAGATACCCGCTATGGGTGTAGTGCTCGCTGATGGCCAGAGATGAAGAGATACCCACTAGGATGTATGCTCGCAAATGGTCAAGATGGAGGCTGCCCCTCGCTCGTGGCCATGAAGCTTATCCTGTATGGGGTGTTAAGATTTGATTGATGTTGCCAAAGCGAGTACTACCCGATAGGGGTGTGGTGTGTGCAAAAGATATGAATGAGAAAAGCAAAGCACAATAGAGAAATGTGCATATGTGTGCATGTGTTAGACGAAAAGAAGATAAAAGAATGAGAGAAGCAAAAAGCAAACAAAAGTGTGTGTGTGTCCTTATTGAAATTTCAATAGCTAAGAGATGTGCGTAAGATAGTTAGTGGCCGT
This sequence comes from Wollemia nobilis, assembly GCA_028583015.1. Classification (NCBI taxonomy): domain Eukaryota; kingdom Viridiplantae; phylum Streptophyta; class Pinopsida; order Araucariales; family Araucariaceae; genus Wollemia; species Wollemia nobilis. Next base: position 5,988,900 of record JAQPPZ010003613.1, on the reverse strand, counting down.
ATGAACACCATAAATGATATTCACACGGTATCTACCCTATCCCACAAGGATCCCTTAACAATCAAAAGATCAAGAAGGAAGAGTGTGAGCAAAAACAAGACAAGATGCGTTGATGGAAGGAGGAACATATATCCTTTGTCTTGACGAAAAGAAGAAAGAAGACATGCAAAGGACAAGGATATACAAAAGGAAGAACTATATCCCTTGACTTGGAGAAAATATTGATGATCATTTTATACTTTCAAAGGTCAAGGAATATAAAAGAAGAAGAAGAGAAGACATGAGCAAATGAAATGATGGAAATGCATGGAGATGGGCCCTAGGTTGGGGATTCGCTAGGCATTAGAGCCCTAGTGTGAGTGCAATGCATGTGAGCTAAGACCTAACTAGGTTTCATCACTTGCCATCCTCACGAAGTCCCCAAAAATCTATATGATCAAGCAGTCATGCAAGTATGGTCAAGCAACAATGCAATTATATGACAAGCAAAATGCAAATGGAACATAATGTCAGGCAAACCATGCAAAATATGACAGGCAATCATGCAGTATGAGCAAGAAAACCAAATGCAATATGAAAACTAAGCTAAATGCAATATGAGAAAATGCAGAGTCATGCATAGTATCTTTTTAGATGCATTATGTTCATTGGTTCTTTAAGTTCTTTACCATCCAAGGGGGAACCAACTTAGGGTGCACCAAAGTTACCACATTGCAGAACAGAATGTTAGTGGGATAAGGCGGTCCCTCATCCTCATCACTCCACTCCAAGCCTTGATGATCCAAATATTTGGCATAAGTAATAAGGTGATCATCATCATCAAATGGTAAAGGTTGGTTTTTATTGGGTATGTAGCCTATGCCACATCTCCTAGGCCAAAGCCCAACTTCCAAAGGCTCTTGAATACCTTTTTGTTGTGGCCCCAAACCTTTACCTATATATCCCATGCTAGACAGGATTTGCTTGGGAAGTGGGTAATCATTGGATAGGTAACAATGGGCAAAAGAACGCTCTACAGGAAGAGGGTTGCTACCATGGATATTTTCTTTGAGGGACGTACCCATGAAGATAAAGGTACACGTGCCAATGTGTACGACTTCACCCTTCTTATGAGGTAAACCCATAGTCCTCGGTGAAGGTGGTAGCTTGGCAAGATCTAGAAGAGGTTCTTGAAGAAATGGATTGACTTGATCCTGTGATGAAACTTTGATTAGTGGTTTCTCACTTACCTTTAAATTTTCAAGTTGTTTGGTAAGGTGAGAAGAAGAAATTGAAGAAGAAGAGGAGAAGAAAGAGAGACCAAAGGATAAAAATTGAGATCTGATTGAGCTTGCTCAACCATTGAACAATATTGAAATGGATGAGGGTCACTCGGAATGGTGACAAGTTGATTTTTGAATTCGAACTTCAAGCATTGATGAAAAGTAGAAGGGACAACCCTCATTGCATGAATCCAAGGACGTCCAAGAAGAATATTAAAATATGTGGGGCAAGGTACCACATAAAACAAGGTATCTAAGATCTTAGGTCCAACCCTAAGGGGGAGGGATATAATGCCACAGGCCTCTTGGGACTCATTGTTGAAAGCTTTGATGATGACATCGGATCTAGTTAAATCTTCCTCTTTTAATCCAAAATTTTGGAGAAATTGAAAAGTGCATAGATTGAGGGAAGAACCATTATCTATCAAAATTCGCTTGATAAATGTTTCCCCAATAAATGCAGTGATGTAGAGGGAAGAATCCCCTTGCAAGTCTAAGGAAGGAATATCATCATCCAAAAATGTGATATGATGTATCCCAAGGGAACCTACAACATCAACTATAACACTAGGGGAAATATCTTGAGGAATAGATTGTTGACTTAGAAGCTTCAACAAGGCTTCCCTATGAATAGGAGAAGTTTGCAAAAGCTCTAAGAGGGAGATCTTGGCTGGGGTACTAGCTAACTATTGTTGAATGTCGAAGGAGACTTTAGGTTGAGGTTTCAACACTAAAGGTGGGTTTTCTACTCTCGTGCTCCTTTTTTGGGTACTCTTCAAAACTAAGGGTGGTTTTGAAGGTTGATTGGATGTAGAACTCGTCTCCTGCTGAGATTGTTGAGTCGGTTGAGCTTGAGCTTGTTGCCTTGTAGTTACTGCTACCATACCAACCATATTGTTGTAGGGAGGTGGCACATTATGATATGACACTTGATTAGCTATATGTTGCCCATGCTTAGGTAGGGGGTCTTGGAAGATCCCCATGTCTTGATTAGTTGTGGGTGCTTGTTGAGTAGGAGGTTGATTGTTTGTTGGAGGATTGGGTTGAGGACCCTCTATAACAAGGCGACCTTCATCAATTAAGTCTTGAACCACATGTTTCAACCTCTTACATGAATTTGTCATGTGCCCCTCCACTCTATGATACTCACAATGTTGATCAGGCTTATACCAATTAGTTGTGGTATCGGGTTGCCTTATGGGAGGTAACTCAATCATGTTAGCTTCCAAAAGTTGCTTTAGGACCAATAAAATAGGTTGGTTGAGTCTTGTGAAATTCCTTGGTGGGGGTTTTTGAGGTGCGCTAAGCACCATATTTTGTAGGGTGTTAACAACATTGTTAATAGGCCTACTATCCGTTACCCCATCACCAACTACATGCTTGTTCTTATACTGATCTTTCGTGGTCCTATCTTCTTCTTTCTTTGGCTTAATTTGACCTCTTTGAATAAGGGCTTGCTCTACCCTTCTTGCTAGATCTATTGCTTGGTCAAAAGAGGTAATAGTTGTTGTTTCCAATTCATATGATATTTGCTCTTGTAAATTTCCAATAAAGATCTCTAACATATCTTGAGGAGGCAAGGTGTATCTTAATCGTCCAACTAGACTTCTCCAATGAGACAAGAAGTCCAAAAAACTTTCATCCTTACCTTGCTTCAAAAGGTATAAATATTTTATAGTCACATTTTTCTCCACATAAGCTCCAAATTGTTGAACAAACAATTCTGTTGTCTCCTCAAAATTCCTCAAAGAATGATTAGGCAGTTGATAATACCATTTCAATGCCATACCACCAAGGCTCTTAGGGAACATCTTTAGTAACAACATGTCATCATATATAATATCATGGCATGTTGTCCTAAACATCCTTAAATGCTCAATTGGGTCCTCTGTTCCCTTATAAATAGGTAAAATCGGCATTGGAAAATGCTTAGGGTAGGGCCTAGAGGTGATGATAGGGTCTAGGGGTTGATTGCACATTTCCTTATAGTTGTAGGTGAAACTTGGAGGTTGAAGCATATCTATTCTTGAAGCCAATTGTTTCACCATATTTGTCAAGCTTTGCATATCAGGATTGTTGTTGTGCAATGCCCCTAGATTCCCTAGGGGAGGGTTATAGGTAGGTTGTTGAAAGGGAACTTGGCTAATGTTGGAGGCATTAACACTGTTATGATATGGGTTATGGAAGGGAATGTTTTGTGTGGTATCCTGTTGTGGGAGGTAACTCACATTTGGTGGAATAGAAGCATGAATGTTGAGATGAGCAAAATGAGAAGGAAATTGAGCATAATCTTGAGATGTACTACTAGTTGGAGGAACTTGTGGAATTCCTCCAACGTTGGTGGTCATAGTAGTAGCATATGTAGGTTTATGAAACATATTAACATTATGAGAAGATTCAAACAAAGGATTGATGTGAATGTTTTGAGAAGAAATGGTTTGATGATGAGATGTCCCAACCTCTTTGAGGGGGGTCTCTTCATCCATGGCCTTATTCAAGGCTTGCCTGTGTTGCTTATAGAAATTCCAAATATGATCAAATGATGTGAAGGTTAGCCTACCATGAGGACCTTCAATAGGATCAATGTCATCATTATTCTCCAAGTCCTCTTTTCTCTCTAGATTGGGATTCTCCTTGTCAATCTGATCATCCTTTTGAGGATTCTCATCAAATTCTGAAAGCTTTCGCTTATTCCTAAGGTTTGGAGCCATAGGATTAAGAGAAAGGACAAGGGAGAAAAAGAGATCTAAAAATAATGAAAGACACACAAAAGGTATTTTTTAAAGTGTTTTCATGTTCTAACTCTATGCAAACAGATTTAATGGTCTTGCTTATAGTTGAAAAGAAAAACAAAAGGGGCAAAAGGAAGAGGCTTCCTAATTTGGCCACTAAAAACGTGTTTCACGTCGGGTTCACCAAAGATGTAGAGGGGGAAAACTGCCCTATCGCGTATGATTCTCGGTTGGATCCGTTGGGAGCCAAGGTGACCGCGAGGGTGTGTTATATTCTCTACACTCGAGGGCTTGGGGATCGAAGGGTTCACTAGGAATGGTTTAAGGACTTGCTCCAAGTCCGGGATGGAGATGTTTGATGTGTATATTGAGCAAACACCTATGTTTGGCCTTTCTAAAATCTAAGCTAAGAAATGAAAGAACAATGCAAGACAAACAACAATGCAAGCAAGCAAGGACTAACCCTAGAATGATTCTTGATTTTCAATGATGACTAAACCCTAACTTGCAAAATAAATCTTTTTCTTTTTAGCAAGGGATCAAGAGAATGCACAAATAGAACTAACCCTAGAATGCAAACTATATGCTTTTCTTCTTTCAATGCCTAAAAATGAAATGCTAATTTCAAACTAAAGAGAGGTGATTTCCTTTTCCTTTAGCTAATGTATCAGATTTAGGTTATTGACTTTCAGCTATAGGAAGTAAAATGGTCACAGACACCCATAAAACAATCTAAGATTAATTTGGAACACTTCTTGGTTCGGAGACTGATCCCCAAATCCATGCCCAGTAGCCGAATCCGCACCTTGTAACCTAAATCCATGCCCTATAGCCGAATCCGCGCCCTGTAATATCAACAACCTTAAAACCCTTGGAAAAATTGATCAGTGCTTGGGGGGCCTACTTAGGCCGCTATGTGACTGAGCTTGGAGGTGCAACAATCAAGCCCCCTTGGTCCTTTTAGCTGATCGTTCAAAAATGAAATGATCTTTGACCTTTGGAACAAACACAATGAGATATGACAACATGAAATAGTGAATCAGATGCAAACATAATGAACACAATGTTGAACTAGTATGCAATTAGAAATCTAGGGTTTGGGGACAAAATGATTGCCCCCAAGCTAATATGATTTGAATGCAAGTGAAATAGAATGGTAGAAGCTAAAACAAAATGAGAACATGAATCGAATAATGCAAAAGAAATATGCAAACCAAAACCCTAGGGTTTGGGGACAAATAGTTGCCCTAAAACCTATCTAGACCGAATCTGCACCTTGTAAATTACTGGGTGCGGATTTGATAAACAAGAGGAAAAGAGCAACAGAATGCACGATAGGCGAAAACAAGGTTTCGCCGAATTCGTGCCATGTAGTGGACGGGGCCTGAATTCGAACAAGAAGGCTAAAACAGAGAAAACTGATGCGAGCATGCAACTTAACACTAAGCAAGAATGATTAGAAGCTAAAGAATGCAAAGAAACAACCTGATAAGCCTGTAGAAGAAGCAAGAGCAAAGGCAGAAGACCTCTCCTCCTTCAAGATGACAAGTTTGTCGTCAAGGCTTCTCCACTTGCAAATCACAAGGAACAAACCAAAGAGCAGAGCACTAGAGCACCAAGAACACCAGACAAAATAAAGATTGCACAAGAGCTCTTCACACATCAAGATTGCCAAAAGAAAATTGTTGTCTTTTCTTGCTTGCTTTGTTGAAAAAAAAGGGATCCAATCCCTTTATTTATAGAGGGTTTGGAGGGCTAAAAAGGTGAGAAAATGAAATTTCATTGCGGGCAAGAGCCAACGCCAAAAGGAGCTGACAAGGGGAAGGGATTTTGAGAGAAAGATCCATAAAGAGCCAAATCTGTGCCCTGTAAATAGCGGGTGCAGATTTGGCAGGCCAAATCCGCGCCCCGTAAAGGGCAATTGCGGATTCGAGACAGCTAGACCCATGTGCAGTTTTTCTGCACTTTGGGGGACCAAACTGTGTTAGAATGGGACAAAACTTATACCGTTGGAAAGCTCTTTTCGAGCCCGATCCAATGGTAGTGGTTTTGAGAAGAATGGAGAAGATTTGATGGGGGAAAAGTTGGCTCAAAGATGACCTTAATTTTCTGAGAGGAAAACTAAGGATCCAAGGAAAATGACTCATCTTAATGGGTCAATATTCCATGTCTACAGTTATGCTCATGAATTGTTGTGTATTTGTATTTGATGTATGTTCTTAATTTCTTCAACTGCATCTAGATTTTCCAAAGTTGATTGGAAATTCCAATTTTTTGATTTCTTTGACCTTTGAAATGAATCCGAAGTTTCAAACCTTGTTTTATATTTATTTTTTAATTGGTTATATGGGATTGAAATGGGCCCCACCCATATTACATCATGACCACATAGTGGTATTACAACAGCTTGGCAATTATGCATGTATTGCTTGGCAAGATTCAAACCTGCCTTGAAACTTGAGGAATATAACTTGTTAAACCCTGCCTTGAAACTTGAGGAATATAACTTGTTAAACCCATGTCATTTGGGGAAGTTTCAAACCTTCTTATTATGATATTATTATTAATTTTTTTAACTTAAAACAAACATCAAATAGTTACTCTATATGTAATGTTCTTAATATTCAATATTGTATTTGAGCATATAACTATTCCAAATCAGATTATTTTTTCTTGGAATTTTTTTTAGAGATTCCGAACTTTTGTATTTTTGGAACTTTCAAACTTGGTAACTATGCTTGGAACTAGTTCCCATTGGTGTTAATGGCACTGAGATGGATTGAATTACCAGCACCGGAACTTTGTCCAGAAACTTTAGTGTCTACAACATCATCAATTATTATAGGAACATATAGAGAAGAATTTTTGTTATCTGAAAAGAATAAAGTTCTTTTATCTGTGATAAAATGTGTATTGATGATGACCTTACTTGTACATCAAACAATCTGCATGCCTTAGATTGCTCGTTGTTACCAACGAATAAATACCTCGTATTCTTCACATCTAATTTTTTTCTCTTTTCTTCCAGAAGTAAAGCAAACGCACTTTTTTTTTTAAAAGAAAAGGAGTTATATATTGATACTAAAGTTTGCAAAGAACAAAGTTTATCCAACAAGCAGCTTGGAGGTCACAAGATTGCTGCCCAAAGGGAGGGACAGGCAACAAAGCAAAATCAAAAACTCCAAAAAGCGTGCCAGAATACAAAGGGCGCTGGAAACCCAAATATTAAGGGTTCTCTAAACCCTAAAACAAAAGGCATCGGAAATACAAGGGGTGCCATAATTGCCGAGAAAACCTAAACCGCCAAAAGCTCTGGAATCACCTAGTGTTCCAGGGTTGTCTAGAGGCGTCAGAATCTCCAAGGGAGCAAGAATCTTCATAGGCTCTAGAATCTCTAAAGGCTTGAGAATCTCCAAAGGCACTAGAATCTTCAAAGGCTCTAGAATCTCCAAGTGCTCCAGAATCTCCAAAGGCGCCGAAAACACCAAATGCTCTGGAATCGCCATATGCTTCCTATCATCTGTGCCACTCATGTTGTCTGCTTTTCTTTTTCCTTATTACTCTGAGATGCAAATAGGCTATGTTTATGGCCTCATTTGCAAGGCGATCAGCCACCATATTGTGCATCCTTCCAATGTGGAAGTATTGTATATATTCAAACTTCTGTTCCAGTTCTCTTAGTCTTCTCTAAACTATTCGAAGTTGGACTGATGAGAATTCCTTCCCCTTAGATAGGGCAGAGATCACAAGTCTCGAATCACCATACACATGGAGTTGTTTAATGCCTTGTTCTTGAGCCAATTTTTGTCCCATTTCACAGCCTATCAATTCTGCAACATTATTGGTTGTTTTCCCCAAATTGATTTTGAACTGAAGCATTTCATGGTGTGGTGCCACTAGTATTACTCCACCAGCTGTTGCATGGCCTGGGTTTGATTTAGAGGCTTCATCAAAGAAAAGTGCAGGGAACTTTATCTCTGGAGGTCTGATTGTTCTAACCTGTGGCCCAGAATTCAGGAGATTTTGGAGTTCCATTTGGTATAACAGTTGTATCTCCCTTTTTCTTAATCTCCTGATGTCTTATTGTTTATGATATAGAGCTTTTGTGTTCAAGACTATCTCCCTTAACACTTTGTTGGTTAACACTCGAAAATTGGTTCTTTTGTCATAAAAAATTATCTTGTTTCTTTCCTTCCAGACGTGCCAAATGATGAATATTGGCACTGAATACCAAATCTGCCTTATAAGGTGCTTATCCTTCAGTCCCCATTTGTACATTTGGCCCCAACTGGTTAGGCAATTTTCTGAGTTGAAGGTTCTTGAGATTGTTGATCCTAGCTGCTGGGTTATTTCAATCCAGATTTTAACTGCTTCTGTACACTAAAAGAACAGATGTGACGCTGTTTCATTGTTCTTGAGACACCTGTGGCAAATATGAGGCCCCATGATATTCCTCTTGATGAGGTTGTCTCCAGTAAGAATCTTGTTTTGGAGCACCAACCAGAGAAAGGCTTGAAGTTTGGGGGGAACCTTGTAATTCCATACCTTGGCTATGGTTGAGTTCTTCTGACCTTGTTGCTGTAATAACACCCCTTGGTTGACTGTGTAAACACCTGGCCCACTAATAGAGCCCCATACAATCTGATCTGGAATTTGGGGAGAGAGTTTAATCCCTTCAGTTTGGATGTGCAGCTGTCTCCATGAGTCTTGGTCAAGATGTGGCAGGGGAGGATCGCCCACCCATTCAATTAAACTTGCAAGAGAGTTAACACCCGACTGTTGCAGGTCCACTTTTAATTCTGGGGAACAATTCTTAATGATTGGAGGTCCTCCCAAGACCGGATCGTCCCATATATTAATTTGTTTACCATCCCTCGGAAGCCAAGAGGTATGATTTAATATAATGTCTTTAGCTTCCACAATATGTTTCCAAATTGAGGAGGAGCCTGCTATGCTTTTCACACTCTTTAGGAGCTGGATCCCATTAGAGTTGTTCAGATATTTGCATTTTAGGATTTGCTTCCATGGAGAGTCTGGCAGAGTGAGTAGATTCCAGAGCAGCTTAGCACTTAGTGCCTTGCTAACAATCGTTGTTTTCCTGATTCCTAGGCCTCCCTGCTCCTTTGGCTTGGTAACGGTCTCCCAATTGACCAAATGGAACTTTTTCCTATCCGATTGCCTCCCCCCTTGCCAAAGGAAAGTTCTTAGCATTGCATCTGACTTTTGCAAGATATATAAGGGTGCATGATACACCAACAGTTGATATATGGGAAGACTTGCTAGTACTGTTTTGATTAAAATAATTCTTCCAGCCAAGCTCAACCAACCATTGCTATACTGTTGTATTCTCCTTGACATATTTTCTAGAATTACATTCCAAGTTTCTTGTTCTTTTGATGGAAGCCCATAGGAACACCTAGGTAGTTGAAGGTATCACTACCTTTGTGAAATCCCAAAATCTGAGAGAAACCTCTTTCTTCTGCTGCTGAAGTATTTATAGTGTAAAATCTGCTCTTCTGGGTGTTTATCTCTGCCCTTGTGGCTGAAGAGAAGCAATCTAAAACTTCTTTGATCATCCTGACATTTAGTTTTGTGGCTTCCCCTAGTAAAATGGTGTCATCTGCAAATTGAGCATGAGTGATTGTTCTATATCCTATAGCTGCTCTAATTCCTAGGATTTCTTTCCTTCTTCTCAATTTGGTCAGGGTCCTCCCTAAAGTTTTAGCTAGAAGGATATAAAGGTAAGGAGAGAGAGGACACCCTTGCCTTAATCCTCTAGTGGCTTTAAAGAAGTTAACAGATTCGCCATTGATTAGAGGGGCTGTCCAAGGTCCCTCTATGCAAGCTCCTATCCAGTCTATCATTTGAACTGGAAATCCGAATTTGGCTAACACCTGTTTTAGAAAGCTAGTATCTACTCTATCAAAGGCATTGGCCATATCAAGTTTAATGGCTATTCTTTTCTTTTTGGACTTGGCACTTGAGGGTAGGGCTTTATGAATCATTATAACATTGTCATATGTTTGTTTCCCTGGAATAAAACCCCTTATTTTGGATTTATCAAATCATTAATCTTCCTTTTAATTCTATTTGTTATTATTTTAGTAATTATCTTATAAGAGCCATTGCAAAGAGCGATAGGTCTGAATCTGTCAAAGGTAATTGCATTTTTTTCTTTTGGAATTAAAGCTAAGAAAGTGGAGTTGATCGTCCCAGATAGCTTACCTCTTATCCTTGTTTCTTCTGGCATTGTCAACAGGTCGTCTCCTATGATTTCTTAAAACGGCTGATGAAGCCTTCTAGTCCTGGAGTTTTTGGCCTTGGGTAGTTTACGTAAAATTTCTTCCAACTCTTCTTTGGTTACCGCTGAAGAGAAATCTTCTTTGGTTACCACTGAAGAGAACTCTTCTTTGTCTCCTTTTAAAAAAGGAGGGATCTTGTTCTACAGAGTGGCCTGAGCTTGCTAATTTACTGCTGTCTTTGTGAGAAGGGCCAATTAATTATCTCTTGCTAGCTCCTTTATGACTTCCTGATCAGAATACATTTCTCTAGCTTTGTGAAGTTCTCTAATTGTATTTCGCTGGTAGCGTTGCATTGTTTTCAGATGAAAGTACTTTGTGCTTCTGTTTCCTTTCTTGAGCTAAATCATTCTTGATCAAAGTCTCCAAATTGCCTCTTCTTCTCTAAAAGCTTGGTCCATTTCTTGGTTCAGCTGGAGTCTTCTCTCTTCTTGTTGAGGGGTTGGAGGCTGATCACCCATCTTTTGCTCAGCTTCCTCCATATGTTGCAACAATATACTTGACCTCTTTTGAACTTCAGTCTTATTAGCAATCTAGTCCCTAATGGCTTTCTTGAGATTGGAAATTTTTATTTTCCATACCTCCTGGGGACTGTTTGCACAGACATGTTGCTTCCAGATACTTTCTACAAATGGTGCAAACTCCTCATGCTCCATCCATTCTGAGATGTATTTGAAAGGAATCTTCCTTTTCCCAAGAGCATTATTGCTCATATCCAAATAGATAGGCTTGTGATCTGGGACTGAACTTTGAATTCTGTCGCTTGATACAAGTGGATACCTGAACAATAAATCTTCTTGTATTAGGAATCTATCTAATCTTTCTGCAATGAATTTAATCCCAACTGTTCTGTTTGTCCATGTAAATATTCCATTTTTGGGGATTATGTCTTGGAGTTTCTGCTCAGTTAATTTGCATAAACAGGTCCTTAGAAGGATATTTTGAGGGAATGCCTCCTTTTTTTCTCCCATTGGGCTAAAGTCACATTCAGGTCCCTCCTGGATATGATTAAATTTGGGGGTCTTTCTTGACGAATCCAGTGCTAAAGACTTTTCCAAGCCTCCTGTTTTAAAGACTATTTTATTTGGTCCATAGAAATTGACTATGGTCCAAGTCTGTCCCTTTGGAGAGGAGAAAGAAGCTTCTATCCAATTTCAGTGTCTTGTTGTGGATCCCATGAAAGGAGAAGCCCCCCCTTGAGGCTCCTGACGAATCTATTGCTTCTGGGTTTGAGGATCTCCATATGTTTTTCTATTCTATTCTTGCTGACTGCTCTGCCATTTTAGTTTCTTTAATGCAGATAACCATTGGCTTTTGCAAGGCTAGTAAGTGACTTAGGTAGTTTTTCTTCAAGGGACTACCCAATCCCCTTATATTTCATGAAAGAAATCTATTGCTTAATTGGCTTCTTAGCCTTGCTGAAGTCTAAGATTGCCTGTGCTTTCTTTTGAATTTTTATATTTGCTTGTTCTGTCCTTACCTCTTGTTTTGATTTCCTCCCTCTATTAGAAGATTTGGCGGCTGGGGTGCCTTCTAGAATCATTGTTGCTGCTAACCGAGTCTCTTCTATTTATTCAATCTCTTCCTGAAGGTTTTCTTTGGTAGCCTGAGTTTCCTCCACTTTGTCTTCTGATTCACGATCTGATGGATATTCCCCCTTTTTAGATGGCCTTGGATTTACCTCTTTGTCATTTTGCGATAAAATAGAGAAATTATTATTATTTTGTTCTCTTGGCTGTGGGTGAGGCCTCCTCCTTCTTCTACTTCTAGATCTTCTCTGCTGTTTTCTTCTTACTAGTTGGAAGTCTTGATCTTCCTCCTTTGTCTCTTGTTGTACCTTAGTGGGACAGTTCCTTGAGAAATGACCATATTGATGACAGGTAATACATTTAAAGGGAATGTGCTCATAATCCAACGACTAGGTATGGATCCAGTCCAAGACTTTGATACCTATGTTTTTAGGAAGCTCTTTTTTCAGATTGACTTGAACACACAGCCTAACACAAGTTGCATTATTGGCCTTTGGAGGAGCCCAATCTACAAATGTGCCAATAGAGTTACCTATCATCCCAAGAGTCGGTTTATTCCATAGATGTAGAGGTAAAAATGACAATCTTACCCAAATTGAGACTCCTTTTGGTTCTTTCACTTGTGGGTCGAAACTGGTTGACCAGGGGGTCATGTAGAGAGGGCTTGATCCAAGGGACTAGGGCCCTCCTTGAAATATTGCATCTCTTTCCTTTGTGGAGGAGAAAATAACTATGAAATATCCTCTGCCTGCTATCACGAATTCATTATTAGAAATTCTAGATCCCTGAGAAGAGGTTACCAATCTTTTTATGGCTGTTGGGCTGGGCTAAATACCCACAAATTTGCAAGCAAGGGCTCTCTCAGTTAGGGTAAAGGATCGGGCTCTGAATTTAGTTCGGAGGGATTTCCACCACTGGAGTATCATCCAACTTGGGAACAAAGGAGTCTTTGTTGCTTGGGTGGGACTATTGTGGCCTTCTCACCTTCAGAGCTTTCGTCATATTTTCCAGTTTTGATTGGTCAAATAGAGGAGGTAGCAAGAACAAGGAAAACGAGCCATGGTCAGCGTTCTTGAATATGGAGGCAGCCTTCCCCCCGCCGCCGTCGCCATGATAGAGCTTCAGAGGTGCCCAAATCCCTAATCCAATCCAAAAGAGAAAGCCCTCGCCAAAATCAAAGAGATTTTATTTCTTGGCTCTCTTTCTTCTGTTAAAATCATGGACAAACCATGGAAAAGCAAACACAACGCTAACAAAGATAATGAGGTGATTAACTTGAGGTCTTATGCCTAACCATGCCTTCTCTTGAGTGATATTTTCAACCATTTTACATGGATTACAGTTGAAAATATATGCTGCTGTATTTATTTATTTATTTAATTTTTTGGCAATATCAATACAACACTGGCCTGCTATGCAACATGTGCCTGGTCATTTCTACAACTGTCCTTTCTCTTCTTTTCATTTACCCATTTTGCTGCAGGGTGTAAGGAGCAGTAAACTGCTGTGTATTTGCTCCTTTCCACAAAAGTCTGAAAACTGTGGAGGTGAATGGCCCCCTTCCCCCTATCATCTTTTCTAAGAGTCCTTAGATGTCTATCACTTTGCTTTTCAACCAACTTTTGAAATATACAAACTGTGCAAAACAATCAGACATATTCTTCAGGAATTGAACCCACATTTATATATATATATATTTTTAAAAATCATCTACTAGCAAGAGAATATACTTGGTTCTGAAAACTATGGGTGTTTTCATTACATCACAAAGATCAACGTGGATCAAATCCAAGATTCCTTTGGCATGCTATGCATTCTTATTAACAAATAGCTACCTATGTTGCTCACTAGGTAGGCACGATATATGTCCTTCTTTTCCTAAATGGAAGGGAACCCATGAACTTTATTAGTTTGACTAAGTGTAGAAAGATAAGGGAAACTCAATTGGCCATGCCTTTCATGCCAAAGGATGCTGCTATTTCCCTGCATAACCAATGTATACGAGTTCTCTTCACCACAACCAACAAGCTTATACAATCTATTTCCTACAAATCTCTGAGGCAATCACTTTGTCATTATGTAAAGTCTTTATGTTAGGGTCCTATCCTAACATTAATTAATAATAATAATAGTAATAATGTATTTCATATCCTATAGTTATAATAATAAAATAATATAATAATAAATAATATAATAATTAATATAATTAATTATTATATTATTATTATAAGATTAGGGTTAGGAAGCATTGCAACCTTTCACCTATAACCCTAGAGTGGGTATAAAATATTGTAAGAACTTATCATTCCAATATCCATGAATATGAAATATAATACAATTTATTGAAGGGACTTCCCGACAATATCAAAAGGTGATTCTTTTAGATTTAGGTTATTTATTATTTATTTATCATTTTATGTGCTAGGAACCCTAGGTTCCTACCATCTGGTATCAGAGCCGTATGGATCCAACCATATGGGACATAAATATCAAAGGAATAAAAAATGACATTGCAAAAATTAGAAGAATGATTGAACGAAAACAAAATAAACAAATGGAACGTTCTGATCGTATTATACAATATTTAAGGGAAATGCAAGAGGAGACCCTAGCCATGGAATCTCAGGTAGAGGAGGAAGAACCCATAACCAAAGAACTTTCAGAAATACCCATTGCACTTTCAAAGGAAGAAGATAATTCAAACCCTAATTTTTTTTCTCGGAAGAAACCAAAACCATAGAACTTCAAAAAGTACTTATTGAATTTCCGAAAAAAAATTGAAACCCTAAACATGCAAATTTTTTTATAGAGACGGAAAGTAAGATTCATAAACTTGCACTGGATGTTTATATTGCCAAAATTGGAGATATAATTTGTGCTGACCTTGGTGCATTTGATATTAATATAGACGATGCTAAGAACCATGAAAATAAAACCATCATAAAAGAAATCCAAAATTTTGATTATCTACTGAATGTATTGAACAGTATGAGTCTTTCATCTACAAGACCCCCACCTTGGCCACCACCATTGTTCAAAGAAGCTATCAAGATATGCCCTTCCCAATAGCTAGTACACCTGCAATTTTTATTATTTAATCTCCACAAGATACTGAGATATTGAATCTAGGTTCCTACCTGCAATTTTTGGCTGAATCTAGGTTCCTACCATGTACTGTCATGTCTCTTGTTGAATGGTTGTACCTGGGTACATATGAACTGATGTAGAAGTAATCATAGATTCCCAGAAATCAAAAGCCTCCACCAATAAGTAGCAACTCGAAGAATGACGACAGAAATTGGTTTTGTCAAAGGCAATCCTGAAGTGCAGACTTATGAACATCAGGCTATGTGACAATATTTATGATCCTAATGGCAGTTTTTTTTCCCAACTTCACCAGACCTGATATCATATGGCACTATTTCTGAACAAAAACCTTAGCGTATTCATGCTGATGAAACAGGCTATTTTAAACGAATTGCTAAAGAATTTTAAATACTTCCCAGCTGGAAGATAATTTTGTTATTTTTCCATTCGTAAGCACAACAGGAGAATGGCAAATAGCATGAGTTCAGAACATAGTTTACAGGGGATCAACCAGATATTATTATTATTTTAATACAAGGCACATAAAAAATTGTGCACTCCAACAATGTGAGACTTGTCTCCAACATACTTATTTGAGATACTAGGATGCCTGGAAAGGAAAGGGTTGCACCTATCCAGAATCTGCATTGTCAAATATAGTTCGTGAAACTGTTTTTGCTTTCTCCGTACAAAAAAATAAAAAATAAAATTGCGGTCTGTTAAAGGGCAAGACGTATCCCTTACCAGAAAACTTTCAACATCACAGTGTTGTCGGTGCACAAATTATAGTTCATGGGCATGGTCTCCTCGTCATTTGAACTCTTTACTTTAAGCTTCAGAAGATATCATAACACAGAGAATTTTCCCGTTTGGTAAAGCTAAATTCTCTCAATGGTGATTACTCTTTGATACTGAGTACATTTTACTGCAATGGTGTAATGTACTTACCCTTTATTAGAGTTAGAGCACGAATTGAAGAGAGACATCAAGCACGAATTAGATCATATTGAACAGAACATTGTTGATATTGTTGATGGATTGTATTGGCAGTCTTCCAAAGCATAAGGATTTGATGCGTCTATCAGCAGGTTACTGGCCTTCAAGTGTGTGTTTTGAACCAAGTTTCTTCAGTACTTAAAGCAAATCTTTGACATGAGAAAAGTTGGAGACAGAGACTCTTCAGCCCCTAATGATATTCCTTCAAATAAGAAAATAAATAAATGAAAACTGTTAATTCATGTGAGACAAAATGAAAGGACCAGTTCGTTTCGATGCTGAGCAGAATTGGCAACGGTAGCCCAGCAATGGGGCTTTTCCAAATTCAAATAATTCTTATACATATACATACCCGCCGTGGGGATTGAACCCGGGTCACATAACCGATAATGCAAGTGGTTGGCTTACCAGATGGCTTTTCCAAATTATTAATCATAGAATCTCCATTGATCTCATCCAACGCCTGTAGGTCGTGGGTAGAGAGTTTTTTGAACTTCCACAAGAGGAAAAGGAGGCCTACGCCAGCAACGCGGCAACGAGAGTTATGGAGGGTTACGACACCAAGTTGGCTCACCAGATTGACGGAAAGCTAGAGTGGATTGATTACTATTTCTATATGCTATGGCCTCCTTTCTCTAGAGATTTGAACAACTGGCTCAAACACCCTGCCTCTTACATAGAAGTGAACGATGAATATGCACGAGCACTTGTGGGGGTAGTGAATACGCTTTTATCGGCTCTTTCCATAAATCTGGGGTTGGCAGAGTCGGCGATGAAGGAAGCACTCGACAACGAAGATATGGAAATGGAAATGAAAATAAATTACTACCCGCCTTATCCACAGTCGGAGCTCGCTCTCAGGGTGGAAGCCCACATCGACATGAGCGCTTTGACTCTTCTGGTACCCAACGAAGTGCCAGGACTCCAAGTTTTCAAGGATGGTTGTTGGGTTTCTGCCGATTACGTTGCAAACGCCATCATCGTCCAGAGACCAGCTTGAGATATTGAGTAACAACAAGTACAAGAGCGTTCTACACTGAGTTTGGTGAGCAAGGACAAAGTGAGAATGTCATGGCCGGTATTCTGCATTTCCCCTGCAGATAAAGTCATCGCTCTCATGAAAGGAATGGTGAATGAAGAGAATCCTTTCCGCTTCAATGCCAAAACATATGCGGAGTTCAAACATCGCAAGATTAATAAGCTTCCCAAGGAGGTGGAATATTTGAAGAGCATATACTTACACACTACAATTCCAAGCTTTGAGGACAAATCTTGTTTTAAGGAGGGTGGAATGTTAGGGTCCTATCCTAACATTAATTAATAATAATAATAGTAATAATGTATTTCATATCCTATAGTTATAATAATAAAATAATATAATAATAAATAATATAATAATTAATATAATTAATTATTATATTATTATTATAAGATTAGGGTTAGGAAGCATTGCAACCTTTCACCTATAACCCTAGAGTGGGTATAAAATATTGTAAGAACTTATCATTCCAATATCCATGAATATAAAATATAATATAATTTATTGAAGGGACTTCCCGACAATATCAAAAGGCGATTCTTTTAGATTTAGGTTATTTATTATTTATTTATCATTTTATGTGCTAGGAACCTTAGGTTCCTACCACTTTATCATCCACTGATATCTCATATCACAGTGAAATTAGGATTCCTTGTGATCTCAACAATGGGCAAGAGATTTTTGTCCATATCAAGAACAAACTGAACTTTTTAAAGGGGATATTTGATACCATCATCCATGGTAACCTTTACATCACCAAATCCTCCTGTATGAGACCAACCATCAGTGAAAGTCAAGAGATTTTTATCCATATAAAGCACACACTGAATTTTCTCAAGGATATCCTTGACACCATTATTCATGGTACACTTTACATCACCAAATCCTCCTAATTTATTCTTATTTTCTGCCATGCGACAAAACAATCTCTCCTAAATGTGAAATGCTTTGAAGTGCCAGAATTAAGATAATGCACAAAAGGGATGATTTTACCAACTATAATGTCACAAAAGCAAACTCTTCACTTGTGTGGTCTCTATTCAACAAATTCAACTACATTTGTCTCTATTCAGCACTTTCTCAAAGCAAAGATATACTGTCTTTTCTTGCAGTCTCTCTTGAGATGTCTAAATTTATGGCAATAGTAAAACCTAACTCTAGGTTTAGAGTTAAGAGTTAGAACCACCTGTGCTAGAGGAATCATGAGTTTGTCTATGAGAGATTGGTTTTGCCTTTATGTTTTGTGATGGAGGCATTCTCCGTTCCTTTGGAGCTGGACTCTCCCCAAATCTCAATTGTGTCAACTTCTATTCCTTTTGCAACCTAAAAGATGAAATCGTTTTAAAATTTAGAGTTTTTGACCCTTGACCAACAAATTTAGGGATTCTTTTCCTCTTCCTCTTCCTCTGGTATCTTTCAGAACCAGGGCAACCTTATCCTCTTCTTCTACTTTCTTCCCTATGGCAAACAATTAAAAACTGATCAACTTCCACTGGCAATATGGGTAGAAAATGACTTTTTCTTCAAATACAACACTATGTTTTTTTCTGAGGTCTTGTCTGTTTCTTGCGGACTGTTCCACAAAGTGCTTGCAGGAGCATTTCTCATGTCAAAATCAATTTGTCTGATACAAACAGAGTGAGAATGATCAAGGGCTCTCTGTGCTGCTGGTCAAGTCAGACAGGATCAGTGGCTGGCTTTTGTTCTTTTTGCAGAACTATCTGGTCACATTTTTGATACTCACATATTGTGATATTGTGAGTATCTTGTGACTCTAGTCATTGAAGTTCTGTCTGGTGAGTTTCTGAGATTTGGTCATTTTACTCACAGAACTACTATAACAAGAATTGTAGCAGTCAGTTTCAACACCTACAACATAGACAGATTCTGATGTTTAGTTAGGTATTCAGCCAATTCACACAAGAAAGTTTGAACTTTAATATGCAGATCTTTTTTCTGGAGTGTAAATTAACTTAATTTTGATTTCAACAATATTGAATTTAATATGCTATTTACTGACAGTCCAAAAAAATGGCTTCCAAAATTTTCACTAGACGTCGATCAAAACAAAACATCAATGTTTTCAGCTCTTCATGCAATTCCTAACATCTTTCCAGAACAAACTTTCACCAGAAACAATTTGCAGTACAGATCTTTTAATAATGACAGGAGAATTTTTTTTTTCCTTGGAAGCAAATAGTAAATCAAAATAGATCTTGTGTGGTAGACTTTCAACAGATTGTCTTGCAGTGATCTTGCAGGTCTCTGGTATGGCATGCTTTACTTTGTCAAATTATAAGTCTCAGATGTAGATAGCACAGCGGCTCCCACAATGGCTTTTGAATAAAACTGAATTTTATGATGGTTCTCTTTGCCTCCAAATGTCTCTTCCATAGCTTTGTTCAGCACCTCCATGGATATACTGGCAAGAGTCTTCGTCTTAAACTGCCCTTTTGCTATCTTGCTGTCAACATAGGTCTGGTACTATTATCTTCTCTCTTCTAAAACTTTTTCTTTATTTGATGGCTTCTTTGTTGAACTGTCAAATCTCTGAATTGACTTCTTTGAGCTAATTCCTTGCGTAAATTGTTGTTCTTGCACAATCTTCCTGTGCTGTGCTCAATACTTCAAGGGCTTCCTTGTGCGTTAGCTTTCTTTGCCTGATAAGCATCATGGATCTTTGTTTGCAGGGAACTATGCTTCCTTAATTTCCCTTTCTTTCAAATGCATAGGATGCTCTTGAAATGATCCTTGACTTCAGGTATTTGTCTCTTCATCCTCTGAGTGAAACTTCCTCAAATGGAAGACCTGGTTACTGTTTCTAGGAACTGTGTCTTGGTGCTTGCTCTCCGATCAACATCTGCTGCAGGTTCTCTGAGCTGTTCCTTTTGGGGTGGCATCTCCCATTTCTCTGTGTGTTGGGTATCCTAGTCTTCTCACATAGCTCTGATACCATAAAAATAAAACTAGAGGGAAAATGCAAGGCATATTTATATTTTTTGATTACTATAGTGGGGCTTATATCATATAAGTCATACAACTATAATTTATTACTTATATATTATACTTATATTAGTTGTATGCTCTACATTATATAGTTGTTGTGTAGCACATATGTAGCTATTCATGACTATAACACAGTAGACTGTAAATCCTTCAGGAATCTTAGGTTTCAGGAAATATAAGCGAACGTTGATTAGTCTAAAAATAATGGCATGCTGTAGGAACACTTCTCCATTATCTGCTAGGGAGCACAGGCATGTCTGTAGGCATATGGATAGCGATGTCATATTTTTTTATATACTAGTTACTTTGTCCTGCAACCATTGCTTTTCAATGCAGGATGATAGGAACACTTCTCCATTATCTGCTAGGGAGCACAGGCATGTCTGTAGGCATATGGATAGCGATGTTATATTTTTTTATATACTAGTTACTTTGTCCTGCAACCATTGCTTTTCAATGCAGGATGATAGTGACACCATTATTGGTCATGACTTTTTTTAATGTAACAAAATCTTTTCACTGTAGCTATATGAGATGACCACTCTTGTCCCTGATGGAGCATCCATGTTGTCTTGAAGTAAAGAATTGTTGTTATGAGGTGGTGGTTTCTATGTGAACAATCTTGGGCTGAGAGGGACAACATGTTAATGAAAATTTCACACAAAACATTTATGGCCTACACAAGATCTTTGTTGTACAGAGTGAATTAGCAGCAGCGTGATTAAATAGCATAAATTTGACAACAATATAGGGTTGCTTCGTGAAGCCAAGGGAAGGCTTGGCCAAATCTAAAACATTTCTAGCACAGCAAGTAAGGATGAGCTAGCCTGGAGAGGCCAATGAAAGACCATTTATTTTGTTGATGCATGCCACCAGCTACAGATATGGTTGAAAATCAACTTTCAATAAAACCAAAACAATGATGCCTGCAGTTGAAGTTTGGGTGCCTTTGCATCAAGGTGCATCAAATTAAAAGAGGCTCACTTACCCTATCAAATGTCAAGATGCTTATGCCTGCCAAATATTGTTACCATAAAATGGTCTATCAGTCTGGAAACAGGTGAAGTGCAAAACAAACTGAAGGTTGACTCAAGACATTCTTAGCAGACATTATAGCTGTGTAATTGCATTAGTTAATAAGTAAATGTGAATGCAAAAATTTATCCTGAAGAACCTCGGTCCATAAACAAAGGCAAAGAAATACTTGTAGAAGGAAACCACACTGGTCATGAGTTGAAACTTTGATATCAGCAATTAAATTACAATTAAACAGCAGAATTCTGCAGCTTTTATGAC
Source organism: Wollemia nobilis (assembly GCA_028583015.1). Taxonomy (NCBI): domain Eukaryota; kingdom Viridiplantae; phylum Streptophyta; class Pinopsida; order Araucariales; family Araucariaceae; genus Wollemia; species Wollemia nobilis. The sequence continues at coordinate 5,967,654 of JAQPPZ010003613.1, read as the reverse complement.
AGTCAACTCTTTATTAGTCCATGGCATTTATGACGGATGAATAAGTTTATGACAATCAACCAGTCAAATAAGCATGAAAGATGATTTTTGGTCAATAGAGCAACCTGCTTGTGTCAACACTTACGTTGCTGATGTTAGTAGTCAGGAATGGGTTAAATGGTCAAACCCGCACCTGGATGATGTCATCAGTCATTGGTTGATGTCATGCACATATATCTATTTGGATCCCTACCACTGCAATCTATGCATTTAGCTGGTCGTTGGAAAGAGAAGATTAGTCCAACTGGAAACAAAGAGGGTCAGGTAGGCAGCATGATATTTTATTTTTTTGCTCAGGTCAGTTTGGTGTGCTTAGTGATAGGCTGATACAGTTAGCATGATAATTAAGAAAATCAAATTTCTTTTTAATTTCAGTGATGATTTTATAGTTTATAAATAATAATGATGATGCCACAGATGATAATGATTTCACATTTATGATTTTCCTTTGCCGTTCTTTTCATGTGTTTTTGAAACACATTTTGATGAAGTACTGGCCTCACTAGGGCTGTCATATTTTAGGCATTGCAAGTATCTTCCAAGTCTGGATTCATTGCCTTATTCTTTCACCCAATACTAGGCAGAAGGGGTGTAGATTGATAATTATTACAATTCTATATAGATATTTCATGAATAATCTTCTTTTTGATTATTGCACTTCTATATAGCTTGCTACATATTGTATTGCCGGCATATAACTCTGCATCTGTTTAACATAGAACAATTGCTGACCCTTCTAAGGACGCCATTGTCCTCTTTACCACATGTGGTGCATGGAACCCATGTATCCTGATCGTCAAGAAAATCAAGTTTCCTACTTTTTTTTCTATTGATTTGTTTCAAAGTGCAGTGTATTGCCACTTTCTGTAATGATATATATCTTTTGCGATGCTTTTAAATTATAAGTAGAAAGCTTCAACAGTACATATATTTATTTCTTGTGCTTAGATATTTTCAAAATCTTTTATTAAAAAATTAGGAACAACAAAAGGCTTGTGGAAATGAATAAACATATTCTTGCAGTTGCTTTCTTTGCTTACAGAACTTCGACTTCAATGCTTAGTTGAACAGGATATAAATAAAGAGACTTTTAGAATTATAAAATTTATTTGCAAGACTTGTCTAAAATTGTTAATTAACTCATTTTCGTGCAGGTCCATGCAATCATGGGGAAAAATGGGTCTGGAAAGAGCACTTTCTCAAAGGCAAAGCATTTCTGAACTTGACCTTTTCAGTCTTTTCCTTTCTATTTTCTCATTGGTAAAAAGGGCAGGAAACTAATTAAAATTATGAAATAAGAAAATTACAACTAAATAAATTATGTTCTGAAACATACAATGTTTGAAAATTTGATCTTTTCTTTAAAGACAGGTTCTTGTGGGTCATCCTGATTATGAGGTTACAGAGGGAACTGTAACTTTCAAAGGTGAGAACTTACTTGATAAGGAGCCTGAAGAGAGATGCCATGCGGGTTTATTTATGAGTTTCCAATCTCCAGTTGAGATCCCAGGAGTGAGCAACATGGATTTTCTGCGCATGGCATGTAATGCCCGGAGAGTAAATCTTGGTCTCCCAGAACTTGGCCCCCTTGAGGTGTGCATTTGAATGTTTTTCATTTGAATTTTTAGTAAATAATGCAAAAGCTGCTTTATGATCTTATTCCAGTTGGCTTTGCATGGTCCTTTCTTTTCCTATTTGCGATACATAGCTGATTTGGCACATGCAAAATAAGAGGATTGAGAATGATACTATTCGTAAATATTCTTTTACTTGTTAAAATATTTATCGAATTATGTTTTTTAGTTGCTGTAACTTTCAGTAAATGTGTTGTTCATTCTTCCTAATTTGTTTGCATTCACTTTTCCATTAGTTTTTTGTTATGTATTTTGTATGAAGAATTGAACCACGATACAAATTGCAATTGCCTATACTTTTACATTATTTTGCAGCATGAATAATCAAATCCTCTCCAATGCTTTATCGTAATTAATTTCCTTCTTATGTTTTGGCCTAAATATTGCCAGAGTTGCTAATGAGGGATCTGGATTTTTTCCCCCTCATTTCAAATAGTCTTTGACAGATGGTTAGTCCATGTAAGCTGGGACAGACAGATGTAAAATTGTTATGACCACCTCATCAATACCTACATCCAACAACGGACGATAAGAAACAAAGAAAGAAATTATATCAATGGCCACTATTGATCAACTCAGGTTAACCCGGGTCTTGGGAGGAGTTGCGGTGATGCAATACCCAAGTTATTGCAAATGTTATACCTTGAACGGTGAGGCTTGGGTGTACCCAAAGTGGTGCGGCTTTTGGGAAGTCTTAATTGGTGAGGCTTAGACTATAATTCGTAGCGGTGAGGATTAAAAATCATTCGCAAGACAATATAGTGATGGCACCTTGAATAGTGAGGATCGGGTGCCTTAGTTAGCCCACCGCAGAGGTGTGATAACTAAGCACTAAGACATTACGCCAGAGTAATCCTACATAGACGGACTTATGTAGGGTTAGGGAAATGACATCCTCTTTTTTGTAAAATGGACTTAAAAGGGATAATCCCTACACTGTGGTCAAATTGTCTTATATTTGGGGAGGGTGTAAGAAATGTGGGGGGACCACTAAAGACATCCTTTCTAAACGGTGAGGTTTAGAAAGGTAAACCCCAAAAATACGGGATGTTGGCCACTCTTTTCCACTTGAGTGTCATCTGCAGCAACAAGATCTCAAAATGTGGTTATGCCTTTTGATATTGTAAAATATTGGGACATCTTTGTGAACCTTGTGGAAAAAGAAAAAAGGATATCTCTTTTGGGTTGGTTTAGTTGGGTTGTTACAGTATTGCTACCATCCGTTTTGGGACACAGCTAATCTGCCGCTAATTCTTATGGAACTATTGGCTATATCTTGGGGACTTCCCTTGTAAAACTGTTGGCAGAATATCTCATATCACAACCATTAGCTCTAAGAAAATTGTTGACTATGCAATTTATTATCAAAGTTGAAAAGTTTGGGATCAACAATATATCTTCCCCTTGCTGGGGGATTTTTCTTCATTTTTTGCGATTTTCTTAATTTTGTGTGATTCCTCTACAATTTTTGCAACAATTTTCAATTCATTGTCACCATCCCTTATGGAACTATTATCTAATCAATTGTCTCTACCATTACCCTCATGGGGATATTGGCTAAATAACTCATAATCATGGCCCCCATCTGTCCTAGGACTGTTGGCAAAAAAAAAATCAACGAGTATTACCACCATCCTTCTTCGGACAGTTTTCAAGAGAACCTATATTGGGGCCTTTTCCAGCCATTTCTGTATCCAAAACATTTCAAGGATGCTGAGACAGCATGGGCCATGGGGATGCCAAGAAGTTTTGTTATTCCCAAGGATGTTTTGGGGATGTCGGGATGCCCTCAGTATGATTGGGGATGCTTGAGACATCCCTCAATTGTCCTGGGGACAATTTGATGTTTTGGATTAGTTACAACTGATGTTTTGGAAAAGTCACAAACCGGAAAAAGTAGTTTGTTTATAGTGCACTTTTTCATAACTATTTGGCATCTATGCAAAAGCTGAAAGTTGGCTGTGTAACCCCCGATGTAATTTATGCTTTCAGACATGATTTAACATCACACTCCAACAGCCATAGTTCTGGGCATGACATTTTCTTCATTCTTCAGTTAAACACAAAATAAATTTGACTGATCCACGTGATACAACCTTCTTTTAACAATGTATTGTTAAAAATAATATATAATTGCTCTTGTAATGCATATTCATGTGGTTACTTTATTTTATGCTCTGCAGAATCAAGAATCAATATAATAATTTATCAAACTTCTTAGAAAAAGCTACTATTCTGAGAATAATATCTTCAATTCTACCTTCAAGCAATTCTTGATGATTTTTCATTCAATGTTACTAACCAAATGGGTATAAATAGGCTTGTGCTGATTTAAATATTGTGATGTTGGAATTAGTTGACCAATTTTAAAATTTTATCAAAACGTTTCTTGAGTAATTTCCAAGAGATTTTGTCAAAGCATTTGTCCTTTTGTGTGACAAAAGGAAAAACTTACAAATGTCGCATTTCATCTGAAACCAAATCAGTTTTATTTCACATTCACATAGTGTCTAGCAACTGCTTTTGTAACTTGACAACTAAATTGTTATATTCAACTTAGGTTCCACAGGGTTGCATATTGATACCTCCAAATCCGAGGGAATACATCCCCGCCGGGATGGAAATGGGGGGACTTGCTGGCAATGTCTCCATGGAGTCCCCCATTTTTCCATCAACATTGGGATGCATTGGGGGTGTGATGGGGATGCCTTGTGGCCATTGCATGGCACCACAAGTTTCACAAAGGAAAAAATTAAAGAGACCTTGATTCTAAAGACTCAGTCACCTAAAAAATAATCTCCTAAAACTATATTCAACTTGCCTAGATGGCGTTCAGACTTGCAAAAGCAAATTGTAACTGCTATTTCTTACTTATAACATTTGAGCCTTCACTCACGATGTTGAATCTGAAGTGGATGGAGTGGATACTATGAATTTTGGAATATAACCATGACACATCATTTTGTTTGTGTTTTGTCTACCACTTTGAGTATGACATATTTTGCTTGTGTTTTGTGTTTTGATTTTTTTTTTCTTTCTAACTAGTTATCCCCTTTTGGCTGAAGTTTGGGTGTATCTTCCACCTCTACTGTTTTCCTGTCCTCTGGTGCTTCATCTCTGCTAGAAGGGGATGTGGTGGAATATAGTATTCAACTATTTATGTCAATGGTGGCTGCACCTTGAAAAGTCAATAACAATCAAAAGTACCTCTAATCAATGCCAAAACAAAAATCTGTTCTTCAGGTAATGATGTTGCAGAAAGTCAATGCTGTTAAAAAACAAATATTACGAGCAAGCAAAACAATAACGCAGAAAAAACAGTAACACAGATTTTTACATGGAAAACCTGCAGTGTGCAGGAAGAACCATGGGGCAATGGCAGCTTCGATATTTTATTGATTTCGGCAAACTTTACATTCACTAAAACTATTACATGCAAGGGGTCATTCCCCTTTTATAGAAAAACAAAGGAAGACTCCAAAAAACTGTTTGTTTCCTTTCCGAAAAGGAAGACTCCAAAAACTGTTCGCTTCCTCTCCCAAAAGAAGACTCCAGAAAACTGTTCGCTTCCTCTCACAATGTACGGTTGTACGGACAACCAAAAATTTCAGGTCGGGGGATGAGCCCCCGAACCCCCGGGCAGGAGGGAACCTAGCCCGTTCCCCTCTGCAACCCCCCTCGGCGCGCCCGGTGCATACGAATAGCGTGTGGAGATGGATCACAATAAACTGTACCACCATACACTTTGTTGCTAAAGAACATTGGAGATCTGGAGAGTGACTTCACCTTCTAACAAATGCCATGACAGAAAAGACAGTACTGCAGAAAAAGGATAGTGCTGTGACTGCTAAATACAAAATTTAATTTGATTAAATGAAGATGATGTCATCCAAGTCAGCCTAGTCTGAAGAATATCACAAGCTAACCACATGAGAATTGAATGGAACCAATTCCATCACCCAGATTCATGAAACACAAGTAACCATCGCAATAGTGCACAAAGACAAAACATGATATGGCATGGTGCCTCAAAACAAATACACTAATTATAAAAAAAGAGCAATAGTATTTAATTATACAATGACTTGTTAGTAAGTATTTATACTCTTTATGACACATTGCATAGATCCCAATCATGTCACATAGCAACATATTGTTGGTATGCCAATATTATAAGGATTAATGCAAGATGGGCCTTATATACAATATAATAAGTAATATACAATATAATAAAGTATTACTTATCAGTCCCATGGCCATAAGGGAAGATTATATAGATTCCCGCACCCCTTAATCTGAATCATGGTCATGGGGAGGAGACATTGTTAAACATCTCCCCTTAATAGAAACTCCCATGTGCCAAGATGATTGTGAAGTCTAATGAAGATAACCTTCGACATGATTTTGGTGAAGATATCCACAAAATGGCAGACAAGAGATAGAATGCTTTTCTTTATAAGACTAGGAAACAAGGCCTGATCCCAAGAAGAACAAATATCCAAAAGTAGATTTGTGATCATCACAATTACTTACCTAATCTGCTTCTCAATATCCTTACAAGAGAAGTGGAGCACATGTTGTGTAGTGGATACTCATGTGAAGAATGCCTTGTAGAAGCTGCTTGGCAGCCTTTGAGTTACTTTCACGAGTCTACTGCATGTACCAAGACCCAAACCAAAGACCTGTAGATTGTGGCATCAAACAATGGAGAAGAACACTTAAACTTCACTCTAGATTTAAAGGGAGTCCAAACTGACTTTTTCTCCATCCCAAACCATTGTAGAAGGAAAAGCATATCGAAGCTAAGAAAGAGAGATCCATATAACAGACTAAAGAATTTGAATAGGAAAATAATGAAGTAGGCCCAAGTGTGTCGTCTCAAAGGACTTCTAAAGCCATAGCTTTGTATATGGAATCAAGGAAGTAGAACTCTTACCAATAACCAAATCATGAACATAAAGCACATTGATAAGAATATGGTCATCTTGGCAATTAATATAAACATCATACTCACACTCATTGTGACGAAAGCCACAACCAAGGATGAACTTGTGGATCTTCTTATACCATGCTCTTGTTGTGTGCTTGAGTCCATCCAAGGACTTCTTAAGTGCAAACCAATGGTGTGGGCCTGTCATAAAAAAAGTCAACTGGCTATTGCTTATAAATCTCCTCTAGTAGATCTCCATGAAGAAAGGCACTCTTGACATCCATTTGATGAGTTTCCTGTTTGTAAAAGGCAGCAAGGGAAAGAATCATACGAATGGAGTCCATCGGAGCAATAGGACCAGAGGTTTCATTGCAATCAACTCCTTCCTTTTGAGAGAAACTTTTAGCAACAAGGTGGCCTTTGTACTTCTCCATATTTCCATCAGATCCTGACTTCGTCTTATAGATCCATTTGCACCTAAGAATATGAATATTTTGTCTTTGGGCTTTGGCACAAGCTTCCAGGTATCATTCTTCATGAGTTGTATTTGGCATTCATAGCCTTCCACCATTCATGGACATCCTTTGGTCTAATGATGAGTAGTAGGTTAGCATTTGAATTTCATTTAGGCATGTGACTTTTTTGGGGCATGGTTTTATACCTGAAAATGCTGAAAAACCTATTTTTTGGATCCTAACCACATTGTTAAGCGAATAACTTTGTGCTTGGGACTCCCTTTTGATCCATTCAAGAAGCTTTCGAAAGCTTAGAAAGAGAACAACAATATCAGCAACTGCATTGGAAAAAAAAATGCTTCGAAGGCCCTCAATAATGCAAAACAAAATCGAAATGAATCTGCGTGCAACAATAAAATTAACACAAAATATATGCACCAAAATGGGAAATGAAGCATGGATTTTATTAATTGCTTGAAATATTACACTATCACAGTCCAAAAATGCAACTTTTTTCCCATATTCTCTCATTACAATCCAATATATAAATTAGGAACCATACAACGTCTTACATACCCTAACCCTAATCCTAAATGGACTTTGAGTCCCACTAACTAGTCACAACACTAACTACTACTAATAACATGACTAATTACAATAATTAAATAGTTAGGACATAAGGGTCCTAACATGCCCTCCCCTTCAAAAGCTTTGTCCTCAAAGCTTAAAATGTAGAAATTGTTGTTGAAGCTGGTGGAGTGGCTCCATGTTGCATCTTCCAATTGTAAACCTTGCTAGTGCACCAACAATTCAATGAGAGTGCAATTGCGAAGTTGGTTGGACCAACGATCCAAGATTCTTGTTGGTTTAGGAAGAATTGACCCGTCACTATCAAGCTGAGGCAAAGGTTGTTTGTAACTGAACATGTTGACCAAGGACCACCTTCAAATAGGAAACATGAAAAACTGGGTGGATCTTGAAGGTTGATGGAAGGTCCAAATTATAAGTCACTCATCCAATGCATTGCAAAATGCGATAAGGCCCATATAATTTGGGAGTTTGGCGGCCTTTTAACTTCAAGGATGTTTGCTTATAGGGCTGCAAATGTAAAAGCACCATATCACCTTTAACAAAGGACTACTCAGAGTGGTGCTGATCAACTTGTTGCTTCATTCGATTTGGGCCATTATCAGGTTGTCCTTGAGAACTCGAATAATGCTCTCATGAGTGGAGAGAGGAATCCACAACTTGTACCTTAGAGTTACCAGGAATGTAGGAAAGGAGTGAGGGTGGGGATTGCCCATACACTATTTAATAAGGTGTCATATTTGTCATCATACGATATCGTGTTGTACCACCTTTCTGTGAGGGGCAACCATTTAGCCCGGTGAGTCTGTTTCTCGGAGGCAAAGCAATGCAAGTAGGTCTCTAGGCACTTGTTGACAATTTATGTTTGGCCATCAATTTGTGGATGATATGCTAAGCTCATGTTAAGGTGTGTTCCTTGGAGCTTAAAGAGTTCCTTCTAAAAGGTGCTAGTGAATGTCGAATCTCGGTCACATACAATTTGAAATTGGCATTCCATGGAGGCGGAAGATTTGATCAAGAAAGGTTTGGGCGGTAGTGTAGGCTTTATATGGGTGGGAAAGTGGAGAAAAGTGGGCATACTTGGAGAGACAGTCCACTACCACAAAAATGATTGATTTTCCTCTAGACTTGGGCAATCCTTCAATAAAATCCATGGATATATCGGTCCAAACTCTTGTTGGAATTGGTAGGGGTTGCAACAACCTTGGGGTCTTGACTATTTCTCCCTTGTGATGTTGACAGGTGTCGCATTCTTCAACAAAGTGTTTGATATCTTGTTTCATCCTTGTCCAAAAGAAATTCTAACAAATTCTTTCATAGTTCTTGAGAAATTCGAAATGCCCAACGGATGGAGAAGCATGAAGTTCCTGCAAGAGTGGAGCATGGTTAGTTGAATTAGAAATTAACATAATATGCCCTTTGTAGCATAAATAATTTCCATACCAAGAGTAATAAGGTTTGCTGCTCGGATCGGAAGTGATTTGCTAAAGGAGCTGCTGAACCAAAACATCTGTAATATTCTGCCCCCAACTGAGTTTTGGGTGTTTGCTATTTTTTTGTGTATTTTGCATAAAATGAAATGAACAGAAAATAAAATGACAACAACTAAGGAAAGCTGTAACTTTCAAATTACATTTCCCATCACAATGAGAATTGATACTAAGATATTACATGCATATAACAGTAAACCCTTTTAAGCAAAAGCTTAGAAACTAAGGTACCCGATTTTTATTGCAAGCTGGAAATGGTCTGATACATCAATGGCAGCCACAAACCCTAGCTATGCTTGAACTCTAAATCAAACCCTAGCTGAATGTGCACACAAACTCTGAAATGAAGGCCCAAAATGTACGACCTCTGCTACAAATGATAAGAAATCTGGAGTTTGCAATATTAAACACAAAACCCTCTCCAAATTCCTCAAAATGACTGAATAAATCTGCAACAATGTAGCCCACAGACACTCCCTGAGTGAGAATGCACTAAACCACTCTGAAGATGTCTTGCAATCTCGAGAATGGTGTCCCTGCTGGAGGTTTCCGTCTCCACACAAGCTCCAATAAACCCCCGCAAATCAACTCTGCAAGTGCTCTCCAAAATGCTCATGAATTCACAATAGCCAAAGATATGAAAAATGAAGCTTCATCTCCTTTTTATATTACTCACCAAGGGGGTCGACCACATTGGGCATTTCATTACTTTTAATTTATTTTGATTTCATCTAAGTCCCCCTTGAAATTGGCGTCCCTTTTAATCATACTAATAGTCACTTTATGATATCAAATTTAATTTTAAGTGACTAGCACATCCTTATGTCTCCCATATTAAAATATAAGGCCCAAAATTAATAAATTAAACATTACATTTAATTTATTAGGAAATAAAATTCGGCCATTAAAATTTCTTAGCTCCCCAATGCCGACCCAAGAAATAATATGAGAAATGGACACCCATTTCATTGTAGATTCCAAACGTACCTTCCGTTCCCCAAGAAATTGCTCCAAACTGACTTACTAAAAATAGTAAGTCTCTGTCAAGCTGTCCAAAATGGCCTGAAATACTGGCAAAAGAACACATTGCCTGTCCAAATGACAACTCAACATCCCAAGTGGGCTCCCACACATCTGACACTGCCTACGAGAACCCGTGAGTAGGCAAGTCCACTCTGCAACTGAAGACTGACTAGGACGGGGACATTACAGTCCTCCCTCCCCAAGATTGCTTGTCCTCAAGCAATCGAAGTGTTGGATGTTGTAAGATCTGCTCATCCTCCCATGTAGCATCCTCTACCGACAAGTCCTTCCATTTGACCAAATATTCTTTAATTGTCCGTCTCCTCAAATTCCTCTCCCTGCTGTCAATGATGGCGTCTGGAATTAATATTAGCTTACCCTCATCATCCAAAGGTGGTAATACTGTAGAAGGAGTAACATTATGTCCCAAAGCCTTTTTGAGACGTGACACATGGAAAACATTATGTACTCTGCTGTCTGCCGGTAACTCAAGCTCGTAAGCCACCTCTCCAACCCTCCTGATAATCTTGAAAGGACCATAATAGCGTGGCTTAAGTTTTTCTGCTCCACTCTTTTTGAGAGTAGATTGTCTGTAGGGCTGCAGTCGCAAATAGACGAGATCACCCACCTCAAAACTGCGCTCTGAACGCTGCTGGTCTGCATACAATTTTTGTTGATTCTGTGCTTGTTGTATGTTCTCCTTAAGTGATCTCAAGATGTCCTGACTATCCTGTAACAACTCCTTGGCTCTGGGCACTTTGCAATCCTGAAAAAGTAAATCAACAAAATTGGGAGCCTCATACCCGTAAAGTGCCATGAACGGTGACATCTTAATGGACATGTGATGTGTGGTATTATAACAGTACTCACACAAATGTAACCAACGGATCCATGCCCTTTGCTGCCCTGCTATGTAATTCCTCAAATAGCCCTCCACCCACTTGTTTACTATCTCAGTCTGTCCGTCCGTCTGCGGGTGGTAACTAGTGCTCGGAGTGAGTTCTGTCCCACTCAACCGAAAGAGCTCCTGCCAGAAGTTGCTCATAAACCGACTGTCCCTATCACTGACTATGTTTCTAGGCAAGCCATGCAATCTGAAGACCTCCCTAAAAAACAAATCAGCAACCTGCATTGTTGTATAAGTGGATGAAATAGCAAAGAAGTGTGCAAACTTCGTTAACCTGTCAACCACCACATATATGCAGTCTCTCCCCTGGACCTTAGGTAATCCTGTGATAAAGTCCATCGATATACTCTCCCACTTCCTATCAGGAATGGGTAGAGGCTGCAACAATCCAGCTGGTAAGGTGTGCTCATCTTTATTTTGCTGACAAATAGCACACTCTCTCACATGTTTGAGGACTTCATCCTTGAGCCCTCTCCAAGCAAATCTCTCTCTCAGTTGCTTGTATGTCTTAAAGAAGCCCGGATGGCCAGCCAATGGTGAGTCATGAAATGCTCTCAATAGAGTGTTTTTAAACTGAGAGTTAGGCACCAGATATATTCTATTCTTATATATGATCAATCCATTAGCTACAGTGTACCTGTCATCTCTCCTAGTACCATCCAAAATACTGGAAGCCCATTCATCCTTAGCATAATCAGCAATGATTTGTTCCTTCCAATCATCTAAAATCACCCCTAATGAACACAAGTGAGGTCTCCTAGATAGGGCATCGACAACGATATTCTTCTTCCCCTTTACATACACAATATCAAAATTGTAAGCCTGCAATTTGCTTACCCATTTTTGTTGCCGCTCATTTAAGTCTTTCTGATTCAAAAAATATTTCAAACTGTTGTGGTCGGTTTTTACAACAAACTTACCTCCCACAAGATATTGTCTAAACTTGGCCAATGCGTGCATTATGGCCAACATCTCCTTATCATATATAGGATAAGCTTTCTCTGCACCCCTTATTTTTCTGCTCTCAAACGCTATCGGATGCTTATCCTGCATTAGTACTGCCCCAATGCCTTCCCCTGAAGCATCGCACTCCAACTCAAATGGCTTAGTGAAGTCGGGAATGGCAAGTACTGGACAAGAACACATCACCTGTTTGAATCCATCAAAACATGATTGTGTTGCATCCATCCAAACGAAGGCTCCTTTCTTCGTCAAGTCAGTAAGTGGTGCTGCTTTCTGCGAGAACCCCTTGACAAATCTCCTGTAAAACCCACAAAGTCCGAAGAAGCCCTTAAGCTGTGTGAGATTGGTAGGGGGCGGCCAATCCATAATTGCCTTAACCTTTTCTGGATCCATCTTGACTCCCTCTGCACTAATAATATGACCCAGATAAAGCAATTTTGTTAATCCAAACTCACATTTTGATTCCTTGGCGTATAGTGATTCTTGCTCAAGGATACTAAGAACCTCATCCAGGTGTTGCAAATGCTCCTCCCAAGTCTTGCTGTAAATTAGTATGTCATCAAAAAATATTAACACAAATTTCCGGAGCTGCCCTCTGAAAATCTTGTTCATGCATGACTGAAAGGTAGCTGGAGCATTGGTTAGCCCAAAAGGCATCACCAAGAACTCGAAGTGACCGTAGTGGCACCTGAAAGCTATTTTCTCTATATCACACTCCCTCATGGGTATCTGATGATAGCCTGACCTTAGATCTATCTTAGAGAAATATCGGGCGCCATGCAACTCATCAATTAATTCATCGATCCCTGGGTATTGGATATTTGTTTTTAATTGTTTTCTTATTCAATGCTCTGTAATCTACACACATACGCATTGTTCCATCCTTCTTTTTAACCAAGACCACCGAAGATGCAAAGGGACTCTTGCTAGGCCTGATGTGTCCCATGTCAAGCAATTCCTTGATTGCCTTTTCAATCTCATCTTTATGCCTTTTTGGGTGTCTATAAGGAGTGGTGATTATAGGTTTTGCTCCCTCTTCCAACTCAATAACATGTTCACTTCCCCTTTTAGGGAGTCTCCCAAGAGGTATACTAGCGAAAACCTTACTGTGCTTGTCCAAAAGTACCTGAATATCAGGGTGATAGTCCTTCCCCTGCTGCTCATTAACTATAGGCCTCATAATACATTCTGCTGCCCACTCTATCTGATCATGCCTGAACAATCTCTCCATCCTCTTGAGAGATACTACTCTCATGCCTCCATCTGAAATGCCTCGAAGGACTATCTTCTTCCCTCTTGATTCGAACTTCATCTCCATACTATGCAAGTTCATGGTGAACTCGCCAAGGGTACGCATCCAATGCATACCAAGGACCACGTCTGTGTCTCCAATCCCTACAACATAAAAATCATCCTGGAGGTCATATTCACCCATCCGAATGCGAAGATTGGGAATCTTCCGTGTACAAGAAAGAGTGAATCCATCTGCCATCATCACCTTGAAACCATCGAAAGGTTCCGTCTTGGCTACAAGCCCCTCATCTATAAAATTGTGTGTAGCACTTGTATCAATGAGTGTAGTAATCCGCTGTCCACTTAACACTCCTCGCACCTTAAATGAACCAGCCTTCTGGAAACTACAAAGTTGTGCCACAACTCTTTTTTATTTCATGTGTAGCCTCAACATCTCCATCACTATCTAAGCCACTGCTATCAAAATCATCCTGCTGGTCTGATTTCTCTGTATCTGAATCTGTAGCTGAAAAATACTCAATCTGTTTAGCTTTAGCTTTCACTGCACACTTGTGAGATGGATCCCATGGCTCCCTGCACTGAAAACATAATTTCTTCTTCCTTAGCTCATTCCAACTCTCGCTGTCCACTTTGCTAGGAGAATCTTTAGGTGAGTTTGAATTCTTCTGAAATTGTCTCTTATCCTTCTTATGCCCGAAACCCTTAGACTGAAATTTACTCCTGGAAGTGGATGACTCCATATCCCTAGCCTTGCGAATGGCTTCCTGCAAGCTGGGAGGATTAAGGGCTTTGATCCAGCCCTTCAATGGATCGGACAAACCATCAATGAACAACACTATGAGCCTCCTCTCGGAAATATCTGTAACCAAGACTGAGAGCCTCTGAAAATCAGCAACATAGCTCTCTACTGAACCCCACTGCTTGAGTTGCGCCAACTCCTTAAAATGGAGCTCTGGATCCTTCCTATCAAACCTCTCAATCAATCTCTCTGTGAAGTCTGTATAGGAGGTAATCTGACCATGTCCAAGGGTGAACATCCCATGATGCCACCACTCATGTGCTAGACCATCTAGATGTAACGCTGAATATTTGATTGCTTCTATCTCAGGCATCGGGTTCAAGTGAAGGTATGTGTCCAACTTTTGGACCCATGCTCTAGTAGTACTCTTCTCGGATCCATCAAAGTATGGTATAGAGAGTTTGCTAACCCTCTTCTGAAGCTCATGATTATGATGCCTTCCCCTCTGTGGCCTATTCTTGGCTCTCCAATCTACATACTCTCGGAAGGACAACTCTGCTCTAAATTCAGGACTGGAATTTTCCCAATCCCGTAGAATCTGCTCCTGGAAGTCATTTTGAGTAGGCTCCTCTTCAGGCTGCACCTCAACTCTGGGTGGAAAGGTGGGAATCAAAGGTCTAGTGCTCGCTGCCCTAGCTCTGTAATTCTGATCCGCACCCCCTTGGTTCACTGAACCCTCTCCGTTTCCATTATTTTTGTTGTTTCCAGCCTCACCTCCTCGCTGCCCATTATTGTTTTGATTGTTCTGGTTGTTGTTTGCATTGTTACAAACCATTTGTTGGGTCACTAGTGCAACTAATTGAGCCATACTCTGCTGAAGGTCACGCTGCCCCCTCTGTAATTCTGTTATGATCTCTCTATCTGTAGGTCCTCTGTTCTCTCTATCCCTGTCTCTATCTCCCATGATTTCTTCCTCTCTCCCTGTTTCCGGAAATGTGTCAAATGGGTCTTCGTCTATATTGGGATTAGGTCTGTTTCTTCTACGATAGTATTGGTGTGTACCCGGCTGCATTCAAACCCTCAGGATGGCAGGAAGAGCTGGGCTCTGATACCACTGTAATATTCTGCCCCCAACTGAGTTTTGGGTGTTTGCTATTTTTTTGTGTATTTTGCATAAAATGAAATGAACAGAAAATAAAATGACAGCAACTAAGGAAAGTTATAACTTTCAAATTACATTTCCCATCACAATGAGAATTGATACTAAGATATTACATGCATATAACAATAAACCCTTTTAAGCAAAAGCTTAGAAACTAAGGTACCCAATTTTTATTGCAAGCTAGAAATGGTCTGATACATCAATGGCAGCCACTCAAAAAACTGAGCTCTTCATTTGAACTCTAAATCAAACCCTAGCTGAATGTGCACACAAACTCTGAAATGAAGGCCCAAAATGTACGACCTCTGCTACAAATGATAAGAAATCTGGAGTTTGCAATATTAAACACAAAACCCTCTCCAAACTCCTCAAAATGACTGAATAATTCTGCAACAATGTAGCCCACAGGCACTCCCTGAGTGAGAATGCACTAAACCACTCTGAAGATGTCTTGCAATCTCGAGAATGGTGTCCCTGCTGGAGGTTTTCGTCTCCACACAAGCTCCAATAAACCCCTGCAAATCAACTCTGCAAGTGCTCTCCAAAATGCTCATGAATTCACAATAGCCAAAGATATGAAAAATGAAGCTTCATCTCCTTTTTATATTACTCACCAAGGGGGTCGACCACATTGGGCATTTCATTACTTTTAATTTGTTTTGATTTCATCTAAGTCCCCCTTGAAATTGGCGTCCCTTTTAATCATACTAATAGTCACTTTATGATATCAAATTTAATTTTAAGTGACTAGCACATCCTTATGTCTCCCATATTAAAATATAAGGCCCAAAATTAATAAATTAAACATTACATTTAATTTATTAGGAAATAAACTTCGGCCATTAAAATTTCTTAGCTCCCCAATGCCGACCCAAGAAATAATATGAGAAACGGATACCCATTTCGCTGTAGATTCCAAACGTACCTTCCATTCCCCAAGAAACTGCTCCAAACTGACTTACTAAAAATAGTAAGTCTCTATCAAGCTGTCCAAAACGGCCTGAAAGACTGGCAAAAGAACACACTGCCTGTCCAAATGACAACTCAACATCCCAAGTGGGCTCCCACACATCCGACACTGCCTACGGGAACCCGTGAGTAGGCAAGTCCACTCTGCAACTGAAGACTGAGTAGGAGGGGGACATTACAACATCTAGATGCCATAGCTGTTCAATATCCTACACCCAATTGGGGTATTGGCAAGGATAAAGCACACACCGATGGTGGAACTTCAAATTTGTGGGAGAGAGTGTCGACAACTGCATTATCCTTACCCTTCGTATACACGATCTCGTAATTATAGCCTAATAGTTTGGAAACCCACTTTTGTTGTTTCGGAGAGGGCACGTGCTGCTTCAAGAAGTATTTAAGGCTCTAATGATCGGTCCCATATGAAAGTTCCCACCTACAAGATAAGGACACCTTGTAGTCACTGCATGATGTATGGCAAGCATCTCTTTCTCATAATTTGATCAGGCCAAATTCTTCCCTATAAGGGCTTTGCTTGTAAAGACCAAAGGTTGTCCTTGTTGCATCAATATTGCTCCGATGCCAATTTTAGAGGCATCACTCTTGATAGTAAAGGGTTTAGAGAAATTTGGCATGGCTAAGATGGGTGTTGTACACATAGCTTGCTTAAGAGCATCAAAAGTTGTTGTAGCTGCCTCGGTCCATGGGAATGCATTCTTTTTGAGCAAGGAGGGTAGACGGACTACAATCTTATCATTAGTCCTTCACAATCTTACGATAATACCCTATGAGCCCTAAAAATCCACAAGGACTCTTGAGAGTTTTTAGAGTTGGCCAAGTCTGCATGTCTTCAATCTTGTTGTGGTCCATCTTTACTCCTTTGGCTGATCCTATATGTCCAAGATACTCAATCTTTGGTTGCCCAAAGGAACACTTGAAATGCTTGGCAAACAATTGGTTGTCAACCAGAATTTGGAGTGTTTAATCTAAGTGAACTAAGTGTTCATCCCATGTTTTGCTATAGACCAAGATATCATTAAAGAAAACCGTAATGAATTTCTTGAGGAATGGATGATTCCATAAGCTTTAGAATATGGATGGGGCATTTGTAAGGCCAAAGGGCATGTCAAGAAACTCATAGGACCTTCATGGGTGCAAAAAGCTGTCTTGGGGATATCTTCTTCTTGGAGACAAATCTGGTGATATCTTGATCGGAGGTCCAACTTTGAAAAGAAACAAGCCTCGAAGAGTATATTGATGGCCATGCGGTGGAGCTTATGATGCTCGATGACCTTGCTTGAAGGCCTCGAAGAGTATATTGATGGCCATTCTCTATAAATTGCATCCACATTTTGGCAAATTCCCATAAGACAAGTCCTAAGGTGTGTAACCATTGAGCACCCAAAACCACATTGTAGCCACTCGAGGATAGAACGAACATATCCAACTGCAAGTTATAGTCCCTTATTGAGAGTCAAACATTCCTACATTTGCCCTTACAAGGTAGCGTTCTCCCATTGGCGATCATGACTTCAACGTTGAAGCTTGGATACATAGTGATCTATTCTTTTGGCAATTAAAGGATCCATGAAGTTATTAGTACTGCCATTGTCTATGAGAATAGTGAGGGGATGCTTCTTGAAGTACCCTTGAACCTTCATGGTTTGAGGTGTAGTAATCCCTACTAAGGCATGCACAAAAATTTATGGCGTTGGGTCCTCTTGGATGTCTTGCTCCTCTATGTCCTTTGGTTGTTAGTCTTCGGGTTAATCAAAATCTTCAGAAGGAAGAGTTGGCCCCATATCTAAGAGATATAATTTTTGTTCCACACATTATAGCTGGGGGAGTACCTTTCATCACAATTACAACACAATCCCTTGTCAAGGCGAGCCTTCATCTTAGCCTCGTTCAAGCGCTTGATAGGTGTCATGCACGTGTTCTGATTGGCAGCATAAATAGGTGGTAGAGTTCTAAGTGGTGGTGGTTTGTAGGTATGTTGCTAAGCAACAAAGTTATCTTCAACCAATATAGCTAAGCCAATAGCAGACATCATATCTTGAGGGTTGAATATTTTCACTTCTGCCCTGATGTCCTTCAACCCACTAATAATACTATGAAAGGTGTCATCTAGGCCTTTTGTCGTATTTGCCAATTTTTCAAATTGGGTTTGATAGTTGTAGACTGACCAGTTTGTCGAAGTTTGGTTAATGCCCCCATGAAATCTTCATATGCACTCGGCCTAAAATGAACAAGCAGATTCCTACAAAATTCCTCCCAAGTAGGTGTGCCAAAGGTCTTCTCAAACCACCGATACCATTGAATGGCTTCATGCTTAAAATTAAAGGAAGCAATGGATACCTTTTGCCAAAGGAGAAATATTGTTTGGCCCTATAAATCCAACTAGTGGGTTCATCTCCATCAAAGTGAGGGAAGTCCAACTTGGTTGTTGGTGGGGTGGCTGAAATGCAGGCATGTCAAGCCCTAAAGTGTGTCCCTATCCTGGACTTGAAGTTGGTCCCTGTCCTAAACCTGAAGCTTGTCCTTGTCCTAAATAGGATTGTCCCGATAGTGGCAACTATGAGAATGCATCCTGTAACTTGTAATACCCTGCCTTGGCAGGTTTTTTTTCTATGTGTGTGTTCTAGTATCTTAATGCCTAGCATAGCTTGCTCTGTAGATATACAAAATGCTTGCAACTATGACGATGCTATACGGAAATAGTATTTTGTCTCTACTTGGGTTTTGCAGGATACTTAAAATTGATTTTTATTTAACGTAGGGATTTTTGCTATCTTTCCATGCATGTCTCAATTTGATTTTAAACGGACTGATGCATTGGTTTGTTATGCTCATTATGTGGAATGTGAATATCTTGCAACAAATCAATTAAATAGGAGGTAATTCCATTAATGGAAGGAGTTTAGCATTTGAGCTTTATTGTATTCCTTTACTTGAATTATTATACCAATCTCTTATTCTAACAATAGAAGAATCATTGTTAATAATTAGAAGGGGCATAGCCCTCCTTTATAAATATGAACTATATATTTTAAAAATATATAAGACCAGCAAATTAAAAAAAAAGGGGAATCCAAGAGAATCGAAGTGGAAGGGGAAACAATCATGCGATGGTCAGTTAGGAAAGAAGTGGTGGACGAAGTGGGGAGGTACGTGACAATCGACCCGCTTGGGAAAGGAAAAGAAAAAAAAAAAAGAGAGGAAAAAGAAAAAAAAAAAAAGAGAGGAACTGGGACACAGAAGGGAGACTGGAACACAAAAGGGAGATTGGAACGAGTAGAGGGTAATGTTTCTTTGTTCTTTCATTTTTTCTAAATAGTTTTTGTTGGGCTGTGACAGTGGTTTACCCGCTTGAAGTCTTGTCCCTCGTTAAACGAAAAAGTGCTTGGAACTTGTTTGAAAACAACAAATTATAGATGCATGAGAACGTGCTTTCGTTATGATAAAATGGTGTTTTAAAACTGTTTTTAAATATTTTGTATTCGCTGATTGGAATGGTGGTTTCCAGATTTATGAAATCATGTATTTGGTTAAAGTATATTAGTGCTTAAATATATTTAAAATTTTGTGATTTCGTTGACTGAAAACAGCGAATTATAGATGCATGAGAACGTGCTTTTGGTTATGATAAAATGGTGTTTTAAAACTGTGCTTAAATATTTTGTATTCGCTGACTGGAATGGTGGTTTCCAGATTTATGAAATCATGTATTTGGGTAAAGTATATTAGTGCTTAAATTTACTTGAATTTTGTGATTTCGTCGACTGAAAACAGTGAATTATAAGATGCATGAGAACGTACTTTCATTATGATAAAATGGTGTTTTAAAACTATGCTTACATATTTTGTAATCGTTGACTGGAATGGTGGTTTCCAGACTTATGAAATCATGTATTTTGATTAAATATAATAGTGTTTAAATATACTTGAATTCTATGAATTCGTTGACTAAAACAAACGAATTATAGATGTATGAAAATGTGCTTTTTAATATAATAAAATGGTTTTTTAAAAATGTGCTAAGATATTTTGTGTTCGCTGGCTGAAACGGTGGTTTCCAGATTAATGAGATCATGTATTTTGTTTTAATATAACATCACTTAAATAGCCTTGAGCTTTGTGGTTTCGAATGGTTGAAGTAACGGCTTACAAACATAGGTAGTCTATTTCAATAAAACATTGCTTTACCTTCATTTGAATTGGGGGTTTGCTTAACAAATGTATTTATTGCTATGCCTCCATGGGTATAGAGTTTCTGTTGGTGTAGCCTTTCTTTGCTTCGTCCTACACCGAAAAGGAAGTAGTGCTTAGTAGGAATATGATATTGTGCCGTCGCAGCCTACGAGTGCGAACAAGCCGGGGGCCGCTCGGGTCCCCATTTCTCCTTATCCCACAGGGGATAGGAAGGGGGCCGAGGTGCCTTATATGGTGTCAGACCCCCATACCATATCGACCACCAAGTGGTGGTCGTAAGGCCACCACTTGGTGGCCGTGTCGTTGCATTGTGACGCGCCAGGCGTCGTGAGTGACACGTGGCTTTACATGGCTTTACCTGACCCTCTGAGACTTACCTGATATGGAGACTGTTGCTATTGATTACTTTCCTCGGTTGACTTCCTTGGACCATCGAAATCCTTTTTGTGGCGTTTGATTATTAATGAATCAAATAAGTTGATGACTGTATACGTATCAAGATAAATATGGTCGTGCTTCATATTATTATGGTAATGAAATTAATGGCCTAGAGTTTGATTATTACATAAAGATTGATGTAATGGTAATGGGATTGAATAGACTTTGATTTGCATAAAGTCTATGCTTAGTATTGATAGGGTTTAAAAAATGGATTAGAACACTTCCTTGGTGGGGTTAAGTGTGTATTTTAATATGAATGCTTTAGAGGTTTCAGGTTTACTCTAATGGTAATGAAAGAGGGTGGAGAGGTTTTATATGCTCTCTTCTTTTATTCCTTTGTAACGAGACCATTGGAGAGGATTATGGGGTCTTCTCTAAGGTTTTTTTATTATGCCAATAGTAGTGGATAATGTGTTCAGGATACGAACCAACTTGTATTTATGAATTGAAGGACTAATTTATATTGCAATGTCATATGAAATAGGGAATTCTTATGATGGAAGAAAAGGCTTTATGGGGTGCCTTTGACTCAATGTATGGAACCATTTTGTATCTATGAATTAAAGGACTAAGTTCATAAAGTAAAGTCATAAGAAATAGAGAATTCTTATGTTGAAAGAAAAGGCATTATGGGGTGCCTTTGACTCAATGTATGGGACCATTTTGTATTTATGAATTGAAGGACTAATTCATATTATAATATCATAAGAATTATGAAAATTCTTATGTTGGTAGCAAAATGTAATGTCCCAAAATAATTTTTGCATTGTAAATATGGTTTTTTGTGTTTTGAGTGTGTTGGGTCGTCATTGAGGGTATTTTGTCATATTTTGGGGTTAAAATGAGGGTTATAAGGGTTAATAAATGTGTTTTGGCAAGTTCAAATGTTAGTATATGGGTTAGGAAAGTTATTTAAGTGTTTGGAGTGAGTTTTGGGTTAGAAAAAGGTATTAATTTATGCCTTTATGTGGAGTGACGAATTTGTAATATGTTTAAGTGACCTCAATGCAAGATTATATCCCAGCCGTTGGATTATCTCAAATCTAAGGGTTAAGATCTATTCTTCCCTTATGGTTTGTTTATAAAAGGAGGATAAGGGTTTCATTTGTGGGGGGTTGATTTGGAAATTGATTTGGACTTGGGAGAATTGTTGCTGAGGCAATATTCTTTGGCTCTTTGAGATTGCTGGATATATCTCTTGGAGATTAGGGTTTCTGGTGGATTTGCCATTGGAGGAGCTAGGCCAGCTAGCTTGAATACCTTGCTTGTTGACAAATCCATCTAGGGTTTGTACTTGTGCTGCAAATTGTGTGAAATTCGTATAAAAGGAGAAATCAAGTATTAGAAGGCCATAGAAGTGGAATTTTTGCTGTGCTGAAGGTGGAGAAGTCTCTCCAAGGGGGACGTCCAGTTTGAGGGAGTTCGTTCTGCTATTTTTGAGGGTTTTATTCCCTCTAGGTGGATCGCCTAGCCTAGGGAAGGCATTTATTGCGAATTGGAGGTGTAATTGGGCTCTTGGGAGCTAGATCCAACCCTTGAGGGTTTGAAATAAATTCTAGAAACTTTCTGCAGCCAAGTAAATAGCCCTTTGGGCCATTTTCTGAATTGTAATCAGCTGGAATCAGGTGCACTTGTTTGTATTCATTCTGGGTTGTTTGTTGTTGAGGTTTGGCAATAAAATCAGAATTACTTTACTGCCATTTTGCTGTGTTTATTTCAGTTTTTTGTAACTAGGGTTTTGAAGTTAGGGTTTTAATAAAAGCAGAAAATTTTCAGTTTCAGGCCATTTTCTGAATTGTAATCAGCTGGAATCAGGTGCACTTGTTTGTATTCATTCTGGGTTGTTTGTTGTTGAGGTTTGGCAATAAAATCAGAATTACTTTACTGCCATTTTGCTGTGTTTATTTCAGTTTTCTGTAACTAGGGTTTTGAAGTTAGGGTTTTAATAAAAGCAGAAAAATTTCAGTTTCAGTTTCGTTGTTACTTTCTACAAATTTTAGTTGGTATATTTCACAAAAGCACTAAGGGGTGCCTTTGACTCAATGTATGGAACCAATCACTTTATGAAATAAGATAAGAAAACGTTTTAAGGCTGGGTTTATTCCCCATGAGGGTTCCCAAAATATATGAGATGTTTGATGATTATGTGTGGAGTTTCTTTATCTATGGGTTGCCTTGTTAGAATTGCTAATGAAATTTCTATGCACTTTAAGCAAATGGGTATTTCTTAATGGTTTCATACTTTCTTTAATTGTGCTTTAATTAGTTGACAAGAGTTTCATGGGATGATTGTAAGCCTTGCATGATGAATCTTAATAATGCTAAAGGAAGAGACTTAATAAGCTTCCCACGGATTAAGGCATGGAATGAGACTTATTGACGGAAAAGCTAGCTCATCGTGGAGATGAGATAGATAGCTTGAACCTAAAACGCTTAGTGCACTTACATAGATGAACTTATGTAGGTGTAGAGATTAGCGTTACCCTTTTGACAGACAGAAAGGGATAAGCTAGCTCAACATAAGAATGAGATAGATAGCTTACCCTATATTACACCTAGTACGCTTACATAGACAAACTTATGTAAGGAGTAGAGATGGGTGTTTCCTTTGATGGTTCTAGGAAGATAAGTTGACTCATCATGTAGATGGGATAGACAACTTCGCTAAGTTCGCTAAGTGCTACTAAGGATATAAATCAATCTCTTGTTGAGAAGGTTTGAAACAATCTCCCTAACAAATAAAAAAAAATGTCAAGTGGGATGGAATTTTTGGTTGACAAAATTCCATCCCACTTGACATTTTTGACAAAATTCCATCCCACTTGGCATTTTTTTTTATTTCCATCCCACTTGTCATTTTTGACAAAATTCCATCCCACTTGACATTTTTGACAAAATTCCATCCCACTTGGCATTTTTTTTAATTTCCATCCCACTTGTCATTTTTGACAAAATTCCATCCCACTTGACATTTTTGACAAAATTCCATCCCACTTGGCATTTTTTTTTATTTCCATCCCACTTGTCATTTTTGACAAAATTCCATCCCACTTAACATTTTTTTTTATTTCCATCCCACTTGACATTTTTGACAAAATTCCATCCCACTTGACATTTTTTTTTTTATTTGTTAGGGAGATTGTTCCAAATCTTCTCAACAAGGTCCCACTTCTAGAGATTGACTTATATCCTTAGTGGCCCTTAGCTAAGTTGCCTATCCCATCAACATGATGAGTCAACTTAACTTCCTAGAACCATCAAAGGGAACACTCATCTCTATTCCTTACATAAGTCTGTCTATGTAAGCGTACTAGGTCCCAAATCTTCTCAACAAGGTCCCACTTCTAGAGATTGACTTATATCCTTAGTGGCCGTTAGCTAAGTTGCCTATCCCATCTACACGATGAGTCAACTTAACTTCTTAGAACCATCAAAGGGAACACTCATCTCTATTCCTTACATAAGTCTGTCTATGTAAGCGTACTAGGTGTAATACAAAGTAAGCTATCTATCTCATTCTTATGTTGAGCTAGCTTATCCCTTTTTGTTTTTCGAAAGGGGAGCGCTAATCTCTACACCTACATAAGTCTATCTATGCAAGTGCACTAAGCGCTTTAGGTTTAGGCTATCTATCTCATCTCCACGATGAGCTAGCTTTTCCGTCAATAAGTCTCATTCCATGCCTTAATCCGTGGGAAGCTTATTAAGTCTCTTCCATTAACATTATTAAGGTTCATCATGCAAGGCTTACAATCATCCCATGAAACTCTTGTCAAGTAATTAAAGCACAATTAAAGAAAGTATGAAACCATTAAGAAATACCCATTTGCTTAAAGTGCATAGAAATTTCATTAGCAATTCTAACAAGGCAACTGATAGAGAAAGAAACTCCACACATAATCATAAAACATCTCATATATTCTGGGAACCCTCATGGAGAATAAACCCGGCCTTAAAACGTTTCCTTATCTTATTTCATTAAGTGATTGGTTCCATACATTGAGTCAAAGGCACCCCATAATGTCTTTTCTTCCATCATAAGAATTCCCTATTTCTTATGACATTGCAACATGAATTAGTCCTTTAATTCATAAATACAAGTTGGTTCATATCTTGAACACATTATCCACTACTATTGGCATAGTACGAGATCATTAGAGAAGATCCCATAATCCTCTCCAATGGTCTCGTTACAAAGGAATAAAAGAAGAGAGCATATAAAACCTCTCCACCCTCTTTCATTGTCATTAGAGTAAACCCATTACACATCATATTTCCATTCTGTGGCAACAAAGCTTGGTATTCAAGATACTAAAAAGCAGCAATTCCTCAAGTATTGAAGTGGGCTGTGATGGTACATTTGAGAGGACATGGGTCTCTTCAAATTCAAGACAACGGGAGAGGCATACCTATCTATCTTGTTAGTGTAGTTTGTGTGTGTGTGTTTGTGAATAATCCCACATTAATTGTGTTGTGGGACTTGAGTGGTTTATAAACCCCAACACTTGCCATACTCTTTGCCAATGGGGTAGCAGGCTTAAAGGTGCAAGTCCTTGGTCCCACTTTGTGGGATTCCTCACCCCTATTAACATCGAGTTTGGGCATGTGTGTTTGTTAGTGTAGTTTGTGAATAATCCTACCTATCTATCTTGTTAGTGTAGTTTGTGTGTGTGTGTTTGTGAATAATCCCACATTAATTGTGTTGTGGGACTTGAGTGGTTTATAAACCCCAACACTTGCCATACTCTTTGCCAATGGGGTAGCAGGCTTAAAGGTGCAAGTCCTTGGTCCCACTTTGTGGGATTCCTCACCCCTATTAACATCGAGTTTGGGCATGTGTGTGGGGGGTTGGTCCTCTTGCTTTCTAACCGGTTAATGTGATGATGCAAGTCTAGTGGCATATTCCATGATTGGAATTCCGTTCACATTAATACCTATCTATCTATCTATCTATTGAAGTATAAGTATAAAAACAAAAATAGAAGAGGAGGAGCAAATAACAAGAACCAAAACACCATGTTCCAGCCAAAGAAAGGCAAGACTCAAAAGTGACACTCCAAAGAATCAAGACAAAAGGGGTCAGCCTTAAAATCAGAATTGGAAGTAAATAGAAGACTCTTAAGAAAAGAATCACCAGAAGGCCAACACTGGCAAATGGTGTGATTATCACAAGAGCAATTGACATTCAGTGAGGAGTGTCGAGCAATTTAGTCGTTGTTTGTTGAGTCATAACCCTTTACATCCACTACACCACTGCTTCCACATCCACAGGTTGAGGATAGAGGGAAGCAGATTGCGGAAGCTGAACTAGAAGTGACCATTGCCACCACACATGTTGCACCAATGGGGTCACAAGAAGAGTCATAAGAGGAGGAACACCTATTTCACTCAAAAATGTGGGTGAAGGTTAAGCCATTACATTTCATGGTTGATAGTGGGAGTAAAAAAGAATTTGATTTCCACTTAGATTGTAAAGAATTTGAATTCTGTTTGTCACATCACACCAAAACCATATAATGTTGGATGGTTACAACAAGGGAGAGACATTTGTGTCACTCAACAATGTCCTCCTCTCTTATGCCATCAAACCCTTCAAAGATCAGTCTCGACCAAAAAATAAGGTAATGTGGCTTTGTGTGAATGAATCTGATATATCATATATGTTCATGCAAGTAACAGATGCAACCCTTGTAAAGCATGTTTGCATAATCCAGTAACCTGGGCCAAAATAGTCACCTCCTAAAGATTTTTTTTCGATGTCTGTTTGGATTCAAATCCACACAGTAGGAATTGGCTTCCTTATGGAGTTGAGATAATCTTGCAACATTTCAGCCTTGCAAAAATGTGAAGGGGTATGAGAAGATTTACCCAAAGTGGGTTGAAATTCAGAATGTAGATTTGTGGTTCAAAGTGCAGGGAACCATTGGTTGTGTAGAGAGCTCAGCATTGCATCAAATGCAAGGCGCATCAACAACATTTTTTTTTGTTTAATTCATTTTTGAAATACCCCTACAATAAGCCCCTTGAAAGAAAATACAAATGTAGGTTGCTAGGAAACTACTTCGGTAATTTTTGATCCGTTTTCAAGAGCCTTAGCATTGGGCCAAATTTCATTGATTTTACAGATAAATGCTAAGTATGAAAAGGGGGGAATTTTTATTTAATAGGTCAATGTAGCTAATGGGAAATTGCAGCTGTCTTTAGGTAGACCACCATGGAGGAGGTGACTGTTCTTAATGTAATATTTTCATGTAAACCTTTGGTATGTTATTTTGGACAGGGTTCCTTCTATTTGACTTTGAGAAGCCTACCATTGTCATGTAAATTCAGAGACCTATCTATCAAAGTGTTTTTGATTGAGCTGTCTTGTTCCCTGCGTAAAAACTTGAATTAAAAATATATTCTTTGTAGCTTTGTTTCCAGACATTGGGAGAAGAGGCAGCTCATGACTGGAGGAATCTCAGGACATATTGAAAACTTGTATATCTAGAAGAGTTCATGAAAGGGTCCAATACTGCTGCAGGTAGTAGTTTACTTTCCTTTCCATATAAAAGGTTGTTAGAACTATTCCCAGACAAGGTTCCATAGATGCAGACAGATACACCCCTATATTCATGACTGTCTAATTGTGGTGTACTGCAAATTTTCCAAACATATCATAATCACCAAAATCTTTGAAGAGCTCAAGTTGGGAGGGGAATATATTTTCCATCCTTAAGAGCATGTACAGGTCCACCTTAAGCCACACTGATGGATGCTCCTGCCATAGTCCCTTAAAACTTTCCAGTTAGCCCTAAATGATGATAGACATGAACTTTCCCTTTATATAGTTGTTTACTGACAATGCAAATTTCGCTTTTGTCTGAGCATTAATATCCTGAACTCTTATTTCTCTAAATCGTCAATTGATACATTTCAGTTTTCTATTAGCTTTGTCAATTTATGAGCATGTATTTTTTCTCTAAATAACTAATTGATGTATTTCAAATTTCCCTTAGTTTTGTCATTTTACGACCACTTTGAGTCACATTCTCATGCAAGAGCTTTAACTGGAATTGCTATAGCATCTTTATTATAAAGGCAAAACGAATGACACAAACTGATACAAGTGCCTTCTTTGAATATAGACTTACAAAAATTGGATAGATGTCAGTTGTCTGAAGTCAATGCTCTTCTTTTTGACAGTAGCAACATGACACAGTTTTAGGATATTTATCATTTAATTCTAGGGCTCGTGTCACATTATGTCCTAAGTTGTCTCATGTATTCCCTCTAAGTGGGGTTGGATTAGCTATCTTCAAGGTTCTTATTCCAAAGAAATTCAGACATTTTCCTTATTAGCTGTCAGCAAAATTGTTTTATGTTGTTCTCTATGTTTTCTCATGTCTTCGTGTTTTGATGCTTATTGGCAAGCTGACTAATTCTAAAAGCTAAATACAATTATTGTTTGACAAGATTCTTACGTTGAAAGAGGAATGTGTCTGTTGTTTGTATCATTTGCAACATTCTGTATACTTTGTTTGCCATTGAGAATTCCCTTTGAATTTTATTTTCAAATTTACTTAAATGCAGACATGTAACTTTTCATATTTATTTAACCTATGCCGTTATTCTGTAAGCTTTGATTTATCAACATGCAACATCATTTCGACATGTATCCTGAGCTTTTGTTATCCTGGCTACTGGCTCTAAACATTTCTCTGGTTCTTTCCCTTTTTCTCTTTAGTAACTATAGCTGATTGTTGAGACAGTGGGGCATGAAAGAATTTATTATTGTTAATTGTCAATTTCTTTTTTTGTTTTATATTATGCTTTTGAACAGATAGTCACAATTGTTGTTTAATTTGACTAGTCACAATCATTGTTTAATTTGACTTTGCAAGTGACAAATTATATTCTGTCCTGGGGCTTGGTTGCAGTTCTATGGTTTCCTTTCCCCGAAGCTTGCAATGCTAAATATGGATCCAAAGTTCCTGGACCGCAATGTCAACGAAGGATTTAGTGGTGGTGAGAAGAAGCGGAATGAAATTCTGCAACTTGCGGTGCATATTCTGACCCTTATTGTATATCCATGAATGGAAGCAATTAAAACGATATAATTTTGTTATTTTTCACTGTCAATTATGTATGTATCTCAGCATGTCATGTAAAGGAATCTGCTAGGAAAATGGAAATGAATTGAAGTGATAAACACTAATTGACATAACTGAATAAATTGGTAATGATAACCTTAGGAAACTTCAATTCAATGACTAATATTATATTTCCACTTTTATGCAGCTGCTAAGTTAGAATTGGCATCTTAGCAGCTGAACCCTTTTCTTTTAAAAATGGGTTAAGGTAAATGGTGGACCTTGTTTTCTACTTATAATTCAGTAATGAAAATTTAATGTTGCCCTAAGTAAATAGGATCTTCTTCTCCCTTTGGTAATCTTAATTATCATACACTTAGCAATTGTTTGTACTTTTAAAAATTTTATGAGGATCTCTCCTCTGAAACAAGCTGTCTTTGGGCAACCACACTTTCAACACCATTGTTACAAAACTCGGGAGTTTTAAAAAACTTGATGAGTCTGTGCCTGAGTCGACCCAGATGAGTCATTTGGGATTGAATCGAGTCGTTGAGTTTTTTTCCAAGTCCTGAGTTTTCATCGAGTCAATGAAATTTGGCATATTTTTTATTGTTTTTTGGCTGAGATTTTTGCTAAGTCCAGAGTGTGAGTCAGAATTGGCCTTGCTGAGTCTGTGCCGAGTCTGAGTTTCTAACACACTTATTCAAAATCAGCGGCCCTTAAAAATTCCTAGACTAATATCTGCGTAAAAGATCAAAATGTTACAAGAAGCACCATGTTAAAATCATCTTTAGAAAAACTTGTTTCTCCATCAAAATTACCAATCAAAGAAGTTAAAAGCACCATGATCAATGCAAGCTATTTCTAAACCCATTGAAACAATAGGATATTACTAAACCTATGTTTTTGGAATGGTTATGATTTGAGAAATGTGGAGAGCATCTGAAACATGACCTGACCCTTTCTAAATCATTTTTTTGGTAAATAAAATATTTTATTTATTTAATTGCAGAAAATGCCAGAAACCAAGTACATGGATAGAACTTTGTTTTGCCTCATCTAGGGCACCCTTTTTTTATTTTGCATTCACTGGCTCTGCAAGGAAACGACAAAAATACAGAATGCAGAAGCATGTTTTAGCTGCAGGATGTGCTTTGAGTCTTAGGGATGTCAGATTCAGTTGTGAGCATTTTGGCAAGAACACGAACTGGGGTCAATCTTGGGTATTTAGCCACTTTTTTTTGTTTGAATACAGCCTGTGGGACATTTTGTTTGAAATTCCAAGAAACATTTGATCAAACTCAATTAAATAACGAAGTTACATCAAATTAGTCTGCTGACAGTTATGGGCATTTTTGATAAAGAGCTTGTAGCAGAGGTAGAAGCTGTGGAGGCTGATTCATTGGCTTGTTGATGGAAAATCTCACTTATATTGCTCAAAACCTTCTCTCTAGATGCAACTTGAGAAGAGTTGTGATAAAAAATTTCCAAGAAACAAGAATTCAAGGGTTACCTGAACAAGAAGCGAGGGCTATACCCTTGCCATGGTAGAGACCACAGGAACTAGCTAGACAGAAAAAGTGGTAGCCTTATAGACATCTTATCATCAAGCAAAAGAAGCTTGTTAATAATCAGCCGAGCAACCTCAACGATAATAAGACTAAGAAGGATGGTCTTACTTATAGCCATATCAAATCAGAAGGCTGGATGATGCTTCTTGTCCATTGATATGCATGAGTCAATTTATCATAGATCTACAGAGTGATTTGTCATTGTTGAACAAAGAAGTTAAAGCTTTAATGGAAGAGCTTAAGATAGATTCCCTGAACTGCTTACTGAGTGCCAGGTGTCCTTTTGTTTTTGCTAAACCTTGTAACATTTGGGTGATTGCATGCTGATGTGGATGTGGCTGAAGAAGTATAGATAGTTGACCCTATAAGAGATGGATTATGCATGAAGTTCAATGGGTCGCTGCTAAGTGTCAACAATTGCAGGGTCGCGATACCTGTGTGGAGGATTGAGACATGAATTCCAGTGCTGATTGACTAGAGAGGTACCATGTGGACTGGTGAAGAGAAGGGTCCTGATGCCACAAAAAGGGGTCAAAGCACATTTAGCCGCCACTGGACTGATTTGCTGTTAAGGTGGATGGGTTACAAATTGGATACTGCAAGGGTGCTTAGGGGCACAAATGGAAGCGGTCTCAAGCTGAGGTGGCATGACAAGATGTGTGGCCAAGCAGATGAGTCAGGATAACCAAAGGTCCATATGGAGTGTAAGTGTGTCAGGAATGCTCAATGAGTGCTATGTGGAGAGGAGGAAGAGGTGTGAGGAGATTGGAGGGGGAGGTCAGGTTTTGCATGAAGGTGGGGGCTTGCTCATACTAAAAATATAGGGTGATCAGGAGAATCACGGTCGATCTTGGGACCTCGTAATCTCCAGTGATCTCCCACATACAATCATGTAGTGTGTCCAAATTGTCAGTTGGGTAGGTAAAGGGTCCCTAATATTTAAAATGTAGATTTCTGAAGATGCCCTGAAGAAGCCTGACATGCCACAATCTTCCGCAGAATATTCCTGAATTCAAATCTTTGAAAATTTAAATTTGAAAAACCCACCTTTTGGAACCTAAAGTATTTGAAGTGCTAAATTGGGGCCCCTGCTAGTTTCTTACATAGAATCTGAATTCCAAGCAGAAACAAGACTGGAAGCACAAATTACATTGCAATTTCTCAAAAAATGGAACAGGCAATATGTCTGCAACCATGAAGATTAGCAGGCTGCCATCTGAACCATGGGCTATTGAATTCTTCACCAACCACCAGCTGGAGCAGATTGGTCCTATCTCTTAAAACACAGATCTAGGCCCCTTTTTGAATGAGTTCCTGAATGATATTGTCTTTGTGCTTTGCTCAAGTGTCTTGCAAAGTTTATAAAGCAGCAAAAATCCATGTGTTAAATGATGACTTGTGTGAAGTTTAAATCAAGATCTGTATGGCTTTTGTTGGACTATATATGTTTTTCAACAATTTATTGGCTGCTCAAGGAATTAATTCACAAGCAGGCAATGGTACGTAACTTTTCTGTGAAAGAGGTAATGCTTACACATCAGCAGAGATTCAATACCTCTGTGGAATAGGATGGGAATAAATTTGGAATAGATACCTGCAAAAACAAAAGTACATTAGGTTTTTAACGTCCATGAGGCCATAGGCCATATGCGACGATGTTCCTTCCGTTTAGGATTTTGATCGCCAGAGTATGGTGTACAACCCTACCACCACCTTGGACCTCCTATTTGGAGTTCCAGTACAAGAGGGATGGGTTACGCCTTCCACATTGACTCATTGGAGCTTCTGTTCATTGATTTTAAATTTAATGTGGAAGTGCATCTCTCATCCAGGTGCAGGGTTCACTTCAGCCCTTTGACATTGTGGTCTTGGAGATTTTTTGTGCCTTTTAACCTGAAAGTTTAGCTTTTTAAAGGTTTCTACTTATCTAAAACTAGTTGCAAAGTTTTGTCTTCATTTGCATTTCTATGCCTCGTGGAGATTTACATTTCTAAGGGGAATCACCTTGGCACTTTTTTTATGTACATACAATTATATATTCTACCTAAAAACAAAGAACGATATCATATTTGGCTTATACTTGATTCAATCCAAAGGAAATCTCTTATAATAGTCCACCTCTGCTGTCAAGGACAGCATTCAAGATCTTACTTTACTTTTACTGGCAAGCAAGAATAACAACTGTTTTTTTTTTAAATAGGTTATATTTGGCTTCTATTGGGGGCCACTCCCATCAAAATACCAAAATATTACATTTGTTGTAGCATACATTTTTATCACGGTTTTTCATTTCTTTTTTCTCTTAAATATATTCTTCAACTTCCTCGAAGTGCTATGTTTTCACAATCAAATCTTTGACATCATTTTGATTAAGACATAAAATCTCACTTGGCCAATTTTCTTCTAAAATTTGAATTTCACCGGGATGAAGATCAACACCATAATTCACTAATTTATTTGCTACTTGATTTCCTTCTCTATAAATATGCTCACATTGCCATGAGATTGCTTTTAGTAATAGATGATGAACATCAACAATAATATTATTTTTTATCTAGTCTCCACATCCATTTTTGTTAATAGCATTGATGATAATTTGTGAGTCCCCCTCAATTGAAATATATTTCCATCTTTTTTCTGCTACAATTTTAATCCTTGTAAGAAGTGCCCTAGCCTCTGCATAGTTGTTAGTTGAAGTTCCATATGATTCTGAATAAGTGAGGAGAATTTTGCCTTCACTGTTTCTAAGAACACCACCTCCACCAGCTTTTCTTGGATTTCCTTTAGAAGCACCATCGAAATTAATTTGATAAACCCAATTTCTGGACATTTCCATTTTACCATAGATTGAAGTAGATCCTTTGTTTTAATTCCGTTGTCCCAGATGACTCTTCCATGTATGTTCAAATCCTATAGCCAAATTATTAGCACCTCTTTTTCTGCAATTGAGACTTCCCATGATGAGCATCATATTTGTAGACATTCTGCAAGAGAGGCACTAATACGGTTCCAAACTTGGGTATGATTTTGATATTTATTTTTAAAAATTCTATTATTCGTTTCAACTTTCAAGCCATAAATTCCAAAAAATAATGGCAGGGCCAATCCTTCAAAGAATACATAATGCTTTAGCTTTAAAATAATTTATCCAACATTTTATCAACTCTTTCAATGTTGATGGAGCTACCCAATATAATTTCATATTTTTTAAAAAATAACCCCAAATGGTGTGAGCAAATGGGAAATGAAGACGTAAATGGTCTGACGTTTCTAAATCCTTCTCGCACAAGGCACATCTGAAGGGTCCATAATATCCTCTTCTTTGTAGACTCTCCTGTAAGAATCTTTTTTTTTTTTGAGTAATACTTCTTATACACATCCACCATGGGGATTGAACCCGGGTCACATCACCGATAATGCAAGTGGCATCCTTGCCGGTAGACCACACTCACGGGGATACAGATCTTTGAACTGCAAGCAAGAATAACAACTGTTGTATATTTTGGTCTGGAACATATTTGGCTTGACAGATACAGTATTCTCAATTACACAGTCATAGACCCTCTTTTATGCAATATACTTTATTTATACATGAACATTTTTTTCTGCCTTGCAGAAATTAACAGGATTGACTGATTTTGTATTTCATGTTTTCTTAGGTACTTGAGGCTGATTTGGCCATTCTTGATGAGATTGATTCTGGGTTAGATGTTGATGCTTTACAAGATGTTGCAAAGGCTGTAAATGGATTAATGACCCCTAAAAAAGCAGTGTTGATGATCACTCACTACCAACGTCTTCTGGGTTATATAAAGCCCACATTTGTGCACATAATGGTAAGCGAAAACACAAAGTTTAATTGTATAATTTGCACTTTGGTACTGAAAGCTATGCAAATATGAATACAAATTTGTCTAACTACAGTTTTCTGGTATGCTTAGGAAAATGGTCGCATTGTCAGAACTGGAGATGCCTCGTTGGCAAAACAGCTTGAAGACGGTGGCTATAGAGCGGTGGCTAGTGTATGAGATCTCTCATTATTGGTCAGCTGGGTTCATTATTGACCTAGTCCTCTGCATCCTGGTGCAAGTTCGCTGGCTGTTGCATCCCTTTCAACTATGGGAGGTGGAGTTGTACCTTAAGATGATAGATAGGCATAGAAAATATCAAATTTGAGCAAAAAGAAACATTTGGGTTTTGTGCTTTCCCAGAAATTTTGATTAATGTTTCAAAATCCATTCCGAGATTACATTGTTGATTACATGGTTACATTTGTCTTCATTTATGTCAAGTTAAATAGTTATGAATATCCTACTTTCCAGTTCTGCAATAAAATATAACATAGGAGAAGCTTCCATTGTAAATTCTGTGTCATTGGCTATTCTAAATAATAAATATGTCTCCTCCTATTTATGCTGAAACATATGGAGTAAAATGTGTTTGAATCTGCAGATCAAACCTTTTTTTATTTATTCGTGTTATTTTTAACCTTGACAATTTATTGTCAGCTTTGCTATTTGGGAGAGTTGTATTTATAATTTAAGTGCTTTCTACTTAATTGTGGCGGTATAATGGAGGGATCCTTTTTGTGTGCACCTCAGGAAAAGGTTTTGAGTTGGAATCAATTTGAACTTGATAAGAAAAACAATCTGCATAAATTTGATGGTTGAAGGTCCCTTGTGTGTAAGTTGCCACCATTGAGATGACTGAAGTTTTATATTTTTTCAGTGTTGCATTGCTACAAAATGAAGTGCAAGGTCATGCCATTGTAGGGAGAATGGTGAAGCACAAAGCCTACGAAACTGCAAATATTTTTGGCAAATGGCACAGGAGGCATTGGTCATGAGCTGTTGGCCACACAAAAAAAATCTCAAAAATTATCGATTCATTAGTTTGTTCAAATATTGCCTAAAATTTACCCTTAAACCCCAAAAGGGCAAACTTGGTAACTGAGATTTGCAGTACCAATCGTCTTAAAACTCATTATATTGGAGGAGAAAAACCCTAGTATGCTATCTCTATACACAGTCACATGTGTGGCTAGGAGCCCATGAAGGTTATCATTTTATCTCATAAACATGCTTGATCATATGCACTTTCAGGAACATCTATGAGGCCTTCCATGTTAGTCCATTGCCCATAGTTGAACTTTTAAGGCTTATTGAAGGAAACATCAACCTTCTTGGAGTACATATAACTGTCCCATATTTTAGGTATTTCTCCAATACAATTATTAGCTTAAAATGACAAATGATATGGCCTCCCATATTATAACATTAAGAGAAGTTGTTTTCTACTATATGTTAGGATAATAAATAGTCATTTTATAGTGGGATTACCTCTCTCAAAAAGAGGAAGCTCAATGAAATGCTTGCTTCTTGTCTTAGAAGAGAAAGTATTGGAGTTCGTCAATCCACATGTTATTTGGTCCTAGGGTCAAGGGCCCAGTTGTAGCACACTTAGAGCACTTGCTAGGAGGTCCTGAGTTTGAGTCCGAGCTAGTCCATGCTTGTTTAACAGAAGCACCTGTGAAGGTCATTTGCAAAAGAGATGAGTTTGTGTTTTTTTTTTTTTCAAACAGACTTACTTATTTATATACAGATATTTTCTATTTGCTTTAGCTGATGATTGGTAGAGCCTTTAGGAGCTTATGGTTCAAATGGTAGCTCATTTCATTTCATGGTTGAAATATTGTGCTTTTCACATTTTGGAACAATGTGTGCATTTTGAACTAGTGGAATTATTCAGATTCATTTGCAGATTCAAAATCTTCAATTAATTCTACCGTTTACTTTCCAAATTTGGGGTCATGATTTTATGGATATGATATATTATACCATTCTTGATAAATAAATCAACCCTAACTATATGATATAATTCTCTTTCTTACAATGCAATATATAATAAATCAACCCTAACCGTAATGCTCGAAGATTAGCGAAAAGTCTCAAAATAGCCATTGAGCAGGCGGATTTCCTTTGAAAAAAATGACGCCTTCATGCCCAAAACAACAAAGACACCGAGCTGCTTGCGATTTGAACATAGGACCTCTGATGTAATGGATGAGCATCTTACTGCTGTTGAACCAAGCCTTGGTCTTGACGAAAGTGTCCACAACCTTTTTTTTAATAAAAACATGCCCAAGATGCCTGCCTTTGCCCTTATAGCTCTTGTTTGTGCATGTCTGTTTATGGAATATGCTATAAAATATTCTCAGTTCAAAAATTCAAATTTTGATTTTTTGGTGGAAAGTGACGAAGCTTTAGAACAAAAAACATAGGCATCTCAATGATGAAATCTAAAAAAATGCCGAACTGGGACATCCCCTGAAATTTCACAAGGAATCCACTAGAACTAATGGTTCATCCATATCTACCATGGCTTTCCTTGTACAACCTTTTTGTGTGAGCAAAGTTGCTTTGTATTGATTTTGATACCATGTTGGAATTCACAATACTTTTCAAGAACATTTTGAAACATGCATTTACTATAATCATATGTAGAAAAAGGAAGTAGAAAAAGGAATAACGATGAAATAAAAGAAAATAGAGAAAGAAATAACACAAATCGGAAGAAGGTATAAGGAGTGGATGCCTATAGGCACCCCCATGATCTCACATATCACAAACTAATTCAATGGCTCAATCATTGGGGTGTATTTATAGTGGTACCAAATTTCCAATTAAATGTTCACCTCATGTAGACATAAACTAACTTGAAGTTTAAATTACAATATAATATATGTATTAAACCCTTTAATCAAGGTTAACCATAGATGCAGTTTAAATTGTTCATAGGCTTACATATATAAAGTCTGCAGGCTTACATAGAGCATTCCCAAAGGCTTACATAAGACATGCCTATAGGCTATATCAAGAGCACTCGTAGGCACTTCATCACTATTGGCCTTGGCCTAATAAGGTCAAATTACAAATATTTCAACACCAAGAGAACATTTTCTCTAGTTTTCAACTGCCTTACAATTATGCCACCGTTGTTTATAGTTTCCCAAGTCAAGCCTAGGCCACTATGAGACCCACTAGGACATGAGGAATGAGAAGGAAAGAGAGAAGTTACAAAAGTAGACGAAGTAATGCCTTAGGTACCCCTCTCTCACTAGTGAATGACGCATGATGGCCACTAGGCTATATAAGAAATTCATAGCATGCAACAAAAGTAACTTCTTCAAATTCAAATTAAATATAGTAAAGGAATTGAAGAATACTCTAGCAAAAGTAAGCATGTTAGAGGCCCTAGCCCTTATTAGACAAAAATATTTACTCCAATAGGCTCTTAAAGATCAAGAAAGAAGCTATGCCAAGAATGAACAATCTAGGTAATAGTCAATTTTGACAAAGCAATAGAACCTGATAACTGCACATTTTTTGAACATCTAGGTCAATGCAGTAGATATCCTAAATGCTCCAATATCTAAAACCCTAAAATTAACACCATTTTATGTGACTAAAAATTAAGAACTATCTACTAAGGAGTTGCATAGTATATTTAGAAGTCACTATAACAGTGATACCCAAGGTTGTCTATGAAGAAGTGATTTTGCCCTAGAGACTGTTTGGTATCTGATATAGATAGATAACACTCGGGTGAATGTTATGGAAGTTTTAAAAGATTTAGTCATGATCATGGGAAAACATCTAGAGTCTAGGAGGTTATAGTTATTTTTTTTTGCATATTTTAGAATGATATTATCAAGAGAATGGACACATAAGTTGTTAGGGGATGGATGCTTGATGATGGATTATACCCACATGAAGGTACCATGAGATGGGAAGATGATCTAGATATGAATATGAGCCTCTATGTAACTACTTACTACATAAGATGGATGAAGATGACATGGTAAACTAAAATTAATTGCATGAGTTTATTGATGATGAAATCATAGAGGGTGATCAAATGTCTAAAATTGATATGATCATTGGCATGCTTTAGGATGAAAAATATTTAGAAGTAAGCTTTAAAGAAATTGAGTTAGGGAATTACCTGATATTTGAAGAACCAACTAGTATCCAAGTTTTGACTAGTCAACAGGACCAAGGGTATAATGGAATGTGGATTATGCATTTTTATGGTGCTAGAAAAAAATAAGGGGTTGGTGTAAGCCCAATTTATAGACCTAGAAGGCATGCAAATTAATTTTCCCTATATGTTGTTGTTTAACTACACCAATAATATGGCCAAATATGAAGAACTATGCATTGGCTTGAGAAAGGCTTAAAAACAAAGATAAAAAATCTCAAATACATTTGGGGACTCTAAGCTAGTCATTAATCATGTTAATTCACAATGTACCACTAAACATAATCAATCAAATACGTACAAGCATAGGGTTTGTAATCTACTAGAAAGGTTTAAGACTTATGAGTTCAAGGCAATTCCTTGAGATTTGAACACAAAGGCAATTGAATTGGCATCCATGATAGTGAGGTTCAACTTGACCATTGAAACATAGGACGACCAAAGGAGTTGGAAATGGTTTTTATGCCAACAATTCCTAATAATTCTAACCATTACCAAATTTTCAACATTGATGAGCAAATCATTGAATTCCTCATCAAATAATCTCAACATGCTGAAAACAAAAATTAGTATAGGTATGATACAAAGGACGAGGTAATTCAATTGAAAACCAACCAATTTTCAAAGGGGATGATCACATTAAAATGTTTGCTCAACCCAAGTGACAAATGAAGGAAATTCAACATCAAAGAGAAAGTATCCTCCTATCGACCTTATAGACATCATCGAAGGGAAGAATTTTACTATTAGAAAAGGAATTCATTGAGGAAATGTCTTTTCAAGGAGCTATGTGGGAAGTATAGAGATATTGCCTGGTCTTACGAAGATTTGAAGGCATGCAATAGGAGCATCGTAGAGCATACCATCAAATTGGAACCAAGTGCAAATCCTTTCAAGCAAAAATAGAGGGCCATGAACTCTAAAATATAAGTAATTACGAAATAGGAGCTTCTAAAAC
Organism: Wollemia nobilis; assembly: GCA_028583015.1. Lineage (NCBI taxonomy): Eukaryota > Viridiplantae > Streptophyta > Pinopsida > Araucariales > Araucariaceae > Wollemia > Wollemia nobilis. The sequence continues at coordinate 5,928,207 of JAQPPZ010003613.1, read as the reverse complement.
TCCTATAGACTCAAAATATCTTCCCAATCATGAACTCACTTGGATGGCCAACTTGATACTATTTTGAAAGAAAAATGATGACATCAGGTTATGTGTTGATTTTAGGAATTTGAAAAGGGCATCATTAAAGAAACATTATCCTCTGCATCCTTTGATCAAATTTTTGTAGAAGCTAGTACGATCATAGATGTCACTACCGGATGGCTTCTCAAGTTACAAGAAAATCTAGGTCAAGGATGATGATCAACATTAAACCACCTTTACCACCAAATGGGGGACCTTTGCATATCAAAAAATATCTTTTGGATTGTCAAATGCCAAGGACACCTTCCAAAGAGCCATGGATATTGTCTTCATAAGTTTGGTAGGTGAAATCATACTTATATATCTTGATGAATTAATTTATCTTTTCAAAAGAAATAAGTAAGCGTGTTGAACACCTAGAGTCTATCTTTCAAAGGTGTAGGGAGTATGGTATATGAATTAACCCTAAAAAGTCCATTTTCATGGTACAAAATCAATTTTTTTTAGTGCATGTGGTGTCTAATTATGATCTAGCAATAGATATTGATAGGATAAAATCAATGCAATAACTATCCTTATCCATGTTTGCTAAAAATTTGTAGTCATTTTTAGGTCAAATTCAGTATGAAGCCAAGTTCATAACAAATTTACATGACTAGTCAATCCAATCATTAAAATATTGAAAAAGGATGTGACCCTAGTGTGGACTAAAGAAGGTAAGAAGACTTTCCAAGATATAAATGATGCAATTACCCAAGCCACAATCCTCATTAACCCATACTTCTCCAGGGATTTTAGGCTTATGTGTTTGAGATAGATGAAAGCCTTGTTGTAGTATTAACTTAGAAGAATGAGAAATATGAGGAGCATCCAATTTCCTTCATGAGAAAAGTCCTCCATAACTACAAAGACAGGTACACACTTATCAAAAAAATATTTTCCATAATGAAATCCCTAATGAAATTTAGATGCTACTTATATCAAAGCAAAACTACCATGTTCATAGTCCATCCCCATGCCTGATCTACTATGTTGCATGGTGAACTAGGGGAAAAGAAAACAAGATGGATAAACAAGATCTAAGAATTTAACATAGGAATAAAACCCACTAATCTAATCAAAGGTAGAGCTCTATACAAAAATATTGCTATGTTGGTCCCAAGAGATTAGGTAGCACTGGTTGAAGAGAGAGCCAAACAATCAACTTGGATGTATGGGAGACATCAAGAAGTACATTATATTAGGATAGGTATCGAAAGGTTTAATACCAAAGGAGAGGACCCAATTCAAGTAGAAAGCAATGCATTATGTATGGCTATACAACATACTTTTTTCTAGAAAATATGTGATGGAGTCTTGCTAAGATGCATTGAAGAAGATATGACCAAACGTTGGATTTTACACCTATTTCTATAAATGAGCGAAAGCAATGCATGCACTCAAATCCTATATAGAAAGTACAAAAAAGGATGATTGAGAAAATATATAGTGGGCACCCATAGGAACCATAAATAATCACTATATTTTTCACATATAAGATACACAACACTGCAATATAATGGATGGAGTGCTAGGGAGTATTCATACTAATACCAAAACCCCAATTACATAGATTAAGTTGACCTAAGCCAACATAACAACATGGATGTAGGTTAATTACAAGTTATAATGAGGGTTTAACCATAACAAAGTTAACCATAGCCCATAGGGATACATAATAAGTGATGCAATAAATTAAATATATTTGAACAATGATTGTCCATAGACCTATACAAGATTACATTATGCAATTTTGGCCTTGAAAATAAGTCAAATTACACTTTTGACACCCTTCATAACATAAACTAAGGAGCCAAGGAGAAAATACATTAGTAGCAATAATATCTCCCCCCAATAATGGATGCTCTAGTGGGCCTCTGCACTTGAGGAAGACTCATTTGGATCCCCCTCATCATCTAGAAATTTGTTAATGTGAAAATACCTCTACACAAGAATCTCCTTAGGTTGGACCATAGTCATCACCACCAATATCATATACTCCTGCACATATCCAAAAAACATCTCCATTGTGACTCCATATGAGGAAGAGAATCCAAGAGTATTTCCTTTAAAAAGCTACTTCAATTTTCTATAGTCACATAAGCCAAGGCTTGGAAGTATAGCTTCCTCTTTTACAATATACAACATCTTGTTTGGAAACTTTATCTTGCCATTAAGCCACTTGATTTTCATTACTAAAAAAACTTTGCATGGACTTGTTTATGAGAAGAACCATTACAAAATTCCAAAAAACCTGGACAAGAAATAATAGAAATAAGAGATAATGAAAGATTAGATCTTAATGAATAATACAAATCAATAGCCCAAAGAAGAAAGAGGGATTGACCAGAGTATATTTTGAATATTTTTCATGTATGCTTTCAAAAGACTAAAAAAATGTTGTAATTTTCATAAATCTAATTCTATCTCCTATAAATATAGACCAAAGATTCTAATTGTATAACATATTGTAAATTTACCCTTTTAAAATAGGGCAATAAGCTTTGAAAAAATAAAACAATGAGGTCTCTCCACTTGTAGTAAGTTCTTGAACAAATACCACCAATGTAAAGAGCTCAAAAAATCATGCAATTTGACAAAAAAGAGCCACAAAATGTTTCTATATGCAAAATTTATGGCCTTTGAAATTTTGCCCTCGAAAATAACCCTAGAGTGACATTTTTGAAAAACATCAAAGTTTTAAAAATTCCTTCTGATTTTTTTGCAAGGAAAAATAATAAGATTATTTTTCTTCTTTTTCTCCTTACATCACAAGGTAGAATGCCCTTATGCCATGCCCATCTAGCTTGACTGCTACCATATTTTCTTGGGTCCAAAGGTGTGCACTCTCCGTAAAATGGGCATCATGATCCATAACAATAAATAGCTCCAACCATTTAAATAGACATGAATTTGCATCCTTTCATTTTTCCAATCATGGCACCAAAGCTCTCAACTAGGATGAAAACATCACATTTCTTCCTCTTTTGCAATGACACCAAGTTCTCTTTGTGAGGAAACAATGTTTGTCTGTTCATGAAGAAGTCAAAACACCCTTCTAAAGTCTAAGTGAGAATACTTTCTTTTGCTATAAGTGGTTTGGATCTACACAAAATAGGTACATAATATTCCTAGAGTAATGGAATATAACATGGAGTAGGTATAAATTCTTCAAAAAAATAAAATAATTGGCAAAATAAAAAATGGATCTTCCTTTTGCCTCTTTTAACAATGGTGCTTATGAAGCTTTGAGAAATAAATTGTATTAGAACTTGAAAGAACGATCATAGGCTTCATTATGATTTCTTGTGTGATCAAGTGTTGTTGCTTCATACTCACTTTGATACCATGTTGGATTTCAAACCTATTTATAGAAATGAACAAAAGCAATCCATCTAGTCAAATGTTATACAAAAAGCATACAAAATGAAGAAAGAAAAAATATTTAGTGGCCACCCATAGGAACCATAAATAATCACTATATTACCTGTAGATAAGACAACACTTCCATACAATGGATGGAGTGGTAGGGAGTATTTATACCAATAGCAAAATCCCAATTACATAAATTAAGTTAACCTAAGCTAATATAACAAGAGGGATTTAGGTTAATTATAGATAATAAGGTGAGTTTAACCATAAAAAAGTTAACCATAGCCCATAGGACTTACATAATAAAATAATTTATTTGTATGATGATTGCCTAGAGACCTATACAAGATTTTATTATACAATATTGGCCTTGGCCATAAGTTAGATTACATTTTCAACACAAAATATTTAAGGAATATCATGATGAAGGAGGAAGTTATTCCACCTAGACCATAGCACATAAGATTTTGAGGGTAAGATATTATTGGTCTGCCATCTTTTTTGAATGATTTTAATGGGTCAAAGATGCAAGGCCTATTATATGTTCATGAGAAGAAGAAGAAAAATGTCAATTCTTTTCAAGCCTATCCTTGTCACCAAACGCTTTCAACAATGTGGTCTTATTTTCATTAGCAATATCAATCCCTTATATGTAGCACGAGTGGTAGTATTCCCGATGAGGGAGGTGAAATGGAAGATTTTGGGATGAATTCTAGTAATTTGCACTCGATTTGGTCCAATCCGTATAGTTGTATGGTTACAACTATACAATTCCCAAAATGTACAATTAGTGACTATACACTTCCAAAATATTCAATTGTACAGTTACAACTATACAATAGCTTGAACTGTATGATTTACCAATTGTACAATCTATTAGAATTAGTTTATTGGCAATTAACTTGGTCAATTTGTAATAGTTTGTCTGACAATCATTATTCCTACTTCAACAAGTACAAAATATGCAATTACAATCCAAACGTAAAGTTACTGATCAACTATACAGTTAGGAAGGCTAATTGTACAATTACAATAAACCCTTGTTGCAATTACTCAATCTTAGATCTGCAATATAATATATAGAAATTAAACATAACAGAGATTGAATAACTCTAATGATTGAATGACCAACTTAGTAATCCATCATGGACACTTGGAATCACAATCTCTATTCTAGATCCAATAACATTATTCCTTGCTCATTCCTAAAATCGTACACTACCCTATAAACACAATAATTACAACCTATAGAGAGAAACTATGAGCAATTTCTCCATCCATGATCATCATATACAATTGGGTATCAATCAATACTTTATTTCCATTATAAAGTAATTCTATTACATTGCCATATCTACAATATTGCACAAGAATGTGGAATCCATATGCAACCGTAACATGCATGAATATAACAATACTGAATTATCCCTACAATTCTCCTTAGTAGTCATCAATCAACAATGTATATCCAACGATCAAATCCCAACAACAACAACAATCATGAACCATGAACAACTATCAACAACCTACAAAAATTGAATGAGGGGTTTATAATGCCTATCCAGACCATTCCAAAGAGGTTTCTTGAGATAGTTCATTATTTAAAACTACCACCTACAACTTCTCAACCAACATAATTTCATTAATACTTTACTAAGGTTCTAATTTGATTTTTATCAAATTACATTTCATGCACATTACAATTCATTTTATTTCATTTCATGAGTTCACATTTATTTCCCTACATTGTACAATAGACAAACTCTAACTTGTACAATTAGACAAATCCTACCTTCAATTACAATTTCCTTAATTTTGTGATCCTTCAGTTGTAGTTGCCCTTCATATATATTCAATTGATCCTTATGCCTCGTTAATTGCTCTTTCTAGACTGCCAACTATTCTTCCTACTGTTTGAGTTGTTGGTTGTTCAAACTCAATTGATCCTGTTGTTTTATCTGTGCAACATACCGATGTAACAACTCGTCTCATTCATGCAATTGCTTCTTTTGTTCTTCCATTTGATGGACCATAAGTTGGTTGTCCTCCTTTTATAACTATAGCTTATCCTCATAGACTTGCTTCATACTAGTCATTTATGCTTCCACATTTTTCAACTTCTCCTCGAATTCTTTCTTGTTGCATTCCAATTCTTCTTCAATTGTAGCCATTTATTTCTTAGCCGCTTCTGCTTATCCCTATTAATCTTCCTCAGTTTGATAGATATGGTCTAATCCTAAGCTAATCCATTCAATCCAATAAGTTAGGAAATTGAATTTTCAAAAAATGAAGGTTAATTTTGGTGATGCCCTCCGGTATTTTGTATCTACTATGTTCAATGGACACCTCTGATTTATGTCCAAATCTAGATATACTCGTGGATGCGCTCTATAATTTATCTTCATCCCTTTCGATAAATCATTAATTTCTAACATATTTGTTACCTCCCCTCTAGGTAACTTCCATGGGTGTTGTGCATGTATCTGTGCTATTCTCCTTGTTCTATCTTCACGGAACACCCTTTTCATGACCTTCTACATTTCTATGAAGGTTATCTCCCTCCACTATTTAAGTTGTCCTATACATCTTATTCAAAATTACAATCGGGTACTTAGGAACATTTCATAGATCAATTCTAGAAAATGGTCCACTTGTTCATCTGTGTCTTTGTCTTCTCCATTCAAAATTCCACATTATGGTACTTTGAGTAAAAATATTTTCCAAAGTGTGCGATCCATCTCTTGTGTTTGAGTCTTTTCCTCCTCTTCCTCATCTAGAAGTTATCTTTCATTGATTTCCTTAATTGAACTTGCCGTAGCCTCTTCCTGTAGCAAATTTTGAGCTATAATTAGTGCTTCACGTTCCTCTTCCTCCAATCTAAGTTCATCGATGTCAATTATTTATTTAGTCTACTATTTTTCTTTCTCAAGTTCTTGAACTTCTTTCTATGACTTATGTTCTTCTTCTACCATTTTTGTGGGTATAGGTACTAGATCAGATGGCTCCTATGCTCGTATAACATTCTCCTCCACCGATTGACTATTGCCACTTCTCATAACAATCTTTACTTGTGGCTTCTTCTTCTACTTTTTCTCTTTTGGTGGGGCCACCATCACTTCTTTTGCTTTCATCCATGGTGATGTTACCATTCTATCCAGCTAGTGTTTGGATGCCTCCAATATTTCAAATTCGTTGGCATCGATCAATGTAGGAGATCCCATTACTTCTCCTAACTGGTTTGTTTTGCCTCACTTTCATTTTTTTTTGCTTTTTCTAGCACTTCTTCATATGTTAAGGATGATACTACCTTCATAATTTTTTATATATTTAGGTAGTAACCCATCAAGAAATAATCATTTAACAAGTCCATCTGTTGGTGGTATTTGCATCTTATCTACTAGTTATTTTATTTAACGATTATATGTTTTAGCGTCCTCATATTTTCCTTGCATTATTATGGATATTTTTGTTATAATTTTGGTATCATCTCTCAAAGGATGAAATTTCTTGACAAAGGTATCTTTCATCATGTTCCAAATCCAAAATGCTGGTGTAATTTCTCACTTGATCAGATACCAATCTATCATGAGTTCTCGTAATGTGGTGGGAAATAGTTGCATCTATTCATCTGGTTGGTTTACACCATTTGCTCTCTAGATGGTTATGAATGTGCCAATATGTCTAACTGGGCCCTCCTTCCCTTCGCTCATGAAGGGTGGATATCTCTACTTTCCTACTCTCATGGCTACATTAACCATTGGTGGGGTTCCTCTGTCATTGTCACTTGATAAAGTGTCCCCTAGAATACTTTAATAATTCCTCCTTTCCATAGGTGATTCAATATGCTACTCTTCATTAGATGTTTCTATCCTTGGTATTTTATTTTCACCAAATATTCATCTCTTGTCTTCTTGCGCATCTTCAATTCGTGACCTCCTTTGCTGATGTCCTAGCTATGGTCATGGTTTACGTTCATAAATGTTGTGTTGTTGCTCTAGTGCCTAGATCCCATCCTCTACATCCCTTGACAACCTATCTACCGCTTGTTCAGGTGTTACCATCCACTCATTGTATCCTCGCATAGTTTCTATGTCAATATCTTCCTTTACATACATGTTCTCCTTGACTCTAGGTGGTCCTTATACCCTCTCTTATGTTACTATCAACAATGTCTCGCACAATTCACTGTATCCCTCGTTTAAAGTCCATACTTGTTCTAATACTGGTTCATTTGTGTCTTGTGCCGAATTGTTCACATTTTCTCTTTGAACAATTCTTGTACTCCTCCTTACTAGAAATTGCTCCTCTCTATGATCTCATATCCCACATCTTTGTAGACTTGTATTTGTCATTCACTTCCAATTTGTTTTAATTCATTCCTTCTAAACAATTGTCAATCGTAGGTCCTCAACTACAAAAATTTGATCCAATTTTGATAGGCAACGATGTCAAATGTAGCACAAGAAGTAGTATTCTTGATGAGGGGGGTGAAATAGAAGATTTTAGGATGAATTCCAGTAATTTGCACCCGATTTGATCCAATCCATACAGTTATACGGTTAAAACTGTACGATTTCCAAAAAGTAGAATTAGTGACTATACAATCTTAAAATATTCAATTGTATAGTTACAACCATACAATAGCCTAAAATATATGATTTTCCAATCATACAATATACCAAAATCAATTTATTGGCAAATAACTTGGTCAATTTGCAATCGTTCACTTGACAATTATTATTCCTACTTCGACAAGTACAAATATACAATTACAATCCAAATGCAAAGTTATTGATCAATTGTATAGTTAGGAAGGCTAAATGTATGGTTACAATAAACCCTTGCTGCAATTACTCAATCTCATATCTATAGTATAATATGTAGAAATTAAACATAACAGAGATTGAATAACTCTAATGATGGAATGACCAACTTAGTAATCCATCATGCACACTTGGAATCACAATATTTATTCCAGATCCAACAACATTACTCACTACTCATTCCAGAAACTGTACAATACCCTATAAACATAGTAATTACAACCTACAGAGAGAAACTATAAGCAATTTCTCCATCCACGATAATCATACATAGTTGGGTATCAATCAATACTTTATTTCATTATAGAATTATTTTATTACATTGCCATATCTGCAATACTACACAGGAATGTGCAATCCATATGCAATCGGTAACATGCATGAATATAATAGTGCTAAATTATCCTTGCAATTCTCCTTAGTAATCATCAATCAACAATACATATCCAATGATCAACTACCAACAACAACAACAATCATGAACCATGAACAACTATCAACAACCTACAAAAATTGAATGGGAGGCTTATAATGTCTGTCCAGGCCATTCCAAAGCGATCTTATGAGATAATTCATTATTTACAACTATCACCTGCAACTTCTCAACCATATTAATTTCATTAATACTTTACTAAGGTTCTAATTTTATTATCATAAAATTGCATTTCATGCACATTAAGATTCATTTTATTTCATTTCATTTATTCACATTTATTTCCCTACATTGTACACTTAGACAAACCCTACCTTGTATAATTAGACAAACCCTACACTATACAATTGGAGAAAATTATATATTTACCAAAATTGTGCAAATCCCTGCCTTGTCATTTCTTCTTCTCATGAGAGGTGGATTTGCTGCCTACATTATCTAGTCTAGAGCATGGACGGATTATAATTACAATTGACTATTTAATTAAATGGGTTGAAGTAATCCCAATAAAATAAGCAAACCATGAAGCAATCATCCAAATTTGGGAGGATACCATCACTAGATTTGGGGCTTCATCCATAATAATCACTAATAATATCACCTCATTAATAGGATTTAAGGGGATGATGTTTGCATTAGAGTATGGATTTGTGCTAAATATGACCTCCAATTACTACCCCTAGGACAATGGTCTAGTAGAATCCACCAATAAAAGCATTGTGAAATCTTGAAGATTATAGCTAAATCATAGAGGGATTGGAATACTAAGCTAAGGTATTTATGGAAAGATTGAGTGACACCCAAGGCCTCCACATGATCATGTTCTTACAAGCCGATTTTTGAAAAAGAAGTTATGTTGCTAGTGAAATTGGAATGGAACTTGAAGACACCAATATTGAACCAATACAATCATAATTAAATGCCCTATTAGCCTTGGAAGAAAAAAGGAAGAAGGCATTCAAAAGGATGGTCCAACATGAAATGAAAGCAAAAATAGGGTTCACAAAAGGCCACTAAAATGAATAATTGAGAAGGTAATTTGGTGTTCAAGTGGGATGAAGATAGGGCTAAACCAAGGAGATAAAAATTTCAATTCCCTCTAGAGTGGTCCATGCTGAATCCTTCAAATTATGGGTCCAAAAACTCATAGGCTCATGACAATGGATGGGAGGTCATTGTTTATTGCAGTCAATGGGTAGCATCTAAGGCCCATTTAAAGAAATGTTAAAAGCAAAAATAAAATTTAAATATGTAAATAGTTCTTTATCATTTTTCCCTACTATTATTCCTATTTTTAGTCTGCTTTTCTTCCTCTACTATTATCTCCTTTTTTTTTTCTCTTCTTCTATTCTTCCTTCTTATCTTTCCCAATATAATAAAAATCATATTTTTAGTATTCTTACCTTCATCTTGTTTTGAAAAATAAAAAAATTAACATAAGGTAAGGGGAGCTTTTCACTCTCATTGTCAAGCAATTCACTCAAGATGGTGAGCAATTCACTCTCCATGGATTGCCTTGGTAAACAAAATTAGTCAAGCAATAAAATAAACCTAAAAATGGGCCAACCACTTGCCCAACCCATTTACTATGGGTGTGGATAGGTTGAGGAGTATAAAACTCATGTCCAAATGTAGTGGACCTTACTTTTTCTCTTTTGCCTTTGCTCTTAGTTGACTAGACATCTGTGTAGATTGAACCCAAATACAAAATTCTAACTACATGAGCACATGCACATGACTGACCATTTCTATAGATAACTCCTCTTTGATTGGATTAACTAGTCAAGTTGTTGGTCGATATTTTATTTCTTCAATGTCATTTTTACTTGGACTAGGAAGTTCTTTCTAAAGATCCTACTCAAGTATTTCTCTTTTGGAAAAAAAGCAATACCTTAAGAAGAAAATCACTTCATTGTGGCTAGGTGATTCACTTGGCCTAACTCCAAATTTTTGCCGAGGTCCAAATGTGTAGTGATTTACTCCATCCTTTAAGCAAATCACTTTGCCAAACAATTATCAAATTACTCCTCCTTAAACTTCTCCAAGTGTAACTAAGTGAGAAAATTACTAGCTTACATGAGTGATTCTCTCCTCCAACCCTAATCAATTCACTCATAAAACCAAAATTTCCAAATTTCTCACAACTAGCAAATCACTCCATATTCCTAGTTAACCACTTCACCTATCAAGTATATCAGTCCCTAGACCCATAATTACAAAACTTTTTCACTTCTCCCAAAAAATCATCTTTCCCCATTTATTTCACCATAGACACCACATCCACCTCCATTAGACCCTCAATGCCTAAGATCAACCTTGTAACTCTAGTAGATACTGTGTCCACATCTCTTGTGTTAATCTTAATAATATAGATCTAAGGAAAAGCACCTAAATCAACATATTAAAAGGGGAAGGGCAAGAAAACATAGAGAAGGAGGAAGCCCAACCCTTAACCTAGGCAAAAAAATATATTTGATGAACCCTATAAACGTGAAATGAGAACCCCCAGGAAGAATCAATCTAGGCCCTAATATTGACTCTTAGAGCATTAGCCAAGTGTGAACATCAGGGTTTGTAATGACCTAGTTATTGAAGTTTGGAACTACCCAAAGTTGATGGAGGATTACGCCAAAAGGTATGATTTTTATGGAAATAATATTAGGACAATATAACAAGTAGAAGAATATTACATCAAGAAGCATGACATATAAAATATGCTAGATGTGATAGATAACCCAACAATGCAGGACATAATTAATCTTAAGGCCCAAAATGACTACTATTATAGGTTTGATCAACACTATTAGAGGGATTTATTGATTCATTATTTAAAGGATCTAAATAAAGCTCTTGAAGTAAACATCCCAAGGGAGTTAGAGTGGTTCAACGATGACGTCCAACTAGTCATATATGGGATTGTAATAGTCTTAAGGGAAAGACTAATGCCAAAATCTAAAATAAACATATCTTTGTTCATCATGTAATAGAGAACTATCCAAGCCACTCTCAAATGATATACTATACTAAGTACATCATCAACTAGATCAACCGATGGATTAAATATTTCAAGAAAAATAAGTTTGCTTATATTTCCCAACTAGTTTTGTTGATCATTTATCAAAAGAAAGAGTGGTTCCCATTATTGTAGCTAAAATAGAATGAGGTAGAAGCTAAAGGGGAGGTGCCTAGGCATTTAGAGAAAGCATAAAATTTACTAAAGTATGATGAGTGGAAATTTGAAGACTTTTACTTTGACAAATCTAGATATTTCATCTATTTTTTGGCTTCTTGGCTAAGCCCTTTGAGTTGCCTACACATGTATCCAACCACTCGTCAGGTAGCTAGACTACATAGAACAAAAATAATTTTGGGAGAAAAAGAAGGTCACATTCTACACTCTAAATATCAAAAAATATAAATAACCCCCAAGTTATGAGAATTTCCATCATATAATTGAAGAAAAACTTAAAAGTTTAGGGCTTGAGTAGCTTAGGGACATCTGGTCCCATGATCCTAAGGGTTACTTCTAATGACAACTAGAGGCCAATGGTTTGCACATATTTTTTTGTTCTTGAGAAGAGTTACAAGGTGGAAAAGGAGGAAAACCTATTAGAAGAGGTATACAAAATCACTTTGAAGAGATAGAAAGCATACAAAGATGATATTAAACAATGGTACCCTCATATACTAGAGTGGTTCACTTTCTACATTGAGGATAAATTCAGAGATAAATTTCATCTTGATTGCAAGATGAATCATCAGGTGATGAGATCCTTGGAGAACGTAGGATACTTGTAGAGGAAGATCCTCGCCTAATAGAGAATGAGGTACAAGATAGGAACTATAAGAAAACTAGTGCATAGTGATCCATTCAACAACTAATTCTTGATGATTTGGGATCAAAAACATGGGAGAGGATGAAAGATAAAATATTGTATAGGGTTTCTTAGAAGGAAGTCCATCTAGTACACCTCCTATCATAACACCATAAATAATGATATCAGTAGCACCAACCATACTAGCTATGGTAAGTGTTGTATAGAAAATAATAAGGGAGAAATATGAATGCTAAGAAGGAAACCCACATGGGTCATGTTTTAAAATCTCATATTTTAGGGAGCTACCATATAAGAAGTAGGCCCACAACCTTTCAAAGGATAAGGGCCACCACTACCAAAGAAATAGAACTTTCTCAAGAATGATCCCACTTTGAATTGGCAATATCCAACCCCCAAGTCACAACCTTCACCTCTTTTGGATCTCCTTTTTCCTTTCTTCTTCTTTTTATTATTTTTTCCTTTTTATTTCTTCTCTTCTCTCTTCTTTTATCCCCTCTAACTATTCTACTACACATCCTCACCATCAATAAATATGACAATAGGATCTCCTAGAGGAATCCTATCTTCCACAATAGCCTATGTCATTGGAGCCACTCTCATTCCATAACCTACCATTAGATCACCACCAAAAAAATACTCTTCTCCTACACTACAAGTTCATATTCACAACTATTTTTTCCACTTGTTTAAAATCTGGCTCAAATGTTGAAGGAGACAATGCTTCTATCTCTCCATTTATGCCCATATCCATCAAATTTTCTTTCTATCCTTCTCACCACTTCTTCAATAAATCCAAGCAACTCTTGATTAATGCATTAATGTTGTTGAATCCCACTCATGTGACTGATCCTTTAAAAGCAACCTAAGAGCCTAGTTCAATTGTAAGACCTAACCAAAATTTTGGTTAGTACTAATTCCTTGGAGAAAACCAACATCTAAGATGACTTTGACTTTCTCCAAGTGAAGGAGAGAAAGGTTAGAAAAAATACAAGTAGTTCAAGAATAATACCTCAAAGGCATAAATCATCATGAGGTTGTAATTGGCATCTAGTGGCAATAAATTCCTCATTGTATAAGTAGTCCCAAATAACCTTTCTTAATTCACCACTAACTTTATTGAATTCACTATCAAAGTTTTAGAGATGGATCTTATTAGAATGAATTCATATCAAATGATCCAACTTATGAACCAAATCTATATTGGAGTGACCATGCAATTTGACCAAATGGTTGTGGAAAATGACAAAACAAAGAGAAAAGTAGTTGAACATGAAGCAACAATAACTTAGCTAAAGAAAAAGAAATCATAACTATAATAGGAAAATAAATCTCTAAAAAAGGATGTCATAGAGAGCTAAGTTGTAATAACAGGTTTAGGATATCAAATCCTAACTTGTTGAGATTTCCAAATAGAAGCAACAACTTGGAGATGTTTCTCAATAAATTGCACCAAGGTAGGACCAACTAAACAAGTAGTTTGAATAGGAGAAATCATAGTTGGTGAAACAAGTAGAACAATTGAAAGCATCCTAATAGAAGAAATATTAGAAGATCTCTAAGCTCCAATATGGAATTGTAATGCTGAAGGAAGTAGTAGTGGTTGACCTAGGGAAAATTTCAGAAGAGGAAAAGGTGATGTCCCTCTAGTATGACATTAAAACCAAGCTTAGAAGTGCTAAGAGGTAATTTGAGTTTAAGACCAATAGTAAAAAACATCCTCATCCAAATGGTAAGGATTATAAAATGAATAAAACATGAGCTTGTTGTGAAGGAAAGGTATCAAGAGGTACTCAAGAAACTAGCCATAATGTTAAATTATAAGCACAACAAATGGGGATAGATAGGAATAACATCATTATAAAACCAAATAAGATCCATGATGCCTCGAGAGATCTACAGATATGCAAGGACACAATGGTCTCTTTGGAAACCCTAATGCAAGAAATTGAAAAATAAATTAAAAGCTTAGTTATTGCTAGAATATCAAATGTATTTGATAACCAAAATAATATCTTAGATGATGATATCATTAACTCAATGTTTGAAGAGAAGTTCAAATATAAAGTTGAAACCTTGACAAAAATGTCAAATACCTAGAAATTTTGCTAAGAAACTTGTAAGAAATGGTGGGATATCAATATGGGGTTATTGAAAAATTCCATATGAGGACATTTCAAGATATAAAATATATAACTAATATCAGGCTATCAGAGGATGAGGAGTAGCAAAATCTATAGAACCTACTACCCTCAAGTGCACAAAGAGAACAATATTTTTGTAATTTTATAGTATAGAATCCCAATTTTGTATACTTCATGCCCAAGGATAAGGGCAATATCTTTATTTTTTGTGACTTCATGGGGAAACCAAGCTTTATTGATAAGAAAAATTAAGTCACCAAAAATATAATAATAGGTTACTACATTAGGATTGCATCAGTTTTGAAGATATACAAAACATTTTGAATCAATCAATTAAGGCCTCTAAAACATAAATTTTACAAAGTGAAGAGTTACGGAGCAATTTGATCAAGATGATGAGATTGATACTTGAGGAGTTAAGTGTTGGGCAACATGGATTAATTGATCCACAAAAGTGAAGCACTACCAAAATGGAGCAAATAACTCCTAGGCATGAGTGATTCAATCCTCTCTTGGAGGAAATCACTCATGGATAGGTAAAGGGATAAAACGAGATACACAGGTCCAAGGGAATATTTTTAGAATATGATATTTTAGCATGTAGTAGCATAACCAAGTATTATAGAGTCTTTCTAAGTGATTTAGAAAGCATTTATAGGCATGTAACATTTGGAGGTGCATCATTTACTAAAGATACCCCCAAATATTTATTTTTACTAGGAAGTAAAATTTTATCACCTAAGGAAACCTAGGGGTGATTTATTCCTATAATTAGAATCCATGGGCTCCATAGTAAACATATTTTAGCCTTTAGGAAGTTATAGCTACACTTTGTGAGACCTTCATAATACTTACTCCCTAAGATTAATGAGAAATTGATGAGAATTTTTGTTTTCCATTAATGGTGTTTCCCTCTTAGATTGTTTAATGCATGATGATTATGGAAATTTACTTTTATACTCTTGTAATTCCTTATTAATTTTATTTCATATGCATGGGATTCCATTTTTATCATTCGATTTCCTCATGAGTTGTTTGATCATACACTCTCTTTTCTATAGTTACAATCGTATTTACTTTTAACTTCTCACATTCTAAACTTCCAAATTTGCTTTTCATGCATCTTAATTTCTATATTTTAATTTCATATAATTAGATTAGGTTAGTTATATTTTAGAAAGGATAATGGGGAGTTGACATATATATGGAGGTTGAAAGGGCATAAGAAAGAATATTCCATAATTTATGGGTGCATAACAAGTTAGAATCTTCTACAATTCAATAATATGGAGTATGATCACCTCTCAATTTAGTAGATGCTTTATGGAAAACCTAGCTTATAAAGAAATGACAGTTGCCTATGATTTTTTTAAACTATGAGCATAAGGTTTCTAACCTAAAAAATTATAGGGGAAAAATGACTTCTAGAATGGAACTAAATGATGTTAGAAGCTCCTACAACAAAAGGATATAGAAAAATATAAAAATATATAAACAAATAAAATTTACCAAGAAATAAGTTATGAACAAACTTATTTCTATTGCTTTGGAGGGTTTTAAAACATCTCTCTCTGAAATGCCCGACAATAGTAAGGGCTGGCCATCTCTATTTTAAAAGAAAAGGCCCTTGCCCTTGCCTTCGGGTTGGGTTCCTTGCCAACCTTGCCAAGAAAAGCAGAAGTGAGGGCGAGCGAGGGTTGCGTAAAAATAGGACCCCGAAAAGATGGTTTTTAGCAAAGAGAAGCAGAGAAGAATAATCAGAAGCGGAGAAGAATAATCCCTTCCCGGCCAAGAAAAGAGGAATTTGCATTCGAAATATCGGTAAAAAGATAGCCATTGGAAGTGCTCAACCCTTGCCCAGAAAAGAGAAGAATCCCTTGCCCTTGCCCGGGTTTTGAGAAGCCCTCTCTAGTTTTGGAAGAGCCTTTAAAGGTTTTGTTTTGTTTTGGCCCTTATTTCTATTGCCGGGTTTTTACTCTCCCTGCCAAACTCTCCTTGCCAAGAAAAGCTTTCAGAAAGGGGTAGGGATTTGCGTATATTTGAAATATCTGTAAATTGGTTGGCCCTCTCCTCCGGTTGGCCTTTCTTTCCGGAGGGTTGCCCTTGCCCTTGCCTTCGGGTTGGGTTTTTACTCTCGATGGTTTTTAGTATTTTAGATTTCTTATTTTCCCTTCCCTCCCTCTCCTCTCAGAAAAGAATAGCGCTCCGGCCCTTTCAGAGAGTGCTGCCTTTCAGAAAAGAGGGCCCGATTAAGAAAAGCTGCCTCTCGATTTGAGGATATTTGAAATGTCGGTAAATTGATGAACTCCCTGCCGTTTTGTTTTGTTTCGTTTTGGAAGGTTTTGAGGAAGGGTTTGTTTTAAGAGAGCCTTTAAATTAAAGGTTATGGCCAGAGAGGGGTTGGGCCCGATTAAGAAAAGCTGCCGATTTGAAAAGAAAAGCAAAGAGAAGCCCGGTAGAGCTCGAGAAAGAAAAAGAGTTTTCGCTTCACCATATATATGGAAAACCTACTCACCTTCTTTTCACCCTATAGCCTCATTGGAAAGTAGCCAAAAGTCTAGTCGACATAGCTGGAAAACCTAGTCAACCCAATTTCACTCTATGGCTCGATCAATAATCCTCAAAAAGTCTAATGGACATAGCTGCAAAAGTTAGTCAAGCCATTTCCGCCCTAAGCTCGATCAAGAATGATCCAAATTCCTTCGACATATAGCTGACGAACCGACCAACCATCGAGGAAAAAGAAAGAAAAGTAAAACAGAGAGGAATTTAGTATTTCTCTTTCGCTTTACCAAAAAGAAATATACTGCATTCCTTTCCTTTCTCGAGCTGCATTCCTTTCCTTTCTCGAGATAGAGAAGGAAAGGAACTTATTTCTTGGTAAATTTCATTTGTTTGTATATTTTTATATTTTTCTATATCCTTTTGTTGTAGGAGCTGCATTCATTTCCTTTATTTGGGAAAAATGACTTCTAGAATGGAACTAAATGATGCTAGAAGCTCCTACAACAAAAGGATATAGAAAAATATAAAAAGATACAAACAAATAAAATTTACCAAGAAATATTTTATGAAAAAACTTCAAGAATTATAACAATAGTAGTAACAATCCAATAATGCAAAAAAAATATTACCCAATGATAATAAAAAATTTAGACCCAATTGCTAGAAAATCAAATATGCATTAATAAAATCTTAGATTCAAATAAATGTAAGTCCTTAGCCACTTAGAGAGGGTGAAGTCTCATAGCAACTTAGAGAATATAAAGTCTCATATGCATAGTAGATGCGACTAAGACTTAAATAAGAGAGATAATCTCAACTACCACCTAACTTGTTCTATTTATAGACTAAATCAATCATTAACCCTAACCCTAATGCTTAATGATTGACTATATAAACATAGGGTCTAACCTAATAAAAATAAATATAGATAATATGGCTATGTTAGAGTTGTTACATGGATCCCCCATCATAAATATTTGCCCTCAAAGCTAGAAAATATTAAAAATGCTCTCAGGATCCCATGTAGCATCTTATTTTGGAAGGTCTTATCACTTGATGAGAAAATCCTAAATTTATTGAGACAAAATATGATAAAATCTAGACTACAATACTACTTCTAGAGAGTGATTCAACCTTCTTCATTGAGTACTAGAATATCCATATGGGATTGCACCTTCTAGCGAATAACTTGTTTGAGATAAGATATATGAAATACGATGAATACGAGAAGATGGTGGAAGCTCCAACTGATATGCCACTTCACCAATGTAAAGAACCATCTTGTAAGGCCCATAAAACCAAGGATCCAATTTTTTACTAGATTTGATATTTAGGGATAATTTCTTGTAGTGTTGCAGGCATAAAAATACCATATCTCCTATGGAAAATGATCATTTAGAATAGAGTGAATCATGTTGTTGCTTCATGCGGTTCTGGGCCTAGGTCAAATTATCTTTATGAAGCTAAAATGCAAGCCATTATTGGTGTACTAAATAATCTACCTGGGAAACCTTGGAGGATCCTAGAACATAGTCTATCTTTAATGGAGGATTTTAACCATACAATGCTTCAAATGAGGATATATTGACGGATGAATGGTAATAAGTATTGTATTGCCATTTCGCTAATGATAATTAATGAGCCTAGTGAATTGTTTATTTTGAGAAAAATAATGGAGGTAAGTACCCAAATATTTATTAACAATTTCTATTTGACCATCTGACTAGGGGTGATAAGAAGAGGACATACACAACTTGGTACCACCAAGAAAAAAAATTATTTCCAAAAGTTACTAGTGAAGATAGGGTCACAATCACTCATAATGGTTTTGGGCATACCATAAAATTTAAAAACAGAATCAAGAAATAACTTGGCCACCTTATTTTTTGAATAGAGATGTTATAATGTATATAAATGAGCGTACTTGGAAAGGTAACTACTACCACAAAGATCATTTTTTTACCATTATATTTAGAATGGATCTAAATGAAATCTATGGATATGTGCTCCCACTAGCGGTCGGGGATAGACATGGGTTGCAACAATCCAAGATTTTTAACTATTTTTCCTTTGTTACATTGACACACCTTACACTCGACAATAAACATCTTGACATCTACTTTTAATCCTTTCCAAGAAAAATATTGCTTCACTTGTTGGTATGTTTTCAAGAATCCTAAATGTCCATCCAAAGGATATGCATGCATTTCTTGGAGAATATTTGACTTAATAGCCAAATATTGAGGAAGATAAATATGATTATTTTTGTGAAGCACTCCATTAGTATATAAAGAACAAGAATGCAATGACGATCTTGCCTCCATTTATTGAATTATCCATGTAGTCTTTGGGTTAGAAAGCTAATATTCCAAAAGTTGAGAAAGCCTTTATGGAAGAGGAATATAAATGATATTGACAACAACATCCTCATATTTATGAGACAAATAATTAACCACCATATTCTCCTTTTCTTTATTGTATTCAATGAAAAAATCATACCTTTAGAGCTTGGTCATCCATTTTTTCTATTCATGATATGGGAGATGCTACTATATGAAATACTTAAGGCTGCTATGGTTGGTATTGTTGATGAAGTGATGACCCAACAAAAAAGACCTCTATATATCTATAGCATGTAGAACAACTAACATTTCCTTCTCATAAGTGGACTACCCTATATTCTTACCCAAACTTTATTATTATTGTCTTTGATTGTCTCGGTTAGAACAATCATGTCTCATGAGGAGTGACACAATAGGGTCGTAGTTGAGAGCATGTAGTTTAACTCAATTAGGGAATTTTGGGAGTTTTTTACAAGGCTAAATCCTTGTTATGATGTGACATTTAGGCACACTTAAACTTGTGGGGGAGAAAAAAGGATGAGATAAAAACAAAATAAAACAAAAGAAAAAAGTGGCAATATGCCAAAATATTTGCTAAGATCTCGTTGCACAATAGGCCTGAATGCTATGTGCCAACGGTGAATACTTCCTCTCCTTGACATAGTTTAGCATAAGTGAATTTTATGCACATAAAAAAATGGGTTAGTGGAGAACCACAAATGGCTAGTCCAAAAATTTACGTAGGCATCCCACACACACATATCTAAGCAAAACCCAAAAAATATGTAAAACCTATAAACACACACACATAGAAATGGATCAGCGGATAACCATAGATGGATAGTTAAAAAATAGATGTAGGTCTATATATATGCAAGTAATTTTATACAAATATTATGCCAAAATTGAGGGTTCAGTTTTCCCATAAGCCACTCAGGAACCAACTGCTCTACAAAAAGAAATGAAAGGAAATCTTGCAAAAGAATACAAATGTAAACTTGTTGCTCTTTTTTACAATCTAGAATATTTCTATTTATATATTACTATAGGGAATATTTCCCTAAAAAATTATAGGTGACTTTAACTCTCTAAAATACCTTTTCTAGGGATTCTAAAAATTAAATGCAGATATCCTTTGCCATATCTTGTGTTAGTTTGGAGTTGCCATTGTTGCAGGTGTTGTCTCTTCATTTTTAATATTTCACTACCTGTCCCTACATTATTAGGTTGAAGTATATCTAATAGATGATATTTTCCTTTCAAAGTAATGGGGCATTGTTATGATTCAACTAATTTCTCTACGAGTATGTACACCATTACTCATATCTCTCATTTTGTTTCAAAGAGTTCTTATTTGTTGGAGCCTTTGGTCATCTTCTCAAAACTATTTTTTCCTCCTTTTTAGATGTTTTTTTTGATAGCATTCACTAATAAAAAAATTTCATCTCTTTTAACACTTAAAGTGTTCAAAAGTCTTGATAGGCAGTCTCATTGAAATTTTATCTTTTACTTTGGTCAGTTTCCCTAAAAATTTATGATCATCCTTTGCTTGCATCTTTTGCCCTTACAACTTACCAATTTTTGCCTCGTGATAAATTATTTTTCTTAAATTAATTTAAGGCAAAGGCCTTTGGAGTACCATATAGTCCAAACTATAGATAATGATGCTTTAGTTTGTAGGACTAATTTCTAGTATATTTCTATGTTAACCATTTTTCTATCATCTTGGCCTGACCTTTGTGCTCGATGAGCGATTCGTGTAAAGAAGTTTCACCTTGGTGCCCCTTTTATTGAATGTGGGGAAGTATATGTCTCACAAGATCCTTAATGCAGATCTCTCATGAGTCCTTATCTTATTTTCCTATATTTTGACTTCCCTTAAGTCATCCCTCTCCACTAGGTGTCATCAGGTGGAGTTCCTAATCAAATGTGGATGAGGGCTAATATGAAAGACTAATCTAAAAATTTCCTTTGGGCTGAAACTTTTCCAATGATAAATTTTTTTAATTATCACTAAAAAGGCTTGTCATCCACCATTCATTGTGGGTTTTATCTCAAATATCATTGAAAAGGCTCAATAGGACTATTGTAGGCCTTGCATGTGATGATTGAGTGATAGTCATAGCCACATAATATAAATATTTCTACACCCATTTTCATCCTTTAGAGATATCCTCTTGGTGAATTTTGACATGGAGGTTTTGGAAGTTGGTAATGGCTACAAAGCCCTTGCTTCTACCTTGGTATCCACATATTGGTGCACTCTAACTAAATTATAGTAAACTTTTACTATAGTTTTTGGTGGCTCAGAGGGGGCCTTTTGCTTACAAGAGGAGACAAACCCAAAGCATAAGGCCTTATCTATTGGATATAGAGTCATTTAAGTGTAATTTTGAGAATATTGGACCTTTATTTTATAACTTTATCTTGAGGATGCGATACAATTGACCTCATTAATTATCTTTAGTCAACACCTCTTTCTTTGCATTGTTCTTGCTCTTCAACTTCGGTGTGTCTTGGCATTTAAGATGCCTCAATAGGATCTCCTTTTAGTGTGTAATATTTTCTCTCATAAATTTTAGTCCAATGAGGATTTTCCACTTTGTTTGATCTAACTATTCATTTTATTTGGAACTATCACAAGAGTAATTCCAGTAATGGTTCAACAATCCTTTCCTTTTTGCAAAGGTTATCTTGCATCAAAATTGGTTAAGTAAATTTTTTGTACATATTTACATGACCCTCCTTTTTTGGGGGATGGGTTTCATTTTCTCATTTCTATCCCATTCTTGTTTGTCTATACACCTTTGGAGGATCTGAATCTTAACTTTTTGTTACCCCTTGGCTCATCTAGTTTCCTAGAATGCATGGTTGTAACTCTTCTTCGGCTGTCAGGATTTGATTATTGTTCCATTTTGATGGTTGTATTTTTTATATATGTTAAGTTCTATTAGGATTTTAATACTATTACCATTTAGTATCCTTAGGATCATTAGGGACCAATCCAAGTATAAGTATCCTCCCAACTTTGTAGTAAAGTTCTTTAATAGGTAGATGCCAAAGGATAGGGGAATATCAATTATAGATACATCCTGCATGATTTTTTGGCTTGGGAAGGCATACAAAGAGAGTGGAAGTATTTCCATGATTCTTAATATTTTAAATGGGCTTCCATACAAATGCACAACCCTTTTATCTGTAGGTTAATATCTCAAACCCAATGCATGTGCTACTCCTTTTGGCATAACAAATCTGCTTACCTTGGAATTTGTAATCCAATTATGAATCAATTTATCTTGGAAAACAAGGGTTAGATAAAATGGGTGTTTGGGCTTGTTAAGTCCATGGGATGAGATTTGTAGTACTATTGAAGCTTACAGTTACCTTTTTTCTTCTTCCATGGATTTCTATAGGTGCTTATTTTATCCAGGAATGGATAGAATCTCCCAAATTGAGATTGGTATCATGGTTCCTTTTAAGTGATCCACCACACTAAAATATCCAAGAGACACCACCCTCTATGGGATGAATCATGACCTTTATCCAATCAAATAGGTGCTTTTGGTTGGTTTTGGTAGCAATATTTATTATCTAGGGACCACTAGGGTGTCTTTCTTGGTGAATGTCAGGACTTTTGATAATACAACTGCTAAAAATCCTAAGCTATTATTGGTTATCTTGGTCTAAATGCTTGGGGACTTTTGGTTGATTTGTTGAGTTATGGATGGAGGTACAAGTATCTTTGATTATTGAGATGCTATAGTTGTAGGATACCATTGTGGTTGGGATGACTTATGTTGATTTCTAGGGGTCATTGAGTTATATTTGATCCCTTCCTCCATTGCCAACTTCTTAAACCAAATTAGATAGTCCAATTAGGCTTATGGTATTTTGGCCATTAGATTGCCCATTTTGTCAGTTATAATATAAAATTATTTGTCCTAAGTGATTAGAACTCATTATTGAGGGGAATAATCAAGCTCAGGAGAAGCATAGATGTGTTGCTCTTGCTTGTAGCCCCCATTTTATAAATATGAAGTGCATTCCCAAGATGACATCATTTCAGTTGTTGCAGTAGTAAGAAGTTGATACATTTTATTTTTATTGGAACTAACATCTGAAAGGAGGAAATACTAAGAGGTAGAATCTTCTATATAATTGTTTTATATAGGGTCTAGTTCCCTAGCATGGTTAGGTACCTTCATCTATAGAGGAGTCACCAATAGGACTAGTTGATGAATTTGGACTTGGTCTTGACCATTTTCCCTATTACCCTAGAACTAAGGCTTGGGATACCCATTAGATGGGGCTCTGTAGACTTGGTTCACTTATGGAAAATGAGGTATTGAATTGTTTTGATAGGGGTATCTATGGGTATTCCATTCCCTCCTCATGGTCAATATTTCATTGGAAGTTAATGTAAGAAACTTATGTGACACCTTCTTTTTAGGGTCCTTTGGAGTAGGTGGGGTTGGAGTCTATGGGGCAATAACAAGTATGGGTAATGCTAAGGATGAATGAGAGGTTTTTGGATGAATAACTAGATTAGTCTAAGGAAATTATACATTAGGATAAAAAGGCACATGAGACCTAGGGTATAACCTTCCAATATGGATTAAATCATGTTCAACTTGAATGATTATTCCATAAGATTTTAGTAAAAACTTCCCCCCTTTAGATTTATTTATCAATGAGATTTTAGAATCCAAGGATTTAAAATAGTATATGAGTGCCATACCTAGTGGTAACACAACTCCTCAGGTATTCTATACCAAGCCTTGCAAAATATAAGGTTATCACCTCCATGGAAGCTCTCTTGATAATTTCCAATTGCTCCAGGATTGATAAACCATATGCCTTTCCTCTAAATCTTTCAACAAAATTTCCAATCTAGTCTCAACTGGTTATTAAATTAGACTAGAGTGTAAGATACCATTCTTGGTCCCTTCCCATAAAAGAGATTTCCAATAATATTAGATCCATTTTCTACTATGATATATTATGAATTATGCATAGACTCATGACATGGTTAAAATTATCAATGGGGGTGGTGAGATCCTCCCTAGTAAAATAGGTGAGAGAATTTAGAGCAAATTGGGGTATCTCATCCTATACTTCATGTGATGCTAGTAGTTCCAACAAACCTCTATCATTATAGGAAATAAATATTCTAGGGGGTGGTGGTGAAGAAACCATATTATGGATTGCAACTCTTCTTCTTCACAAAATGGTTGCAGATGGTGGAAACAACTCTTATAATGTTTTAACGACACAAAATCCAACTATAGGTTATTTTTCTAGATATTTCTAGGTTCTTTGTTTAGAGTAGAGTCACCGAGTGAATACAAATTATGCTTCTTGAAATCAAGTATATTGATTCCTTCATCAAAACCTCAATCTAATATCTTCAATAGCTTCTTTTGGTGTTCATTCAAGAGCAGAGTCACCAAGTGAATAAAGAGGTACTTTAATAAGTAGGGGTAGGCATAGATCATCACCAAATCTAGCATAACTTATCATGATTGAGAGAATAAGTATGTGTCACTAGGGTCCCACTAGGTGTACCTTTAAACTATTATCATCTTTGATTGTTACAATTAGAACAATCATGATTTACGAGGAGTGACACAATACGTCCATAGTTGAGAGCACATGGTTTGGATCAATTAGGGGCATTTGGGAGATTTTTACAAGGCCAAATCCTTGTTATTATGTGATATTTAGGAACACTTAAACTCAAGTAGAGGAAAAGAGATGAGAGAAAAATAAAACAACTCAATAAAATAAAAATATGGTTATGTGCCAAAATATTTGTAAGATATCCCTACACAACAAGCCTGAATGCTATGTGCCAGTGGAAAACACTTCCTCTCATTGACACAATTAAGCACAAATGAGTTCTAATAATATATATGCACATAAATAAATGGGTCAGTAGAGAACCATAAATGTCTAGTCCAAAAATTGAAGCAAGCCTCCCCCACACACACATATAGGTAAAACTCAAAAATCATGTAAAAACTACATACACATACACACATAAAAATTGGTCAGTAGAGAACCATAGATGGCTAGTCAAAAAATTGATGCAAGCCTCCATATATAGATATATGAAAATAATTTTATACAAACATTGTGCTAGAAGTAGGGGTTTGATTTACCCACAAGCCACTTAGGAACTAATTGCTCTACAAAAATAATGAAAGGAAAGCTTGCAAAAGAACACAAATGTAAACTTATCAACATTTTTAAAAATCTAGATTATTGCTATTTATAGACTAAAATAAGGAATATTTTATTTCAAAAATATAGATGACTTTGACTTTCTCAACTACCATTTCTAGGGATTCTAAAAATTGAATGCAAATATTCTTTACCATATCTTGTGCCAGTCTAGAGCTGCCATTGTTGCAAGCGCTATCTTTTCATTTTTGATATTTCACCTACTTATATTTATATTATTAGGTTGAAGTATCTCTGATAGATGATCTTATCATTTCTTAGTAATGGTACATTGTTATAGTTTAACTACTTTCTCTAAGATTCTATGTGATATTTATCATATCTCCCTTTTTGTTTTGAAGGGTTCTTATTTATTGGAGCCATTGATTGCCTTCTTGGAAATTTTATTTCCTCTTCAGTTATTTTTTCTAATAGCATTCACTAATAAAAAATTTCCATCTCTTTTAGCACTTTAAGTGTTCACAAATATCTATAGGAATTCTCATTGGAATTTTTATCTTTTGGTTTGGTTGTTCCCCCCAAAATTATGATCATCCTTTGATTAAGACTTTTAACCTCACAACTTACCATTATTTTCCTTGTGATTGGATATTTTTCTTAACTTAATTTAAGAAAATTTTCTTTGGAGTCCTACAGAGTGAAAACTATATATGATGATGCTTTAGTCTGTAGGATTGCTTTCTACTATATTTCCATGTTAACCGTTCAACTATCATCTTGGGCTAAACCTTGTGCTGGATGAGTAGTTGGTATAGAGGAGTTTCACTTTAGCACCACTTTTTCTAAAGTTGAAAAGTATATGTCTCATCATATCTCTCAATGCGGAGCTCCTGCGAGTCCTATCTTCTTTCCCTGGCTTCTAACTTCTCTTACGTCATCCATATCCACTAGTTGTCACCTTAAGAGTGTGGTAGAGAGGTAATGTATGGGGTGCAAGAGGATGCATACCCAATAAAATATGGATTAGGTCCAATTCAACTAACTCATCCATAATTTTACTTTGGGTTGAAACTTCTCCAATGACGTGACTTTTTCAGTTGTCATAAAAAAGCTTGTTATCCACCCATCATTGCAGGGTTTATCTCAAATATAATTGAAAGGGCTCAAAAAGACTATTATGGTCCTTGCATGTGATGATTCAATGATAGTCATGGCAATATAATTTGAGGGGTTCTACACCCATATTCATCCTTTGGAGAGATCCTCTTGGTGAATTTGACATGGAGGTTTTGAAAGTTTGTAATGGCTACAAAGCCCTTGCTTCTACCTTGGACTTTGCATCTTGATGCATTATAATTGAATTATATGTTGGAGTATATTACACTATTTGGTACATGCTAATGTACCTCCATGGTACCTTCATGGTAAATTTTTAAATAATAGAATAGGGTTGAGTCATAGTTTAGAGTGTAACTAATATTTCCCTTTATGTAAGTGTGAATGTGTAAGATATGCACAAGTGTCATGTGAGTTAGTGTACAAGTGTAAGTTGAGTCTATGTGCACAAGTGTATTATATATAAGAGTGCAAATATGTAATTTAAATATGTGCACAAGTGTCTTAGGTTAGAGTATGCAAGTTATGGAAGTGTAAGAGTCATGTATAGGTGTGCATACAATATAGAGTCAAGTGTTCATCAAGTATGCAAGTTTCAAGTAGAGAAGCCAGGAGTCATGAGACTTGGCATATGGAAAGGAGTAATAAAGTATCCAAAGAGTCATATTACTATGAATATATTATGGAGATAATACTCCATAAGCAAACATCACAAACAATCATGATCATTACTATCATATTTGTAAGAGAAAGAGGAGTAATAAATATTGCATACATTTTGAGAAATTAATATTGTAAGTTGTATTACATGCTTTGTACATGTATTATTTAAGCTATTAAATTCATATTGTTGCTTATTATTGAATGTTATTTGAGTTATTATAAGCCTTGATATACATATTAATTTTCTCATATTATTCTACTCATATCATTATATTTGACCTTATTATATTATGGCTATATTATATTTGATCCTGTGATGTTTAACCTATGATATTTGTGGTAGTAGTAAGGCTTAAAAAGCCATCAATGATATCTAATCCACTACCATACTTTGTCCAGTTTGATAGAATTATTTTATCCACTTACATAAATTGATTTTATCTAGTTTGATAAAGTTGATTAGAAGTTTGTCTACTTTGAAGATAGTAATACTCAAACTCTATTTGAAGGTCATATTGAGCATAAAGGATAAAGTATTTTCATGTTTGGAGATTAATTAGTGAAGATTAGAACTCAAATATATTGATTAGCAGGAGAATCAACTTTGAGATAGTTTATCATTCAGGGACATAGCCAACCCTTGATATTGATAAATGATTTAGGGAAAATATATATCCTTGACATAAAAATATAATAGAAGATACAAGGACATTTAGAGTCACCTTGATATTGATAGAAAATATAGGGACATTCAAGTCACCTTGAAATTGATAGAAGAATTAGGGATATCCAAGTCACCTTGATAAAATATAAGTATTTGCAACAGAGATTAAAGCAACAAAAGTGTGAGAAGTTTCCTACAATAGATAGAGAAGAGTTTTAGCTTCTAAGTGTAGAAGAAAATATAAAGCAATAGATTGAGAAGCATTTAAATCTTCCTAAAATAATAGAAGGAAAAGTTTCAAGCAGTAGAGAGAGACCTTGACATAAGGAAATGTTTTAGGTCATATAAAGATACCTTGACATAAAGAAAAATTTTAGGTCATAAAGATACAAACCTTGACAAGAGAAAGATATTCAAGTTCTACAAACCTTGACATTGAGATTTTAGGTCACAAAGATATTGACCTTGACATAGGAGATAAGAAAATATTTTAAGTCATTCATAGACCTTGATATTGATTTAAAGAGAATATTTAGGTTATAGAAACCTTGACATTGTAAAGAAGAAATAGAGTGAGCAACAATAACAAGCAATATATAGTAAGTAGTAAGAAAATAGAAGATTTGAGAAATCAGTGATAGAAGATCGAGGTTATATATTTTGAAGAAGGAAGAGATATTCAAAATAGAGGTGATCTATATTGGTTGAGCAATTTCAAAATAGAAGAATAAAAGAGGAAAATAAAATTCCAGAAGAGAAGGCCCAAGTTCTATTAATGGTATAGAAAGATTTATATTGTAGAAAATAAGAAGGATTATTGTGAAGAGAATGATTATTGTGAAGATAAGAGGCCAAAGTAAAGGTTGTTAGTTTACATATAAGAGATCAGGCTTATATTATTTGAATAAATAGAAGAGAAGTATTTTGACCATAGAAACAAAGAAAAAAATGTATAATGATCATAATAGTGAAAAATGAGAAGTCTATCAACCATAAAAACTAAAGAAAAAGCTAATTATAAGGCCAGGTATATAAGCATTCCATCACAATG
Source organism: Wollemia nobilis (assembly GCA_028583015.1). Classification (NCBI taxonomy): domain Eukaryota; kingdom Viridiplantae; phylum Streptophyta; class Pinopsida; order Araucariales; family Araucariaceae; genus Wollemia; species Wollemia nobilis. The sequence goes on along the minus strand of JAQPPZ010003613.1, from coordinate 5,899,012 downwards.
TAGAAGGTGAGTCATATGGTTCACTTCAATGCATGAAGAGAGCCATCCTTTTCACTCATACTAAAAAGAATAAATCCATTCATTCAGCTCTTACCATAGCAAAAAAGGAGAGCCATCCAAATCATTCTAGACCAAAGTTATCCAGACCACATAAGAGGAGAAATAGGCAAAAAGGAAACCATCTAGCTTATGAGTAGAGTTACATATCCATTTGACTCACATTCTAGTTAGTAACATTCTCAATAAGGTTCGAGGTGTAGACCAATTGGTTCATCCAAACCCCATAAGGGGGTAGAGGTCCAAGGTTCAAATCTCGGGCTTCGTCGGACTGAATGCTTGTCCATTTCTTGGTGCTTTCAACAACGTAAAATATTTAAAATGATTATGGCATGGTGGTTATAGGGGCGGATTGCATGAAGATCTGTGTGGTGGATTCTAGGGCGAACAATAGAGAATACTGTGGCAGCCATAAAAAGCTGGATAGCTTGCCCGAATTTGTGGTGGCTACCGATTCCACCATGTAAATTAAAAAAAAAAAATATTCTCAATAAATCTATGTCTTCAATTATTTGGAACATCAACATACACTAGAGCCGCATTGACCTAGGAATGTCTTGCAACATTCTAAAAAATGAGAATACCTAAAGCTCATGGTATAATAGTCTAAGAAAATAATTTGATTCATTTGCAAAGGAAAGCAACTAGGAAGATGAAGGAAGTGAAACATTGAGGAAATAAAGTGAATCATTTGAAAGGGAATTGAGATGTTTGAAAGAAATCGCAATCAAGAAGATAAGGGAATTGAAATTTTAGAGGCAATTGGTAAGCAAAGGTATCAAACCAAGCAATAATTATAGAGCATTACTTCGGGTGCATACATAATATTCATATTGAAAATTATCCACAAGTTAGTTTGAATTGAATTAGAACACCATTTAAAACATTGTAATGAGAAGTGCAACGGTCTAAGAAATAGTTACCATGCATAGCTACATGTTGCAATAGCATAATGCCTATTAGAAGAAGGAAGGAGCTCACATGAATTTGCCAAAGAGTGAAACACAACAAAAATATTTGTGTGCACAGGACTCAGTGCAAGTTTTAAAGGTACTTGTAATATTAGGGTTTTCATAAGCCAAAGTTTATATTCGGAGCTATAAGGTTAAAATAGAAGACATTTGAATTATTTGGATTATTAGGAAAATGGAGTGATAAGTAGGGTTAATTAAGTTTATTTCAATTTTTAAAAGTTTCTTTAAGTTATTTAGTGGAGAGATAAGGATTTTTTGAATAGTCTATTTGTTATTTCAAGTTTGAAGTTTATTTAATTTGATTTCATATTTTTGAGAAAATTGAAAATTAGAAAATTATTGAATTATTGCAAATTTAAGTATTTGGGAGGTAAAAGGATTTCAACATCAAATTTAGAAAAATATAAATTTACAAAATTTATTCTTTAGTTTCTAGAACTAGGGAGACAAGGATTTTTACTCCATAGGGATTCAAATTAGAAACTTTAAATTAAATTAGGAGTCATAATATGTTCTAATTCAAAAGATACAAACATGGATAAGTTATCAAGATGAGATTTTCAACATAGGAGGCATTACTGAAATACAAAACCATATTTCATAAAAGAAAAAGTTCAAAAATAAAATATTTTTAGTGGGCAACATCATACTATTCAAAACTCTTGTCAAAGATGCAAGATAGTATTGTGTGAATCTAATCAGACAGTTCATATAAAAAAATATATTTGGTATATAGATTCAAGAGCTAGTCATCATATGACTAGTAATTTGAAATGGTTTGATTGTCTATAAGTCAAGGATAATTTCTATTTAAATATTACAGATGATAAGAGATATCTAGTTCATGGAAGTGGTAGTGTAACACCTAGTATACCATTTTTATACTTTGTACTAGAGGATGTTATGTATGTTCTAGGATTATCAACCAATCTCATTTTAGTTACTAAATTGGTTGAAAGTGAAAGATCAATTGAATTCAAATGTATAAATGATAACAATAAATGCATTATCAAGAATCAAAATAAATGCATCCATGTTCGATCATGTCTCATATTCCAATAGTCTGTTAATCATGAGTTTAATTGAGCCCCCTTTTTTGATATTGATCCCATTGCTGAAGCTATGCTTCCTAAGAGAGGATTCATGCCCTTTGTTAGGTAATTTTTAGAGGTTGATTATGAAATCACTTCCGAATTCCTTGACTCTTGGAATAATGGTAAAGTCCTCATCCATGGCATATCCTTTGAGGTTGACTCTGTTAGAATTTCCCAAGAGTAGAACTACAAAGCATTACAATATTTGAAGAGACAAATAGAACTGATTGATTTATTCCATGGATCAACTTTGTATAAATAGCAAAGTTGATCATTGAGAGTCATTGGATTACAACAACTCACTAGTCTAAACTGAGAGTTCACCTGACTCATGGAAGAGTGGTAACTCAAGTAAGTTTATCCTAGTAGAACTTAAGAGAATAATTATTTATTCTAACACCCCCCTTAAGTGATACTAGGGGTGAATGTAACAAATGAGTCCCAAAAATAGTGCCTGATGAGGTACTCATTTACAATGATTCTTATTGAAGAGATGGTAAAAAAACCACATGGGAAAAAACCATCTATCAAAAAGAAAAATGAAGAGGCATGTCTTCGGATGGCGAAGATTGTCCTCATTGAAAAAATAAATGAGTCCCAACAACTGGGCCTGATGAGGTACTCATGTACAATGTTATTACATATAGGAGAGATGGTAAAAAAACCACATGGGAAAAAACCATCTATCAAAAAGAAAAATGAAGAGGCATGTCTTCGGATGGCGAAGATTGTCCTCATTGAAAAAAGAAATGAGTCCCAACAACTGGGCCTGATGAGGTACTCATGTACAATGTTATTACATATAGGAGAGATGGTAAAAAAACCACATGGGAAAAAACCATCTTCCAAAGAAAAAGAAACAATAAGAAGAAAGGAGAGGTGAAAACCTCTTTTGTACCTTCTAATGCATCTGCCTTACTCCAAGTTTCTCTCGCAACTGAATGTAACACGGAGAAGGAAAGGATTTGGTGAAGATGTCTGCAATTTGATTTTCTATGGGAATATAGTCCAAGTGTATTTCCCCTCTCTGAATATGTTGTCGAATGAAGTGCATGTGAATTTCAATGTGCTTGGTATGTTGATGCTCAACTGGATTACGGGCAATATGAATTGTGCTCTGATTATCACACCAAAGAGTAATAGGTTTGTCATGGAAAAAACCAAATTCTCTTAGTATCTGATGAAGCCAAAGAGCTTCCTGACTTGCTAAAACTGTTGCCCTGTATTCTGCCTCTGTAGATGATAGTGCTACTACTTGTTGTTTTTTGCATGACCAAGCAATTGGTGAAGAACCAAGACAAAAGACATAGCCAAAAGTTGAACATCTATCTTCTACTGAACCTTCCCAATCAGAATCTATGTAACCAATGATATCCATGGATTTTCCTTCATATAAGAGCCCAAATTGAGTAGTTCCTTGCAAGTAGCGTAGGATTCTTTTTGTTGCTTGCCAATGGCTGAAATGAGGTTGATGTGAGAATCTAGATATCAAGCCAACAACATATGAAATATCTGGGTGAGTATGAGTGAGGTATAACAGACTCCCTACTAGCTATCGGTACAGAGTAGCATCACATAGAGGGGATGTGCAGGAAGTACTTAGAGTGACTCCAGACTGAAAAGGTGTAGAAGAGGGCTTACAATCAGTCATCTTAAACCATTGAAGAAGGTCTAGAGTGTATTTCTATTGACACAATGAAATTCCTGCATCTGTTTGATTTATTTGAATCCCAAGGAAGTAATGAGCTAAACCCAGATCAACCATTTCAATTTTTTTAGAAAGAGAGTCTTTGATAGTCTGAATGTGAGAAATGTCACTACCAGTGAGTAGTAGATCATCAACATAGAGAACAAGTAAGGTGATCTTCTCTTCATCTCTCCAAATGTAGACTGTGGCATCAGACTCACAATGAGAAAAACCTGAGGAAAGAAGGAAGGAGTCCATTTTTTCATACCAAGCTCTAGGAGCTTGTTTGAGGCCATAAAGAGATTTTCGTAGTCTACAAACAAGGGAGGAGTCTTGAGTGAATCCAATAGGTTGTTCCATGAATATCTCCTCTTTTAAGTCCCCATGTAAGAAAGCACTTTTTACATCCATTTGAAAAATAGGCCACTTTTGGGAAGCAACTAGAGCAAGTACCAGTCTAAGAGAATCCATTTTGGCAACTGGTGCAAAAGTTTTAGAATAATCAATCCCTTCAATTTGAGAGAAACCTTTGGCTACCAGGCGAGCTTTGTGTTTGTCAATTTCTCCATTAGGTCCATATTTCATTCTGTAAATCCATTTACAGCGAACTAACTTCCTTCCTTTAGGTAGAGGAACTAAATCCCAAGTTTTGTTTTTGATTAAGGAAGAGAATTCATTTTCCATGGCATCATCCCATTCTTTAATACCAGTTGCTTCTTTGAAGGATTGAGGATCTGTGGAAATGGACTGACAGACAAGACCAGAGCCTATGGAGTTGCTTAATCTGGATGATGGAAGATTTTGGATGTATGGAGTTGCTTCTTCAACAATGATGCGGGCCCATTTAGGCATTGTGGAAGGAGTAATTGGAGTGGCAGGACTTTGAGTTGGAGTTTGGAGTATAGGATCCTCATCTTGGTCATTTTGATCATTAATCTCTAAAGTGGGTTCTTCATTATATTGAGGCTCTAACATTGGAGATGGCTCAAGAGAATCAATGGTGGAAGAGGATGGTTGAGGATCTTTATGAGGGAATGTTTCATCAAATTGAACATTCCTATGAAAAAAGACCTCATGAGTTGCGGGATCAAGTAGCCTGTATGCTTTCATTTCCTCACAATAACCAACAAAGATGAGCTTTTTGCTTTTCTTATCTAGAGCCTTCCTTTTCTTCTTTGGGATATGCACCCAAGCAGTACACCCAAAAATATTGAAGAAAGAGACATCAGGTTTTGAGCCAGTCCATGCTTCCTCGGGAGTCAAATGGCCAAGAGCTTTATGAGGTGTGCGGTTTTGAATATAGTTTGCACAGTTAATTGCTTCTGCCCAAAAACTTTTGGAAGATCTCTTGAGTGGAGCATACAGTTTGCCATTTCCTTTAAAGTTCTATTTTTCCTCTCTGCAATGCCATTTTGCTATGGATTATGGGAGACAGAATGTTGATGAATTATGCCATGACCTGATAGAAAAATTGAGAACTCATTACTGAAGTATTCCCCCCATTATCTGTACGAATTTGCTTGATTTTGCAAGAGGCCTGATTTTCAACTAAGGCTTTGAAGATTTTGAAGTGGGATAGAACATCACTTTTGTATTTTAGGAAGTAGACCCAAGTTCTTCTGGAAAAATCATCAATGAAGGTTAAAGCATATTTTGCTCCTTTGAAGGAAGGCTCTGGGAAGACCATCAAGTCACTATGGATTAACTCTAGAGGGGATGAGGCCTTTAGAGAACCACTTGGGTGGAAAGGATCTTGATGTTGCTTTCCAAGAGCACATCCAGGACATACTCCATCAATAGAAGAGACTTGAGGTAATCCTGTTACCATTTCATGGGTGTTCAATTCCTTTAGGTAGTTATAACTGAGATGTCCAAACCTTTCATGCCAAATTTTGCTTTCAAGATCTCCATGTGCAACAAAATAGGAGGCCCCTTCTAAATTTTTGAATCCTTTGAAGTGAAATAGGTGAGTGTTGTGATCAATATCTCCTTTTTCTATGAGAGAGTTTGGGTCTTGAAAGTCTCTTATCTCAACTCTTGTTGGTGAGAAGAGAATTGTTTTGCCTTTTCTAGAAGTACAAATCTGATAGATGGAGAGGAGATTTGTTGCAATGTTTGGTACATAGAGAACATTATTGATATAACCACCATCAATGGATATGTCACCTTTTCCTTTGACTGGGATAAAGGATGAGTCACCAACTTCTATGCTACATGTTGAACTTGAGGAGATTGAAGTGAATGACTCATCTGAGGAAGTCATGTGATGAGTTGCTCCTGAATCTAGAACCCAGTATTTTGATGAAGTGTTTATGGTCTTGCCTTGAACATTTAAGGCTTTTCCTATCTACTTCTTAGTGTCTATATTTTGATCCTTCATTGCTGCCTCTAGTTGTTGTAGTCTTTTCCAACATTTGTTCATAGAATGACCATTCTTTTTGTAGTGAGTACAAGTTATGGGACTCCTTTATTTCTTTTTGAATTTTTCTTTAGTAGAGGTGGATGCTACTAAGGATTTTGAGGAAGAGGAAGAGATCTCATACTTTGCAAGTTTTGTTTCTTCTCTAGTTAGCCTATCACAAAATTCCTCTAAGGAGGGCATTTTAAAACTTGCACCAAGAGCATATTTTGTAGATAGAAAGGTGGTTGCAAAAATTTGAAATACACCATTTAATTTAGAAAGAATTAGATAGATGCATTCTTCTTCTATTTTATTCTTGCCATTACCTTTGTATTGAGTGAGGACTTCTTTAAATTTGGTGAGAAAGTCAACAATATTGTTGAAGTCTTCAGGAGATAATGTTGTTAATTCTGCCTCTAGCTGCATTGACCTTATTTGATCTACTTTCCCAAACAAGTTCTTTAGTTTCTACCAACTTTCATATGGAGTTTTACAATCCGTAATGTGAAACCATAAGCTTTCATTTACATTAGTGCTTATAATACCCATTGTTTCATACATTTTCCCTTTATGAACAAATATTTCATATTCCTTTTCAAATTCAAGTTGCTTCTCTTCTAGCAGGTGTGTGAGCCCTTTTTGAGAAATGAGATTTAATATTTTGGGTTTCCATGTATGATAGTTATGAGGGGTGAGTGGATCAATTGTATTCATTGTATTCATTTTTCCAAATAAAATTGAAGTGAACCAATAATTCCCCCCTTTAACTTCAAGTTTTTAGAGAATACAATGGAGCTTTAAAGAAGGGAACAAAAGCCTGATAGTAATACCAATCTCCTCAAATTACCCGCCCTAACATGAGGGAAACTATAAGTAAATGAGGATATTTGATATATTAAAATAGGCTAATGAAGCAAGAAAAATTGGCTAGGCCTTTATACCTATTCTTCTCAATTACCCGCCCTTACGTGAGGGAAACTATAAGTAATGAGTAGAATTGATACGTGGAACATAGGCTTTTGATGCAATGATAACTAGCCAGACCGATATATCGTATTTCTCAATAACCCGCCCTTACGTGAGGGAAACTATAAGTTAGTGAGAAGTCCAATACTTGGAACATAGGTGATTATAAATTTTGAAGTGCCTTTATGAAAATATTTTATTTTGTTGCTTTATTTTAAGTTTTATATGATTTGAAAAAAAGGAGCATATATTGTATGAAAATTATTTCTTTTTAAAAGAGCTGAAATGATATGAAAGCATATGACCAAGTGGCTAAAAGAAAAAGCCACATTTAGTTTCACATCAAAAAATATCTCCTATTGTTGTTATGAGTAATGAACTTTTAAGAAAGGGATTAGAACAAAGTCAATGATGCAAAAAAGAAAGAAGCAATGACCAATAATAACAACAACCCCCTTGAAGCCTTAGAAAAAAGGTGCAAGTGTTGGCACCTTTAAAACCCCCCAAAAAAATTATTATTTATGAGGTTACAAACTTGTCACTTTTTTCTTTTAGTGGCAAAAAAAAAAGGCACTAAAGAAGTAAAAATGATAGCAAATTGATGAGAGGGTGTTATATTTAAATACAAAGAGCAGATATTTATTTTAGTACTGGTTATTATAAAAATAAAAAAACCAGTTTTAAATAGAAGATCTGATTAATTAACCCTCTCAATGGATGAAAAGGCTCGAGAGAGCACTTCTAGGGCTTTGACAGAGCCCACTAAATTTTTAATAGGTGACTCGAACCCCACAAGAGACGTCAATGAACAACGAGAGAAGGGTCTTCGAAGGGCTCGAAAGAGCATGACTCTCATTCTTCACTGTACTCCGAGGATGCTAGATTACCTATGATATTTACTGTACTTTCGAGGATTAGAAAAATAATAAAAAAATACAATATTACCTGACCCGGATTGGACGTTCATCCAAAAAAATATATGGGTCTTCGAACAACGATAGAAGGGTCTTCAAAAGGCTCGAAAGAGCACGACTCTCATTTTTCACTACACTTTGTCAATGAACAATGAGAGAAGGGTCTTTAAAAGGCTTGAAAGAGCATGACTCTCGTGTTTCACTGCACTTTGTCAATGAATAGCGAGAGAAGGTTCACTGCACTTCCGAGGATGCACTCCAAAAGGACGTCAACGTTTACCTACGATTACACTACATTTTTGAGAGGATATTAATATGTCAAATAATATTAAAAATTTAATAATACTTTGTTTACTCTTTCCTAAAAATGTGATGCAGAAGATGCTAGGGAAGGTGCTCGTCAAGCGATCGAAAGACGTCAGGGAGTGCGAAGAGAAGATAATGAATGCGAAGGTGTTCATCAAGCATTCACTGATCTACCAAATTACCATAGAGGGAAGGCTACGTTGCTCACTGCATCAGAGAAGGTAAGCAACACACAACATAACAAAGCCATACACATTAAAAAAAATAACGATGTTGATTGAAAGCTAGGATGGGAGAGCAATAATCATCACATTCGGATTTATAATATTTGAATATGTTTCTTGTAGCACTAGAGAATGGATAATAGGTGAAGCTTAGAGTAAAGTGAAGAGGGAAAATCATTTAAGATTTAGCTTCCATCGAGTTCTAAGATCCTTTCGAAATGCCCATTGAGGAAGATGAGAAGAAAGAATGGCGCTCCAAGATATAGACGTTGGCAATGTTGGAGATAACTTGCCATATTTTAATATTAAGTATAAGCACTATGGTATTTAAAATTAATGACCCAACGTCTCTTGAGATGAGACATGAAAATTGTGCTTTTATAAATATTAAAATATCTCACAAAAATATACTTTGGATTTTAATTAAAATACAAATATTCATGAGATAAAAAGAGGCCATGAAACTGAATGATCTCCATGAAAAAAAGGTACGCCCACGAATTTACTTTCCACGAAGATGACGCAACGATTGCGAAGGAGGAGCCAAGGCAAAAGCGTTGTCAAGAGAGGTGGACCAACGTGTTCTTGTACTGTGATCTATGGAGAACAAGAAAAAAATGGCAGGAACAAATGGAAAAATGATATGCCTATATTGCATTTGCAATTTGGCAAAAAAAATTCAAATACTTGTTCCTATAGTGAGGCAAATATCAATATCTTCTAAAATTAAAGGAGAATCTATTATGGTAAAATAAACTTGTAAAACAATATTAGATAGAACCATAAATAGATTTTTCACAAAAAAAATTGTAGATGAAATATGAGCAGTCTACAATAGATATGAAAAAAAAAATCCTTTTTAAAAAAAGATAAAAGATAAGAACCAGTTTGTGAAACTGCCTTCAAGAGAGAATGCCTAGCAGAATCTATCCTACTCTGGTACCATGTTAGAATTTCCCAAGAGTAGAACTACAAAGCATTACAATATTTGAAGAGACAAATAGAACTGATTGATTTATTCCATGGATCAACTTTGTATAAATAGCAAAGTTGATCATTGAGAGCCGTTGGATTACAACAACTCACTAGTCTAAACTGAGAGTTCACCTGACTCATGGAAGAGTGGTAACTCAAGTAAGTTTATCCTAGTAGAACTTAAGAGGATAATTATTTATTCTAACAGACTCCAAATTTCTCATGGAGTTAACTGGCCAAGTGAGAGGAAGGTCCATTCGATGTGAGAAACACAACTGGGAGGTTGAGTTGAAGGAAATTAAGGATAAAGATCTTTGCAAGTGTGTGAGGATGGGGATGAAGCAGTTTGATTTACCCATTCCGTGGAATAGCATGATGAAACTAATCATCGAGTTTGTTACTATTGATGACCCTAAAAAGGTATTGTGCAGTTTCCATTTTACTTTTTATAACCATTTTAGGGACATCAACTTGGTAAATATTCCTCAATTCATCATTAAATCCATTTCCTATTCCATTGATAACATTCACAAGAAGAAATATGATGATTTACCCTCCCACCAAGGTCTTTTCAAGGTCCTTTACAAGCATTGGCTTATCCATTGTCCCCAAGGCATCCCCATTCCTACTACTCATCCCAACAAAGGTAAGCCTAGTTCTCTTCCTGTCAAGCCAAGTTAGTCCTAGACCAACCCCTTTGCTTCTTACTCCTTGACAATGTCGGCTAAGAAAAGAGTTGTAGTAGAGGCTGTAAAAATATTGAGAAGTTAATATTCTACAAAAATTAAGTTGGAGTCACCAAAAAAACCATAGGGAGTCAGATCCTCACTTCAATTGAAAAACCTTATGCATAAAAAAACTCTGGTCATTGAATTTGAGGAGGAAGACAATTATGCTCCTAACCTGTGTCTCAAGCAGTACATCATCAATTGCCTCAAACCTGTTATTATTTAACAATAAATTTTCTAAGGATGGAGGTAAGGATACTGCCACGGATGATGCTAAGGATGATGTCGGGGACCGTACTTCTTTGGTCAGTGAGGAGGACAATGATGAGAATGAGCTGAAGGATGAGCTTAAAGATGCAGATATTAAAGATAGAGATCAGGCCTAATGGCCTCCTTATTATTTTTGTCTATTTTAAGGATTCCTCTCTTTTACCCTTCCTTCCTATTTTTAAGGGCTTTTTGGTCTCTCTATTGCAGGGCTGTGTCCCTCTCTTTTGTTGTTCACTAATTTTGTGTGCTCTATTCTATTGCTATTGTAATCAGGTCTATTGTATTCAGGTTTTGGAATCCTATTAAAACCCATTTTCAATAAAATTTTAAACTTATAAAAAAGAATAAAAATATAATAAAGACTACTAGATCAATAAAAAATATAATATATGCTTTAGATTCAATTGGTTTTTCTTAAGAGATTATTTTTCAAGATGAAACTATTGATAAATTGCTTGAGTGTTTTGAAACACAGAATATAGGAAGTTGGATTCAATAGCCTTTCTACCAACACAAGCATTGGGTGAATCCAAAGTTCAAGATGATGAAACAAATATGAGAAAAGCAGATCACACACATTGCAAGGTCACTTGAAGATTGAATATGAATATGAAGACCATTATTGAAGACTAAAGTCTTCAATAACCAAATAATGTAATACAAGGGGGTGTTGGAGTATATTACATTATTTGGTACATGCTAATGTACCCCCATGGTACCTTCATGGTACATTTGTAAATAATAGATTAGGATTGAGTCATAGTTTAGAGTGTGAGTAATATTTCCCTTTATGTAAGTGTGAATGTGCAGGATATGCACAAGTGTCATGTAAAGTTGTAATGTGCAAGAAATGCATGTGTCATGTGAGTTAGTGTGCAAGTGTAAGTTGAGTCTATGTGCACAAGTGTATTATATGTAAGAGTGTAAATATGTAATGTAAATATGTGCACAAGTATCTTAGGTTAGAGTGTGCAAGTTATGGAAGTGTAAGAGTCATGTATAGGTGTGCATACAATATAGAGTCAAGTGTTCATCAAGTATACAAGTGTCAAGTAGAGAAGCCAAGATGCATGAGACTTGGCATATGGAAAGGAATATTCAAGTATCCAAAGAGTCATATTACTATGGCTATATTATGGAGGTAATACTCCATAAGAAAACATCACAAACAACCACAATCATTACTATCATATTTGTAAGAGAAAGAGCAGTAATAAATATTACATACATTTTGAGCAATTAATATTTTAAGTTGTATTACATGATTTGTACATGTATTATTTAGGCTATTACATTCATATTGTTGCTTATTATTAAATGTTATTTGAGTTATTATAAGCCTTGATCTACATATTAATTTTCTCATATCATTATATTTGACCTTATTGTATTGTGGCTATATTATATTTGATCCTATGATATTTAACTTGTGATATTTGTGGTCGTAGTAAGGCTTAAAAAGCTATTATTATAGTGATTTTTCACTACAATTTCTTACTTTTAGAGGCTAATAGGTATCCATATTGCATCAAAATAGCTATATTACCTATGTCAAAATCATCATACTCAATGAAAAAGGTTTGTTAAAGTCAGGAGTGACCAAAATAGGAGTGGTATACATAGCTTCTTTGAGGGCTTGGAAGGCTTAGGAAGTTACTTAAGACTAAACAAAGACATAATTTTTAGTGAGAGTAGTGAAAGGGGTGATAATATTTCCATAGTTTTAGATAAATTTTCTATAGTAGCCTATGTCCTAAAAATCCATGGAATTATTTAAAGGATTTGGGCAAGGATTAATCTTGCATACCTTTGATCTCTTTAGAATATGCCTTGACTCCTTGAGTTCCTATATATCTCAATGATTCAACCTCCTATACCCAAACAAAACATTTGGACCTTTTGACAAAAAGTTTTTCCTTTTGTAATAGGTGAAGAAATTTGCCAACATGAACTAGATGATCCTCTTTTGTGCTTGTTATAAATTAAGATATTATCAATGAAAACTAGGATAAAATTACAAAGAAAATAATAAAATAGAAAGCTCATGAGACTTTGGAAAGTAGAAGGAGCATTAGTGATATCAAAAGGCATGACTAGAAATTCATAATAACCCTCGTGTATGAAAAATATTCTTAGGGATATCCTCTTCTCTAACCCCAATTTAATGAAACCCAAATTGCAAGTATAGTTTTGTAAAGTATCTAACACAATACAATTCATCCAACAAATAATCTATAATAAGGATATAAAAACTTATCTTTGGTAATGATATTGTTGAGAGGAAAAAATTAAGACACATACATCATGAATTATCCTTGTGTCAGAACATCACTAGAAGAGTGGAGTATGGACCAATTCTTAGATAGATTATTCCTTGCTCCAATATTTCCTAAACCAGATTCTTAGTTTCCAACTTTTGAGGCTGGGGATAGTGGTAAGGATCCACATTAGAAAGTTAAAGTCCTAGATCAATATGGATGGGATGATTATGTATGCTCTTGGGAGGAAGACCTATGGGCTCACTAAATACCTTCTCATAGCAATAAATAATATTCAATAAATCCAAAGGAAGAGTTAGAAGAAGTGACTCCAAATATTGAACCTCCATACATTTGCCTTGGATGAAGAATCCACAACCACCTTTCTTCAATATCTTTTCCATTCTATGTGAACTAAAAACCTTGGAGGGAAGGGCTTGGATTCCTTGGAGACAAATGAATCTACCATTATTTATCCACTTGACATATAATTTTTATAAATTAATTGTAACATCACCAAGCTAAGATAACCATTGTGTTCCTAAGATGACATCTAAACTACCTAGGTTCATGGAAAAGAGCATCCCTAACCATGTATAATCCTCCATTTGGATGTTAAATTTAGTCGTTTGATCCACATGAGCAATACCCCCATTTGCAATTAAGACTTGAAATTTATCTTGATTTGAAGTATTGATATACAAGCCCAAGGACTTTATTGTCTTACTATCTATAAAGGTATTTGTGCCATCTGAATAAATTAGCATATTGACATTCTATTTAATAAATCCTTGTACATTGATAGTATGGTGAGCTTAGAGCCATATAATAGTGTGAGCAAAGAGAGCCACAATATCATCTTCATGTTTTGCCTCATCTACTTCTTTCAGTTGCTCCTAATACACTAAATCTTCATACACTATTGTATCTTCACCTTGTTACCTTTTGAAGCTATAAACTTGAAGGAAATGCAACCACACATAGTGAAATAAGCAAGCAATGTTATATTTATGATAATGGCTAACTAATGTTAGTGCACATAGCCTATATCAAGGCCATAGTTGGATGGGATATCACTTTAATGTAAAAATGTTTTATTATGCGCTATTGAGTGCTCCTCCTAAACCGTTGAGGAGGTTGGTTGGTTGGTTATCCAAACAACCATGGCATTGTATATATATCCCTTCCAAATCAATAATCTTTCACTTGTTCACTTTATTTCTTGGCAAGTTTATTCATGGTACCATAGCTAAGCGATGAGATGGAGGTGAGCAAGACCAGAGCTAGGCGGTGAGATCGAGGTGGTGAGACCGAAGTGATAAGGCCAAGGCGATGGGCACATACAAAGCAGACCTAAAACTGAGGGTGATGGAGCATGGATACCGAGGAAGACCTAAAAACTGGCTCATAGACTGAAATCGAGGTGGTGGGACATGGGTGACTGAAACCTAGCTCATAGACCGAGAACACATGGATCGAGACCTCGTTGATGCTGACTAGGATGGTGACACATGGCAGGAAACGGGTGACTCAAACACTAACTAGGATGGTGACACATAATGTTGACAGGAGTCGGGTGACATGTGGCACGTTGGGGTTGGTTCAGTGGCAATAGGAGGGTAAGGCTTGATTGCACAAAGGCAATCAAAACAACTAATGAAACAAAGAACATAAAAATTATCTTAAATATTTTCCCTCATGTATGTGGGATAAAGGAGAGGATATTTTTCTTTATTTTTTCTTTGTACGTAGGAAGAAGCGGGTACATTGGCCACCGTTTATTCCTTCCCTTCCATGGAAAGCCCTAGCATAGGCGATGAATTTTCTTGATCCTAAGATCATTGCAAATGAGTTGCAGGTTTCAATCTCACAAAAAGTGTTTTTTTGCTGTGTTCCCTGCTTTCGGCCTAGTTCTTGCAGAGTTGCAGGGTACGTATTCCAGACAAGAGGCACATCATGCCTTCATCTCCAATGTGAGCTATGTAGCTGAGGTGGTTCAGTTTATTTCTATGGCAGGTGAGGTCAGGGGCTCCAACCCCACCGACCATAGTTAAACAACTAAAATTTTTAACCACGTTGTCGCAGCGCTCTTCAAGGAGGATCAATTTTTTTTTTTTTTAAAACTGTTGTCACAATAACATTATTAAAGGCACATCGTGCCTTTCCATATCCATATAGCTATGTATCCATGGTGGTTTGGTCCATTTATTCAATGGATGAGGTCGGGGGTTCCAACCCCACTGACCATAGCAATTTTTTTTTGTTTTGTTGACAAATTTGTCAACAATCACAAGCCAAAGCCAAAAGTTGCTATAATATTGCTTTCAAAAATTACCCAAAACTTGTAAATTTGCCAACCAAACAAATATTGCCACAACACTACCACAGTTTGTTTTCCACTATGAATTTTACCAAAAAAAGGGTTATTTCTTACAAAATTCCAAAATCAAGGGGAGAAATTAGTACACCTAGGGCCTTTCATAATGACATCTATGCAAGAATATCTCTCAGATTCACAATTGATGAAAGGTCCAAATTTTTTTCCCTGGAAGACAAAAATGAGAGCCATTCTTCAGGTGGAAGACTTATGGGATGTAGTAACTAGGACTAAAAAGCATCCTCAAATAGCAGGAACTGATCAAGAAGTTTGGGATAAGAAGGACAAGATAGGTCTCATGTTTCTCCTGCTTGCTACTACAAATGAGGTCAAGCATCATATCTGTGATGCCAAAACCAATAAGGTAGCTTGGTATTCTTTGATTACTATCTATGAAGGAAAGAATTAGTCCACCATTCTACATCTTCAAATTCAATTACATACCCTCAGTATGAATTTTGGGGAGATAGTTGATTTATTCCTTTATAGAGTGGTAGACCTGAAAGCCAAATTGAATGCTATGGGAAAACCATTAGATGATGTCATATTGAACTCTGTCATCTTGCGAGCATTTCTAGACTCCTATAAAATGTTGGTCACTTCCTTCAACGTTTTTGGTAGACAAGTGTCTTTTGTAGAATTGGTAAATTTGCTCCAGACTGAGGAGGCAACTCAAGTTCAAAAATATGAGGTGCCAGATAATACCCTTTCCACCCAACAAAGGAGTAATAACCCAGGTCAGTTTCAAAAAGGGGGTTCTTCCTCCAAGGGAAAAGGGAAACAAAATCAGCAGAAGGATAAATATTACAAGATTTGTGATATGAATAACCATGACACCAACAGGTGTTGGTTAAAAAATAAGCAATATAATGATCAACCTCATAAGAAGAAAGGGAAAGAGAAGTATAAATATAAAAATAAACATAAGCAACCTAAGGGACATGTTGCTTATGCTCAATCTAACTCAGACTTAGATACCTCTGGTTTCGATTCAGATTCTGAATCTAAAAGAGCACACAAGGTGCTCATGACTCATACTTCATCTTCCTAGATAAATGTTGTATGGTATATTGATTCAGGTGCTAGTAAGCATAACATTGGAGACAAATATTGGTTTGAAACATTTGAGGAGAAAGAGGGAAAGCCAATTACCATTGCTGACAATCAAGTCTATCAAGTAAAGGGTGAAGGAAATATTTTTGTCACTCTCCCAGATGGGAGATGTCATATTGAGAAGGTCCTCTATGTCCCCATATTAGCCAATAATTTGTTGTCTGTTCCTCATATGTTGGATAGAAAAATGGATGTTGTGTTCCGAGTTGTGAAAGGAAAGAAGAGATGTTTTATAACCCACAAAGGTAAACATGTTGCAACCGGTTCCTACAAGCATGGCTTGTTCATTTTATATGCTCTTTCAACACCTCATGTTGCTTTGGCTGCAACTACAAAGGAGACCACTTCTCTCTGGTATAGAAGATATGGGTATATCAGTTTAAGATATTTGCTCAAATTAAGCAAATATGAGATGGTGAGAGGACTTCCTCATCTCTCCTCCATCTTACCAGTTTGCTCAGATTGCTTAGTAGGGAAGCAACACCGAGTACCTTTTGAATCTAGTTCTTCCAGAGCTAAGAAAACTTTGAAGTTAGTACACACCGATCTGTGTAGACCTATGCTAACCAATTATGGTAGAAAGAAGTACTTTCAATTGTTTATTGATGATCACTCCCAAAATATCTAGGTTTTCTTTCTCCAATTGAAATCAGAGGCATTTTCATACTTTCGACAATTCAAGAAACTTGTTGAAAAAGAGTTTGAATGTCTCATAAAATATCTTCACTCAGATCGAGGGGGGAATATACTTCCAAGGAGTTTTCATCATACCTGAAAGAACATGGAATAAAGTGACAACTAACAATAGCTTATACACCACAAAAAAATGGTGTTGTTGAGAGGAGAAATCGCTCCATTGTGGAAATGGTTCGATGTATGAAAAAAGGAGCACATCTTGAAGATTAGTATTGGGTAGAAGCAATAAATACAACATCATACATATTGAATAAAGCACCCACAAGAGCTCTACAAGGCAAAACCCCACAAGAAGCATGAAGTGGTAATAAACCCTCCATTTCTCATCTACGAGTGTTTGGATGTAAAGCCTTCATGCATATTCCAAAATAGAGAAGGAAGAAGTTAGATGAGAAAACCTTGAAATGTATCTTTCTTGGTTATGATGAGCATTCAAAGGGATATCGCTTGATTGATCCTATAACCAAGAAAACACATATAAGTAGATATGTAGTATTTGATGAAGCTTTCACATCAAATAATACATCTACATCAGTATATCATGATGATTATGAGCCTAAGCAAGAGGTTTCACCCCATCAAAAAAAGATTCCAAAATGGTATACCAACACTTTGAGAGATTTTAAATTGACCTCACTTCCAGATATGACTCTAGATTGACCATGTACATGCAGTATCACTCAGTAGAAGATGGCAGAAGCATCATATTTAGAAGTTGATGAACTTTATAACTAGTTTGATGAACTGTTTGTAGATGCAACAGAAGATAGAGAAATGGATATAGAATATAAAAGGGTTTATCTAACAACGTTGGATGAAAATAAACTGATAACTACTCAAGAAGCTCTTAGTAAGTCTCAATTGAAGGTTGCTATGGAAGCCGAGCATACATCTCTCATGAAAAATCACATTTGGAAGCTAGTAAATCTGCCATTAGGAAAGAAACCCATTGGTTGTAAGTGGGTATTCAAAATAAAGTATAAGGCAGATGGTACAATTGATAAGCATAAATCCTGTCTGGTTGCAAAGGGCTATGGTCAAAAATAAGGCATAGATTATGAAGAGACATTCGCTCTTACTAAAAAAATGACTACCATTTGAGTATTGTGTGCTATGGCAGCTCATTTTGGGTGGAAGTTACATCAGATGGATGTAAAAAGTGCCTTTCTTAATGGTGATCTACAAGAAGTATACATGACTCAACCTGAAGGGTTTGTTGTCAAAGGACAAGAAAAAAGTTTGCAAGTTAATAAAATCCTTGTATGGGCTATAACAAGCTCCTCGAGCTTGGTACATCAAAATTGATAGTCACCTATTACAACATGGATTCCAAAAAAGTTCGTCAGATGCGAATCTCTATATAAAGAATAATGGTTCTGACATAGTGATTCTGGTGCTATATGTAGATGATTTGATCATAACAGGTAGTTTAGAAAGTATGATTGATATAGTGAAAAGTGATCTCAAATCATCTTTTGAAATGACAGATATGGGACTTCTGCACTATTGTCTTGGTTTAGAAGTAACTCAAAAAAGCCATCATATCAAAATTACACAGAAGAAATATGCCAAGACTTTTATTGAGAAATATTGCATGATTGACTATAAGTCAAAAGCTACTCCCATGGAAGTAGGACTTAAGTTGTCAAGATATGATCAATCTCCATAGGTAGATAGCACTCTCTGAAATGACCAGAAGTTGACATTTGATCTAACAACAAGTAATAACACAAGTCATTCAGAAATATATGCTTTATTCATGATAAATTTGATATGGGTTACAAATAGGGTGAATTCCCCTTTTTCCTTTCATGAATACACTATAGGCCTGATGCCTTCTTCTGATGTCCCTCAGTGTAGGTGGGCTTCTTTGTATGTGGGCCACCGCTGGGTTGCTGTTTGTTGGTGTTCTTCTCCTTCAAATCTGCTAGATAACCTGAAAGAAACTTGCAAGAAGGGGTCAATACGTTGGGGGGCTTGCCTTAGTTAGGCCCCATATTTATAAAGATGAAATGACTGTAAAATCATAACAAAACATGAAATAAACTATGCAAAAAGTAATAATATAGCAAAAGGGAGCTTACCACCCAAATCTGGAGTGATTTGGGGCTTGTAGACCCAATTCGCCACCCGGGGGTGAACTGAGGCCGGATTCACGGGGCAAGGGGTGATCTGAGCTGTGATGCCTCTTCTGAAAAATCCTTCTGGTGGGTCAACTCCTAGGCAGTTGGGGTGCCTCTATGTACCGTTGAAATCTGACTATGTGCACTGGGAAGTGACTATTCAATGTTGGCTTTCCATTTTAGTAGAGTAACTATGCTTTGTTGAATTTGGGAATCAGACTTAATTAGGGGTTTGGGACCCATTATTTATAGGCAAAGGCAAGGTGCAGGGGTGGGTTAGATAGACTAAACCTAGGTTTGATTCTGACTAGGGTTAGGTTAAGAAATGCTATGTGGCAACATCACATTCCTTATGAGAAATATCTCATCCTCACACATGTGTGAGGATGGATTAGGGCTAATCTTGATTAGGAGGTGTTTAAGCCAATTTAAGACATGATTAAAGAAATATCTCAACAAACCCTAATCTCACACATGTGGGAGGATATGATTAAGGCTAATCAAGATTAAGGGTTCTTTTAATCAAATTTACCCTAAAAAGTGACTTAAGTGAAGTCAACATTAAATTAGAATTTGGTAATTGACTTATTAATTATTTTGGTCAACTAATACCCTATGGGGGCCTCAATTGCGTGTGAATAGACCATCGAATGATATCCCAATGTGTCGGATGTAATTTGGAAGGCTTATGAGGGTTTAGGACCTAAAATCCGATGAAGTAGTATATGGGAGTCTACACGATGCTATGACAATCTATGGTGATGCAATGACTACGCATGACTACAACCATCTACGTATGACTACGCATGACTACAACAATCTACGCATGTCTAGGATGATCTACAATAGTCTACGCTGGTCTACGATAGCCTAGGGGTACCTAGGATGGCCTATGTAAACCTACAAGTGTCCAGAAGGATCTACAAGTATGTAGGTATAGCAGTGTGCAACTTTTGGGTGTCTACATTTACCCCTTTTTGTACTATACTATGTAGAACATAGTTTAATACAAAAATGTGAAGGGTTTGTGTAGAAGGAAAAGGGATAGAAGGGGAATGAAATCCAATCAAAGGGTATGTAGCCGCTTGAAGCGTGACCATACAAATCAATCGGGTATCCAGGGAAAAGAAGAGAAAGAATGGAATCTAATCGAAGGTATGTAGCCGCTCGAAGCGTGACCATACAACATCAACTTGATGTCCATAGGGGAAGAAGAGAGGAAGGAAAGAAGGAAAAGAGGAAAGAGATAAAAAACAATGTTGGTAAAGGAAAATGAATGATTATGAATGCAATGATGTGATTTTGTTGAGTCCGTATGACATCTTTCAATGCCATACCAGTTGCTTGAGAATGACAACTTTTGACTACTTTGCTTTTGCGACCAGATCAGCGTGGTCCAAAAGTATGATTAGGACAAAAGCCTAACTAAATATTTGTTGTTGATTGATTGATGAGAACATGGTGACAAGTGTCAAACCATTTGAGTTAGTTTAACATTTGGATCATCAACTCGTGACTAGATCAGCGTGGTCATGAAGTCCATTTCCAAATGTTGTGCTAGGATTAATCAAATGTATCATCCATTATGTACTCGATGTACATGAATGCTAGATTGACTTCTCCATGGCAACGCGTAACTCTCCTGATGTAACCCATGTCTATTTGGGATTGAGATTATAATCGTATGATAATCTTCAGCAAAAAATTTCATAGACAAATGCGCTAACCACGCTTTTGGATTTTCGATGTTGTGGTTGCATGCAAAGCTGACTTTGGATATGAATACCCCCTCAAACGAGGAATCAACAATGAGGTGAATGAAGTGTGATGAATTGATGATGTAGTGATTGATAAATAAATATCAATGCATGATGATTATGAATGCAAATGAAGTTAAAAGACAAGTTTGGAAGGTTCCTAGGGTTTTATGAGACAAATGCCTACTTTCCTAGGGTTTTGGGGGTGTTTTGGCTGAATTCACCACTAGGGGTGAATTTGACCTAAATCGCCACCCAGGGGGCGAATTGGGTTCATTTCACCCCTTGAGGGGTGAATCGGTGATAAATGCATATTTAAGCCCTAATTTGCTTGGAATGGGCTCATTTTGACTTTGCACGATGATGAGAAGTGATTTGTGAAAGCATCCAATGACACGAGGAGAATAAAAGTGATGACTTTGGGAGCGACAATGATGAGGGGACGTAAAGCAGCTAGCAATAGGCGTGGGGACCCACCGGTAAGTGTTATTTTGCTTTGTTTTTGTTTTTGTTTTAATTTTCTCAAGAAATGTGAATGAGGGGGGGGAGGTTTTCATCCCAATTTAAAATTTTTGGTAATTTTTAATGGAAATTTGAACACGTAGTGGTAGACGAGCCAAATGGGTACCCAAAAATATGATCCATTTCAAAATTAGACTTGTTTTGTCATTAATTTGATCGGGTAATGGGTAGAGTCGATATGAAGTTTGACTGTCAGTTTTTGAAGTAACGATGTACTGACATTAACATGTTTTTGCATTTTTTCTGCTAAAGTAGGAAATGGGTATCTCGTTATGTGACTGTTATATTTTTTTGACTTCGTTTGATGTGAGTTTTGAATTTGTCGCTTTTAGGAGTAATATATCAAACCTAGACTGTTAGATTTGACATGTTAGGCATAAAATTTTGGAAAACCGATGAAACTTTCATCATAGAAGGGCAAAATGGGTGTCCAAAAATGTTAGTTGTTTTGATGGATGACTTTGTTTGGCCTACCTTTGATTTGTGTGCCAAGGTGTAGAGTAGTGGTAAACTGAAAATGAGCTATAGAGAGCCCGATTTAGACTGTACTCAATGTCTGTTTGAACTTTCACCGCTAAGTGGGCAAATGGGTATCTAAAAATATGACTGTTATTTTTAGATTGTGTGTCTAGATGTGTGTTCGGTTTTGGTGTATTTATGACAGAGTTGACTGTTAGATCTGTGTAGATTGGTGAATTATTTTTAAATTTTATCAACACATTTACCGATAAGTGGGCAAATGGGTATCCAAAAGTGATATTTGTTTTTGTAGATGTTGTTTTTTGGCTTATGTTTGATTTGCGTGTCAATTAATAGGTAGTTGTAAATTTGAATTGGGTTGTTGGGAGTCCAAATGATGTTGTTTGTCACGTCAGTTCGAACTTTTGCCATGAAATGTCAAAATGGGTGTCCAAATGTGTGATTATTATGTCGATGTGTTTTGTCGTGTGTTTTGTGCATTATTTTGCTTTGAAATGTGTGTCAAATTAAATAGGTTTAATTTGAAAATTATGATTGATGCAATTTTGTTTGATTGGATTGATTGGATTGTTATGTGGATTATTGATGTGTGTTTTATTGTGTTTTGGATAGGTGAAGATGCTTGAACCCCGTCATCGGGTGAGGAAGTTTAAGGAGGGTTTCGAGGAGTTGATGAAGACTGAGGATGAGTTACGGTGGTTGGATGACATACATTTTCGAGGTGTGTGGGAATGTAAGAGTATCCACACTAATAGAGCTTATGTGTCTGCATTGTGTGAGCGGTGGGATGTAGACCAGAACACCTTTCATTTTCCTACTGGGGAAATGACTGTTACACTAGAGGATGTGTATCATATTTATAGACTACCGATCGAGGGTGTTCCTATGACGGCCACCATAGATGATAGGAAGGAGGCTATGTTGGAGAGATTATTTGGGGCTGATTGGAGAGACATTGATGTCTCAAAGATGGATTACGAGTGGTTGTGGGTACGAGATAAGATATCAGATCGGTAGTGTGTGGCGATGATGATGATCTCCACGTATGCTCTACCTGATAGTTTCGGGTTTCTGTTTACCTAGAACATGTTAGACTTGGTTAGTGACATGGTGGAGCATAGGGTTGTGTTTGCTTGGGCACCTACATTGTTGGCTCAAGTCTATCGAGAGTTGTATGAGGTTGTTCGGGGTAGGAGGATAGGATTGAGTGTAATCCCTTTGCTATAGGTATGGGCATGGGAACACATTGCTATTGAGAGGCCACCTCTATTGCCCCATACTGTGCACATGGAGGGCAAGACAGATTTTCCCTATACTTTGAGATGGAGCACAGTTGTTGAGCAGGGTATTAAGAGGCCGCATGAGGGTGACCCACTATTTTGGAGGGGTAATTTTGGGGATGCTACTCCTGATGATATTAGGTGGAGACCCTGGTTGGGTGGAGTGAGTTGGGATGAGGACGATGAGCAGCTACGAGCCATCAGATAGGGCAGATGGTTGGTGGGGAGGTATACTCAGTAGACTGAGTATTTTTAGTTTGATCGAGTGAGGAGGCAGTTTGGTTTGTAGCAGGATGTCCTAGGGGCTCCTGTGACTTACTTCAGGTGGTAGGGTGATAGAGGAGAGCGACCTGTGGTGCCACCATGGGTTGGAGAGAGGGATCCTCCTATGGATATCCCAGCTGTAGGGGATGTTGGGATGACTCCAGCATTTGATGCATGGTGGGCTTGGTAGAGTTGGGTGCCTGGTAGGGGCATGGTTGATCGGTGGGTGGCACCTAATGTTGGGGTACCTCCATCGGTGGGGAGGATGGGTAGGAGAGCTCAGGTTGAGGATGTGGTTGTCGATGTAGGGGAGGTTCCTTTACGATGCTCATGATGCCACTTGGGTGGTGGAGTGAGCACCCAAGATGTGAGGGTGGAGCAGGTAGTCGGGGATGTTGAGGTGGAGGAGGATGTAGATGGTGGTATGGGATAGGTCATTGGAGCTGAGGTGGAGGGAGGTGTTGATACTATTGTGGGTGATGTAGATGACACCATTGACATTGGTGTATTTGTGGATGTGACAGTAGATTCCTATTGATATCCCCATGAGGGGGATGCAGTGGATGAGGCATAGGCGCTACAGGATAGAGTCCATCAGTTGGAGGTTGAGGTGGAGCAGCTACATGTTGATATGGTCAGGCAGGGGACCAAGACAGAGCAGTTGAGGGTTATGGTGATGAGGCAGGCTTAGATGATTATGAACCTGATTGGTCAGCTGGGTGCGGAGACTACTAGGAGGTTATTATGCGAGACTTCCCTAATGGTGCATGGGATTCCTCTCCTTGACTATACATAGGTGGTGTCATAGTCTAGGACATAGTCATGAGTGTGGGTGCCCTCTCATCAGAGTCAGTGCAGTGTTGCTCCGATAGTAGAGGTTGGTGCTAGAGTTGAGGTGCAGGATCCACCTGCTATGGAGCAGCTTGTGGTAGATCTAGCTCTAGAGGTCTTTGCAGAGTCAAGTCAGGTAGTAGAGAGGCGCATGAGCCGGGAGGGGCATGGGGAGACTCATGATGATATTTAGGAGTTATATCTTTGGTTGTAGCCTGCGGGCATTTTGGATATTATATGTGATGGGCATGGTCCCAGGTTGTAGCCTTCGGGTATTTTTGGATGATGATGATATATATATACCTCTTGATTTTGGTTGTTATATATACATATGTTGTTTTGATGGTTTGAAGTGTATTGTGTTTATGTTTGCATAGATAGCACAATATAATTCGTAGGTATGTATGATTAGTAGATACATGTGTGTGAATGGTTTAGATCTATTATCGTTCTTTCATATGGATGAATTGTAGAATGTTATGCATGATTGTGTTTCGAATGCAGTGTGATGTGATATCGAATGTGATGTTGTAATGAATGTACATAGAATAAATGCAATGTTATAATATGATTTTGAAATGTGTGTAGCATGAATGCATAATGTAAGTTAATTGCATGAATGTATGTAAGACAAATGCATAACTATAAGGTGTAGCAAACATATATGACATAGATGCATAGGTGCATGTATGGACTTACTGAAATGCGCCAAGGAAGCACTTGTATCATGGCATTTACCTGTATGGATGCGATCCATTCCATGATTTTAGGGACTATGGATAATGTAAGGCATGTGTAATGGTTTTGACTAACATAGTTATGACAATCAAATCTCAAACCCTTAGCTATACAAGTTTTGTGGCAACTTATAACATGATCGGGCTGGTTCAAAGTCTGTCTTGGACCTATGTGTGTGAATGTGTAAGGTTCATTTATCCATTTTGAGGGAGGTAGGATTAACCCGTTGTAGATGCTACCGGACTAGCTAGCTCATCCATCCACAATAGTGATCTCTACAAAAGTGAGATGCTAATGTAAGAGATGTGTTGTCACCTGTAAGACTATTCCACTGGTAGGCAGGCTCTTGGAATCATCCCATGGTGTTATGTTGAACCTAAGGACCAAAGGTGATAAGCATAACATGTGTGATATCAAGAGGTATTTCCTTTTGTTTTCTGCCCTTGTTCTAGTGTTAACCTATCTGATTGTGGTAGTGCTCTTTTTGTTTCTTTTTCTTTTTTTTTTGTATGGGCGATGAAGTTTGTTTTCTACCTAGTTATTTAATTTTGCTTATGCTTGATCCCTTTGTTTATCCCCAGGTCGTATGTTGACCATGCAGGTGATAGGACGAGTAGGGGATACCTTTCGCTAGATGGCGATATCTACTCAAGATGTCCTCTTTCCTAGGCTCAAAATTGTTAATGTGTAACCTATTGTGAGCGATTCATGAGAGAAGTTGAACCAGCCTAAAAGACCATAAGAAGAATGTACAAGACTCGATAGCTATGGGTGACACTTGATTGCCTAAACTATAGAGTAGTCAAAATTAAACACGACACCTATGTATACCCTGATCCTAAAAAGGGGGAATGGACATCCAGGTGGTGATGCTAACAAGTGCATGTATTATTCCTGCTGAGGCACATTTTGGGGGAGAATGTACAAACATGAATTAAAATTTTAACTATAAAGCATATGAATATGTGCAATGAATGTAACTGTAAGTGATGCAAGTGGAGGAATGCGATATTTACAAGAAGAAAGTTATGTTGTGTAGAAGGAGAATTTTAGAAGAACCTATTTATAGATGAGTAAAGTGTGTAATGATGACAAAAAGTGTGATGCTATGATCATGGTTGCCCTAGCATGTGGGGTGTGTGTGTGTAGTAGATGTATAAGTTGTGAGCTGTATAAGTGTATGTAATAGTCACCAAGAAGAAGGAAGATGTGAGAGTGGCATGTATAGGTGGAAGAAGTGAGAAGAAATAGGCATTGGTAACCAATCAAGGAAAGGGGATCACCAACGACCGACAAAGATAGAAGAGAAGAAATGAATCAATGTATGTAAGAAGTAGAAGAATGAGATAGAAGAAGACGAGTAACTAACACTACTATCGGGAGAAATGGCGTAGATTCGGTTGGAGTGGGATGGTGAAGTGATGACATGGCTAGAATTGCTCCTGGAGCCATAGTTGGAAATGTTATGAATATAGCGGGTGGGCGCTGTTAGGGTACTATGGGGTGGTAAAGTCCTGGGAGTGGTGCGGCATGGAGGACTGACAAGTCGGCTAAATGGAAAAGAATGCTCTGGTGATGGGGTACGCTCACCATGCAACATGTTGTGCACCAGGGTTTTGAATGATCTGCACTCTTTGATATCATGACCTGGCTAGAGATGGTAAATGCAAAATTGATTCTCATTGTAGTTGCATGGTTTAGGACATGAGGGATCAATAGGTCGAATCTCAGGTAGGTCAATAAGACCCTAATGCATGAGATGATGGAACATTTTGGAAAGGGGTATATGTGGAATAGGCATAGGATAGATGTATGGATCTACTAGAGGTGAGCGAGGTCTAGGTGAAATATGATCTGGTAATGGAGGCATGGGTCTGGGTTTTGGCATGGGTCGAATCCAAGATTGAGGAAGGGATCTATGTGGCGGTGAGGATGGACGGGTCATGGGAGACTACCAGTATCGCTCCAAATTTTTTGCATCCTTACCTTCAGGTTATAGGATCCGCACCCGAAAGGGGGATGCGAGAAGGATGGGACAATACCTCGGATTGAGAGGCCCTTTGAAGGTTGCGCCTCTCGGGGAGGGGTATAAGGGTGAATTTTCGATGGATGGTGGGTTCACCAGGAAAATTTTGAGTGGCAGTTTCCACGCCTAGGTTGAGAGTAGGTTTGATGTGTTCATTTTGTACTTTAATCATTCAATTCCTAGGTTTGGCCAAGATGAATCTAAGCTATTCTATATGCCAATGCTGATTTATATGAATACAAAAAACATGAATAAGTGCTAAACATAGAAAGTATGCTAAATAAGATAGAATATACCTGATTTCGGATGTCTGATGAAGATTCTGAGGTTTGTAGAAGTCCAGATCATCTCAAATCTTACATTATCATCTGCAATTGAATAGAATCATCTCAGATCTCAGTCGATCATCTGAGATCAGATGAGATCATCGTCAATCTGACGAATTCGTCAGACAAATTTGTCAGAAACCTATAGTCACAGAAATAGATACCAAAAACCAAAAATGCAACTACAAAAGCAAGGGGAAATGATAAAAATGATAGTAAATTTTCCTAAATGATAGATCTAGATAGCAATTAAAGGAAATGCATTAATTTAATAATTTATTTTAACTTTATCATGCATCTATGCTAAATGAGGTGAACTCCAGGATGCAAAAAATAGAATAAAATAAGTTAATGCATAAAGGAATGAAGAAAGAAGATAAAGAAATGCAAACTTCGGGCTCTGATTGCCTCCAATCTGGACTGCAGTCAAGATCGCCTCCAATCGTACGAGATCATCGCCGATCTGTGATAGGATCATCCAAAATCATCTGGAATCACCTGCGACGATCCGAGCTTGCTCCGACTGAAAAATAGTAAAATTCCTACAAGAAAACTTGAAATACGCGATGCAAACGAAGGTGTGAAGGTGTTCTAATGCACAAGAAACTAAATTTGTAGGGAAATCAGTCATCTAGGGGGTCAGGGGGATAAACTGAGAAAATCCCAGTTTATATAGGATTAGGGAGAGGTTAGGAGGTTGGAGACCATCCCAATTTGGGAGATCTCCAATGGGGGAGACTCTAACTGCCCAAGTTAGAGAAGCTATTGAAATAGAAGTTAATTATGAAAATTTGGTTTTGGGATGAAATCATCTGGACGTTCTATTCTATTCAAAACAAATCCTAAAAATGGCACGAAAAACAAGGGGAGCGGGTAATGGGTGGTTAACGGGCGGTTTTGGGTTAAAATTCAAATTTTTATCTTTTTACTAAGGTTTAACTACGCCAATTTTAGGGTGCTATATTTTTCCCCCTCTTTAGCAAATTTTCCAAAGAAAATGCGTTAAAGATGAGTTCTTCCCATTTTACGAGAAAGCAAAATTTTACTCAATTTTCTAGACGACGATTCTAGGTCGAATCGTATGACTGCTGACTATGGTGCCCCCTCCGAGTTTTTACCCAAATCGAACGTTTGAGGTAAAAGCACGAAAAAGTAAAATTAAAAATGTTGTTTTTTTTTTTAAATAAAATTAAGAAAAATAGGGTAAAACCCTAATTCATTTTTACTATTCATTTTTACTGTTTGAGAGCTCTGCAGACAAAAATGGTCGAGACAGCGCACAGATCGACAGAGGTCCGGCACGGGCTATGGGTAAGGATCTAAACTTGATGCATTATGTTTTTAATTTGATTTGTGCAATTTTTGATTGAAATTTTGACTATTTTGGGGCATCACGGCCGTTTTTAGGCCGTCGATGACGTCGAGACTAAATCGTCCCAATTTCATCAAAATCATCCCTAGATCATCGATTTTGTCTGAGGGCAAAATCGATGAAATAGGGGTGATCCCCAAGTTGAGAAATAGGAGATGATTTCATCCTACAAAGGATGATTTTACCCAATTTAGGACGATATCATCCAATGGTGGACAATATCAGCATTTTTATGAAATTAAGTTTGTTTGAATTGCATTTAATTGACTTTAATAATTGTTTTATTAATGAATTTTATTATTTTATTGTTTGTTTTGTAGAGGGGATTACTAAAGAGTCGGGAGTGGAAATACGGGGGGTTGAGGGATGACATGGCCACGCTCGACTAGGTGGAGCGAGACCGACTAGCACAGGTCGGACTACAGCATGTGGCAGAGATGCCATAAGTATCGACAGACATGGGGCTATTGATAGCCCTAGTAGAGAGGTGGTATCCGGGGGTCATCCTGCTTTCGATTACCGATAGGGGAGATGGCTCCCACACTAGAGGATGTATGGAGGATCTTGAGGATCCCCATATAGGGATGGTTGATGACTCCTACGGCAAATCAGGGCCAGGCTATGATGAGGCTGAGCAAAGACCCTAGCTTTGCCCTGGAGAAGGGCAGAGTGAACATCGAGTCACTGAGGCAGATGCCTGGGGCATCTAGGTTGACTCAGGTTTTGGCTAGGATAGTGGGTGGCCTACTACTGTGCCACCAGAGTGGGTGCAGATTACCCTAGCTCCTTTCAGATGTGGTCTACGACATGAGAGACCATGGGTATAGATTTGCATGGGGTAGCTTTGTACTATGCCACTTGTATAGGATCCTACATGGGGTCGTATACAAGGGAGGTCGATGTCTGGTTTTGACATTGCTACTACAGGTTTGGTGCTAGGAGCACATCATGGTGTGGAGGCCGATAGGACTCCCACTGATAGGGGTTGACCGGGAGAGACCCTGGGTTTTCTATTGGTGGCTACAAAGAGGGTCATAATGATGGATAGATCTTTCGATGTCACGGAGGTTGCTAGATGACCTCATCCTAGACCAGATCACCTAGAGGCCATGGAGAGAGCACCCAAGGTGGGGAGAGGATGGATAGGATCTGGCTCGCATCAGGTGAGTCTGCTGGCTAAGGATGGAGCGGGGAGAGGTAGAGCTCCATCGCTATGACTGAGTTTTGTGATAGTTCGGTCTTCAGCAGGGGATCCCATCTCTCAGGGACTACGAGTATTCCTGGACTGTCTAGGATAATACCACATTGAGTGGGGCTTCGAATATGCAGTGATTCTAGAGCCAGGACATGGATGATGCCCCTATCCAGCCAATGGATGGGGATGATGTTGGGGTCACTGACGGATATGATGCCTGGTATGTAGGCATCCACCCTCCTCGAATGATGAGGGCACAGGGTCCGATGCATGCCATGGTGTGATGGATGGGGAGGCGATGCCAGGCTGCTATTGAGGTAGCATGGGGTCACGACGAGAGAGAGCAGCGATGGTCTCCGCAGGAGAGATGCTAGAGGATGCCACAGGCTTCGTAGAGATTGCAACGGATAGGGAGGAGGGAGGAGGGATTCCCTTCTCAATAGGGGGAGAGGCCACCATCACCCGATAAGGGCAAGGGTGTCGAGGTAGGGGAGAGCAGCGAGATGGCAGCTCTCCGGGATGAGAATTCTCACCTCTGGGCTCAGGTGCAGACACTACAAGATGAGGCTACACGGCTCAGGGCTCGAAGTGGAGGGGCGAGCACTCAGGATCTAGCATGGGCTATTTCTTAGACCATGTTCTACTAGGGGTTGTACTATCATGTGGTTCCAGAGAACCAGAGGATACCATTGCCAACCCCCATTGTGGAGCCGGTCACGATGGGATCGTCGAGGACATCCTCACGATCGACGACGAGGACCCAAGACATAGCATGAACCTCTATGGGACCACCTCCTCCACACCAGGGTGGGAGAGGAGATGAGGTAGAGAGCTCGAGGGCTTCTCGAGGCTAGCTACTACAGACTGGATAGAGATTGTATATATTATTATTATATTTTTTTGAGAGGATTGAGTATGCCAGGGTATTGATTGTGGCATACCAATCCAGTTTTGAGATGATGTACATATATTGTGATATATATATATATATATATATATATATATATATATATATATATTTTATATTATCTTTTTATGATATGACTTGTCCACATGTTTTATGATGCTTCAATTTTGGAT
This sequence comes from Wollemia nobilis, assembly GCA_028583015.1. NCBI lineage: Eukaryota > Viridiplantae > Streptophyta > Pinopsida > Araucariales > Araucariaceae > Wollemia > Wollemia nobilis. The sequence goes on along the minus strand of JAQPPZ010003613.1, from coordinate 5,867,978 downwards.
TTGTTGATTGATTATTCATGTAATTATGTCATTTGGAAATAAATTATAATTTTATGTCATGCCATAAAATTTAAATGGAATAATCTGATGTAAAAAAATGGTTGTTTTGGTGTAATTTGATGAAAAATAAAGAGACTTCTAACAATAATTTCAAAGGACATTGTCGCTATTATAGACCATTTCATGGAGTCACCACTCGCTAGGTCGTCAAGCTAATCCCAGTATAGAAATATTGCTAAAAGTAAAAGGGTGCTTAAGAGACTGTCTTAAGACTTTGCATTGTGATGATGAAAAATGATGATGGTGATGATTTGTTTTCAGATTTTCATAAAAATATTATGCATGAGATATTAAAAGAAATATGATTTTTGCTAGGCATAAATTCCTAAGTGTGATAAATTTTTTGAATAATTCCTTAGGAATTATACCATGGTTGCAAAATGGAATGTTGACATAATGAAATGAAATAGAAAAATGTGTTCATTCTTTTTAAAGCACAATTGTGTAACATAATGATGTAAGCCATATGTTCTTATGAATTAAAATGAATGGGAAAATAAAACTAGAACAATGGTTTGTGCTAGGCATAGAATTATAGGTTGACTTATACCATCATCGTGAAATCCAAAAAAGTAATTTTATTGCATAATTGATTTTTTATTTTGAGATAAACAAAATATATATATATATATATATATATATATTATATATATATATATATATATATATATATATATATATATATATATGTGTGTGTGTGTGTGACTTTATTGCTAGATTTTTGAAGATGTTGTTGAAAGAATTTGGATTTTTGAAAACAATGTATGTAATTGTTTTTATACTAAACATATGTTCTTTAAATAAGAAGATAAAATTATTCCAAAAAGAGTTGCAGAAATATTTTAAATTATCTCAAAGACAAAATGTAGATTTATAAGGAACCCTCATGTGCAAATGTGAGTTCATTACTGATCTTGATTTATCATGATGATACAAAATCTCTCAAATACAAATGTGTGTGCAATTGTATTGTTCATTCACCAATTTTGAGCAAGATAATTTGATACAAGTAATTTGAATTAACCAAATGAGTGTTCGTTGACCATGATTTATATGCATGTAATCGTACCAAACTACTATGTAAGTTAGGTCATCAAGAGCTAGCTGATCCATAAGCTGACATAGGTCTGTACAAAATAAGGTCGCTAATGTGACAGACATATCACCACGCTAGGGATTACCCAAGGCCAAGCGGGTTGGGCACAAACCGCCTGTTATGGGGCTTACCTCACAGTTTTTGAATAATTGAGAATTCCAGGGATTCAAGCTCATTCACCCTTATTTTCTTTTCAAGGGGTAGGGAAAGGGATTTTATTGCTCTTTGTTTTTTCTTTTCTCTCTTTTTTTTTTGTATTTTTTCTTGGAACTGAGATAATGCTGAAATATTGTTGCGATGGTACAAAATGATATTTTTCTTTTTCTCATTTTCTTTGAATTTTCTTTTTCTTTTTCTTCCTATACTAGGGATACTTGCTCGGATTGGCTTTAGAGCAAGGGATTTTTATTCTGGGTAGGGGTGAGCTTGTCCTTTTGCCAATTCTCAAAGATTCTAGACCATGTGCATGATAGGATAGTAGGGGAAACTTTTTGCTCAAGAAACCATTTCTACTATGTAGCATCATATCGAATTTGCAATGAAATCATTTTAATGTGAAGATATATACTTGGTTTAAGTAAATAACAAGATCAGTCCTCTATGCTTAAAACTTTATTTAATTCAACTGTGGACTTTGATATAAGAGAGATTAATAATCATACAAAGTAAAATCAAGATATTTATTCATGTGAGTGTGAAAGTGCGGGATTCCAAATAAATGCTAATTTATCCAAAATAATTGGAAATATAACTACAATACTTCAAGAATTGATGAGTACAAAAATAAAAGATGTTTTTGAAGATTTTGATGATTTTGAAGTTTTTATATTTTGATTTTAATTTATGAATTGAAAGAAACACAATGTGATTGTTTTTTTTTTTAATTTTTATATGAATGACTAAAATGAAACAACATGCAAAATAACAATATATATAATGATGAAATGACCAAATTTTATGCATAATAGCATTTGAGATGCATAATTTTCATAGGTTCTTTAAGATCTTTACCATCTAAGGTAGCTAATCGGTATGCTCTTGAGCCAAATTTAGCAGTGATGACATATGGCCCAAGCCAATTAGGTTCAAATTTACCTTTAAGATCTTTAGTTGCATTAGTATTTTTTTGATTTTCTTTTAAGACAAGGTCACCGATCTCAAAGGATCGATGATGAACTTTCTTGAGGTATGCTCGTTTAAGCTTGTTTTGGTAGGCACAAAGATGTTCCAAAGCATTGATGCACTTCTCATCTAGGAGTTCTAGCTGACTAAGTCTGCCAGCATGATATTCATCTCCTACTTCAGTATCTTGAAGTAGTAGAGCCAAGGAAGGAACTTCTAATTCAAAGGGAAAAACAGCTTCAATGCCATAAACCAAAACAAAAGGTGAAGCACCCGTGGGAGTGTGAACACTAGTTTGATAAGCCCACAAAGCAATATATAGTTGGATGTGCCAATCTCGGCCAGATTTATTGACCAGTCTTTTGAGGATTTTGATTAATGTTTTATTAGATGCTTTTGCTTGGCCATTACCCTGAGGATAATAGGGAGTGGACCAACAATGTTGAATTTTATATTTTTGACATAACTTTTTGACATCTTTATTTTTGAAACAAGTGCCATTATCTGAGATGAGATTTGCAAGAATTTTGAACCTACAAATAATTTGATTAAAGATAAATTTGGAGACTTGTGTTCCAGTGCAAGAAGTTTAGGGCATAGATTCAACCCACTTCATGAAATACTCGGTAGTGGTTATGATGAATTTGTGTCCATAAGATGACACAGGGTTGATTTTTCCAATGATGTCTAAGCCCCATTTTGAAAAGGGCCAAGGAGATGAAATATCCTACAGCTCTTGTGCAGGCGCATGGAAAAGGTCAGCATGTTTTTGGTACTTGTTGCAATGGCACACATAATCATGTGCATCATTCTCCATGGTAGGCCAAAAATATCCTATCCTAAGGAGCTTCTTAGCAATGGCACTACCACTAAAATGTCCCCCACAAGATCCATTGTGGGCTTCACTCAAAGCTGATCTAGATTCTTCTAGATTCAAACATCTCAATAGGATGCCTTCAAAATATCTCCTATACAAGGTATTACCAATAATTATGAAGTGACTTGCTCGTCTACGTAATAACCGGCACTGGTTGCTATTACAACCTTTAGGGAAGGTCCCATTTTGAAGAAAGTTAAATATATCAGTGTACCAAGGTTCAGGAGTAGTTTCGTTGATTAGAAACACATCCAAAGGTTCTAAGCATGATTTATTTGAAGTGGGTTCTTGGAGTCGATGAATAATGATGGTAGCATATTCATCATCTAACTCCAAGGGCAAAAGAGATGCAGTTGTAGCCATAGCATCAGCCACATGATTGCTAGTTCGAGGAATAGCTTCCAAGATAACTTGATCAAATAGGGATAATAATTATAGGACATATTCTTTATATCGATGTAATTTATCATCTCTGGTCTAATAAACATCATTGATTTGATTTATGACAAGTTGAGAATCACCGAAAACTAATAAATTTTTAATTTTTAGTGCTAAGGTAGCTCGTAATCCAAGGATTAGAGCCTCATATTCAGCAGTGTTATTAGTGCAAGCAAACATTAATTTGAAGGACAGAGGTATAAGATGTTTCTATGGAGATATTAAAATAATACCTACACCTACCCCACTCATGCATCAAGCTCCATCAAAGTATAGGGACCATTGCTCTGGATGGTCTGCCTCTAATTTAAGGCCTTCATCGAGAAACTCAATGATAAGGGGATGGGTAGACTCTAAGGGTGTAGCAGCTAATTGATATGCTATGATTTGACCCTTAATAGACTTATGTCCTATAAATGTGAGTTTAAACTCGCTTAGCGCAAGAACCCACTTTGCTGTGCGACTAGATAAGTACGGTCGACTCATGAGATACCATAAAGGATCGAATTTAGCAATAACATACATTTTCTGACTGAGCATATAATGGCATAGTTTCTGTGTAGAAAATACGACTACTAGACATAACTTCTCTAATGTTGTATAGCGAGTTTCATAACTGATTAAGGTTCTAATGATATAATAATTAGCACGCTCTTTCTTCTCATCGTCAAGTTGATCTAACATAGCTCCTAAGGCAAGATCTGAAGAAAAAATATACAAGATAAATGGGCGATAAGATCTAGGTGGTGAAAGAACAGGTGGGTTAAGGAGATATTGTTTGAGGAGTTTAAATGCTTCCTAAAATTCATCATCCCAATGAAAAGAGACATCCTTCTTAAGAATCTTAAGAAAGGGTCTTATTGTTTTTGCCAACTTATCGACAAAGTGACGAATAGCTTGAAGTTTACCTTGTAGACTTCATAATTCAGATATATTTGTGGGTGCGGGCATATCAGTGATAGTCATGATCTTGAGAGGGTCAATTTCAATGCCACGTAAAGAAACTATAACCCCCAATAATTTATCGAACTTAACTCCGAATATACATTTAGCTAGATTTAGTCGGATAAGATATTCCCTTAACCGATCAAAGACTTGTCTCAAGTCAGCTAAATGATCATCTTCTTTGATGGAATGAGCTATAATATCATCTACATAATCATGTAGAATATCATGCATCATATCATGAAATATATAATTCATGGCTCTTTGATATGTTGCACCTACATTCTTTAAACCGAATGGCATCACTTTCCAACAAAAGGTCCCCCAAGGGGTAATAAAGGTTGTTTTAGCCTAATCTTTAGGAGCTATCCTGATCTGATTATAACCAGAAAATCCATCCATTAGGGATATCATTCCACTCCCAACAGTAAAATCAATGATCTGATCCATGTTGGGAAGAGGAAAATCATCTTTAGGGCATGCAACATTAATATCTCTAAAGTATGTGCAAACCCTAACTTTGGTAGCTTATTTCTTAGTTACTGGAACTACATTTGAGATCCATTCAGCATAATCAATGGCTTGTATAAAAATAATCTTCAAGAGTTTTTCTAATTCCCCTTTGAATAGTAAGGCCACTTTAGGATGCATTTTTCTAAGTTTCTATTTAATAGGTTTAGCATCCGGATGGACTACTAGGTGATGCATAACTACGAAAGGGTCTAATCTTGGCATATCCTCATATGTCCAAGTAAAAACATCTTCATAGTATTTAAGAAATGCAATGTATTTATCTTGTTTTTCTTGACTTAATTCTGATCCAATGCTGATTATGTGAGGGTTATCGTTGGTTCCAATGTTAATTTTTATGATGTTTTCTACTTCCATGTGTATATCTCTCTCAAAATTAGGTGGGGTGGGTGAAATGCCCAATTATTGTAATTCTTCCAAGGTTAGTTTGGATAATTCATCTTGGGGATTCGGGGCCTCAAGCTGGGCTATACTAGGTATAGAGCCATCAAAATAAAATACGTGATGTAATAGTTCTTCAATGGAGACATAATGGAAGATGTCTCCCTCCAACTCATCGTCGGATTCGATGATCATCTGAGGGTAAGCTATGGATAGCATATTACATGTAAATGGCTTATTCATTAAATGCAAGGCATCACGTTTATCCAAATAATCTTGGTAACATATGAGTTGGTCATCATCCTCAAATGGGAAGGGCTGACCCTTACTAGGAAATAGGCCCACACCACATCGGGTGGGCCATGGTTCTACCTCAAAAGGTTCTTTCATACCATTTTGGAAAGGTCCCAAACCTTTCCCTTTATATCCCAATTTAAGCATTATAGGCTTAGATTTAATATACTCATTAGTAAAATAACATCGAGCATATCCATCATAATGTGTCTTGATGTTTCTAGGTATTCTTCCCCAGTCATATCCCTTATAAATAAAAGCACAACTCCCGACCTGGTAAATACTTCCCATAGGCTATGGGAGGCCCAAGGTATGAGGAGAGGGTGGCAAATTATTTAAGATAAGGGAATCTTGCATAGTAGCGTTCATTTGTTCTAATATAAAAATTTTAGATAAATCGGGTAAGAGCTCATCAGTAAGAGCATAAGAAGTAGAAGGAACATTTCCCACATCTTTTGATGTGAAAAATATGCCTTTAGTGGATGTAGACAATGTAGAAATGTCGATGGATGATTCTATAGGTATGGAAGTTATAGGAGTAAAACAAGAAGCATTGGTTGTGGGTTTAAGATATTTTGGAAGTCCTAATGTGGTTTGTTCGAAAGATGGTTGAACTATATGTAGAGGTGGAGTTGATGTAGAAAAATTAGATGATGTTATGGGTGTGTGTTTCACATGTTTAGATGGATGATTAGAATTAGAATGTGTGGATGACAGAGCAGGGCAAAATTAAACTCCAACAGGTTCTACAAAAGCACACATATCAAAGGGTCTAGGATCACCATGAATGGTAACCAACTGATTTTTAAATTCAAATTTAACACACTGATGTAAAGTTGAGGGAACAACTCACATCACATTGATCCAAGGGTGATCCAAGAGTATATTGTACGATGCAGGGCAATGTATAATAAACACGGTCGTGTCTAAGGTTCTTGGACCAACTTGAAATGGTATAGAAATAACTCCACACGTTTCTTGTGTTTCATCATTGAAGGCTTTTATGATCATATCAGTTCTTTTCATTTCATCACTTCTAAACCCAAATATTTGGTAGAAGTCAAAAGTGCAAATTTTTAAATATGAACCATTATCAATCAAGACTCGTTTAACTGCTACATCTCCAATTAGGGCAGTAATGTATAAGGGGTTATCCTTATGTAAACTATGTTGTGGTATATCTCTATCTCGAAAGTCAATACAATCGACTTCTCGAGTTATGATAGTATTGGCCATGGCTTCAGGTTGAATATTTTATGGTACCAACATTTGGCTTAATGTGAGCATTAATTCATCCCTATGTATAGGAGAAGATCTTAAAAGGTCCAAAAGGGAAATTCTAGTTGTAGTATTTGATAATTGTTCATTAATATTATAAGGAGGTTTAGGTTGAACATTAGGTGCATGATTCCCTTTATTAGGAACTTTCAAAACAAATGGAGTTGATCCATCGTTCTGAGTTTGATATTGTTGAGAATTTTGAGCCTATTGTCTAGTAACAGCTCTGATGGTACCTATAATATTACTGGTAGGAACCTAGGGTTCCTAGCACATAAAATAATAAATAGACCTAAAACTAAAAGAATCACCTTTTGTATTGTCGGGAAGTCCCTTCAATAAATTGTATTATATTTCATATTCATGGATGATTGAATGATAAGTTCTTACAATGTTTTATACCCCTCTAGGGTTATAGGTGAAAGGTTGCAATGCTTCCTAACCCTAATATTATAATAATATAATAAATAATATAATTAATTATTATATTATTTTATTATTATGACCATAGGATATAATATATTATTATTATTAAGATTATTAATTAATGTTAGGATAGGATCCTAACATTCCACCCTCCTTAAAACAAGATTTGTCCCTAACATTCCACCATCCTTAAAATAAGATTTGTCCTCAAATCTTGGAATTGTAGTGTGTAAGCATATGCTCTTCAAATATTCCACCTTGGAATAGTACTTGCTCTATGGTTTACTAAGGGAGTAGGTTAATTTGACTCCAATGGAGTAGTAAACTTTATACAATTCACCTTTAGCTCCTTTTGAACCTTAATAAAAAATTATCTCCTTTAATGAGTTCGAGCACCACCTCATAGACTGTGTAAATTAGAATGATTTCTTCCACCTTACACATTTTGGTATTGTTGATCAATCTCGCAGTCAAGCACACAAGATGGAGAGATTTGGATCTCTCATAAATCTGGCACAAAATGTTATCAGTGACGAATCCTCCTATTAAATGGATTAATGTGAGAATCTCCATAGCAAATCCAACTGATACTTTGGAGACATCTAGGTATTCATGCCAACTCGGCATGCATTTCTGCTTACACCACTCTGCTTCTTTATTGAAAGCATCAAGCTGGATCTTCCACAAGTTTCTAAAGTACTAGAGCATGTCGCATCCTTGAAGGTCACCAACTTCATCTGCTAGCCCATTCACAGTATTGTACAATCCAAGAAAGCAAACTTTTATGTGATCAGGCATGCCGTCCAATGTATTGAGATCCCACCTGGCAAATGCTTTATTGAGTAACATGGTGTCGTCACGAGAACCATACTTATCATAAAGATCATCGAGAACAACAAGAAAGCAACCAATATTTGCGAAGGCCATTATACCTCTGCCATATTCAGGTTCAAACATGCTAGCCGCCATTGTGAAAAAATATCTCAATATGCCTCTCGCGGGTGAATTTAAAATTCCTAAAACCACAATCTATCCACCACTTATGCACTTGTTGGAGCTCCATTTGGTGTATAGACTGCATTGCATTGAAGTCGACTTTAGCCAGCTCCACATATTTCTCATTGTTAACATATGGCAACCTGCAAATATTTGAGGGCACATTATACAAAGTCTTCCCTAAAAACACTTCATTTTCGTGACCACAAATATCGATATAAGTTCTTGCCTCCATTCTGGGAAAACTCTGGTGAAACCCAGATTTTAATTTATACTTGACCTCTTCAACGAGAACTTTTCGAAAATGGTTTAGCTGCTTTAGATTTTGTTGCAAGTAAACTACAACAAAGGCTTATGCTTCTTTCATTATTATTATTATTATTATTATTTTTCTGAAAATGCTACTTGTGAGCATTTTTAGAGGCTCAGAATGCCTTCGAGGTCTCTGTGTGTTTTATCAGGAAAACTAAAGAAATCTCCATTCTCATCCATAAAATTTGAAATAACCTCTAAAGATACATCGTATGCATGTAGTCTTAGTATCCGAAATCCCAAATTTGTGTCATTGATATTCACAATAGTATCATGTCTTCCCATTCCTATTCCTTTTGGCATCCAATATCTGTATATATAATCCAATGCATCCTTGGTTTCCATTTCTAAATGGTGACCGATTCCAAAGTGTTCAATGGTGTCAATGGCACGAAGACGTTCACAGAGATCACAAGGATAAAAGCCAGGTACATGGTCTCCAAAGATTCTGACGATAGATGCTATAAAATCCAGGCATCTTTCATCTCATGTGTGCATAAATGCACAAGCTGTGGATGCTGGTGAGCCTACTACAGATCCATATTTGGAGAGAAGATCCATAATTTTTTTCCAATCGACAGATTCATGCAGGCCCTCCAAGTAAAAAAGAAACGACGTAGGGAGACTGTGTAAGGCCGAAATGTTAATCCCTTTTAGTTGATCCTTCCTCATTGCAAATATTCTCTTGATAAACAATGGTTCGTGGGAAATACCCAGACTTAAACTATGAGCCTCTTTCAACATAGAAGCAAATAAAATGAAAAATCCAAGTGGCATATTGCAATCCTTCGCTTCATTGAACTGTTGAGTCTGGTTGTTAACAAAGTCTATGCCTTTCTACACTTGGGTTCCCTGAACTCTCCATATTTTGAAGGTAATGACAGATGTAAGAGTACACAGAAGTCTATCATATAGTAAATAAAAATATTCTTCCCCCTAGGAACCATCAGTTAACTGATTGGAGACAACCCATTGTAGTGTTTGTGGAAAATGCGGTTGGAAAGAATTGTGAATGGTGGGTATTCATGCAACCCAGGCAGTATCATATTTATATGGGCTTTATGTTCCCATTCCCCATGGAGTGGAACATGTTTTTGATATCATATATCAACGTCTGCATACTCATATAGTCTGGAAATGACTGTAATATTGAACACAATTCATGAGTGACATATCCAAAATAAGTTGTATGAAAAATCTCCTTCTTTCCAGATGTAAACTGGTTGTATATTTTGATTTTTTTGCAAGCCAGTTTATAGTAAAACTGTAATTATATTTCCCTGCAAGTTTTAATCTATGATTGGAGAGGAGACCACAACTATATTTTTATGTTAGGAGAGAAGAGGAGGTGGCCATGGTGGAGGGCATATAGATGAGAGCAATGCACTGCCCCATAAAACCAGTAGATAATCAACATTTTGTATTTCCATCATGGTGGTTTTATTTTTGAAATTTACAGAAACTTTTGTATCTTCCTCTGTTTTAATGATATTTTTCAAAAAAACATTGTAAACATCCTTGGAGATACCTTTGAGCAAATTTGTTTGCTAAATTAGGGTGATTTTAAATTTATTTCTGCCTTGATGGCTGACCGAATGCAGATTTGTAAAACAATACTTTTGGAAGACTTTATCTTTATGCAATTTTTTCATAAAAATATTTGTAATTTTAGGGATTTCATTAATTTTTTTTGGGAATGTATTCCAAACTATTTGAAAGTCTGGCTTTAGGATTTTTCAAAAAAAATAATTTAGGGTTTGGAATATTTTTGGGAAGTGCAATGAGTACCCTCTGGGATTCCATGGCAATGGGCTCCTCCTCCACCTCATATTCCATGGCTATGGGCTCCTCTTCTTCTTGGGATTCCATGGCTAGGGTCTCCTCTTGCATTTACATTAAATATTGTATAATACGATCAGAATGTTCCATTTGTTTATTTTTTTTTTGTTCAATCATTCTTCTAATGTCTGCAATGTCATTTTTTATTCCTTTGATATTTATGTCCCATATGGTTGGATCCATACGGCTCTGATACCAGATGGTAGGAACCTAGGGTTCCTAGCACATAAAATAATAAATAGACCTAAAACTAAAAGAATCGCCTTTTGTATTGTCGAGAAGTCCCTTCAATAAATTGTATTATATTTCATATTCATGGATGATTGAATGATAAGTTATTACAATGTTTTATACCCCTCTAGGGTTATAGGTGAAAGGTTGCAATGCTTCCTAACCCTAATATTATAATAATATAATAAATAATATAATTAATTATTATATTATTTATTATTATATTATTTTATTATTATGACCATAGGATATAATATATTATTATTATTAAGATTATTAATTAATGTTAGGATAGGATCCTAACAATTACTTTACGGATGATGAATGGGTCTTGGTCTAGCGTTTATGGCTTGTTCATTAGAAAGTAATTGGTGAGACGATGGTCGAGTAGTGACTCTTCTTGGAAATGGTTCTTTTGGAACCATAGAACTTGTGATAGGTTGAATAGGATCTGATTCATCTTTAGAGCTATTCGATTGATTTGAAGTGATTTCCATGTCACTTTCAGTCTCATATTTTGTATCACTAAGATCAGGCATCTGAATGTTATATAGAGGTCTGGTCATAACCATGGATAAAGTTATGTCAAATATTTCCAAATCATGAGTAGGTAAATGCCCACTAATAGTTCCTACATATCGGGTAGGAGGGGGAACATTATGATTTTCAATTTGATTAGCCACTTCTTTGCCATGCTTTGGTAAAGGATGTTGAAATATGTCCAATGATTGATTGACATTTTGATTCTGATTTTGGGGGATGTTATTTTGAGCATTATTGGCAGAATTTTGTTTAGGTTGAAAGGCTTGCACCTCCATCTCATTGTTATCAATTAAGTCTTGTATTTTATGTTTTAATATTTTACAAGAGTTGGTAGCATGTCCAGGTCCTCTATGGAAATCACAGTGTAAATCAGCTCTATATCCGGGTATAGTTGGATCAGGTTCCCAAATATTTGGTAATTGGATCAAACCTCGTGCTAGTAATTGCGAGAGAATGGTTGATAGAGGTTGATTTAACATAGTAAATTCTCGAGGTGGTTTATCAGGAGATTTCAATATAAAATTCTTTGTTGTTTTTGTAGTATTAACATTAGCAATGTTTCTGCTATCAATGACTCCATTACCCACAACTTGTTTATTCTTATATTGATTTATGGATGTTTTCTCATCATCTTTCTTTTTAAGCTGACCTCTCCTAATGAGAGCATCTTCCACTCTTCGAGTTAAGTCTATATCTTGATCGAAGGTGGTCAAGGTAGCGATTGATAACTCATAGGATAGTTGTTCTTGTAAATTATTGATAAAGATATCCAAGCATTTCTTGATAAGGTAACACAAAGTGTAATTTTCCTATCAACTGTCTCCACCGAGCTAGGAAATCAGCAAAACATTCATCTTTGTCTTGTTTTAAGTTGTAAAAATCTTTAATAGTTACATGCCTTTCAATGTAGGCACTAAATTGATGAACGAAAGACTTAGATGTTTCTTCAAAATTCCTCAAAGAATGAGTGGGTAATTGATAATACCACTCTAATGCCATTCCTCCTAATTTTTTTGGGAACATTTTAGTAATAACAAGTCATCATGTGATATATCATGACATGCTATCCTAAAAATTCAAAGATTCTCTATGGGATCTTCGGTTCCTTTGTATATAGGTGGGACAGGCATAGGAAAGTGTTTAGGATATGGCTGTGCTACAACTATAGGATCCTATGGGATGATGGGGATGATTTGTAGGTGAATAGTGATGTCTGAGATCATCAGACGGATGGGAGGATGATCCTTGTGCTTGAGGTTGGGAAGATTCCTCTTTGTCATCAAAAGAGGACATGGATATCTGGCTATCGCCAGAGTGTGGCGAATAGGATGAATCTCACTGGTGAGGGGAATGATGTAGAGGTGAGGTGTGATGACCTAAATGGGATGAATGTGAGGAGTGCCTGGTATGAAGGGCGGCTGGTGGTCGGGAAAAATCAATCAGTGTAATGGGTTTTTACTATGGTTGTAGATGACCCTACATGGTGGTAGGTGAGGCCACTATAGAGTTCTCCTGCTAATGATGTGGGTCCTGCAAAAGGAAAAACAAATACCTCGAGCATAAAAATGGCAGAAAGGTGAAATGTACATGTATAGAGAAATAATAAAGTAGAAATAACAAATTCACAGGGTGACATGCTTGGTGATTTACTTCTAACACTATGTGACACTCATGATGGTGACTATGTTTATGCATCACGCATTGAATGCATGAAGGTGCAAGATGTTGATGGGTTCAGGATCGTTAAGACCTTCAATATTGGCTAAACGATATGCTCCTGAACCATATTTGTGTGTGCTAATAAATGGGCCTAACCAATTTGGGGTGAATTTATCGTGCTGCTGGCAAGGTTGACTTGTGATTTACTGGTTCTCTTTGAGAACTAAGTTGCCAATATTAAAATTGCATTGATGTACCTTATTGTTGTAGGTATGACAAAGGTGATCTTGATATACTCATGTGTGCTCGATGGCATGGATGCGACGTTCATCAAGGAGTGTTAGTTGATCTAGACGAGCTTGGCAAGCAGTGTCATCATCAATGAAATCTTTCATATATATCCATAAAGAGGGTATCTCAAGCTCAAGGGGCATGATAGCTTTTGCCTTATAGACAAGTGAAAAAGGTGTTGCCCCAGTAGGGGTACGACTACTCGTACAATATGCCCACAATGCTAGGGGTATTTTATTATGCCAGTCTCAGTGAGACTTTGTTATGGTTTTACGAAGAATAGAATAGATGGTTTGGTTAGTGGCTTCTGCATGGCCATTTCCTTGAGGGTAATATGGGGTTGAAAAGCTATGGTATATGTGAAATATGTCACATAGGGCTCTGAGAGTCTTGTTTTTAAAATATTTCTCATTATCTAAAATAATTTGGGAGGGAATTCCAAAGTGGCATATGATATGCTTCATGATGAATACCGCAATCTTGCCTCCTATATTTTGGACCAGTGGGATGGCTTCGACCCACTTTGTAAAATATTATGTTACTGTAATCATAAATTTATGATTGCTAGAGGAAGCAGGTGTAATTTGTCCAATTAGATCCAGGTCCCATTGGGAGAAAGGCCACATGGACTGGATTGGTTGCAGTGCTTGGGATAATAAATATGTTAGGTTGGCATGTTGTTGGCATTTGATGCAATGTTTGACATACTCATAGTAGTATTGCTACAATTTAGGCTAGTAGTAGCCCATATGGAGAATGCATTTGGTAATCGCCATGCCACTGAAATGGCCACCACAAGTACCGTCATATATTTCTTGTACAACCCATTGCGATTATTGCAGTTCTAGGTAACACAAGAGTATACCGTCATAGCTACAACAGTAAAGGATATCCCCCAGCAAGGTGTAGTGGATCGCTCTTTGTTTAAAGGTTTGACATTGGGCATTGGGAAAATCACATGGTAGGAAACCTAGTTTGATGTAATATTTGATTTATGAGAACCATGGATCGTGAGGTTCAATGTTTACCACATATACACCACCATCGTCTATGGGAGATGTGGGTGATATAGCAGGTTATGTAAGTGTATGAATGGATACAGATGTTGTGTTGGACATTGGGTTTTGCAGGATGAGGGACCCTACAGAGGTCGTAGTGTCTGCAAAATAGTTTGATGATCGTAGAGCGGCTTCAAGGTAATACCATTCAAATTGGGATAGGAGTTGTTGGGTGATTTTCTTGTATTTTTGGAGAACTAGGCAATTGCATAGCAAAAGTTCCTACACTTGATTGACTATCAAAAGTGAATCGCCTATGATGTGGAGGCATTTGATGTGCATAGAGTGTGCTTGTTTCAGTCCTAGGAATAGGGCTTCGTACTCTGCATTGTTATTGGTACAAGGGAAATCAAGTTTAAATGAAAATGAGAGTGGTTCTCCTTCATGTGTAAAGAAGACAATGCCTGTACCCCCAACATGGAGACACCTAGAACCATCAAATAACATGATGAGGTCAGCCACGAACTCTGGTTCGACGTATTCCTCATATTCAGTTATGTGAAATATGTAATCGTCAGGGAGTTGGATGAGTAGGGGTTGATTTTCTGTTATAGGAGCTTTAGCCAGTTGGTCAACAATGACTTTTACTTTGATAGAATTTTGAGATACAAATTCTAGGTCAAACTCGCTTAGGAGCATGATCCATTTGGTTGTGCGTGAGTTGTGGTAACTCTTGATCATCACATACCGTAGGAATTGTCTCGGGTGATGACAAAAGTTATGTGGTTTAACATGTAGTGTCATAACTTTTGGGTGGCGAATACTACTACTAGGCATAGCTTCTCCATGTATATGTATCTCATTTCATAACTAACTAGTGTGTGGCTAATGTAGTAGATAGCCTACTCTTTGTCGAGAGCATTATTTTGGGCTAGGAGTGTACCTAGCACAAGTTTTGTGGCTAAGATGTATAGAGTCAGTGGTAATTGTGGGTGTGGTGGTGACATGACCTATGGTGATGTAAGGTAAGTTTTGATAGCATCGAATGCAGTTAGACATTTTTCATCCCATTTAAAGTGTACTCCTTTTTGTAGGAGATGATTGAATGGTTGGCATTTGTCTGATAATTGCGCTATAAATTTGTGAATAAAGGTAATATTGTTAGAGGCTGCGCAATTGCTTTAGGGTGGTAGGAGGAGGCTTCTCGATAATGGATTTCACCTTACTAGGATCTACTTCAATGCCTCATTGGGAGACAATGAATCCTAGTATTTTTCTTGATGTAACACCAAACACACACTTTTTTGGATTGAGGCACATGTTGTGTTCTAGTAGTCAATAAAAAATCTGATAGAGATCTTTGAGATGGTCGACACGTTTCTTTGATTTGGCTATAAGGTCATCTACATAGTCTTCCACATTTTTGTACATTAGATCATGAAAGATATAGGTCATAGCTCATTGATAGGTTGCCCCAATGTTTTTAAGGCCAAAGGGCATGACTTTGTAGCAAAAGGTCACCTAGGGTGTTGTGAAGGAAGTTTTGTGTTGATCGGATGGGTTGATCCTAATTTTATTATATTCGAAAAATCCATCCATGAGGGAAATCATCTTGTGACCTACGATGGAGTCAATGAGGGAGTCAATGTTGGGTAAAGGGAAGTTGTCCTTGGGACAAGCTTTATTTAGGTCATGAAAATTTGTGTAGATGCGAATGTCACCGGATGGTTTGGGGACAGGGACCATGCTGGATATCCAATTGGGATAGTCGATGGGTATTATGAAATCAATGTCTAGGAGATTTTGGAGCTTAGATTTTATTATAAATGTGATAGTTGGATGCATGCGTCATAGCTTCTGTCTTACAGGTTTGACATTGGGATCTAGTATAAGATTATGCACTGCTACAGTAGGGTCAAGTTCCGGTATGTCTTTGTAAGACCATGCGAACACTTTTATATACTTGCATAGGAAGTTCATGAAGGCAATGCAGTCCTTAGGTGAGAGGCTAGTGGCTAATTTGAGGATGTGTGGATTTTATGGATCATCACCAATGTCTACATCAATCGTGTCCTTGATGAGCATGCGAGATCCATCACGTAACTATTCAGTCATAGGAATGAGATTGAAGTTGTCGATGGCCTCACTAAACTCGTACTCATCATCTATGTAAATGCTCGTTGGATGGACCTAAGGGGTTTGAGGTGACGTGGATGAGGAAAGGGTATTTTTTGCTCGCAATACATGAGGAGAGAGAAGAAAGTCTCCAGGTGCTAGTATATATGAGATGTGTGTGAGATCGATAAAGTTTAGGTTTGGGGCATCATCTTGAATCCACTAATGGTTGTAATAGAGGAGAGAACGTAAGTCTACCTCAACCATGTTAATAGATGTTGTAGGTGAATTAGGTGGGATAGAATCTGATGATGGAGGTTGGATAGGTTATGTGCGTCCTAAGAGGCTCAAGGGAGGTCGTAGGATGACTGGTGGTGAACGAGGACGAGAGGCTACTCTCTGTAATTTTCTATGTATAGGTGAGAATATAGGCAGGCGTATCGGTGGTGGGTCTGGTGGAACCAAGTCTAACTTTATTGGTGGTGGATCAGGTGGGAGTGTGTTTAGCTCTATTGGTGGTGTAGCCAGGGATAAGGTAGCAAAGTATTTTACCAATCTCTGAAAATCACAGAACAAGGAGGTATCAAGTATAGGAGATTCTTGGAATAAATCATGGGGGACGATGATGGTTGATGTGGGTGAAGATGTGTCTTATAGCATATCCATATCAATACACTCTTCCAAGGTGTGTGTTGGGTGCAGAGGAGGATGTAGAGAGAGATCTTGGATTTCATATTCTAATGTATAGACAGTGGTTGGGTGATAACCTAGGCCAGTTTTATCGGTAGGTGATCAGACATGAGGGTTAATGGATGTATGTAGGCCTTGCTCATAATAACCTAATCCAAACCCATTCCAATGAAAGTTTTGTAGGTAGCGCATGACAAATTTAGGGTTGGGTAGGTGTGTAATTGCATCACCAGAGAGATTGTGGTGGTGAAGAAGTTGGTGAGGGGATCGAAGAGTCTACTCCTACATACACAAAAATTGGTGTGGTTTTTAAGACTTCCTAACTATATGATAGTTCTGATAGTCAACACCGAGGCTAAGGGATGGCCAAAATCTTGGGTAGATTGGATAGGGATGTCACATACATGGGAATCACGTACATTATAGTCTCCTAAGATATTGTTTGTCATGAAGATGGATATGCATGGTGTGGCACGCTCTAGCGACTGGGGTGGTGTATCCAAGTCAGATGAGGAAAGAGAAAGTTGAGATTCCTTGATGGTGGTAGCTGAAGGGTGTGGAGGTTCATCTAAGCTGGGTGTTGGTTGTTCGAGTTCATGATGTTTGGTTATTATGACTTGAACAGGCTATTTGTTCTACATGGGGGATGACATCAGTGTAGGTGCAGAGATGGATGGAGACGCGAATGTCTTAGGTTTTGGTCAAAAGGGAAGAGGCAGTGTCTACGATGTAGGAAGGATAGGGGCTTCCATATGCAAGGGTGGAGGAGGTAATGTAATTGGTTGTGTGATGGGTGGCAATGGTGGTTGCGACACCATAGGTGGAAATTGGAATGGTAGAGGTTGGGAGGATTTTGGAGGCCACAAGAATGGCAGTGAGGAAGGCATGGTATCAGTTTTAGGCCCCTTGACAAATGATGCTAATGGCATACATATCAAGGCTTGTATTTTTTATGAACACTGGGATGTTGGGGTGGAAATTGGGGAAGATACCTATGATCCTACTGACTGGTGAGAGGATACAGGGAATAGTTGGGAAGATAAGAACGAAGGTGTAGGGGGAAGGTCTACAATATTACAAAACTTAAATGGGTATCCATCAGTTGGGACATAGTGAACGAGTCCATTGTGGACATGCAATGTGGATGGGACACACTGCATGTCTCTGATCCAAGGGTGACCAAGGAGAATATTGTATCGCATTTCTCCTTGAATGATGTGAAATAGGATGGGGATCATACGGATGCCTACGTGAATGGGCAGAACTATGGATCCTATGGTAGGTCTCATGGAACCATCAAAAGCACGTAGGTCTAGGGAAGGTGTGGTGAAATATGCTGGAGGGAGGTGTAGGTGATGCAGGGCTGCTATGGATATGATGTTGATGGATGAGCCCATGTCAACGAGTACCCGTTTATAGGTAATATCATTGATATTAGCTTGTATGTGGAGGGGAGGGTTGGATCCTTCACCAACGAGTTTCGTTATCTCATGGTCATGGAAGCTAATTGAATGTTGAAGGCATTGTGGTATTTTCCCTACAAAATTGAAAAACGTATTTATGTCATGTGTCTCAAAGTCAATGGAACGTAGGATTTCATTCAATGCCTTGCGATGGGGTTGAGACTACTGTAGGAGATCAAATATGGATAGCCACGTGGGGGCATTGTGTAGTTGATGGGTTAGACTACCATGAATGGTAATCATATTTTGAGGTGGTGGTGGTATGGTATTAGGCATTTGGGGTGTTTGTGGGGACATAAAATGGAGAGGGGAGAAACAATAGGTGTTTTTTGGCACAATGGGTACCATTGGTTTCTCATAGTAAGGTTTATCATGCCTACTACTCCATGTGATGGAGGATCATGCTGGACATTATTGACTTGGTGAGGTGGCACTGGAGGATTATTTGGAGGTCTAGGGGGATTGGGTCCTTTGTGATCTGGTAGAGGGTTTTGGAAAATTCCTAGGTTTTGGTTCTATGGGGCTAGAGGGTTTGCTACCTAAATAGTGCCCCTATCGATTAGGTCTTGAACTTGCCCCTGAAAGGAGTGACACGAATCGATATTATGGCCATGTTGCCTATGAAAGGGATAGAATAGCTTCTCGTTATAGTCATGAGGCTTAGGTGAATTTGGATCCAATGGGCGGATCTCGAGTAGAACGAGATGGTTTCCCTCATACAATCTATGGAATAGGGTTGGTAATAGTTCAGATAAGGGTGTAAAGTTATGCGGTGGACCCTATGGGTGCATGCCATGGTATTGCTATGGTCGAGGTGGGGCAGGCGCATTAGCTTGGAGTGCTTGCGATTGTGGTGTATAGGGTGGAGGAGTTGGTACTAGTGCTAGGGTAGCAGCTACGACTTGGTTGGTTTGCTATGGTCATGGGTAAGGTTGATTCGGTGTGGGTCTATTGAAGCGAAAGTTGGAGTTATAGTTGGATTTGGCTCTCAACTTAATATTCCTAGACTAGACCTTAATATCTTTAATCACTTTTGCTTGCGAGATAACATCTTCAAAAGTATGACTTTGGTGAAGTTGAAGGGATGTGGAAATGTGTTTGTGGTAGCTCTTGGAAAAGAGTGTCACAAGCTATGAGGTGGGGAGGCTATGGGAGAGGTCATGGATAATCACTCTCCATATAGCAACAAACTTTGTAATGGGTTCATCGTCCGCCTATCGTAAGGCGTAGACATCAAAAAATGTGGTATTTTTCTTGATGTTGATGGAAAAGTGCTCTAAGAAGGAATTGGCCAGTTGTTCAAAGGTGTACAGGCTATGGCATGGTAGCATGTTGTACCAATCCAATGCTGGCCCAACAAGGGATAGGGAGAAGGTACATAACATAAGAGGGTTACTACTATGAAGCTGGTAACAATACGAGTGGTAGTTGCTCACATGTTCTCTGGGATCTTCCTTACCTCTATACTTGTCGAATTTTAGTATTTCAAAGTGATAGGGATAAGGAGGGATAGGGACTGATGGATGAACTGGCTCATTTCATAGTTCATCATAGCAAGTCTTTTGTGGCCCATAGCTAGAGGTGCATAGGTTCAAAATTTTGACTTCATCTCATAAGAGTTGAAGTTTGGGTGTCATAGGAGTTGAGGGTTGGGTTATGGTAGGCTAACCCTATGGATGTGGTGGATATTGGTATTGTTATTCTTCACAATACTATGGGGAATATTATTGTGCCTGATCATGATAAGGCGGGTACTGGGTGACATGTGCTATCGTATCTATGGGCACATTAGGTTGTGGGGTAGGTGTCTATTGAGGATAATAGTACTGTGACTGGGCAACATGTGGTTGTGGCATGGGTACTTGTTGGTTTGGAGCCTGTTGTACTGGTTGGACCATGGGTGGCGATGACCAAACTAGAGGAGGCGTAAAGAAGCTAGGTGTAGCTAGTGGTAGTGTAGGTGTCGGTGCTACTAGTGCTAGGGGTGGTTGAGATGAGGTATCAAAAGATGGTATCTGTCTCTACCCTAGAGGGTAGGAAGTAGGGAAGCTAAACTGTGTGGAATAATTTGGTTGAGTAGGTGCATAAGCTGTTGGTGTTGGTCCATAGGTAGGATGGATATGGGTAGTGGGAGCCTAAAAAGGAATAGGTGGTGGTATCCTAAAGGTCATCGTAGGAAAATGTGGCTCCAAGGGTTGGGAGTCATGCACTCCAGATGCCTGGGAGATAGGTGGGAAAGCTACTAAAAAGGTGGGATAAGCTATCGAGGTAGGAGCTTGGGTTGAGGAGAAATTATAGGTGTACACTCCTACTTGGGTTTGTGCCTCTTGCTCCTGAAGAGGCTACTAGGAGGTACCCTCAGATATGGTGAAGAATGGCTCTTGGGAAGAGGATGGTTGGTACTCTTGTGAAGAGTATGGGTGTGAGGTTTGAGGGAATGCTTGCGGTTCCTGCTGGGTAGGGATCTATTGTGTAGTTTGAAAGGATGGCTTCTAGATTCCTACAATGGAGGAGGATGGGTCAGACACCATTCCTACGGTAGGGGCAAATGATGTGACCTCAAGATAGGTACGGTTTAGAAGGGAGGAATCATTCTCAAATAGGGATTGAGATAGATTTTGGAATAAGGGATGTGCAAAGGTGGGTGAAGTAGGGATGACCTCCTCATCTATGGTGAAGGCTGGAGGAGATTGTCCTGGTGCTGTGTAGATCACATGGTCATAGAACATGGTCGAGGGATTAGGTGAGGATGGGGCTGAAAGGAGTGGGTAATCTTCTACGAGTGAAGTAGAGAGAATTTCACTCAAAGTTGACGTCTCCTCATGAGGCATCATGTGTGTGAATTGTGCATTAGATTATATGTGTGAATTATATGTATCTATAATCCTCTCCTTCATGATCGAAGGAGTAAGAGTGGAATGACTAGAGGAAGGGGGAGGCCATTCCTCCATAGAGCGTGATTGCTCATGCACTCTACTACGGGTGACCACAGGCATAGTAGCATGTGTAAAAGGGGTTTTTAAGAATAAACCCTGTGTGATGTAGACTCAAGTGTGTCTAATGTGAGTGTAAAGTAAATGGTGTGTTGTGTGTAGCAAAACAATATATAGTGCAGTGTGTTGAGACCGGTCTATGATCATGCAAACAATGGTAGACCAGAATCAATTCTAAATGCTAAGAAAATAAAAGTGTTATGTTCATTTTGTGTGTTGTAATGTTGATACTCCCTATGTAGAATCATGGGTAATGGAGTGAATACTCTAGAAAATTGGGAATATCATCAATATCAAACCTCCTGCAACACCCAAGGATGCATAGGATAGAATGGTACCACAACATGCGAATGGTGACCTGTATGGAAGGTGCAATAAAATGATATCCTAAAGGGGTGGAACTCACTATGCTAAAGAGAGTTCACAATATCCTCTCATGAGAAGAGGTGGCACTATCTAAGACCTACTACCGGCATACCCATGCTTTTGCTTCACCCTCGGGTGAGGCTTAGTCAAGAACGATAGTTACCAATTCCACAAATTATACAAGCCTTGTGGATGAAGGTGCTAATCCTATCCCACTCCGTAGGTAATCATTGGTGATGAAATACAGGGCCCAATCACAAAAGTGAGGGATTTTACGGTGATGAAATCCAGAAAACCACTCCTGTGGGGCTGCTAGGTGTCTAGGGGGTGAGTTGATGGAGAGTGCAACTCGATCCACACCAGTCTCGAGTGATGGATTGGGGATGAAGTCCAATCTCACCACTTGTTTAAGGTACCATGTGAGTGTGTGTGGGTTTGTGTTTTGCTAATGGTGTTTGCAAGGTAAGAAACTAACTAATTGCCTTTTCAAAATAAAACTAATCCTAATGCCTTTTCGAAAGCAAATGATTAGATAGCTTATACTCTTTGTAAAGAAATGGTCTAACCTAAATGCCTTTGTGAAGCAAACTAATATACTTTGCAAAACATAGAAACATGCAATCCAAATGTGTGTGGAGTAAAGGGGATTATGAAACCCTAAATTGAACTTTTAGAATGCAAAATTCTTTCAAAAATGTAAGAGGGGATTAGAAACCCTGATTTTACTTTAGAATGTAAAGTTCCTTTTAGCAATGGAAGCTATGAACGAAGGAAGAACAACTTAGGCTTATGCCATATGCAAAAATAAAAGACAAATGAAAATTTATTTGAGAAATAAATTTTGTACACTTGCTGGAAAGTTGTAGGTCCTAAAAATTTTAGAAACCCTAATTCTTTAACCACTTTGCAATGAACCCAAAACTAGGCCTAGTAATGGTCATTCAACTAGTCAATGTATTTCTACTTCCAAAACTTGCAACAAAGGCAACAAAAATGAAAATACCTACATTATGATGCTAAGGGGGGTTTTATTGGCCCTTGAAGAGATCACCCCAGCTGATTTGGGGGTTTTTGAGGCTTCTATGCTCAAATCACCACCTGAGGGGTGAATTTGACCCAAATCGTGACCCAGGGGGTGAATTAGGACTGGTTCACGGGGTGAGGGGTGAATCAGGTTTAGAGGCTTCAAATCAGAAATTTGATGGCCTAGGATGGTTCCTAGGGCTTTGGAGGTCTCTGTGAACAACATATTTGGTACCTGCAATACATAAAAATAGAGGATAATGTCAGATTTACAAAGAAAATGAATCTAGCACTATCCGTTGTGGGGGTCCCATCGGGCGTGCCAGAATGAAATGACCAGAAGTTGACATTTGATCTAACAACAAGTAATAACACAAGTCATTCAAAAATATGTGCTTTATTCATGATAAATTTGATATGGGTTACAAATAGGGTGAATTCCCCTTTTTCCTTTCATGAATACACTATAGGCCTGATGCCTTCTTCTGATGTCCCTCAGTGTAGGTGGGCTTCTTTGTATGTGGGCCACCATCGGGTTGTTGTTTTTTGGTGTTATTCTCCTTCAAATCTACTGGATAACCTAAAATAAACTTGCAAGAAGGGGTCAATACATTGGGGGGCTTGCCTTAGTCAGGCCCCATATTTATAAAGACAAAATGACTATAAAACCATAACAAAACATGAAATAAACTATGCAAAAAGTAATAATATAGCAAAATGGAGCTTACCACCCAAATCTAGAGTGATTTGGGGCATGTAGACCCAATTTTCCACCCATGGGGTGAACTGAGGCCAGATTCACGGGGCAAGGGGCGATCTGAGCTGTGATGCCTCTTCTACAAAATCCTTTCGGTGGGTCGACTCCTAGGCAGTTGGGGTGCCTCTATGTACCATTGAAATCCGACTGTGTGCATCAGGAAGTGACTGTTCAATGTTGGCTTTCCATTTTAGTAGAGTAACTGTGCTTTGTTGAATTTGGGAATCAAACTTAATTAGGGGTTTGGGACCCATTATTTATAGGCAAATACAAGGTGCAGGGGGGTTAGATAGACTAAACCTAGGTTTGATTTTGACTAGGGTTAGGTTAAGAAATGCTATGTGGCAACATCACATTCCTTATGAGAAATATCTCATCCTCACACATGTGTGAGGATGGATTAGGGCTAATCATGATTAGGAGGTGTTTAAGCCAATTTAAACATGATTAAAGAAATATCTCAACAAACCCTAATTTCACACATGTGGGAGGATATGATTAAGGCTAATCAAGATTAAGGGTTATTTTAATCAAATTTACCCTAAAAAGTGACTTAAGTGAAGTCAACATTAAATTAGAATTTGGGTATTGACTTATTAATTATTTTGGCCAACTAATACCCCGTGGGGGCCTTAATTGCATGTGAATAGACCATCGAATGATATTCCAATGTGTCGGATGTAATTTGGAAGGCTTATGAGGGTTTAGGACCTGAAAGCCAATGAAGTAGTATATGGGAGTCTACATGATGCTATGACAATATATGGCGATCTATGCATGACTACACATGACTACAACCGTCTACGTATGACTACACATGACTACAACAATCTACGCATGTCTAGGATGATCTACAATAGTCTATGCTAGTCTACGATAGCCTAGGGGTACCTAGGATAGCCTATGTAAACCTACAAGTGTCCAGAAGGATCTACAAGTACGTAGGTATAGCAATGTGCAACTTTTGGGTGTCTACACTCTCTATTGTCAACTGATCGGGAGTATTTTATACCTAACCAATACTAGGCCTGATATCAATTTTGCTATGGGGTATCTATCGCAGTTCATGCAGGAACCCAAGGTAAGTCATTGGAAAGAAGCAAAAAGAGTTCTACATTATGTCTGTGGTACAATAGATTTTGGCTTGGAATACAAAAAGAATAACAAGTTTTTTCTAAAAGGATACACAGACTCCGACTATCCTGGATCCATTGATGATAGGACATCAACTTATGGATATATTTTTCATCTTGGATTAGGTCCTATCTCTTGGCATAGAAAAAAGTAGTAGGTGGTTTCTATTTCTTCTCCAGAGGCAGAATATCGCATAGCTAGTGGAGTAGTCTGCGAGATAATATGGCTACATTGCATTCTTACAAATATGGGTCTTCCAAAGAATCTTCCACTACATTTGTTTTGCGATAATCAAGGTGTTTTGAACCTTGTTAAGAATACCATTTTTCATGATCGTACCAAACACATTGATACAAGATGTCTTTTCATTCGATATGAAGTTCCAAAGCGTCATATACAACTCTAATACATTCTTACTGAAGAGCAAGTTGCAGACATTTTCACCAAAGCACTTGGATGAGTCAAGTTCGAAGTATTTCTCAAAGCTCTCTGTATTTTCCATTAATGTAATAAGGGGGGATGTTAGTGCACATAGCCTATCTCAAGGCTATAGTTGGGCGGGATATCACATTAATGTAAAAATATTTTATTATGCGCTATTGAGTGCTCCTCCTAAACTTTTGAGGAGGTTGGTTGGTTGGTTATCCAACCAACCATGGCATTGCATATATATCCCTTCCAAATCAATAATATTTTGCTTGTTCACTTTATTTCTTGGCAGGTTTCTTCAACTAATAAGCATGTAAATAGCATGAGAAAATTTTAAAATAATTCATGGAATATCCATTAATGAAAGATCACAAAAATTAAAACTTGATACAATATGTGAAGATATCTCTTCTCTACTAGTGCATGATATGAACAATACATGATTCATAGCTAATTACAATGCTTAGTCACAAATATATACTAGTATGTGACTCTTCACTTTCCTACCCTAAGGACACGTGCATTCTACATGATAGACACTTGTGCACATGCACACCTAACTAAATACACTTGTTCTTCCTATTCTAAAGACTCATGCACATATGGATGACATGCACATTTACATCATTACACATTCTAATAATATTATCCATTTGTTTTATTGCATTAAACAAATACTTAAGCCCTAGTCTAAGATAAAATCCTAATTTAATCATGTAACAAATATGGTACATTAGCTTGTACCAAATAATGTAATATATTCCAACACACCTTTCACTTGAAAGTTATGATATTATTCATAGGTTTGATCTAGATGATGGTAATAATAAAATTTAAAATAGAATAATCCTTGGGATGCTCATTATTGTGGTAAGGAAAAAAGAGTTGAAGTCATGTCTATGTTAGGGAGTGGAATCTTGGAGATTTTGGTTTACTACCAAAGCTATACATTGATAATTGAAGAGTATAGGGATTGGGTATGTTAGTTTACCATCAAATTTTATCCTTAATACCATGGTTAAAGGCTAAAACCACCATCATTGGATTCAATTGGTGGGTGTAGGTAAGAAGACTTGTGACATTAGAGAAATACTCCTCCATGATTCTTGTTTATTTTATTTGCATAATATGGACCACATATGATATCAAATATAATTTTTCAAAACTTAGATAAGTTGTTCTTTGAAGTCACACCATAAAAGAGGATATCCATGTTGATATAGCTACCACAATAACCATTTATGAACTTGGGTTCCCAGCTTAGAAATTGCTAATGTGATATGACCTACTTTAGGAACATGGTGTAGGTAGATAAGGCTATCCATATTGGCCAACCACCCTCATGGATTGACACCTTCAAAGGTGGGCATGTTGATGCAAGGAATAAAAACTTCATGAGGCTAGTCAAGGAAATTAGAAACAACTCCTATCATAGAATCTAGGTTAGAAACAAATCCTAGATTGAAAGTACCCATAACTAGAGGAGAACCTTAGGTGGCATAAGGTGCTCAGTGACTTCCATAATAATTTTGAGGACTATGACTAGGTGGTGGTTGTGGAATAACACTAGTCTTTAGTACTTAATGAAAGATCAAATAATTTTATCCCATGGTTTATTTTGACACTTGGACAAGGGGATGCATTATAGAAAATATTTATCAGATTCTTTAGATGTTATCCAAGGACTTGTAAATGGAAGTAATAGTATGGTATTTATTATCCTTGGAATTAATCATGGAAGTAATATTTTGTTCTTGATTATAAATATATGCATGTAGATCAAGGTCAATAGTATTGGCAAGAGGATTACCAATTAGAGGGGTAGTGGGAGGAGTGAACATGATAGGGTTATTAGGAAGGGGAGAGGATGAAATTGAGGTATTGGAAGGAGGTATATCCATGATGTTGTTAAAAATATTGATATTTGGGTGAGTGTTGTGATGCTTACCAAGATTTCTTGGTTGGCATTTTTATTTTATCATACACACATCCTCTGAATGAATAGTGCATTGTAATTGATTGTTGACTCATGCTAAACCAATAGTGGTAGTAGGTTTATTCATATACTAGGGGTATTTATAAAACCAAATATTACTTGGATTGCTATTAATAAAATTGTTCTGAGTAATACTTTTTACTTCGATAAGCTTGAAGAGACATTCATAAAGAGATACATATTTGATAAGGGTCCTAGGATAATCACCTTTCTAAAAAGTATTTTTGGAAAATACCCTTATTTTGACCATCTCGTAGAGATGATCACAATGGTATAGGTATCTCACAAGGGTCCAATGATACCCAATATATATTTTTAATTAAGTTCAAGAAAAGGAAGTAACAACAACCAACTCACAATATTCTAGAATATTTTTCACCAAAAGATGAACCAAATTATTTTATGAAAATTACTATGAAACAAATAGTAGTAGTGTTCTATGAAAGTTCTATAATTTTTTGTATTCCCTTATATTACAAATCATACCCCATAGATATTCAAGATCAAAACTATGATACCATTTTTTATAAAACAACTTCAAGAATTATAGCAATAGGAGTTACAATCCAATAATATACAAATAACATTACCCAATGATAATAAAAATTCAGATCCAATTGCTAGAAAATCAAATATACATTAATCAAATCCTAAATTCAAATCAATGCAAATTCTTATCCACTTAGATAGGGAAAAGTATCATAGCCAGTTGTAGATGGTGAAGTATCATATGCGCAACATACACAAATAATATTTGAATGTGAAAGATAATCTCAACTACCACCTATCTCTTCATATTTATAGACTACATAAATCATTAAACCTAAACCTAGTACTCAAGGGCCATATATATAAATATAAGGTTGAGCTAATAAAAAACATAGTTGACATGGCTGTATTGGACCCATTAGAAAATATTGTAATGGAAAGTTATGAAATATTGATGAAACAAAAATATATGAATGGAAAAAATGGCTATTATAACAAAACTATCTCTAAAAAGTTGTAATTGTTACTTAGATGATATTGTTCTATGTAAAAATAGTTTAGCTAAAAATAGAAGAAACACAATATGCAAGAACAACTATGGAATTGAACAAAAGAATACAATCTTTATTGATATTATTTGAAATGAATTACAGTGTATTGTACGCCACTTCGAGGGGTGACCTTTGTCAGAGAACACTCTATACAAGATAGTTACTCAAGATAATATTTCTCTTTTTGACATGTAATGTATAATAAATCAACCCTAACCCTAATGATCCAATATTAGCCAAGTCCCAAAATATTCATATGAGCTAACCCACCCTAACCCTAGTGCTCAAGGGTCAATCCCACATACAAAATAGCCACCCAAGATAATTAACTAACTATTACAATGAAAATAATAAAGTTAGGAAATAAGGTTCTAACAATATATTTTTCAAAATAAAATTTTATATACAAAAGGATTTTTTACTTGTCTTTGCCTTGTGATTTTGTTTCATGAAACTTTATATTGGTGAAAGTACTTTATGATATAATTTTTAAACATCATAGATTATATCCTACACTTGATCCACTCAACAAAAATAATTTTTGCCAATGTGCTTCTTGGATATGTAATTTCCTCATGATCAAGCTATTATGGTTCATTGTTGAGGAAATACCCACTAAAGAGGATATTGAGGCATGGAAGGCAAGGAGTGATCAAGCTACAACATATATTTTCAAATTAAATATGAGCAAAAGTACCATATTTATGGTTTAGAGTTTGAAAAATAATAATGGGACACAATTTTTTTTTATTTCAAAAGAGATTGTAGAGGCTACCATTATCAATAAGGATCTTAATAATATCTCTTCTAATTTTGACAACGTTGACAATTTCTTGGCTTAGATGCTTAAAATTCATTAGAATATCAAGGTATGTGGTAATGCATGTGGGTATCATAAAAGTCATATTATCAATGTTGTGATGGTATCTTTGAATTACCCTTTGACCAATCTATTGTCACATTTGTTGGTATTCATGAAGTAGAGTGAGTGGAAGGAAAAGTGGACTTCACATTTTTAGTCCTCTCGTATGTTGATATAATATCATGAGCACCTATAGGAAGCATATAATCTTGGTTTAAATGGTCAATCATAGTTCACCATGGTAAAGATAAAACAAAAGTTTTTCAAAGAAACCAAAATAAGGAAGCTCCAAGGTAAGACCAATTCAATTCCAAGTAGCATGGGTTTAAGAAAGGGGAAATTCAACAATGACAAGGTAAGTAAAACAAGGAAACTAGGATTTGAAGTAAGAAAAAGTAAGGAAGTCTCTACTTAATATGGAAATCAAAGTCATTATAGTACATAAAATAAAGAATCTAAGATATTATTAAGGAAAATAAAAGGAGGCCAAAGATATTAATGATGTTATGACAATTATTTATAGTGAAACCTTTTGGTTTTCTATAGTAGCAAAACTAAGACTAGGTGGTGGATTCTAGTTGCACTAATCAAATGGATGAGGATGAACCTTATTTATTCAATATGGGAGGCTAAGAAGAATTAAATATAGCTTCCAATAATTCTAATATGAAAATATTGGTACATGATAATGTAGAAGTTGAGAATGAATTCATGATGTGTAGAATTTTATAGACTTGACTAATAATATTTTATATGTAGCTTATATGTGTGCTTCAAATAAGTTGAATTTTGGCCTAATAAATATATGGTGAATGGGATTTATAGTTATTGTCCCATGTGCCTTTGATCATGTTAATAAATTATACAAATTTTATTGTCTTTAATGTCTATATAAAGAAAGAAAGTCATTTTCTTGAGAGGAATTCCTTTTCCTTTGTTGTGAAGATGGATGGATTTGATAAACTATGGCATGAAAGGTTGGGGTGTCTCAAGTTTGAGATTTTATGACTTATGTACAATCAACATATGTTAAATGTCACACCCTTGGTACATATTTGTGGAATACATGAGGGTTATATTTTCAAGAAGCATGAATTAGAACCATTTGATAAAGGTAAGGCATGGAGGGCTTAAGCCTAAATCTAGCTTGTGCATAATGATCTACAAGATATAAATAGTATTTATATTGGAGAAAATATATGTATAAAAAATTATTTATAGCTATTCCCTCAACTTGGGTCTTCCTCCAAAAAAATAAAATAAGATTTCAATATTTTAAGACATTAAAAATGACCACAAATTTAAGGGATTGAGACTAGATACTAGTGGTGAATATGAATGTATTTAAGAGGTTCTTAAATGATTATAGAGTCTCTTAGTTTTGGAGTTTTCCCCACCCTCCACAATGAAATGGAGTTATAGGAAGAACATGATATTGATCTAGATGACTATATTTATGTTCCAGTATCACAAGTTGAACTATTTTTGGAGAGAATCCATTAATTGTACAAATTATATTCTCGATACACTGACCATGAAAACAATCAATAATATAATATCCTATGAGAAGTGATGTGGGAAGAAGCTAAGAATTACTTCAAAAATTAAGTTTGATTAGTAGCATGAATTGGTTCATACAATATAGGCAGACATTAATACTATCTTTGAGATGTCAAATAAGTCCTTCTACACTTTTTTTGGCTTATAAATTTTTCAACTGAAAGATCAGTTTTATATATCTCAACTAAAATATGTGAAATATTTGTATATATGACCAAGTACGAATATTATCAAAATATTTATTCTTATTATCTTAAAATATTTTATGAAATCAATATATTTAAAAAACTAAATGCTACAAATGATATAATAATTATTTTTTTATAAAATTACAAAAATAATAATTAATAATATAAATAAATTTTATAGGGTCTCTTCATGTGGCTATCTCATTTATTGAGGAGATCCAAGGCATGACTCTTTTACAGCATGGTGAATCGAGAACCCCCAAAAAGGACATGGGGAACTTAAGAAAACTCCTAAGGTGTAATTGTTTTTGCTATATAGTTCTCTGAGTATGGTCTATGTTGGATGGTAGTCCTATTATTTTGTTCCCTTGCAATATTTGATGTTCTAGTCTGGTGGTGGTCTTGTTTGGCTGACTGGTTTGTAAAGGTAGTTTGCTATTTTAGTTGGGTTGGATCTTTTAGTTAGAGTCTCTTAGGTTGGGCCTTGAGCTCTTTCAGTTTCTTTTTGTAAAAAGGTCTGGGGATCCTTTAAAAAAATCCTTTTATCAAATAAAAAATATAAATAAATTTCAACACAAACATATGTATTTGTATTCAAATATATGAGTTTTCTAACAAGTAAATTATCATTATTTACTTTGGTCTTTAAAAATATACATCCAAACTAGGGTCAAATAAATGAGCAACAAACTGCATTGAAAGACATTATTATATGTAAAACTAAAAATATAATTATGCGCTTAAGAATGTTCTCCAATAAAAAAATATAAAAAGATATACATTAAAATAAAATGACCCTTTTCTCTCACTTGAAATATATTATGGTTTGCTTCATTTTTAGTTTTTTTAATATTTACTTATTATGAAATTCTTGTAAGTGAGGTAACAAGTTAATCATGGTTTTGTTGGACATCTAAAATATATCATGGCAAAGTAAGGTCAATTCTATCTTTTGTGATAATATTAAAATTGCTTTACTAGCATATATAAAATACTATAAGTTAGCATAAAATAATACCATAGAATTGAAGCCTTATTTTAAGGATTTTAAATTGCTTCTTTCTATAAGGAGTAAAAAAATATCTTAAATTTATGTCTGCATTAGGTTTGACAATGAAAATTACCACTTCAATATAAAAATTCTAAAATTTGTACATCAAAATCTAATAACCAAAGTATACATGACATGGCAATTATAAAAAAAAAAAAAAATTAAATTGAAAAATAAATTGTATTAATAGAACCTGTATTACAAAGTAAAATGAGTTGGATAGAAAACAAGGGAGAAAGAGGAACCTCCTCCAAGACCTCATGACTAAAAAATTACCCATTAAAACATTAAATAGGTGGTTTCATTGAAAACATCACCTGAGGCCACTGTTATACAGTTATCCATGCATATCAACAATACATGAGTTGAATTCCAAATTTCTCATTCATATGAATTCCATAGACCATCCATATATCTTCATACTATTTTGAAGTTATTATTGGCATCTTGATCATGTCTGACATACCTATTGTTCTATGGGGTGAAGGCTTATTTTCTCATATTCTATCCATACTCAATAAAATACCCATGGCTATGTGTGTTCTATTTTTGAAAGCAATCCATATTGGTCACTCTGAGTCTACTGATAGTAATTTCACGTAGTAGAACAAAAATAGCCTAAGGATGAATATACAGGAGCCTATGGTAGTAAGCCAAGAAACTTGCTTATCTAGATTGACACTAGGATAACTTGTTATTTGTTCCCTTCTGGGACATTGCTTTTTGGTCTAACTGTGATAAATTCATTAGAATCACTATCTACTCTTCCTATTCTACTATGTAACTATATAACCTCTTGTATCCTTTGGATTATTTGGCACCAGATTATTTTATTTTCCATATGAGAGTCCATGTATTGCCCTTCCTCTAGCTCATTTTCCATTAATCTAAATAATAGACCACCCTATTTCCATTTCTCTTGTTATGTGTAACAAAAATATCTTGAAAAACATTCCAAATATTTCAAACTACTTCTACCTTCCTTATCTCATAATTACCATCATCAATAAGGGTCTTATTAGATCCAATATTCCATCCCATACTTGAGATTTTTCCTCTATTCATAACTTATGTAAGTGTAGATTCACAACTATCATTGACATCGATAGGATCACTTGTCTTGCTTCATTATTTGTTATCTTCCCCATACCTTCTACTCTCCAGTACACATGTTCTCATTTCCAATTCCTTATGATAATGCCAAAACTAACTTTTCCTTGGTTTTTAGTAGAATCCCCATTTGTGACTCTCTAGGAGGTGATCTACACTCTATCTCATTCAAGGAATTCTCACCTGTGCATCCAACACTTAGTTGTTTTTATTTTATAGTTATTCCAAAGCTCCTAAGGATATTCACTTCCTCCATTTCTATGTGTATTTCCTCTTGTAATATAGTAGATAGTGTTTCTTTTACCTTACTAATAATCCTCTCCCATACTTGCTCCATTATTTTATGCTCTGATCTAAATATGCATGCATTTTTTTCTAGCCATAACTACCACCATATGAAGCTAGGTCCCATATTCCACATCATTTTAATTATTTTAGTCTTAAACTTGCATTGTTTCCATTTCTCATAGAAGCTTTCCTAGCTCCAAAATATTTCCCAATGCTACCTCATCTATCCCCACCAACTGATCCACATATCTCTAGAAAAAGAACACCCAAAAAGAGGTGATTCAAGGTATCCTATGCCTTCCCACACATAAAACATTTGGAATACCTATAGAAGCCTCTTTTTCTCAAATTATCAAATGTCAAGCACTTTCCATGGTTGATCAACCATGAGAATATATTAATTTTTAGCTATCCTTCATTTTTCTAAACAAATATCCATGAAAGTGGAGTTGGGGTAATCTCATATCCATAGGATACCATGTATCCCTCCTTTGCATTATATATTACCAATTGTCTTCCTCCCCATCCAAGTATATCCCTCTTGAAACCATTCTAAATTAGGTATCTTTGGAGATATCTCCATAAATTTTTTGGTTAGTTTATCTGTTCCCCTCATTAGCCATTCACAAGGATGTTTCCATTATAGTAAGTCTAGCACATGTTAATTCCATAATTTCATATAGTGAGAGGATTTAAACCACCCTACCTCTTGAAGCTCTACTTTCCAACTCTCCATCTCTAGGAATGTTTGAATAATTGTTTGGGATTGATTTCATGAATCCTCCCAAAAGGGAGCATCCTTTCCATCCCCTAACTACCAATATAGGCATGACTTTATTAACTTTTGAACTGCTTTCATTATTATCCATACTACAAATTCCTCTCCTTCCACTTTGAGTCTTGATATGTTTTCCTTAGCCACTCTTGGGTAATAGTTGGCTTGTAACAATTTTCTCCATAATCCCCCAACAACTATAATCCATCTCCAGTATAGCTTCCCTACTAGTGCCCTACTATTTTGGGATGTTGATCTTATCCCCAATCCTCTCTATTTTTTTGGTTGACATATCTTCTCCCACAAAACTAAAGATAATTTTTGTTCTCCCCTTACACCTAACCACAAAACATTTCTTGTGTTTTTGTAAATATCTTTTAGAATTTCATTTGGAGCTTAAAGTATGGAAAATTTATAAATTGGGAGGGCTTGTAGCACAAATTTAATCATTGTAAACCTTCCTCCCAAGCTTAGCCATTTGTGCATCCAGTTGCTCAACTTAGCTTGTAGTATTTCAATCAACCTTTTACACTCCTTGCTTTTTATTTTCTTTGTAGACAAAGGCATTCCTAGATACTCTATGGGTAAAGGAGTTTCCATGAAGTTCAATAGTTGTATAATTTTATCTCTCAGCCTCTTTTTTGTGTTGAAAAAGCTATTTGATATTTTTCTCAAAGTTTGCATAGTAGCTTGAGCATACCCATATCAAACTTTTTTTGTCTTTTTCTACTAGGAGATTGGCTTGATTAATAAGAGTAGTATCATCCATAAACTAGAGGTGATTTACCTCAATTTGAAAGCTTATTTTCAGACCCTTCAACCTCTCCTCTTGTATCCTTTTTTCCAATAGTCTCCATAGACCCTATGCATACATGATAAAAAGGTAAGGGAAAATAGGGTCCCCTTGCCTCAACCTCCATATTGTTGTGAACATGGGAGAGGGACTGCCATTTACTAGAAATAAGAATGATGTGTTATGTGTACATGCTTTTAAATAGTCTCTCTAGCTGTCTACAAAGCCTTTTTTTCTAAAATACTTTTCATAAAGGTCTATTATACTCTATCATAGGCTTTAGAAAGATCTAATTTAATTAACATGCCTAGGTCCTTTTGCTTGGATATTGTGTGTATCACCTCTTGGACCACTACTATTACATCTAGAATTTGTCTACCTTCAACAAAACTACCTTGCTCACTTGAAGTTAGATTTGGTAAAAATGGTTTTAACCTCTCCACCATAAGATTTGTTAATATCTTGTATACTACATTACATAGTGAAATAGGCCTATAATTATTATCTCTCTAGATGGGACCTTAGGAATTAAATTAATAAAAGTATAATTCAAGGATTTTAATATTTTCTTACTCTGTCTAATTTCCTCCAGAACCTCCATCACTGCTTGGCCCACCATTTACTAAAAGTTATGATAAAATTCAATGGGAACCCATATGGTCATGGGTATTTCCTGTTTATATTTTTTGTATGATCCATAATGTTTCTTCCAAATAAATTTTATTCATTAATAATTTATTGTGCCTATGTTCAACAGTTTGCAAAATTACCTCTATTATATTCTCCTACCATGTTGTATTCAAACTTTCATTGCTACTGAATAGGGTATGGAAGTACTAATTTTCTATAGTTTTCATTTCACTTCCATTGGTTTTTACCTAAATCATCATATCTGTAAAACCTGTAATTCTATTATGTTGTCTTCTAGATGTTTTTGTCTTATGATAGAAAGGTATGTTTTGATATCCCTCCTTTTACCATGTAACTTTGGCTCTTTACCTCCAGTAGATCTCTTCTTGTTCCTCTAAAGCTTACCCTCTCCTAAGAATTTTTGTCTCACATTGCAACAAATATTTCATAATAGGTCCTTGTCTTATCTCTCCAACAATCTTCCCCTTATGATCCTTGATTTTGTTCTTTTGAATTCTAGTGATTTCCTTGTGTTTAATCCAATCCTTTAGTTGGGCTATCACATATTTTAGTTGTTTATGGAGTTTGAGTTGGGCTATTCCAAATATTGGTTTTCCTACTTCCCACCATTTCTTTAAGTGGTTCTCTAACTCCTCATATTTCAACCACCATAGCTCAAATTGAAAGTTCCTATGACTTTATAATTATCTTCTTCTATGGTAAGGCTTAATAGAAAGTGGTATGAATAAAGCCTATCCATGACCCTCCCTCTATACTTGGTATGTAGGTATAATCCTTCTCCCATGAAGAAACAATACAAGTAATATTTTATTGTCTCACCTTCCTTTCTTCTATTTTTCTAGGTCATGGATCTATCCATAGTTGGAATATCTATTAGGTTCATTTGACATGTTATTTTTGAGAAAAACCTATCCTTTTACTCCAAAATAGCTCTACCCCCTTATCAGTACTCTATTTTAAGCTTTGCATTGAAATATTCCCCCACGATCCACTGGTCCTCTAGGTAGGTGTATCTGAATGTCTATGGCTTCCCATTGATCCCTCTATAATTTTATTATTTGATCTCCATAGAAACTAACTATAGTCTAGTTTTTCCTATTTTCTCTATTTTATAACCAAACCATCAAAACCCCTCTCATAGAGGTTATCCCTATCACTAGGAATAGTTGGTGATTCCACATAGTGGCTGATCCCTCTGATTTCCCCTATTCCAATTGAGTAAGTGTAGGCTGAAAAGACCACATACTTAGAAATTTCATGCAGAATTTCCAAAAGTTCTCTAAGTGTAGATATGTATTTTGAACTAGGATAGAGGCTTAATGTAATATGTCCTATGTTGTAGTCAACTTAGTTAAAAGAGCTATTCACACATTTAAAATCATATTCAAAACAAAATTCAAAGGCCTAGTTTAGGACACAGGTTCTATACTACATGACCTAGAACATGGTTCTATGCCATGGTCAACATAGTCAAAGATGGCATTATGACATTTCAAATCATGACTCAGAACAAGGTTTTATTTCATGCAATCTAAAACACATTTCTATATCATGCAAATTAGTGCAAGGTTCCATGCCATGATCAACATAGTCAAAACTATCATCTATATATTTCAAATCCTAGCCTAGAACATGCTTCTATGTTGCTCAGCCTAGAGTAAAATTTTACAAGCGCAAACTCAAATTAGCACACTCTTATCCCAGGCCATGGTCAGAGTGGTCAAATGACTCAAATTTAAAGATTCAAATGCTAGATCAAAGCATGTTCTATGCTATGAGAGGTGAAAAAATATAAAGGTAAATATATTGTAGGCCACGATATGCTCCAAACTATAGGATGTTCTAGACCGTGAACAATGAAAGTGTGCCAAGCTTAGTAGGGCTCTAACATTAGCTATACAAAAATAGATCAACAATCCACATTGAGTTCGGCATAAACCATGTATAAATACAAGATTCAACGTACCATAAGGTTGCAAGTTTCTATATAAGCTGGTTTTAAGCTGAAGAGAATGATCCGAGAAGATGAAGCAATGAAATCCAAGATCCATGAGCTCTTTCTATTTTAGATCTACGATTAAAAAAATAGCAATAAGAATAGGGGATGATCTGAATCTCTTCTTGACAAGATTTTATAGTTGGAGGCCATAAAAATCTAAACAACTTACAAAGATCAAGTTGTAGGGGATCAATGGAACACATAGTTCTCTTTATTGAATCAAATAGGAGGCTACCACCTTAGCATCTTGTTGATATGGAACTCCAACTTCCTTGTGATATTCCTAATACTTTCAAATATTTCAAATTTATTACAAAAACTATAAATAAAAGGTCAAACCCTAATTTTAAAGGGTTGACTCTAAAGTGTTTGTCTATGCT
The DNA here is from genome assembly GCA_028583015.1 of Wollemia nobilis. Classification (NCBI taxonomy): domain Eukaryota; kingdom Viridiplantae; phylum Streptophyta; class Pinopsida; order Araucariales; family Araucariaceae; genus Wollemia; species Wollemia nobilis. The sequence goes on along the minus strand of JAQPPZ010003613.1, from coordinate 5,829,998 downwards.
ACTATTGTATGCTCTCTATAAACTAATAGGAGCATTACTTAGATGTTTGTCCTAGATTTGTATCTTCTCTTCTATAGATTACAAACTCTTGAAGTCATTTCTGCTATTGCTACTATGGTTAGTCTATTCTGCTAATTTGGATTGCTAACTTAGAGCAAATTGGAATGCTTCATGTCTAAACATATGCTTGGAAAGGATTTATTTTTTTGTTAGTCAGAGTATTAATCTAATTCTATTATTTGGATTGTTAATACCCTGTATATTTGAAATAATTCTTGAAGCATGCTATTGTGCCTTAATGATGAAGATGACTGGTTTTGAATGTTTTTAGTCCTAAATATTGTCTGTTGGAAATTGATTTGTCAGAGGTTCTATGTAGATGCCAATGTTGTTAGATTTATCAATCCACTATTTATTAATTACTTTATTAATATCTTCACCATTTCTATCTCTATATTTATACATTTAACCAAGCTTAAAAGAGTCAACATATAGTAAGTTGACAAGGTATACAAGCCTACTCTAGAGGTTGGGTTGAAGTAATTTTAACCCATCCAATGTTGGGGTTTGGTTGTGATTAGTGGGTGCTCACCTTTTAAAATTATTGTAGATGATAGTCATGGTTCAAGTTTACCTTGATGTCAATTCAAACCCCAATAGTAAGGATCTTTCCTTTTTGCCATATCCTCATATTTATTTTCTATAAGTCTTTGCCTTGCATTTTGGTTTCCTATAAAAAACTTATATCTAGAATATTATCCATGATAATTTTTTTGACTTCCTTTTTTCTAGGGTAGCTACCTAAATATTTCACATTCCAAGCAATTAATATCATTGAGAATTTGGAGGAAGAAATCATCCATCAATTTTACCTTTTTGTTTTGTCTCAAATTTCTTCCTTGTTCCTCCATATTTTCCTTGTTTGACTTCCTCCTTGTAGATTGGTTTAGTTTTTATTTCTTCTATATTTGATGAATCTATAAAGTAGGGTTGTCTTTGTTCTTATTTCCATCCTTCATATCTATTTCCTAAGGTAAAAATATCCCTTGCTCCATTATCCCTCTTGTATTCTCCCTCATGGGTTTAATCTCCTCTTCCATGATAGAGGTTGGGTCTGGTTCTACTCCTTGTTGGTTTCCTAACACTACATTGGAGTATTATTCATGATTATTTGATGTGACCTGGTGAGTATCCTACTCTAATAATTCTATTTGAAAATCCCCTTCTATTTCTAAGCTTCTAAGTTGTTTGAATATCTCATATCTATTGTTTGTTCTTCTTGCTTTTTCTCCTTGTCTTTGATTACTTTGCTAATTTTTTTTGTTTGACATTCTAATTAATTTTTGGAAGTCCTCAGAGCTTGTTGGGCCTTTCCATTTATTCTAATTTACCTTCTACTAAAGATATTAGCTGACCATATTAATATTTGCTTTTGTTCCCTCTTGTTCTAGTTGATGATCCCTAACTGTTGGGCACATTCTAGCTAGATGTTCATGAGCGTGGCACACCCTACATATGAATGGAATAAAATAATAATCTAGTTGCTGAAATAAAAAAAAATTCTATTTTTTAAGGTTTATCTCCATTGGAAAAGGTTTACTAAGGTCCATTTCTATACAAATCTTAGCAAAAGTTGTTGATCCTCTCAAAATTGTTTCTCTTGATCTACACTGATAATGTTCTAGTAAGTTGCATATTGCCTTGAGTACCTCTTCTTTCTAAAATTCAAGAGGAAGGGAAAATAATATTACCCATATTGGTACTACAGTTAGCTCGATCCTCCAATTGAATCTCATATTCTATGGTTGCAAGAATAGTCCTTTTGGCTTGTGATGATACGACCCTCCCTCAAATACTTTTTGTTAGTTTGCCATTGACATGAAATCCATAAAAAAATAACCATTTTGGAGAGTTAGAATCTTGTATTCTCCTTCCATATGCCATTATTTCCTTATCCATATGTGGAGGAAGTGCATGGATGGTCTAAAACCCATGAATTTACCTATTAGGTTGTGTTTCATCTTATAATCTATCTTAGGCTATCTAATCCTCTGCTATTTCCAATATTGGTATTTATTTTTCCTATGGTAAACATTTGTTAACCCTTTCAAGAACAAAATCATTTTTTTGTCACTTTCCTATGGTGTTTATGATTTTCCTTGCCTATGTTTGACAATCGCTAAAGTTGTCTTGGGTTCCACATAGCTTATCTAGGTATGAGATTCATTATTTTGGAGGATTTGGTATCGAAGTACATATGACCCCCATTCTTGTCTATGAACCTTATTAATGAAAGACCCTCCAATAGGATTGATCCTCTCTAATGGTGTTTCTCATGAGAAAATTTTCTCCAAGCCTATGCCCTAGCCTCTAAAACCCTAGTTTGTTTTCTTAGAACTTCGATAGTATTAAGCTCAAAATTAGTATATCTTATCCAAATAAATTAAAAAATAAAATAAAATAAAAACATCTTAACTTGAATGGGGATGACTTAAAAAAATATTGGATAAACAAAATTGTCCTAAAAGACACTTAAAAATCATGAAAGTGATGGGTGGTTTTCAAGAGTCAAGAAAGTATTCATTCAGAATACTTGCCATGTATGTAAAGGAGAAGTAGTTTAGAGTGCATCAAGAAAAAATTTAAACAATATATTGAAATTTTTTCTTTTATACATCTCCATGAAGGTCATTATACTATTAATATAGGAAGCATGAAATGAAATACGTATAGTTCAAAATAAATATTAGTTAGTGTTGAGAAGCATATCTAACAATAGTAGACCTATCTAGTCTAAGAAGCGAAAGGGATTGGGTATTAAGGAGGGCATTTCAATGACTGGTACTATTTTAGATAAAAGAGAAAACACTATAGTCTTGTTGGTTGGGGACTAATGATTGTAAAAAGGATAAGAGCATGATAGATAGACAATAAAAGTATGTCAACAACAATAATTAAAAAATGTAAGAGTTTATTGGTAGAAGGAAGTAATAATAAATGAATTATGGTAATTGGAGTGAATTATGGTGAAAATACTATTGACGATAATAGCGGCCAAGGATGGTATGCTCTTTACAAGGGTCACAAGCCCAAAGAGCTTCATAACTAACCATGAATTGAGTAAACCTCGATCACCATGTAAAAACTATAAAAGGTATGAGAATGATTATAGTACTGGTTGTGGGTATTGAAGTGGTTTATGCAATCAATGTGTATTTGCAATAAAAAAGAAAATTATGATTAAATACATGCATAAAATGGTTGAAAAAATATAGAATGGAAGAAAAATAATACTCTTATAGATATTAAGGAGCAATGCTATCTATTCTCGTGTGTTTCTATTTTATTTCTAGTGATGGGTTTTGAAAAAAATGGTTTCTTTTTTAGTTTTCATGTTCTAGAAAGGAATGGTTTTGTAGGTGCAAGGGACTCTTTGGGTCCATTTTTTTATAGTTATAAATGTATATATGGCCATACAATTAAGGATAATTTTGTTATAGAATGTAAGAGAATACCTAGTAGTCATAGGATGCAAACTATGTATTTTGGTAACGTGTTAGACCACTTGAAGTTTTGGTAAGAAATGACATGTAATTTTGGATTTTTACTAATAAAAGTAAGCTCACAACATTATACCTTGTTCCCATGTTAGGTGGGTCCATCCTCTAGACACTTAGTATATACTATCAAGTGTAATTTATAAATCAATTATTAATAACTCATTATAATAAAATTAGTATAACATTTCATTGGAAAGGAATAAAATGAAACATGTGATTTATTTTAGAATCTTGTTTTTTTTTTAAATGAAAGGTGCATGGGAAGCTAAAGAATGAAAATCATCATTAATAGGGTTAATAAAATTAATATTAGAAGCTAGGTTTATAAAAAGTAAACTTCTATGGATGCCTCTAAATTTGTCTAAGAGAATAATCAATCAAATTATAGAAAATACATTGTGTTAATAATAACACTACAAGATAAAGACATACCTTAAAGAATTTTGAAACAGATCTTGATAGTACTTGAGCCAATATCTTTATGAAGGTCACTTTTTATCTTATGATAGTCTGGATGATAGGATTATAAAGTATATATATGCTATTCTTTTTAACCTAGTAAATGCATATGCAAAATTTTACCTCAAGTTTGATCTATTTCTCATTAAGAATGAGTTTCAATATAAAAATAAGGTCGTATTATTGATTGCAACCTCATTTTGATAATGTAAATTGATGTTTTTAACTTTTAACATTCTAAAATTAACATAGTAATAATCTCAAAGTGGTCAATTCTAATGCGAGAGTATATAATGTTTTTAAAACTAATGTCATATAAAGGTGACATTAACATAATATTAGAACATGTGGTATAATGACACAAATTCAATGCATCTGATTCAAAAATTTAATTATAAAATTAAAAAATAAAAATAATAATTATCATACATTTTTAGCCACATGAATAATTAAATATATATTACTTAATAATTCTTATAATTAATTACTTTGTTTTTAATAATTATTATAAAAATATATTAAAATTATTTTAAATATATATTTATGAAATCAAAATGGTTGTCACCCATAATATAGCTTGACTATATCGTTACCATAGTTCAAAGAATCATAGTATCATGTTACTCCAACAAATCATATTATCATGGTATTGTGCACATACTATTGCATCCCATATATCATTGTTTCACACACTCTTGACTCTTATATATATATATATATATATATATATATATAGAGAGAGAGAGAGAGAGAGAGAGAGAGAGAGAGAGAGAGATTAGTCAAAATATAGTGGAGTTATATCTAACATTTTGAAAATTATATTTATATTGCCTTAACAAGATTTGAACTTGGGTCTCCTCCTTATTTAAACTATTAAGCTCATGTCATTTGATTTAATTATTAGAATATATTAAAATAAAACATATAATTACTTTTTATATTTTAGTCCCAACCCCCTTAACATTTATTTTAAAATAGGTTTAATTTTTTGGATAAATATGTTTAGAAGGGGATTGAAAGGGCTCCATCCCTTTTACATAAACTTCCTTACAAGTAGATCATAAATTACGAAGAAAATAAGGTGCCAAGTCCATCTGAACTATTAAAAATCATAAAGAACCAACCTGAAGCACCTAATAAAGAAACACACAAACTACACCACCAAAAACAATAAAAACTAGACAATAGTTGATTTTACAAATATAACTCTCTACCATATATAGATTGGGACACCCATAACAATCTATCCCAAGAGTTGATCCCCAAGATTTAGCTTCTTCCAATTGGAAAGTGAACATCATTAGGCTACTTTGACTTCTTCTTAACCATAAATTCAATAAGTTGAAGTGGGAAATTATCTTCCCATATAATAATATCCTAAGCCTCCAACCCATGTTTACCAGTAAATCTATAGCTCCATTCTCCTCTTGATAAACATGCTTCAACTAAAGGTTGTGTCAAGACTGAAAGATCTCTTTCATCCCTACAATCATATCTACAATGCTCCAACCAACTTTTTATATTCCTTTTAAAATATTTATAAGGTTTAGGGAGTTCCCTTACAGAATAATATTTCTATAACACCCTTATTTGATTAACTTAGCCCCTATGAAAAAGGATTGAGCCTCAGAAAAATTGTTAGACTAGATGGATAGAGGTTTAGGAAAAGGCTTGCACAACCATCCCCCTAGAATACTTAAAAAATCCACTCACACCAACATGCCTCAAGTTCCATTTTGCAACACCATCCATCCATCCATATAGAGGGGGTTCCTAGTTAACTTTTAACCTTAAAGACATCAACATATTCACACAAATTAAAGGCTTCAAATTACAATGAATAACAATGACTTCCTTAAGTCTACTTTTAGTTACCTTAGGAAAGGATAAGGTCTAAGAGTTATCCACAATAGCATTGAGGATACAAAAAGCAACCATAGAAGTCTCTCTTTTCCTATTTTCAAAAGCCCTATTATTTTGCTCCTTCTAGATTCTCCACAGAAAATGGGGAAGGCAAAACCTCCAAAGAGCTTTCAATATACCACTATTGAAAGGAGGATCCCACTACACAAATAAATCTTCTATAGAGGCTAGGAATATCCAAGGAACATCAAAGGGTTCCAAAACCTTCTTTAAAATTTGTCTAACAAAGGAACATTCAAGAAAAAGATGTTGAACCGATTCCAAATTTTGTTCACACAAATAACATCTATTTACAATAGGGATGCCTCTTTGTGTAAGTTATCAATTGTTAAAATTCTATTTTGGACCACCAACCATAAGAAGAAAGCTATTTTAGGGATGAGCCCTTTAATCCAAAATTTTATCACTAGAAACCAACTTCTACCTTATGTCTCAAGCAAATGGTATTCAAACTTAATAGAGTATTTTCTATTATTTTCCTCCTTCTATAGACACCTAAAACACGTCGTGTTTAGGAGAACTACTCACATGGGCACATTCATAGATCATGTGACTAAACCTTGGAACCTTCCAAGTGCCAAAAGTGGTTTTCACCACTCATCTGGGGCAGTCTTAGCCCATCCAAGCCTGGCCGCTATGAACCAGAGTGGCTGAATCTTGGCCACTGAAGCTCAGAGCGGCCAATCCCTAGCCACTGCAGATGACAATGGCTAGACCCTAAAATGCAATTTGCCATCAAACCAGCCTAATATCGGGTGGAAGTGGTAGTTTGCATGCAATAAGGCCGAGCGGGGACAACTTTGCATTCCTCCTCATAGCCAGTCTACATGAGAGACTCAAGTCTAGATTTAGACATCAGTTAACTGGCCCTCAAGGGTAGACAAAGACTCAAATTCTCATGCTAACAAATAGTTTGTATGCAGGATTCAGTCCTAGGGTTTTTAGACCTAAACCTAGGACCTCAACACAATATAAGGTGCAAACCTAAGAGCACCAAGGGGACTTTTTTATCATTTTGGAGGGAGATATCGTGGAGAGATTTTTGAGACTTGAAGAGCTTTTCTTGCAGCGAAGCCCTATCGGATCGGAGAGCAAATTGGAGCACCTTTTAGGAGCAATGAAGTGCTAGCCGACTGAGGGGTTATCATCTACAGGATATTCAATACATCAGACAAAAACGATAATCATTTCAACATCAACAAAGCCTAGATCCATAGCCTTGGAGCAATAGAGATAGGTTTTCATCTTAGCAGCCACTATCTCGGATAGTGGCCCATAGGCCTAGTCTAGGGTTCTTAGCATTAGTTTCCTTTCATTTAGCTTATTACATGTTTTCATGCCATTAGCATAGATCTGATTTATTTCATTTACTTGCATTCATAGCATTAGTTTCTATTGTCATTGAGCATATTTCTGTTTATCATTAGGGTTATCACTAACAACCTCATCCGGGGAGGCAATCTCGGATAGTTGAGCGTTTGCTATTGTTTTCATGCTTGCAGGACTACAGGTTCACTGGATAGGTTATCAACATACGAAAGCAAGAGGATCCCTCTAGGAACCAGACCTAGAGAAGGAGGCATCTGTAAGCCCTCATACAGTTCCATGTGCATCACTGGGAAGCCTACGAGAGCGCATCTCCCCTTGCGAGGGGATATCATACATCTGCTGCCCTATTTTGTAAAATCTATATCAAATGAAGGGAATCCCTTAGAGGGATCTATATGTAACCGAACTTGAGAAAAAGCAATAAAAAGCATTATCTATTCATTTCTTTGTATTTTGGTTGTATCTTTCATTTAATGCATGATTAAGTAAATAATATTCACAAATAGAGTAGTGGACGGTGCATCGCTTCCCTAGGGTCGCTACAGATGGCGATCATGGTGGGACCCCACCAAGTTTTTTTTTTTGTCGATTATTGACTCGGGTTTTTGTGTGTAGGTTTAGCTGCTCTGGTCTACAACGGCCCATAGTCTTAGCCGCTCCTGCTAACAGTGGCTAGAAATCAGCCACTCTGGTCAACAACGACCAGAGCTGGAGTGTAGCAGAGGATAAAATATTTGTTCTCTGAGCTGGATTAGAGGTTGGTACAATTTTTTGATGATTTATGGTTCTCTGTCTACTTCTGTTTTCCTAAAATAGTGAAATTAAGACACATTTTGATTTGGAAACTAAGGAATGGAAAGGAAAGAACTTGCATCTTGCACATCTTAGGGTTTTTCTTAGATTTCCACTAGGCATTGCTAGGAACAATGACTTATGCTTGTAAAGTCCACCCTAGAATCCAGCGTGCTAGAAATTATGTGTTGGTTTGCTTGCTTTGAGGCCCTACTAGAGGCCATATTTGCACAAAATAGAGTGCATCCATGAAACTCATATTAGTTTATGCATCTTTCTGAAAAGTGAAATGTCATTTATATTAGGCATATAGGAAAGAGTCATTGCTATTGTATGATGCATTTTACTTTATGCAAATTTAAAATGAACCCCACACATGCACACATATTTTAAACATTGGGGAGTTGGATTTCATCACCAACCCTCAATTCAGTCCGGTGACGTTGGCATTCATCTCCTTCCATCGGCTTGCCCCCTAGATCTTTCTAGAATGGAATAAGGAACTTCTTTATAGTGGTACTAAGTTACTCATGTTCAAACTATCTCCCACTATTGGAACAATCATTGGTTCAGAGTGGAAGAGCTAGGCGAACCCCCCACTAGGACTTCAGTGGTGTACCCTAGTTTCTTTTGAGAAAATCATGTTTGGCATGGGTGTTCTTGATTCCCACTATGGATGAGTCTCCTCATTCTAAATCCAAAACAAGAGCAAGAAAACAAGAACAACAACACATCAAAATACACCAAATAGTTTAGGGCACACATAAATTGGTAATCAAGATAAACACTTGCTTGATATTGTTTGGCTATCTCTAATTGCAACACAAAATATTAATTCACAAACACAATGGTCAAAACTAGAAGTAAACATCCTCGGTCCAATACCGAGGTAGAATCTGAAACAACACACACCCATAGGTGAAGTCATAGTACTCATAAGACCATGGGATGCAGTTCCATGAGCCTAAGGGGTGATAACTCAACCCTTGGGGGTTCTCCTCGAGAAACCCCAGTTAGGGAGACACATCATGGAAGCAAATCACCTAAACACAATGAGGCTTCAAGGCCTCCTTCATCATGGAGACATGAGGAGCCCTCAAGGCCCTCCTCTCAACACATAGAAACTTCTCAAAGACATGAGGAGGCTTCAAGAGCTTCCTCCCCACATGGACATAAAAGGGGTTCTAGACCCAATTCTTCACATAGGGATGATGAGGTTTCCCCACCTCCATCCTCATGGAGAAAAGGTGGGGCCACAAAGCCTTCATCACCAAAAAGACACACAAGAGTCACAACATCTCAAACTTCACATGAGACTCTTAGAATAGGTCTACCCACTGAAGGGCATGAAACTAGAGCTACATCTAGTCATAGACATCAAATAGAAGATACCCTTCACACAAGAGGAAGGGTTCCAATATATTATGACCTCATTGGAGTAAATGGCACCCCATGGGATCAGCCATGGAAAACAAGATAGTTAGATGAGTTGGATCGGTTTCATTCGAGGCCAACTCCCAGAACCATAGCCATAGAAAATTTTGCATCTGGAAGTTCACAAAGTGTTACTTCTAAATGCACCACCCAACCTGGGGAAGCTTCAAAGTGACCCCATAGTACACATATCGAGTCTGATCATAGAGGCACTTATCAACACACTGAACAAGTCACATTAGCTAGCAAGAGCAAAGAAATAGTGGAAACCCCTTCGAGGAATCTATGAATCAGAACCACAAGAACAGAATCAGACAAACATGAGTCTTCTTTAATAGCGCAATCTGACCACGTGCGATGGTTAGAAAATGCATTATGCAAAGAGCGAGAGCTAGTGGAAGCTCTCGAGCATGACAAACAAAGAGAAAGGCTCTTGCACCAACATGAGCAATTTAAGAGAACAAGCTGAGCAGCTAGCTCGTATCAATTTACAAGCAAATGGTGATGATCACCAAAGAGATAAATGTGCTGACTCACCAAGAGAAGGGTGCACTAGGCAAGAAGACAGCCCACAATGAAACCACCACTCAAATCATGAACAAAATCAAACTGGTGGGGAAAGGGTAAACATGATAAATCAGGATCAAACACATCCTGAATCCCCTCATAGGAGGGAAGAGAATAGAACAAGTCAAGTGGATAGAGGGTTACCTCCATTACCACCATGAGTGGGCCTACAAGAAGAGGAACTCCTCACCTCAAAGGCATTCTAGGCACTCACTAAAAATATGAAGTCCTTTGAGAAGCAAGATACGGCTGGGAACCAACCAACATTGAGTAAAATACACAACCAACCATTGTGCCCATCAGTTCCTAGCCCTGCATATCCTAAGCACTTTGAGATGCCTAGGTTAGAAAAATTCAAGGGTGAAGAGGATGCACAAGAGCATGTTACCAATTTCATCAATGCATGTTTTCATCTTGAAGACAATGATGCTCTTATGCTGAGAACTTTCATTATGACATTTTTGGGGGCTGCCACCCAATGGTTCAACCAACTTCCCAAGCACAACATATCCACTTTTGAACAACTAGTAAATGCTTTCCTAAAATATTTCTCCTTTGGTGCTAAAAATAAGGTGAACCTTTCAGACCTGGCCAACTTAAAACATTATGATGATGAGCCAGTAATGGATTATGGGGATAGATGGAGAAAATTCATGGTAAAGTTATCATTCTCCATCCCCATAGAAGAGATTGTCCGCATGTTCACCAAGAGTTGTTCTAAACACATCTCCCTCTTGCTACAACTTCAACAATATCCTTCATTTGAGGAAGCCTTGGCATAGGCCAAACTCATTGAGGACATAAAAGTAGATGAGGGAACCATTAAGCTCCGAAAAGAAGGAGTGGAACAAAAATGGCAAGAATGACAAATACAAGTAGAAGTAGGAAACCCTGCTCTAGTTAATCAAGTAGTATTGGCTGCACCTAAGTATGGGGTATGCAACAACCCTAAAATTATCAAGCACAACCCCCACCATCCAATTATGATCAAAAGAACAATCAAGGGTGAAATAGAGAATGCAAGCCACCTCACTATTTTACACCTCTTTCAGAGTCAATGCAATCAATTTTCAACCAGTTGAGCGAGGTTGGGAAGATCAGATTCCTTGATGTACCTCTTTTAGATCCCAACCATCCTAAGCCAAAAGGATATAGGGAAGATCAATTTTGCCCTTATCATAGAATATCAGGGCATGAAATTGAAGTGTGCATTGGTTTCAAGAACCAGGTGCAAAATATGATTGAAGTAGGAGAACTTAAAGTTGACAACCCATTGGCTCTTGATAATAGAGATATGGGCATATACAAAAACCTACTGCCAAACCATGAGGTCCCTAGAGGGCAAGGTGCCCAAGTCAATCAGGTTTGAATCGATACACCTACCCATGGATGCATTGGGATGGTTGAAATTGTCAATATAGCAACTAGGAGTAGATGATATGGTCAACCATAACCTCCTATGGCTCCCATTAATGTCCCAGCTACACCTAGGTAGAGGTAGGGGTAAAACAACCTTCTAGGTCCACCAACTCGACCTATGGTAACTATTTGGAGTAGACTAGAACAAAACTTACAAATGACTCCGACCAAGCTATCTATCTATGAGCTCATACAATAGTCCCCAAAGCATAGGGAGACTTTAATGGATATTTTGAGATCAATTGAGCTCCAACCACAAGATTCAAATGCATTCACTCATTTTGTGGGACAAGTACAACAATGCCAAGAACCTGTAATTCAATTTTATGATCATGAGATTAAGATAGTACCTACTACCTTACTAGACCCTCCACTGCACATTGTTGCATCAGTCAATGATTTACCTTTTAAGTGGGTCTTGATCGATACAGGTTCATCAATCAACATCATCACAACAACAACAATAGGGCACCTTAAGATCCCCAAATCCAATATCATTCTAGGAGCCTACACGTTAAGAGCTTTCAATGATGCTTTATGCTCTACTATGGGAATGATAGTCCTACCCATTAAGGTGGGGCATAAGACCATCCCTATGATGTGTCATGTCTTGGAAGGGGCCATGCAATACAACATCCTCCTAGGGCATCCTTGGATAAGAGATATGAAGTGTGTGCCTTCGATTTTACACCAATGTGTCAAGTATGTGCATGATGACAAAGTCTATGTAGTTTTGGCTGATGAAGAGCCATTCAAATATGTCCATCAGGTGGATCTTCTAGGAGATTTTGTGATTCCTTCCACCCACCTGTATGTAGGACCTTCATCTCCAACTATGCAACTAGATGACAGAGACAAAGGGGTACGAAAAGACCCATCCACATCGGCACCTCCTCTTGCACCCAAAACAACTGATGCTTCTAAGAGACCATCAATGTCTAAACCTAAAGACAATCAGAAGCTAAAGGTACCCTTAATCGAGGAAGAAAAACCCAAGGAATTGCTAACTATAGCCATTGCAGAAATCCCAAGTCCCATGGAAGAAGAAGATCTCCAGGATCAAGCAGAGGAAATACTAGAACCCACTTCGCCAGTGTCATCTGTAGGGTCATCCACATCACATGCGACAATACACTTGGCAAGTACAGGGATAGGAGAGTACCTTGTGTAGAATATAACATTCACACCCATCATTGAGTCTACACAAGACATGGGATGACCAAAAGACCTAAGACCACTAGTGGGAATAGTGGTTCCACTTGGAATCCCTCCCAACTAGACCAAATTTATCTATGCTGGCCTGGACTACGCCCATAAGTCTTTAGATGTAGAAGAGGATAATGATGAACTATTCATTATTAATGTTCATTACCTCTCTAATCTTGAGTTTGCTCTAAGCTACTTTGAACATTGCCATTGGCATGGTTATGGTCTTGGTATATATGAGCAGGGGCGTAGGCGGCCATGCGAGCCATAATACCAACTTCCCACTGACAAGTTTGGGTTAGGTTACCACATCAGAGGTCAAGATGACTCTCTAGTAGTAGCCTTGGATAGATTAAGCTTGGGGTTAGGAGAAGACATCAATTTTATTCCTTATCACCCCACAAGACATCTGATCAATAGATAAGTGGTCATGGTAAACATACCACCACTAGAGATTTATCATCCAAACTTCTCAATTGATGCCACCCCTATAGGTTGCATCTTGTGGGATGAAGAGTGAGAAGAAAATGGATATGTGGCAAGTGATGATGAAATACAGGTAAGCTTAGCCTATCATGGGCCTCACTATTTATAGAGCCTTACCTGGTCTAGCCATAATGAGAGTGGATACATATCGGATGAAAGTGGCTATGAGTCAGAGGACTCAATAGAAAGAGCCTACCTAGGGCCAAGGCAGTGGCCCCATAGCTTGGGGTAAGAAACTAATGCAAATGGCATCTTCATAAGTGATGAAGAATATGAGGATGAAATAGAGATGGCCTACTTGGAGCCAAGACATGTGCCCCTTGTCTTAGGACCACATACCAATGCTAATGGTTTTTGGATAAGTGATGATGACTTTGAATATGAGACTGAGATGGCTTATCTTGGGCCTCACCATTTGTGATAAGTCAACATGTTGGTAGAAAGAGAAGTGGCACTTCATGCCATAGACCCTAGCTTGTAGTTTTTGGGAAGACCTATCGACTTAAATGCCATTTATCATGCAATCAATCCCCCTCTACCTACGTTTAGAGAGCTCTTGGAACCCAATGATCCTATTATCCGGCCTGCTCATGGGCTAGATCTGAAGATTCCTTTTCCTCTAGAGCCTCATCATGAGTATGGAAGGAAAACCTATGAGATAAGATTTCACCCATGTGGTCTTGGAGATTTCATTCCATCCATCAATACAATCTCCATTGATTTGACCACTCCACTTCATAACCTAGTAGATCCTACCAAACCATTGTATCTTGATATAGATGCTATTGATTGGGATCATGTTGATTCACCTATAGAGCTTGAGGATATTTTCCCTAATGAAGAGGTGTTACAACCATTTCATTTTGCATCAGGCTGTGCATATGATGTATTCCATGCTAGTTTGGATCCTGAGTCAGTAGGACCTATAAATCCTATCGATGACATTCATTTAATACCCACACCTCACCAGCTAGAGGATGGGTCACATATGGCTATAGAAGTGACTTTCGAGGTGGACATTAGTGATGATCCTACTCAACCAAAGAAATTCAAGTTCAGAGAAATTCTATCTCCAGAGGAACAAGCCATCATAATTCCTCTCCTCAAGGAGAGGCTAAATATTTTTGCTTGGACTTACAAAGACATGCCAGGGCTTGATCCAAAGTTAGTTGTACACAACCTTTCATTGGATCCCATGAAGAAGCCAATCAAGCAAAAGTTGAGGAAAATGCATCCAACCATCGCTTTGATGGTGAAGAATGAGTTACAAAAGTTGTTGGATGTGATTTTCATAGTTCCTATTGACTATCCTGAATGGGTCTCGAACATGGTGCCCATGGGAAAGCCTGATGAAAGAGTCCATATTTGCACAGACTTTAGAGACTTGAATAGGGCAACTCCAAAGGATTCATTCCCATTGCCAAACATAGATGCTCTTGTTGATGCCACTATAGGCCATGAGATGCTCTCCCTAATGGATGGGTTTTTTGGATACAATCAAATCTGAATCAAACCCGAAGACCAACATAAGACCACTTTCATTACTCCATGGGGAACATTCTATTACAAGGTAATGCCATTTGGCCTAAATAATGTTGGTGCCACATATCAATGGGCCATGACATACATCTTTCATGACTATATGCATAAAATATTAGAGGACTACATGGATGACTTGCTGGCCAAGTCTTTATTGCGGTAAGAGCATGCTGAAATCCTTGAGAAAGTCTTCGATCACCTCATTGAGCACAACGTCAGATTGAACCCTAAGAAGTGCGTGTTTGGCATGACTTCTGGTAAGCTCTTGGGTTTCATCATTTCTAAGAGAGGCATTGAATTCGATCCTACAAAGGTAAAGGCTATATTGGAAATGGCCACCCCTACCAACATTAGGGAGTTAAGAAGCCTACAAGGCAAGGTAGCATCCATAAAATGATTCATTGCTCAATTATCAGATAAATGTCGACCCATGAATCGGCTGCTATGCAAAGGAGTCCCTTTTCATTGGGATGAAGAGTGCCAACAAGCCTTTGTAGAGATCAAAACTTACCTAGCAACACCACCAGTATTGGCTCCACCAAGGCCAGACGTACCATTTTTACTATACATATCGGCTACTAATTTTACTTTGGGCACCATGTTGGCCCAAAATAATGCACAAGATAAAGAGCAAGTCATATATTACATCAGTCACACCTTGGTGAGTTATGAGCTAGGGTATGCGTATGTAGAAAAGTTGTGTTTGGCAGTGGTCTTTGCAACCAAAAAGTTGTGACACTACATGTTGAGCCATACGACCTACGTTATATCAAAACAAAATCCTTTGTAGTACATGATGAACAAGACCTATCATAATACACGTACTACAAAATGGATCATGCTATTGATAGAATTTGATCTAGAATTCATAAGCCAAAATTCCATCAAGGGACAAGTCATAGCTGATCAATTAGCAGAGGCACCTCTTCAGGATAGCAAGCCTCTCACCATAGAATTGCTCGATGATGTAGTCTTTGCATTATCAGATCCACCCAAACTCAAAGAACCTAAGAAATAAAGAGATATGACATTATTCTTTGATGGTTCGAAGTGTGAACAAGGAGGTGGAGCAGGGATTGTCTTTATCACACCGTAGGGTGCTCCATTGCCCTTATCATTCAAACTAGACTTCCCTTGCACAAACAATAACACAGAGTATGAGGCCCTAATCTTGGGACTCCAAATAACCATCACAATGGGCATTAAAATATTGAATATCTTTGGTGACTCCTTGCTCATAGTAAATCAAGTCAAAGGATTGTTCCAATGTAGGTGCCCACTCCTAAAATCTTACAAGGAGCTTGTTGACACTTACCTAGCCCGACTAGAATGGTATGACATCGAGGCAATCCCTCATATGTCAAATATATTTGTAGACACCATGGCATATTTGGGATCCTTAATCCCTTAGAATCTATCTATTGATTTCACAACCATTCATGTTAAGGTGCTCGTGCACTCAATGATACAATATGAGGCTATTGACAATCTAGAGTCAGTCAACATGATCAATATTGAACCAAATCAGGAGTGGTCCTTCAGAGCTAGAGAGTTCTTACAGATGGCACCTTGGGGATCTTTGATCTCCCAAGGTCCTATGGAGTGTGGTGCAACCATTCACCATAGGGTTGTCTCTCAATCTGTATTCACGAGTTCTAGAAAGTAGGAGGAACATGCCATATTTTCTATAGAAATTATGGCTTACCAGGATTGGCTTTCCCAAGTGTGGGATTTCTTAAAGCTTGGAATGGTACCACAAGGCCTATCACATGTTGAAATATGAACATTTAAATAGAATGTAACAAGGTACATCTTGTTGGGAGAGATCCTTTATAGGCGAGGTTATGATGGAATGCTCCTTCATTGTCTTGAGCTACAGGAAGCATCTTGGGCAATTTTGTAGGCTCACGATGGTACGTGTGGTGGTCACTTTAGTGGCATGGCCATCATTAAGCGCATCTTGAGAATGGGTTACTATTGGCCCACTATGGAAAAATACTATTGCGAGTATGTCAAGAAATGCATTAAATGCTAGCATCATGCAAACCTCACACATTTGCCATCACAAGCCTTGCAACCCATCCAGGTAGCATGGCCCTTCTCGTAGTGGGGACTAGACTTAGTTGGGAATATCTCACCCCCATCCTTAGGCTGACACACGTTCATCATAATGACCATTGAGTATTTCACCAAATGGGTTAAAGTGATCCCCTTGACATCGATAATTGGACCAAGGATTGTGGAGTTTATACTCCATAATATCATAAGTCATTTTGGGGTCCCTTCAAAAATAATATCGGATAATGGGCCATATTTCAAGAACAAAAATGTGTATGCTTTGATGAACAAATACCATATTCAACATAGTTTTTCAACACCCTATTATCCACAAGCAAATGGGCAAGCAGAAGCCTCAAACAAAATAATAGTCTCCATCTTGAGGAAGATGGTGAAAGATAATCATAAGGATTGGCATCTACAATTACCTCTTGCATTATGGGCATACAGGACTAGTGTGCGGATGCCCACTGGGGCAACACCATTTTCACTTGTATATGGCACTGAGGCCATCATGCCCCTAGAGTTGGAAATTCCAACCCTACGCATAGCATTACAGGACTTCATAGATGATGACACCGTGCGACAAGCCCACCTTGATCAATTAATGCTTCTTGATGAACGTCGATTCAATGCCTTGGAGCATCTTCCATTTATTAGGATCACCTTGCATGAGCTTACAATAGTAAAGTCCACTTAAGAGAATTCAAAGTTGGAGATCTTGTGCTCAAAGAAAACCAACAAAACTCAAATCTTCTCGCACCTACGAGATAAATTTATGGTAAATTGGATAGGTCCATACATAATCTCGAAAAGGGTTGGGCCTGGAGCATATCACCTCACATCATTGGATGGTGTTGAAGAGCCTGAGCCTCTCAATATCATCCACTTGAAAAAAATCAAATATACATAAAACACAAAAACATTCAAATATACATAAAATACAAAAACATTCAAATATGTCATAAAATTACAAACAAATCATAAAAACATAAAATATTCAAAAATAAAAATGCTCCAAGGGTATCTTCATGCCGCTTGGTCAAATTCAATCAAAAATGCTCCAAGGGTATCTTCATGTCGCTTGGTCACCTCAATAAAAAATGCTCCAAGGGTATCTTCATGTCGCTTGGTCAAAATCAATTAAAAATGCTCCAAGGGTATCTTCATGCCGCTTGGTCAAATCAATCAAAAATGCTCCAAGGGTATCTTCATGTCGCTTGGTCAAATTCAATCAAAAATGCTCCAAGGGTATCCTCATGCCATTTGGTCAACCCCTAAAAGCCCCAAAGGCACAATAAGCCCTTTGGTCAAAAAAATAATCAAAAGCACAAAAACAATACAAAATAATCAAAAATACAAAAACAATGCAAAATAATAAAATACAAAAACATTTGCATCCACATAGCTGCATTACATTCATATCCATTGCATTTGCACATGTTATGATCACAATCTTGCAAATGATGCCACAATTTGTATCACAACCACAAATCCATCTTCATCCATTCATCCATGTGTGTAACTGTGTTTTTCAACACAACCATTTAATGTTGCTATACATAATAGGATAAGGTTTTCTGGTCATTCAACCATATCTAGTGGTCTTATCAACTTTTGTGGAAAGCCATCTTGATTAGTAGAGGGTAAGGTCTAGTGGTGATAGTGCCTAGCATACTTCAGAATCCCATCACTAATTAAAAATAATAAAATCCTAGTTGGTACAAGGGAAAGATAAAAGTTGCAAAAGTGGTCTAGGTTACCTTAAGCGAAAAGGGTCTTCCTTGCTTATCCCCCTGTGCGACCGGTTCAAAGGTGTTGAGAATTGGCAAAAGGACAAGTTCCACCCTACCTAGTTAAATCCCTTGCTTTCATTAAAACAAGAAAAATCCTAGAGTCAAGAAAATTCAAAAAAAAAAACAAGTGATTATCATCACTACATAAATCCCTTGCTTTCATTAAAACAAGAAAAATTCCAAAGTCAAGAAAAATTCAAAAATCAAAACAAACAAGTGATTATCATCTCTACATAAATCCCTTGCTCAAGAGAAAAAAAATCAATAAAAAATAAATAGTGATTTTCATCACTAAGCATGAGCAAGTATCCCAAATAAAATGAAGAAAATAAGGGAATGGAGCTTGAATCCCTGGAATTCTCAACATTGTACAAAATTGGAAGGTGATCCCCATTACAGGTTTGGTGTACAACCATGCCTGGCAATGGTGATACCCTTACGCATGATGATATGTCTATCACAATAGCATCTTGCATTTGTGTAGACCAATATTTGCATGTGGATGAGCTAGCTTTAGGTAACCCAATGCTACCTAGTGGTATAGTCCAACTAAGTCCAACATAGGATCATATGAACAATTGAGGATCCCCGATCTTAGCAATGGGCTGAAAGAATCCTACCTGACATCGGAGGAAATGCTTGAGTTCTATCTAAATATATTCATTTGCACACACAGGGATAATGAGTATCTAGGTCCATGATGAAAGCCTTGCTTTTCAAAAGTCTTGTATGGTCAGTACATAATTGTTGATAGGGTAACTAGAGTGTTTGAGTCTCAGGAAAAGCCTCAAAACTTCCTACATAGCAACAAATCATATCATCAATCGCATCATCAATTTTCTTTATGAGGTTTTGTGAATTAAAGGGTATTAACAAAGTAGGCTAGATACTGGATAGATGTCAGAAATGATATTTAGATGACCACTGACTATTTTGTATCTTTTAAATTACAGAAGCTTATCAAGAAACTACACACATTCCATGCCATTACATTTCACATATGGATGCTTAAATAATTAATTCTTGTGATAAGAGTGATTATTTACATTCATAACTAATATACTTTCTATGGTGTCACCCATTAGATTGTGAAAATCATATCATATGCATTCCTTATGTTTTAAGTGATTAAAGCATATAGGTTCATTTACATTAGATCAAAAACCATGTAGATAATACATTTCACACATTGCATTTGCCACATCATAACATAAGTCGAATGCATACAACTAAAAGCAAAATTAAACATGCATTTAACAAATAACATTGCATCCATAAATACATAGATCATCAATCATTCATCTACACCTAAAATCAGATCATTACATCCACATGCATTACATCATATAGCCATAATCAAAGCACATGAAACCCCATAAACATCCACATATGCATACATCATAATCCATCTATGCACACCATCATAAATCCATCACTAAGTCAACTCATGATACATCACATCATGACATGATAATCAAATCATATAAGCATCTACATAAGCATCCATTCAAATATCCACATCATCATAAATATTACCTATCATCTAACACATACATCAACTCATCATAATTCCATCATCACATCGCATAAATAAAACAAAAATATAAGCAATAAATGATACACATAATGAATCATAATGCAAATATCTCATATAAATATGTGTCTCAAATACATGGATGTACAAAAATACCCATGGGCTATAGTCATATAGGTCAGTTGACCTCAAAAATAAAATTCAAAGTGCATCATCAATCAAACTAGGCCTATGCCCCCTGTAGCACCACCCCTTGTGGTGGGATCCCTAGGAGAGTGATGTGAGCTAGATCCTACTGGTCTCTCTGTATGAGTCTGGGTCCTCTACCTAGGTCGGATGGAAGACTACCCTGATGTGGAGCACCCACTAACCTGTGATCCACCTACACCTACCCTCTCCCTAGGAGTGGCTCCTAGCCTCCTAATCTACATCGAGAGAGCGGTAATGTAGGCTGCATCATCAAAAATATTCACCTCATACTCATCTAGCAAACCTTACATCTGCCTAGTCTCTACCCCTAGATCTACCTCTGTAGGAACCTATGGTGTAGGAGGATCAACAACAATCTACATCCTAGTAGCACCTCCCTCGATAGCAGCCTACAATACTTATATCTATCGTGAGCTATGCTATAGTAGCATCTCACTGTACTATAGTGGCATCTCACTGTGCTATAGTGGCATCATTACCTGGAGATCTTGGCCGACTGGAGCTCAAACTCTACCTCATGCAGCTATGCCCTAAGAGGAGAATCTCTCTCCTTGAGATCCAACTCCTCCTCCTCCTCCAGGAGCCTCCTGCTCCTCTGCTACCACCTACTCTATCGGTTGGCCCCATCCCTCAGTCCTAGCTTGGACTCTATGCCCTACTAGATCTACACCTCCATCACTGCCATCATCCTCATGGCCTAGACTACCATCACCATGCCACATCTGATCCCCCCACCACTATGCAAAGGCATCTATCACTCCCCTATTGACACCTACATCAACTATTGGGGCATCCTCATCGATAAGCTCTATAATCCATGGTAGGGGAAGGTCTCTCTCTACTGTAATGCACCTGTATAGGACTGGGACAAATGGCACATCCTATTGCAATCCATACTGATGAAGGACATGAGAGTAGAAGAAATACTCTCTGATGTTGACCTTGCGGCCAATGATCCATCGCTCGTATCGCATCCTAGCTATGAATCTGGCTGGATCATCCCATGTTGGGCACTCATGATATGGGTACCATATGATATCTCGGGCCTATAGCCTAGTGAAAGTAGCAATGTAATGGGGGAGCTCCCCACATGAGGGTGGCTCTTGCACTTCTCATGCTCTCGAGCCCATCTGGTAGCATAACACTACATCGAACCATCTATAACTATAATCTCTAGGGAGCCCTCTAGGATGATCTATATGGATATGCTCCCATCCCCATATCTATAGGAGCAAGCTACATGTGATGCTGACATGACCCCATCGATGGATGTGATACAACTCATCATAGCACTACGCTAGCAAAGACCTCCCCCATGCATAGATGATAGGCTCCTCACTGTCCACCAAATCTTGAACCATCATGAGGAGGTTCCACGGGAACCTCAAGCCTAAGTAGTCTAGGATAAGAACATTGTTGACAACCATCAGCAACACCGCATGCCTCTTAGAGAAGACCCTCTCCCTGTACCATCGTAGAATAGATACACCACTAGATTTGTTGTCCTAGAAGGTAGCCACAACATGCCTCCCGAACACCCTAGAAAAGACTACCTCATGGTCATTAGTGGTCGAAGAGACGATGGCCACTCCATCAAAAGGAATCTAAAATCCTATATACATCCTTCGATGTGATAGTCATCTCATCGGTAGGAAGGTGGAAGGTATTAGTCCGAGGATCCCATCGGTGAGCCAAGGTCATGAGGTAGGCCTGATCCGACATAATCTAGGGAAGCTTGGTCACATACTGTAATCCATGAGCCTTGAACCATGCCCAGTCCATAGCATCCATACGAGGTAGGAGGTCAAGCAAGAGCTTTGGGTCTCGAGCCCGAGTAGTAAGAATCTAAGGACAAGAATCAAGGTATAACTATAGTGCATCTAAGGCATAAAATATAATAAAACATGGAAAATGATGCAAATAATGATAGACTATCCTAAGTCTAAGTGAAAAGAGCAATAAATGCACCTAATCATGCAAAAAAAAAATTAATCACCTCAAAATCCAAAAAAATAAAAAAAACCTAAGGCTTCTTGGTCGCTCTCTCATCTACGGACCAAGAATCGGCCACTGAGGCTGGCAGCGGCTAGGCTCCAATGGTCAAATTTTTGACCATTGGGATTTGAACCGGCTGCTGCCATCAACAACGATCGAGCTACGGGCTGAAATGGCCACTCTGAGTGGTAGTGGCCGATGGGCGACATGACAAACGTGTATGCCCTAGGCCAAAAATACCAAAAAAAATTTAAAAATCAAAAATGGGGACAAGCCCACCAAATTAAAACCTAAACTAGGCCTATCTACGGGTTCGGTTCATTGCCAACAAGTTTAGTGAGGTTCATTTACCGGTTACTTAGTGAGGTTCATTTTTACTAAAAAATAAGCAAGGTTAGGGTTTCGAAGCATACCCGAGAAGCTCTGGCTCCTCCACTCATGGATGCCTCACCTTGCACAACCATAATCCTCGATGAAAAATGCTCCAAGTTGCAAACTATCACTTTCTCTCTAGAGCTCTAAAAAGCGAATCATCAGCTGGAAGAATGAAAATTCAAAACCCTAGGCTAATTTTATATTTCCCAAGTTATGCCTCGATCATTACTGTCATCAATGGCCCACACTTCTTGGCCATTGAGGTCGAGAGCGGCCACAAATAGGCATTTGGGGGTCGTTGGAGCTGACAACGACTAAAAGCACAACCAAAAATAGAGAAATTCCTCCCATGAGAAATAACAAAAAAAGTCAAATAAGCACATTTTGATGGTTCATAATCATCATAATGCTCAAAATAACAAAAAAATCACATAAATACAAAATCTCAAGTAAGCCTCGTATCCAGTTACTTACTTTATTAACTCAGCGATTGCATTGATTTGCACTCCATGCGATTTAGTGAGATGAGTGAATTACCATAGGGCTACTTGGGGTAAATTAATCATTTTGGAATGATGATGTACCCCCTCAAATCCTGAAGAAGACCAAGATGGTCGGACTACTCCATGGGTACGATGGAATCATCCTAATTCCCTTATGACATAAAAACACTGAGCCAAGTGATTCAACACAAAGCCTAAATAGAATCATTCATCCTAACTCCCTAAGAAGGCTATTTATGGTCGGACCGCTCCATGGGATAGGGATGAATGATCATCATAAATAGTTGAGATCACACTTGGATGGGGGTTTGCCCATTAAAATAACAAGCACTAGAAAGGAACCAAATTAGTCATATTGGTCAAGCGACTTGTCACTTCATTAATTGCCCTTCCCTCATCAATTCATTGTGTGAGGGGGTAGTTCAAATCTTCAAATAATCATAATCAAAGTCAACCAAATATCACTCAATCATATCAAAATTGCGTTCATCCTATGAATCATTGCAGACAACTATTACAAAATTTCCCTTGTTTGTTGGGTTCATAAGCAAAATATGACATTTTTAGTTTGTAGCTCTCCTCCGATCGGATCTCATTGTAGTGACATAAGCTACCCGATTGTGTTTGAGGAATGAGTGCAAGTGAATATGTGCAAGCCCTATGCTAAATTAAGCCTTCCAATACATTGAAGCAATGATTCAAGGGTGCACATCATCTTGCATGATTGGGCCATCCAACATTGATCAGACCAATGATCATCATACACCCTACAAACATAGCAGTCTACATTTTTGCTCAACGTTGTGTTTTTTCCACATAATGCATCCCAAAAAGGGGCATCTGTAGACACCTAAAACATGTCGTGTTTAGGAGAACTACTCACATGGGCACATTCATAGATCATGTGACTAAACCTTGGAACCTTCCAAGTGCCAAAAGTGGTTTTCACCACTCATCTAGGGTAGTCTTAGCCCATCCAAGCCTGGCCGCTATGAACTAGAGTGGTTGAATCTTGGCCATTGAAGCTCAGAGCGGCCAATCCCTAGCCATTGTAGATGATAATGGCTAGACCCTAAAATGCAATTTGTCATCAAACCAACCTAATATCGGGTGGAAGTGGTAGTTTACATGCAATAAGGTTGAGCGGGGATAACTTTGCATTCCTCCTCATATCCAGTCTACATGAGAGACTCAAGTCTGGATTTAGACATCAGTTAACTGGCCCTCAAGGGTAGACAAAGACTCAAATTCTCATGCTAACAAATAGTTTGTATGCAGGATTTAGTCTTAGGGTTTTTAGACCTAAACCTAGGACCTCAACACAATATAAGGTGCAAACCTAAGAGCACCAAGGAACTTATTTTATCATTTTGGAGGGAGATATCGAGGAGAGCTTTTTGAGACTTGAAGAGCTTTTCTTGCAGCGAAGCCCTATCGGATCGGAGAGCAAATTGGAGCACCTTTTAGGAGCAACGAAGTGCTAGCCAACTAAGGGGTTATCATCTACAGGATATTCAATACATCGGACAAAAGTGACAATCATTTCAACATCAGCAACAAGCCTAGATCCATAGCCTTGGAGCAATAGAGATAGGTTTTCATCTTAGCGGCCACTATCTCGGATAGTGGCCCACAGGCCTAGTCTAGGGTTCTTAGCATTAGGTCCTTTCATTTAGCTTATTACATGTTTTCATGCCATTAGCATAGATCTGATTTATTTCATTCACTTGCATTCATAGCATTAGTTTCTATTGTCATTGAGCATATTTCTGTTTATCATTAGGGTTATCACTAACAACCTCATCCGAGGAGGCAATCTCGGAAAGTTGAGCATTTGTTGTTGTTTTCATGCTTGCAGGACTACAGGTTCACTGGATAGGTTATCAACATACGAAAGCAAGAGGATCCCTCTAGGAACCAGACCTAGAGAAGGAGGCATCTGTAAGCCCTCATACAGTTCCGTGTGCATCATCGAGAAGCCTACGAGAGCGCATCTCCCCTTGCGAGGGGATATCATACATCTGCTGCCCTATTTTGTAAAATATGTATCAAATGAAGGGAATCCCTCAGAGGGATCTATATGTAACCGAACTTGAGAAAAAGCAATAAAAAGCATTATCTATTCATTTCTTCGTATTTTGGTTGTATCTTTCATTTAATGCATGATTAAGTAAATAATATTCGCAAATAGAGTAGTGGACGGTGCGTCGCTTCCCCGGGGTCGCTACACCTTCCAAATGACCAAATAACAGAAATGGAAGGACAATAGAGGATACAAATGAAGCTATATTTTAAAATTATTAATACCAAGTTTGGGTCTAAATATGGAACAAACAAATCTTTCTATATTTTTTACTATTTTTGGTTATTATATAATCAACAACTTTGATACCAAAATGGAGGGATAGATCAGGTTCCAAGGCACTTACCTCTAAGTCCTCCAAGAGGGTATTGTCCTTCAACCAACAATCTTTCCAAAAGTTTACTTGATTTTTATCTCCAATACACCAATGAAGCTTTTTACATAACAAATATCTAATGTCCACAAGGTTATTCCAAAAGGAAGATCCAACTAGCAAGTCATTGGAATATAATAAATATTTTCCATTTTGTAAATTCTTGGCTTTGAGGATCTTAACCCACTCAAGCTAATAATTTATCAATAATTTCCATCCTGTTTTTCCCATAAAGGCATCATTCATCTATTTTACCCTTTTAAAGCCCAACCCTCCTACATATTTAGCAGAACATATTTGATCCTAGGCAACCAAGACAAAGTGCCTTCTATCTTTTGATCCAGACCAGAGGAAGGATCTTTGAATTTGCTCCATTTTAATCCTTATTTTATCTAGAATATTGAAAAGGGACATAAAATAAATAGTAATACTCTATAAAGAAGGCTTCACAAGCTGAGCTTTACCTACCTGGCTGAGAAGACTTCCTCTCTAACCTATTAACTTTTTTTCCAGTGTGTCTATAACTGGATTCCAAATATGTGAATCCATCCTACCTTTAAATATAGGTATACATGGTTGGAAGTTCTCCACTATCACACCTAAATACCCTCGAGATATTTATTTTCTTGCTAGTTGGGGTGTTGATAAAATAAACTTGAATTTTTAATAAATTCACTTTTTGACAAGTAGCTTCTTCATAGTACACTAAAATATTCTTTAACTCCTTATCTTGAGGGACATAGAAGTAGGATATCAACAAAGTATAATCAATAAACTATTGATGAGAAATAGGGTTTGAAGTTGATGCTGGTTTGAAACCATATACTCATCCACTTAATACAACCTCTGAAATAGATCTTCTTAGTGTCTTAGAAAGAATAATAAAAATATATGGTGATAACATATACCCTTGGAAAAGACTATGACTACTTTTGAAGTAGCCAGTATGGAATCCATTTACCAAGAATGAAAATATAGTAGATGAAAAACAAATTTTAATCAACCCCAACCATTAATTCTTAAAGCCAAATTTCAATAGGACTCTGGTGAAGAAGTCCCAAGAAACTTGATCGTAATCTTTGTTCACATCTAACTTTAGAAGTATACAAGCCCTATTTCTTTTCTCCATAGAATGAATAACCTTGTGAATGGTAATTATGCTATCCAAAATTTATTGATCAACCACCTTGCTAATATACCACAATAAAAGGCAAAATCCTCTTTAACCTATTGGCAATAGTCTTGGAAATTATTTTATAGGTTGTGTTGCACAGACTGATAGACCTAAATTTTTTAAGATGTTTTGATCCCTGCACTTTTGGGATCAAAGCCAAAAAAGTGGAATTAACATACTTAGGAAAGTATTGGGTTGTTTGGATCTCCTTAATGGCCTCAATAACATTTTATCCTACAATATTCTAGAACTTTTGAAATAAAGCAACTGGAAAACCATCTAGCCCTAGGGCATTTCCCCCACCTAAAATAAATGTGGCTATTCTAATTTCCTCATCTACAAAGGAGGCTATAATAGAGGAATTCATCTGATAAATCACAAATTTTAGAATATTAGGAATGAGTTTTCCTTTATATTCACCATTCACTACCACATATTCTCCTAGGATGTTTGAAAAATAACTAAATTCTTCCCTAGAATCCTTTGGTTCTATTGCCACTGAGCAATCATCTCTAACGAACTCCTTTATCTTATTGATACCTCTATGTCTTAGGGTAGTCACATGAAAGAATATAGTATTTCTATCACCTTCTTTAAGCCAAACAAGCCTTGATTTTTGTTTCAAAAACACTTCCTTGCAAGCCAAAATATTATGATAATCAACTAAGATTCAATGTTTAATAATTATTCGATGATCATCTAGACCAACTTGGTTTAATTCATTTTTAATATTTTCAAGCTTTAGCTTTAGACCCTTCTTTTGGGTAAATAGATGCCCAAAGAATGTTCTATTCCATTCTTTAAGATTGGCTTTAATCCACATCAATTTACAAGAATTTTGAATTATTTTAGGGCCCTAAAAAACCTTTTACCACCAATATTCTAAAATTTAAAAGGGATATTATGTAATTTTCTTCCACTCTCTATCTCCCAAAGAATAGGATTGTGGTCAGATCCAATCTTGGGGACGGTTGTAAGAGTAGTGTCTCCAAAGACCGTTAGACCTTCTTGAGAAACAAAAAATTGGTCTAGAATTATCTGAATTAGTTGATAACCCAATATTTTATTACTCTAGGTATACTTAAACCACCTAAGATCAATATCCATTAACTCATTATCACTCAAAAACTTCCTAAAATATTCCATTTCCTCTGATAGAATTGGAGAGCCTCCATTTTTATCAAACTGGTAAAGTGACATATTGAAGTCGCATGCTAACACCTAAGGAATATATTTGAATGTTTACCTAATATAGCTTAGGTATTTCCACAAAGAATATCTTCCACTCACTCAGTTAGGGGCATACATGTTCGTCATAATCTAATTCTAGTTATATTTTAGACTATGACAAAACATAGAGATAAAATTGTTATTATTTACTATAAGTCAACCTTCAATCTTATCCTTATTTTATAAATACATAATCCCTCTAGAGGCTCCACTGGATGGACTAATTAGGCAATTTACTTCTCTCCATAAAACTACTTTACACTTTGAGCCTTCTGTACATCCATTTCTTGAAGCATTACCATATCTAATTGTTTTTCCTTCCTTAGTGCCAAAATATCCCAATGTTTCAAAGGGGAATTCAACCCCATGATATTCCAAGAAAGAAATTTTATTTTTTATTTTTTATGGGGGGCACTTTCCCCCACTTTCCCCCAAAGTTCAAAACTCTTTGAGATCTATTCACCACTTCCATGGTTGTTTCCTTGTTTCGTATTTCAAACTTTGATGGGTGACCCCTTTGGGTCTCAAAACCAACATCAACTTTTTTTTTTTAATTTCTAGTGATTCAATCTAAATTAAAATAAGATCCACATCTTTCCCAGGGCCATGATCAATAGGATCAAAAAATCCATATTCATCCAAAAAAGACATGAAAATAGACAAAACCATGTCTTCTAGCTTGGAAGATTTAAAATCCTCTACCCTAGATTTATCACAATATAAAAATTGAAGACAATCAAATACATTCCTATATTAAATACCAATATCATTAACAAAGGCAATAGCTAGTGGAATATTTACCTCGAAGCACTTTCCATTGATTTTATCTATGACAAGATATTCAACTACACCAGCATCCAAGCTCTCTAGAGGAAATTTACTAAAATAGAAGCACCATGAGCACATTTCCTATCCACCCTTGACTTAGATGTCAAAAAATCTAGATTTAGGGTTTGCTTCCTCTACCATACCTTTTTTCTTTATCGATTTTCTAATACAAAGCACAAGTGAAGCTAGGATGATCAAACTTCTTACATAGCATTTCTTAGCTATATTCTCATATTCCAAAGGTTGGGTCCAAACCCAAAACTTAGACTCAATTTTAATTGACTTTAGAAGGTCCTTATCAAGCATAGCATTGATATAGAATCTAGCATACAAAAACCTAGATCTAGCAATGGTAACGAGATCTATCGCTACTAGCTCCTCTATTTTACTTGTGATTCCAACTAGGATATCCTCATACCATAGATATAAGGGAATTCTAAGAAGGTAAACTCACATCAGAGCTTGATCAATGCATTAAGAATTAGGGTTGAAATTAAATGCCCACTTCCTTAGGAATAAACCTCTACATCCAAAGAACCATAGACCACCTTGAAGCATCCTATTATGGTCCTCCAAAACATTGAGCCTAAGCAAGAAAAATCCCTTAGGTAATGCAAAAATCTCCATAGAATCCTTAGGATGCTATTTGAGCTGAGCCTAGATCTAAAAGAACCCAAATGAATTTTCCAACACGTGCAAAATCCCCATAGGAAGTAGCCATATCTACAAAAGGGTCCAAAACCACAAGTATTCCTAAATAAGAAAGGAGATTTAACCCTAGGCTCACTACTTTTTGCTTCCCTTTAAGCAGACTAATCTAGGATTAGGCCCTTGAGATAAAAGGCTAATGAAATGGCATGTATTCAAGACCCTTTTTGATTATCATCACTCATCATTGCCAGGCCTATAGCACTTCCTTTTTTCTAACCAACACCACTCCCAACAACTTTACCACCTTCACAAAAAGAACTCTTACCACCAACACTACTTGATTCTTGACCGTCACTACTCCCCATGCCTTGATCGTTATAGATCTCCTCATCCTCCCCACCACCAAGCTACCCACCTTGAACTCCATCGCTCCTTGCACCTTGACATCCACTACTTCCACCTTGACCACCAGTCAAAACCTATAAATTACCTTTACCTCCTTGATTTGAGTTCTCCATTTTCAAAACCAACTTCAAACCCTTTAAAGCCATCACCACCTAACTTAGTTGTGGATGTTGATAAAAATTCAATCCCAACTTCAAACCCTTATGAATTGCTACCACATGACTAAGCTATATATGTTGATACAAATTCAAATCTAGATTTGAATTTTTATTTAAATATAACCTAACTTCAAATAATTTAGAGCCATCATTGCCTGACTAGTTGTGGATGTTGATACATATTCAAATCTAGCTTCAATTTTTTTCCAAATCAAACCTAACTTCAAACCCTTTATAGTTGTCATTGCCTAACTAGTTGTGGATGTTGATATCGATTGAAATTTAGATTGAATTAAAAAATTAAAACTTGCTTCAAAATTTTTTTAAAATAGGTTTAATTAGCTAGAATTAACTAATTAAAATAAAATTTAAACAATTATACTATGAGTTTTATACATATGTATAGATTAGAAACATAAAAAATATAAACTAAACATATAAATTACAAACTTAATAGGTTTAAACGATAAAATATTTTCATTGCAAACTTATAATTTATAACTTAACAAGTTGGTGATATTAATTAGTCAATATATGAAATCAAGAAAAGTATAATGTATCTATGTACAAATTGAAAATATATTTATGTATTATATAGTAAATCATCACAATGTGGGAATGAAATTTGAATAGGTTTTATCCATATGATAACATCCCATATGTTATTTATCCATACCATATTTTTTAATTAGGTATAAGAAGGGGTTTTGAAATGTTCCTTGAAAATTTTACAAAGCAATAAAGGTGGCTAGAGAAACCCCAAGCCACTTACAATAGGATAGAGCCATAAGAAGAAGGATATTAGAGAAACTAAAAAGAGGAGCTGTAACACGATCCAAAAAATTAGGACCCAAGAAATAAAGAATAGTGCTAGATACCAAGGATCCAACACAACCAAACCTAAGCTAAGGGTTAAATAAATTGAGATATATTCAAATCCATCAAATCTAACCCCCATAAATTTCTTGTATTGGCTTGAAAAAATTAAATTCAACATTACAATACAACTTCTCGCCCAAGCTAGGAAACACAAACCTACACCTAGAAAAGTCAAATTTGAAAAAACAAATTCCTGCCCATAAAGGAAAAGTATTTCCATGGGAGAACACACCAACAAGCCAAGGATTTTTTAAAATAAAAACTCCCACCCAAATCTTTGTAACACAGATCGAGATATAGCTTTCATAGAACACCAAACATTGGGAAAACAACCATGGACCACCTATTCAACAAACACAGTTTGGAAAAAAACCTAACCAGACCAACCATTGCTATCAATAACTCACGCACAACTACCAAGGAAATTTACAATATTTTCCAATCTAACACACATGCTACAAAGGGGGAAATTTTCCCAAAATAATAGGACCTAGGGAACTGCCATCCTGGAACTGAAACAAGACTACCAAAAACCTACATATCTAGCTTTGCAACCAGTAGAAAGACAAAAATCCAAAGAAGAGACATTGAATGAGGACCCAAAGGATCCTATCCCAATTCAAACTTGAGCTTGAAAAAATACCCAACAAAGTAAAGTCTACTTAGGATCCATAAAAGGACCCAACATCTACAAGATCTAGAAAATTTGGATCTACATAAGGACCCGTAAAGCCAGTCAAAGAAAAACATGGACAAATTAAACAAAAATACCTTGGATCTCTTTCCTGACTAAAAAAAACCACAATCTATAGGTCTGAACCTTGACTAAAAATAGTACCACCACTATCAATTGTTGTTATTGTGAACCACCAAAGACCACCAACATGAACACTAAAACTTTAGCCTTAGAAAACACAGACACTACCACAAATATCTCAAGGGTATTCTAATCCTAGTCTGGTACTAGGAAGGAACACCTTGAGATCCCCCAAAAGGGGTAATAACCACCCCAATCCCTATGGGTTATAACCCCACAAACACACAAAAATAAAAACAAAACCAAACCCCTATAAAAGATGAACACAAATCCAACCTCCTAATAACTCCTCAGGAGAATATTGAAAGCACAAACCAACAAATAAAAGTAGATCTATTTTTTTAGGGGTAGAACAAAAACACCCCCCTAAATAACACAGGCTTATAATGAGAGGGGGGTGAACAATATAAGATCAACTTTACTTTTATTTTCCAAATAATATTATCCAATATTATCATTGGCAATATCAATAGCAGTAATCAAATCAATGCATAAATTATCACACACATGAGAGACAAAAATTTAATGTGGTTCACCCAATGTGGGTTACATCCATAGAGAAAATAGTTCTTCTAAATTTTCTCAATAAACCTCTTGGGAATCAATTCCCTATTACAATGTTTATAAACCTCTGTCCAAAGGAGACACTAATCACCAATGCTTTAATTTATGGATCTCTCTCTACAAGATAACTCTATCCCCTTCCTCTACTTTGTGTATCTCTCTCTATAGGATAACTCTTTCCACTTGCTCTGATTTGTGGATATATCTCCACAGGAGAAATCTATCCCATTTGCTCTGGTTCATGGATCTTTCTGCATAGGATAACTCTATCCCATCTACTCTAGTTTATGGATATCTCTCCAAAGAAGAACTCTATCTCCTTTGCTCTGGTTTATGTATATCTCTCCATAGGAGAACTCTTTCCCCTATCTCTAGTTTGTGGATCTCTTTCCATAGGAGAACTCTATCCCATTTGCTCTGGTTCATGAACTTCTATCCATAGAATAACTCTATCCCCACTTCTCTGGCTAGTGAACCTCTATCCATAGGATACCTCTGTCCCCATTACACTGGTTTATGGACATCTATCCACTGGAGGCCTCTATCCTCTTTGCTCTAGTCACCTCCAAAGTCTAATCTAAATTTTATATCAAATTTACACCAAACCTAGTTACAAGTCTAGCACAAATATGGTCTAACTTTGCTCAAATATACCCCAAACCTTAACACAAATTTTAATCAAATCAACAACCAAAACCAGGTCTCAATTATGTCTCAAATTTACCTCAATGTTGTTTCAAGTCTTCACAAGACTTGCTCAAATCTGCCTTCAAAGCTACTTCAAGTCTTCTCCTAAGACTTTCTCAAATCTACCTTCAAAGCTACTTCAAGTCTTCTCACAAGACTTGCTCAAATATACCTTCAAATCTACTTCAAGTCTTCTCACAAGACTTGCTCAAATATACCTTCAAGCCTGCTCGTAGAACTTGCTAAAATATTTTCAAATATTGCATTCAAACAAATACTTAAATCTCTTTCATAAATACTTTATTTAACTAGGAAATTTAGACTTATTCTACCTATAATTCGTTTAACCTTTGGAACATATAGAGAATGATATGCATTATAAAAATCCCAATATGTTCTTCACATTTATAATTATTACATTCCACTAATCCAATCTCTATCTCTTGCAAAATTCCTTTCAAATCAACTCAAAATAATGTATAACTTGCTTCACAAAATTGATCTATATTTCTTTCAAATTTTCTCTCAGACATCAACCTCGATAATGTACAAATTTCCCTCACAATATTGATCTGAAACACTTTCACAATTGCTTTCAATATCTCTCAAACCAATGCTCAAAATATTTCATAATGATGCACAAACTTGTCTTCAAACCTTGCATAAGTAGTTCACAATCTCTAGCACAATTGTCTCAATCTCTTTCAACAATGGAAGCACACTTGTTAACTTTATCCCCAAATATTTCTAAAATCATTCAAAAATGAAGTACAAGAAGATCTTCAAAATCTAATGCAATTGTTTCAAATTTCTCTCAACAATTGATGCACATGTAGGTCTCAAACCCTAACTCAAATATTTTCAAAAATGCTTACCAAACAACTCTTTTATCTCAACCTTATGTTCCATAATTATTTACTCAACAAAACATTTTAAACAAGGAAAGATGTGCCCATACCTCTTAATTTTCTCTTGTGGAGATATGTCTTCAAAAAACTGTCTCACACCTTATGTTCCAGAAACATTTACTCAAAAAAACACCTTAAACAAGGAATGATGTACCCATACCTCTTAATTTGCTCTTATGGAGATATATATTCAAAAACCTGTCTCACAAACAACTGATTTTTCTAGTGCCACTTGAAGGGTTGGATATCAAAATACTTTCTCAAACCATCCACATGAACTTCCTTCTTAAAAATATATGCTCAATGAAATCTTAAATTGATGTTCAATAATTCTTCTCTTATTCTCAAAATATAGGACATTAATAATTATCAAAGACCTTCAAAATCACTTTCACCATACAAATATTGCAATAAAATATCAAACCATTATAACACCTTATTACTCCTATTCTTGCATGCAAAACATATTTTTCATTTATCCATTTTACAAAAATAAACTATATAAAGCACTCTCAAAATTTTATTAAATTACACCCTTATGACTCCCTAATAGAAAAAATCATGCATCATTAATTTCAACCCTTATGGCACTCTAAACAACACCTAACCCTTATGACTCCCTAAAATAAAAAATTAAACTTTATAAAAAAATTTTGCCCTTACCAACTTGCTATCGTGGGGATTCGAACGCGTGACCTCATAGAGCCCATGCTCTAGTTCTTTCTAGAGCACCACGTGGGCTAACTGCCCACACAACAATCATAATGCACCAATTTCATTTTAACGTATTGCGAACCTTTGATCTTAAAAAAAATATGAACAATCCTGTTGCCATTGAGACTTGATCTCGGAACCTCCTCTATGCTATGCCTTACGCAGGGTCTGCCTGCGAACTAAGCTACCTGCTCGATTGAAACCAACTAGGTGGTTGATTTTATTTAAACCTTGTGAACCATCCTCTTGCTTTAAAAAAATATGTGACTCTTTCCCTCTTTGCTTTTTTTTTATCACCGTGCGCTTGCTTTTGCGAATAGGATGCAATCAATAATCTGAATTCCAATTAAATAATTTTGAACAACACATTGCCAAATGATTTTATTCCTTCTTATATATGCGCTTCAACTTGGGAAAAATGATGTCGACACTTTTAAATTTAAAAATGATTTAAATTTTGGCACTATAGGAAATTCAAATAATACTATTATAATATTTAAAATTTTAATTTAAATATTATAAATAATCTTGTATTTTTCCTTGGAAACTTCCTTTTTTTTAAGCGAAAACCCCTTGCGATGCCGCCTTGGTCTGAGAGACCATGAACAAGGGGTTCTACACTGTCAAAGTCACCCAGGGGTCACACTCGACCCTGCCTGCACCAACATTATCAATTGGATTTTGGATACCCAATTTATCTTTTTGGTAGGGTGGAGATTTGAACCTGGGACCTCCCTTGGAGGATTTCCCTCTCCTCTCCAACTCACCTACAACACCTGGTGCCTTGGAAACTTCCTCAACTTTGCAAAACTAGTTTGTAATTTTACCTTTCAAGGAGAGATGGCGATCGAGGAGCGGCCACACCCAAATAATGCAACAGAATTCGGTAGGAAGGCAGCGAATATCACAACACCCAAAGGGAAGACATTGGTGGAAGATGAGAACCAGGACCCCAACATAGGGAAACTTTATGAAGAACACCAAGCCTCCCTCGAGACAACTGATGAGCACCTGATATGCTCATATTTTTGTATATGTATTAACGGTTTTTGCACGACACTATATAAGGAGTATATTTTTATGAAATATTATGTATGTATTTAATGAATTCATGTGTATTATCTAATCCAAGTGTGAAGTGTATTTTGTGTAGTTATTTCTCAGATTTTGTCATCTTTTACTCAGTTGAGGTCCTACATAGACCTGGAACGGTTTTGTTCAATCTAATGAAGGCATACAAAGGTAAGCGCCTTACTAAAGTAGGTGCCTTAATCAAGTAAGTGCCTTATTGAAGTAGGTGCCTTACTCAAGTAGGCACCTTACTGAAGTAGGTGCCTTACTCAAGTAGGTACCTTACTAAAGTAGGTGCCTTACTCGAGTAGGCGCCTTACTGAAGTAGGCTCCTTACTCAAGTAGGTGCCTTACTGAGTTAGGTGCCCTACTCGAATGAATACCCAGATTATGTGTGTTGACCAATGACTGGAGAGGGACCCCGTTGACCATCGTTCCACATATTCTATGGGAAATCGTTGATGCACGAGTTATCCCAACCAGAGTAGGTGAACACGTAACCATTTGCGAAGTAGAACCATATGAAACATAAATCACTCGATTGTAAGCAAACATCGAAGAAGTTGATCATAGAGCACCAACTATAGTAACTGAACTATCCCAGTTTAGACTGTAATAGGGATGCATGTTGTAATAGAACTATACCAGGATGTTCGGCATGTAGTATATAAACACACAAAATTCTCTATAGCAGTAGGAGACATATTATTTTCAATACTATCACATGTAATATTTCTACATTATTAATAAATCTTGAGCATTTCTTACCTACACGTTGTCTTCATGATTTGATGGGCAAAATTTGTTGGATCTCGGGCCCACTCCAAGCCAGTATTATTCCCCTATTTTGAGTTAGTCTTTTCATATATTCAATCATGTGTGGCAGCATATTTTGAGTTATTAGATTAGATCTAATTATTTTATAGTTGTATTCTTTTCCTGGTAGACGTATTACTACTTTCAAGTGTGGAGTGTTTATGTTTATGCATTTTATTTGTATGTAATATTTTATTGGTGTGGACAATTCAAACTGATACTTCATGAACACCCCCTAATGATCTCTATGGTGGTAGTATGGGTAGTTTCAATCATGGCACTTCTAAAGTCTACGTGCTCCTGAGTTGACAATTTAAATGCTAGTGTCGTGACAATTATAGGAGAAAATTAACCAGTGTTTGGCACCCAACATTTTTGTGCCATTATCAGGGAAGCATCACTAGGAAACTAATTCCATTACCCTTTAAAACCTTCTACTTAAACTTGTATGAGTCTACCAAGAATAAGAGGACCTGATGGTCATTTTATAAGATAGAGCCAATCGGAAAAATCTGAGTCAATCAATGACCTAGAATTTGAGCTAGAATCTCCCGACTCATCACCAGCAGTTCATTGGAGTGAAAGTCATCACTTTTTTTGGAGTGCCTCCTCGTCTCATTGACCTGGGAAAGAACATATCATTATAAAACCATTGTTTAAAAGAACACCCTCAGATGAGGCTTTGCTATGGAAATCCATAGAGGACCAGACAATTACACCAGCTGACTTAGAGGCTCTAACATAAAAAGTCCCGAGCGATCGAAGGGCCATAAAATTTGTAGAAGAGACCACATTTCTTGAAAAATGGTTGAAGAAATATCATCTAGGTTTAGCTTCCCAATAGAGGAAGGAGCAGGGGAAACCAAGATGAAAAACATATCCCCTGCCCATCTTCCTACCTTTAGGGGATACCCGACCGAAGACCTTGACCTATTTTTGTTTAAATTTGATGTGTTGTGCAGATCCATCGATTACAAATTAGACGCTCAGAAGCTGAATCTATTTTCATCAACATTAGATGACTCAGCCCTACAATGGTTTATTGGGTTGGGGAACAATCCTATAACTACGTGGGAAGATATGAATAATATCTTTACATAACAGTACCAAGACTTTGGCAGAGCATGGGATTCCAGGGAAGAAGTCCTCAACATGACATAGAAGGAGGATGAGTCTTTGGAAGAATACTGAGAGAGGTTGAATTTCAACCTCCAATGATCTCCTTACACTAATCTAGGAGATAAGTCTTTTAAAAACATATTTTTGATAGGACTTAATAATGAGTCACTAGAAGCACTAAACATGATTTCAGGAGGAGACGTTTACCAACATGCCATGGAAGATATCCGATTGGTATATCAAAATTACTCACAAAGGAGAGGTAAACTAGCTCCCAAGGCCATGAAGGTGATTGCATCAGTGACAAGGATAGAGATAGGCAACATGCTGGAAGATATCAAAAGTGAAATGCTATCTTCTCTGGCATTACAATTGGATACACTTTTTCTGGAGAAGAAGAAATAGGATAATGATGCAACATTGACCTAATTTTGTCCAAAATACAAGGGCAAGCATTCTAGGAATGCATGACTAGAGAACAAGGTTAGAGTATGCACAATTTTCCAATAGTTTCACAAAAATCGACTGTGCCTGTAGTTTCCCAATACCAAGGAGAAGGCTGACGTAGCTAAAGCCTATTTCATGGTCAATCAGATAAATTGGCAAAAACCCCCTATGGGGAATATGCCCACGGGGATGCCATGTTATGGAGCAGGATCCTATATACCACAAGGATATCTACCACCACCCAATATGGGATGGTGGGGACCACCACCTTGGATGAACATACCTCCAAGGACTGCATTCCTCAACCAACAACCATGGATGCCATATCAGCACCCTAGGCAATAGTGGAGGAACCATGTTTCATGGAATTCCATCCCACAAAATATAGCACAGGTTCCACCTCAGCAAGGCTTACTGTCCCTACCTATGAAAAGACCTGCATAATTACCAGTACAACCGACGGTGAACCCGAATAATAAGGTAAACCATCCAGCATACCATGTAGAAGGAGAGATGTATATGATGTACAATGTTAGTTGTAATCCTATTCAGCTTAGATCAGGCAAGTAGCTAGGAGTATATGAACTTCCCCTAGTAGAATAGGAGGAAAACATAGGAAATTACCCTCTGATAGAAGAGGTGGAGGAAGAGAAATTTTTTGAGAAAACAAAGGCTCCATTTCCTAAATGGTTGCAGGAATAGAGGAATCCGATGTAGCTAGAATTCGACATCCTCTCAAGCTTAAGGAACCTAACAGTCACTATCCCATTATTTCAAGCCATCTAAGATGTACCCGTATATACCAAGGCAATAAAGGATCTATATCTAAGAAAATTAGGATGCAAGGTAGCACAAACCATCAATGTCAAAGGAAAATTGGCTGATTTGATGATGGGGAATGCATATCATCCCAAATATGTAGACCCAGGCAGCCCGATGTTGATGGTAAAAATAGGAGGGCACTCATTGGCGAACACCCTAGTTGACCTGGGTGTAGCCATCAACATGATGTTGTAGGAGACCATGCAGAAGCTAAAGCTTACGAACTTGAAACCTACTAAGATGGTGTTACAGATGGCAGACCGATCAACCATGGCATCAGAGGGGATGCTTGAAGATATCATCATAAAAGTCAACACATGGAAATACCTGGTTGATTTCCTGGTGCTTCAGTCAAAAATGAGGCTGGGTGGATACCCACTCATATTGGGTTAGACATGGTTAGCTACAGTTGATGCTTACATTAGCTACCGTGAAGGGCTGATGACAATTTATAATAGGCAAAATGTCAAGAAATTAATGATATTTCCTCCCACTCAATCCTTAGATACGCTGGGAGAACCCATGCTGACCAAACAAAATGAAGATTCATCATCCATGCTTCAGCCAGTGATGGCAGTCATAGAATTTGAGGAGGATGATGATGAAGATGGCACCATAATAGGATTACTTCAAGGGGAATCCTCCCTCACCATTTCCAAGTCACCATTGGTCAGTTCCTAGGACCACCATACTAGGCAGATTGATATTGAGCCTGGCAGGACATTGAACGTTAGTAGTGGGTTGACCCCCACACAAATGATAGAGTTAAAAGAACTCCTAGCTAGACACCAAGAAACATTCACCCAGGATTATTCAGATATGAAAGGAATCATCCCAAATATTTGCACTCATCATAAATATCTCGAGGAGCAGGTGACCCCAGTCAGATAGTCACAGATGAGGATGAAACCGACCATGAAAAAATAATTAAGGCCAAGTTACAAAAGCTTTTTCAGTATGATTCATTTACTCAATATTTGACAGTGAATGGGTATCACCACTCGTGGTGGTCCCCAAGAAATAAGAAATGGTAAATATGTGTTGATTACAGATCGCTAAACAAAGTGACAAAGAAAGATCACTTCCCACTCTTCTTTGTTGACCAAGTATTGGACATATTATCTAGAAGGAAATATTTCTCCTTACTGGATGAATTTAGCAAATACAACTAAGTTTAGATCGAAGAGGAGGACCAGGACAAGATGACATTCACCTGCCCATGGGGAACGTTCACCTACAGAGTGCTGCCCTTCGGGTTGTGCAACACACCAACCACCTTCCAAAGAGTGGTGCTGAGCATATTTTTAGATATGATGGGGGAGGCAGTGGAAGTATATATAGATGACTTCTCTATTTATGGAGAAACATTCGAAGAAGCAATAGCAAACCTAGAATGTGTGCTCCAATGATGCAAAGAGAACAACTTATCCCTCAACAACGAGAAGTGTTTTATGATGATGCATGAGGGCATAGTGCTAGGACATCATCTCTCAGTAGAAGGGATCAAAGTAGATCAAAAGAAGATAGAAGTAATTAAGGATCTACCCAGCCCAAAAACATAGAGGGAAGTGAGGAGTTTTCTCAGCTCTACTAGGTACTCTAGGCGATTTATCATCGACTTCAGCAATATTGCTAAACCGTTGCACAACTTGCTGGCAAAGAATGTAGAATTTGATTAGATGGAAGACTGCGAACAGGCATTTCAGATGCTAAAGGATAAGCTAATTTTTTCCCTAGTGTTACGGGGCCCGAATTGGGCTATCCCATTTCACATATACTGTGACGCGTCCAATAGTGCAATTGGAGCGGTCCTTGGGTAGAAGGATGGCAAATAATTCTACACCATTTATTATGTTAGTTAAAATCTAGCAGGGGCTGAGCTCAAATACATGGTAATGGAGAAGTATTTTCTTGTAGTAGTACATGCCATCAATTTTTTTTACCATTATATCATGAGGTACAAGGTGTTCATTCACATGGTCCATGCGGCCATCTGATATCTAATGAGTAAACCAGACATCAGTGATAGAATAATTATGTGGTTCTTGTTGTTACAGGAGTTTGACATAACCATAGTTGATAAGCCTGGGAAAGATAACATAGTAGCAGAATTCCTATACAGACTCATCCCAGTAGATCATGCAGCAGTAGAAGACCAGTTCCTAGATGAACATATGTTCATCATTAGTGAACAAATGTCATGGTATGCAGAAATTGCTAATTACCTGGCCATGGGTATAACATCCTCTGCTCTTTTGTACAGTGAGAAATAGGGGGTGATCAAGAAGAGTGCTTCATTTCAATGGATTTATGGCCTCCTATTCAAAACAGGGCCCAACCAGATAGTGAGGAGATGCGTAACAGAGTAGGAATTCCAGGAGATACTAAAATATTTTCATAATGAGCCATGTGGTGGACATTTTTTAAGGAGGACTACGTATGAGGTATTACAAACAGGGTATTTTTACCCCACCCTATTTAAATACATAGGCGCATATTCTAACAGGTGTGATGAATGCCAAAGAATGGGTAGACCAACCCACAAGGATGAAATACCCCTACATCCTCATGTACATATCGAGCCCTTCGACAAATGGGGTATGGATTTCATGGGACCCATAAACCCACCTTCAATTGGAAGGAGGTATATTTTAGTCTACACAGACTATGTCATAAAGTGGGTTGAAGTCCAAGAATTAAGAGATTCTAAGGAGAGGACGGTGGTCGAATTCTTGTTCGCCCATATTTTCACAAGGTTTGGAGTATAGGGAAATTACAATGTATCAAGGACCCTAATTCACCTCCAGGTTGATCAAGTAATTTATGTAACAGTACAGGGTGTGGTATAATCGAACTAACCCTACCATCCATAGGTGAATGGGTAGGTGGAGGTGACCAAAAAGGAGTTAGAAAACATCTTGATGAAAAATGTGTAGCAAGACAAGAAGGATTGGGATGCCAGATTATCGAAAGCAGTCTAGGAGTACAATACAATGTGGAAATCAACCACTGGCTTCACACCTTTCCAATTGGTATATGGGAAGGACGTGATGATGCCTATAGAATTTAAGGTCAAGATGCTCAGAATGGTAGTTGAACTAAACCTGAACTTGGACGAAGCATAGAGGGAATGAATTCGATAACTGAACTAGTTGGATGAATTTTTGATGGATGCCCTCCAAAGGACAAAAATCGTGTTGAAGCAAAGGAACCAGTGGCATAACTACCACATTAAAGTAAAAAAATTTAAAG
Organism: Wollemia nobilis; assembly: GCA_028583015.1. Classification (NCBI taxonomy): domain Eukaryota; kingdom Viridiplantae; phylum Streptophyta; class Pinopsida; order Araucariales; family Araucariaceae; genus Wollemia; species Wollemia nobilis. The sequence goes on along the minus strand of JAQPPZ010003613.1, from coordinate 5,787,815 downwards.
AGGGGGACTAGGTTCTATTGTATGACTCCAAATCAAAGGAACATAAAGGGAAGTTGATGCAAAGATGGATGGGACCGTACGAGGTGGTAAAAATCACCAAAAATGGTGTTGTGCATGTCAAAACAACTGACGGCAGCAACACCATCTTAACAGCCAATGGCCACCAATTACGCCCATACCATAGGTCTGAAAGCTTACTGGTAGAATCCAAAATAGGCATGGGGGAGACCCCATCTGAGTAAAATGCTCCAAAATTCTCAACAACATGGTGGGCATAGAGGTGTCTGGAAAAAATAGCTAGATTAGTTTTCTTTGTTTTTTAGCTTACGATATGTTTTGTAGGGATAACGCCTGCATACAAGCTGCAGGTATCCTAAGAGCCAGGGGCTAATAGGAATGAATCATGTTTAAAACTACATTATTATTTTTTTATTTTATTTTTGTAGGGGAATGGCCTGATTGCTCGAATAATAGGCATCTTTGGAAATAGAGCCTAAGACCGGCTCAACATCCATGAGCCTGCATGATAGGAGGATAACACCAATCTAGGCATAATATGGGTGCCAATTAATTACAAAGAAAAAATATGCACCCCTATGCTTGGATGTAGCGGACACTGATGTAGCATAAGTGGAAATTCACAAGGCTTGATCAACCCCACAATAATAGGCACATCAGCCACCGCTGAATTTTTTGAATGATGGAAGAGCAGTACGAGGAGAAGTGCCTTACTATAGAAGAGAAGTGCCTTACGTAGGTGCCTTACTCCGAAGGAGTGATGCCTTGATTAGCCGAGGTGGAACCACCCTAGAGAGTTCTTTCAACAATATGAGGGGAAGCACCTTACTTGAGCTCCTTACTTTGGGGGAAGTAGTGCCTTACTCCGGTGCCTTACTATGGAGGAGCGGTGCCTTACTCAGCCAAGAGGACACCACCCCGAAGCATTCTTCATAAGTCAAGCGGGAGGTAGGCACCTTACTGAAGTAGTCACCTTACCAAAATGGATGCCTTACTAAGGTAGGTGCATTAATAAAGTAGTCACCTTACTAAGGTAAGGAACCTTACTAAAGTAGGCACCTTACCCAGGTAGGCACCTCACTCTACCAAGAGGGCACCACCACCCGAGATGAAAAAAAATATACATATGAATATATATATATATATATATATATATATATATATATATATATATATATATATTCCCATAGGGGAGCGATGCCTTACTATAGCACCTTACTCTGGAGGGGCGGTGCCTTACTCTGGCACCTTACTCCACCACCCTAGAGCATTCTTCATAGTCAAGCGATGCCTTACTGAGGTAGGCGCCTTACTCAAGTAGGCACCTTACTCAGGTAGGTGCCTTACTGAGGAAGGCACCTTACCGAGGTAGGCACCTTACTCAAGTATGTACCTTAATCAATTCAAATAAAATGTGCAACTTGGTAGTACGAGGAGTAGCCGAAGCCAACACCATCATGTCATGTGATGGAAATCTGAAAGTGCCTAAAAATATTTTGAAATCATTAGGCAGGATTTGTACACATCCCAAGGCCAACCATAGAGGAGATATGTGTCCCAACTTGAACCAATAGGAACCATCATGTTTTCAATAGTAGGACCTCGAGCAAACCATGAATGCAGTACCCAAGGTGACGTAAGCCACACATGGAAAAAATCATCGAATAGCAAGTTGGCATACTCCATGCAGCACGAAATGACCAATCAGGTATGTGCATGATTTTAATTAGATATATTCATAATTTTTCATATGATATACCTCTCTCAAAATAATGCTAGTGCATGATTCAAATTCACCCCGCATGCCTAATATGTCATACCAGACGTAAATTCGGGTGGCATACTGATGGGGCATCGGAAAACAACACTTCAAGAAACTCTGCCTTTTCATTAAAAATTAAAAAAAAATATTTTACCAGCTTGAATGAAACAGCCCGCAGGCTTTACAATGGCCGAGTTCGAAATTTTCATTTCAAAGCTTCATAAAATATTTTCAGGCCTCAAATAACACAGCCCGCAGGCTTTTCAATAGCCGACTTCGGCTCTGTTCTTCTGCTGTACTACTCCCCTGTTCTCCGGTCCACACACACCCCTTTTCACAGTTTCAAATTTTGGGTTTTATCGAGGCCCCCCCGATCCTCTCGGCAATTAATGCCTTCACCTAACAAAAATTCGAATTCAAATTTCCCCCCCTTCGAAGCTTCAAATTTCTCGGTCATAAATGGGTCACTGCCCGACCTACCAAGAAGCCCTCATTAATGGCCTCATTGACCTGCACCACCGCTCCGGTCAGACTGTCCTTCCGAGCCTCTGCTCACCCATACTGTCCATGCTCTGAAGAACTGTCGTTTTGTCAAAAAATAAAATCCCTCTAAAAGGTGGTTCTCTTTCTTTAATGCATGCGACTGTAAAATTTCATTCCATGATATGTGGCCTCCATATTTAACCAGATTCACGTAGCTAACCACGTGTTTAAATTCGGCTTGCCCTCTCCTTAATGCGCAATCTTCAAGGCACATGCCCTTTACAACTTCGAGGATACACGTGGCAGTCCACGTGTCAGTTTTCGACCTTGTCTGGCCGTCCACTATTTTCTTCGACCTTAACTTTACTTGGTCGCGGTCGACCCCTCCACATTTGTCTTCACCTTTCTGAGGTCCTTTACCATGATCTTGGGTTTGTCTTAACCCTTTCTACTACCTTGGAAATACACCACGTGGCAGTTTTTGATTTGCCGCGATATCGCGACAGGTCGTGATATCGCGACTGTCGCGATATCGTGACAGGACTCAACTCCTCCGCCATGTTCTGTAGACCATCGTGATATCGCGACGTCATGATATCGCGACGTCTTAAGCTCCTCACCATCGCCTCTAAAATAAAGTCGCGATATCGCGGCATCGCGATATCGCGACGTCGCGATATCGCGACGGAGATCACCCCTTGCCTTTGCTTCTCAACAACCGTCACGACATCGCGACGTCGCGATATCACGACGGAATCCTCCCTACGTTCCAACTGCAAACAAATGTCGCGATATCGCGACAGAACTGGTCCCTGCCTTTGCCACCGCTTCGGAGGTCACGATTTCGCGACCTCCCCAACTTTTGCCTTAGCTCTTCTACCAACTTCCCCTTCTGCTTTGCAACATCTTCCCTCCTCCGAAAAGGAACCAAAATACATCAAAATACAAAAACTTAAAGAAAATTTAGAAGGATGCAAGATTGCCGACACTGTTACCGGATGCTCCTGCATCACATACCCTGCCAATTCCAATAAGGAAATAATTTTTAAAGTAAGGCGACAGGTTTATAAAAAGGTGCCTTACTGAGGAAGGTCATCAAACTAGTTAAAACCAGCAAGGAATTTACCATGGGTGGACGATCGAATAATCATGCACTCAAGAAGAATCAGCCCACCGACACTAAGGGGATCAGGGGAGATGTTGCATACCGGTTTGAAGTAGCCAGGTGGATGGATTACTATCGCCTGGTTAGCCAAGACCAAGATGTAGAGGCAGCAAAGGAGTTTGTTGCCTCTATGAACAAAGGAGTCACCCAGATGCATGGACTAAAAATTCCAATCACTCCAAAGCATATCGCTCACATCACCGACCTCCCCCTTACTAGGGAATGCACGTATAAGGATGGCATGGCAAAGAAATGTGCAGAAGTCCTAATCAGATGGGGGAGCACCTCATGTGACCCACATGGGCTCATAAAGTAGAAGCTCCTGATGCACCTAAAAAAGCTCTTTGAGTAGGTGGTGAGATACTTTACCTGTACCGGTAAGTATTCACACCTGAATGTGAATCATATGTAATTTTTGATCCACCTAGTGCATAGGTGGGAAATTAATGTCCCGTTCTACCTAGAGAATGCCTTGCAATATGAGGCATTATGATACCAAAAAGGGGCATCCTCTGTTCTAGCCCACCATGGGCTAATTATAGCCCTGATCCACCATGTAGAGGAGCATAGGGGAAGCTCATCAGTGGTAGGGGCCAAAAAATCTAGGGTGCAAAAGTAGATAGTGGTTGAACCAAAGCATGAGGCAAAATTGTGAGGAAAGACCAATGAAATTAGGGCCGAGTCATCTGATGCATCAGAGAAGGTGGCAATAGAGGTAGAGGATGATGTCAAATTGGGGGAATGTCTAAATAGGAGCACCCTCGATTCTTACCAAATGTTATGGATGAAGGGAAGAGATCCCTACCCAATTACATAAAGGGCAGAGCTCTCTACCCAATTATATGGAGGAAAGTCCAAAACCTTCTAGTTCTAAACCTATAGCATGGTAGAAGGAGGGCATGCATGGTTGAAGGTGATTGCAGTGCCTAATTATCACAAGTGAGGAGGGAGAAGATACAGAGTTTAGCTTTGTGGCCCAAACCCTACAAGATTTGGCTACTCATAGCCCTTAGTAGGCATGCAATAGTATCCTAAGGTACTAATGGAAGAGAACCACACCGAACAAGGCGATAAATCTATGATGTAGGTGTTGTTCGACGAATACAATGAGATGACCATTAGAAAAATCTAGAGTCAGGAGGCCTCCATTACCCAATTCCAATAATTGATCCAACAGCTGAGAACAGAAAACCAGTAGTTGTAGACCTAGGTGATCAAAAGGCAGGATACCTCTACCCAAACAGATTGGGCAATTGAGGTGCCCATGAATTGCTTGACCTCACTAGAGTTAATAGTCTCATCAGGGGTAGTCAAGTCTGATGCTAGAAATGAGAAATTGGAGGTGGGAGAATAATCATGTGCCTCTAATAGAGGTATTCTAGAGGAATAGGGGAATTCTATTTTTCAAATAAAAACCCCTGTTATTTACATTGATGACGACGAGCCTTCGAGGCAGCACCAAGGAAAAAATCCTGAACCTAAGGCCAAGGAGGATTCTCCAAGGCATCAGACACCTGATATTGAGGAGCCACTACCTAAGGAACCATTAGAGTAGGCACTAGAGGGAATAGCCATAGAGAACCTCTGCTCAGAAGAATAATTCCCTAGATCGTCCAATAGGGAGACGACCTCCATAGGAAAATAAGACCTCCCCATACAGGCCATCGTAATACCAAACAAAGGAAAAGAGAAGGTTCATCAAACAACTTAGAAGAAGGCCAAAATGAAGTCTAGGGTGACATTTTCCAAACGGAACCCTCATTCGGATGGAGAATGGGAAGTAGGTGTACAGGCCTTCACTGAGAAAAAGGTGAAATTCGAACAGCTCCATAAGGAGTTTGAGGAGGCAAAGGTAGAGAGGAAATCTACCAAAAAGGAAGAAAGAGGGCCAGGAATCTATGTGAATCCTATTGATGATGACCAATTTTGGGATATCTATGGTTCATCACCGGGACGACCCTCTAAAATGAAGAAGTGGCTGGGAATATGGGGGGTATATGGACCAGAGGTAGAGGCAACAACAATTGGGGTAGAAAATTTTGGCTTCATCCCTAAGGAACTTTGGCTATATAAGGCCAGTGTGGTTGTGCAAAAAAGGGACAACTCTGACATTCCATTCGAAGAACTATGACCACAACATGCTGATCTGTGGCAGGAAGAAAAAGTGACCTTTCGAAAGGGAGCAAAAATTGTGGTAACTGAACCTAGCATAGGTTCTAGGCCAAGTAGGAGATAGAGCCAACACAATAGGTAGTTGGTGCAAAATCAAGGACAAAACAACACAACCAGTCATCGGTGCATCTAGAGGGCAGCACAGCCCAGGAGTGCCCCGCAACAAGCCAGGGCCCCTGAGCAAAAATGGAAGCCTCATGAAGGAGAGCAAGCTAAGGCCACAAAAAAGAAAATTAAATGAAAAGCAATGGCCTACAAAGAGGAGGTAATTACCGATTTCAGGTGCCATGAGGGCATGGCACATATTAGGCATGGGGGATGATGAGCACCTGATATGCTCATATTTTTGTATATGTACTAACGATTTTTGTGTGACACTATATAAGGAGTATATTTTTATGAAATATTATGTATGTATTTAATGAATTCATGTGTATTATCTAATCCAAGTGTGAAGTGTGTTTTGTGTAGTTATTTCCTAGATTTTGTTGTCTTTTACTCAGTTGCGGTCCTACATGGACCTGAAACGGTTTTTTTCAATCCAATGAAGACATACGAAGGTAAGTCCCTTAATGAAGTAGATGTCTTACTCAAGTAGGTGCCTTACTCAAGTAGGTGCCCTACTCAAGTAGACGTCTTATTGAAGTAGGTGCCTTACTCGAGTAGGCACCTTACTGAAGTAGGTGCCTTACTCAACTAAGCGCCTTACTAAAGTAGGCACCTTACTCAAGTAGGCACCTTACTGAGTTAGGTGCCCTACTCAATGAATACCTAGATTACATGTGTTGACCAATGACTAGAGAGGGACCCCATTGACCATCATTCCATGTCTTCTGTGGGAAACCACTAATGCACGAGTTGTCCCAACTAGAGTAGGTGAACACGTAACCATTTGGAATGCAGAACCATACAAAACAAAAATCACCTGATTGTAAGCAAATGATGAAGAAACTGATCGTAGCGTGCCAGCTACAGTAGCTAAACTATCCTAGTTTAGACTATAATCAGGATGCTTATTGAAATAGAACTATAGCAGGAAGTTTGGTGTGTAGTATATAAACATAGAATTATTTGTAGTAGTGGGAGGCATTTTATTTTCAATACTATCACATGTAATCTTTTTGCATTATTAATAAATCTTGAGCATTTGTTACCTGCGCTTTGTCTTCATGATTTGTTGGGTGGAATCTACTGGAGCTTGAGCCCATTCCAAGCCAATATTCTTCCCATTTTCATAGTTAGTCTTTTCATATATTCAATTACGTGTGGTAGCATGTTTTAAGATATTAGATTAGATCTAATTATTTTATAGTTGCATTCTTTTCTTGGTAGACGTACTACTGCTTTCAACTGTGGAGTGTTTATGTTTATGAATTTTATTTGTATGTAAGATTTTATTGACGTGGAAAATTCAAAATGATACTTAATGAACACCCCCCAATGATAGTTAGTGGATTCATCTCTAAGGTGGTAGTATGGGTAGTTTCAATCGTGGCACTTCTAAAGTCTATGTGCTCTAAGGTTGACAATTTAAATGCGAGTGTTGTGACAATTATAGGAGAATATTAATCAGTTTTTGGCACCCAAAACTAGCCATATTTGCAGAATCCTAAGCATAAGCAAGGGGATAGCCTCAAATGTGAGTGGAGATCAATCACATAGTAAGGGAGGAAGCAGACAACTTCCTACAAAATCCTCCTAGATCATTTGGGCCAACACCAACATGGAGCAGCTAGACAACCTCATCCCACCATCCTAGCCACTCCTAAAGTCCTGATCTTCAAAGTAAAAATTAGGCTTTGACCAGGTAGAGCCACTTGGTTGGGAGGAGAATCTTTCGGATGCAAGCAATGGATGAAAGAGCCCATCTCGATCCTATGCAGATATAGTAAACCCTAACCCTAGTAAAAGGACTAGGCCTAAAGCAGAGCTAATTCATACCAATGGCAACCTCAATATTCCCTAAAATTTCATGTCCAATGTGCTTAACCAAAACTCAAATGCATTGGTCGAGAAGTTCCTCAGGTCTTGGCCTAATATGGAATCTATCCACAAGTGTGATAACATCTCTTGGCACCCAAAGGGATCCATGGAGCTAATTGTGCTCATGAGAGGGTTTTTCCTAAATTTAGTTAAGTGACCCTATTTATTCCTAGTAAATCCTCTTGATAGGACCTTGGTTCTATGGTCATAGAGGTCTTTTTCTCCACAAATGGGGAGTTGATTTCCACCTAGCAACCCAGAGCATTAAATCTGCTATAATCTTGGTGCACCTCCTAGGTCTTCCCATTTAATTATAGCATGAGGACATCCTTCATGGAATGGCAAGGAGCATTAGAGAGTTCATTTCATTTGATCCTCCAACTTGCATTGGGACTCGTATGACTCAAGCTCGCATATGCATGAATGCCATATTGGATGCTAAGTTGTTGAAGCCAATCAATCTCATATTCAAGATTTGTTCCTTTATCCAATCCATTGAATATGAGAATAAATTTGTTTTTTGCAATATTTGTTCCAACCTGGGCCATATGCCCTCCTAGTGCCCTTCCCAAGGACCTATTGCCCCACCTTGGAGAAATCAATGAACCTCCAAAACCTTCCCCCAAGGCTCTGACCCTACCCCAAACCATACTGGCCCCTAATTATATGCCCCTAGTAGCAAGGAGTCCCATTTTGTCCTAATTTTGTCAGTCCTCTCCTACCCTAGTAGCCCAACCATCCATGTCTCCAATCACTTCTCCTCACTATCCTCTGATGAACCTCTCCGCTGACTCTTCTGAGCTAGCCTTAAAATTCCCTTTGTGCCCTTCCTCCCCAGTTCCCCTCATTCCCAAGCATCAAATTTACCTCCTCTCTCCCTGAGCTCCTGCCCCCCCTAGAACTATACCTTCCCACCCCTCAAATAAAGCCTCAGTGGATGTAGGATCAGTTAAGAATATGGGTCGCCCCTCCTCCCAAGACATAAAAAATAGAGAATCTATCAACGACATCGTAAACGACACCCAACTCACTCTCAAGGAGTCCTCCCAACTCTCAAAGAATCAAGACCAAAATAGAACCAATATTCCCTCCCAGTAGGTAGAGGGAAGCACATCTTGACTAGAATCTCCAAATGAAGATCCTCTCATGGAATGTGAGAGGTCTCAATGGCTTAAACAAGTAGTGCTTGGTCAAGTCCATGAGGAAGGAACGCTGACTTACAATTCTTCTTCTCCAAGAAATGAAACTTGACTCCCATAGTGTTTTATATATATCCAACTACATATGGAGGGACTCTAGCTCCTATTTCAGTTCAAAAATGAGGCCTTAGGAGGCATTATGTGTCTATGGGACCCAACCAAGATTGAAGGCAAAGTACTATAAATGGAAGAAAGCTACATCAATATCCTATTCTACAACAAAGAAGATGGGATATTTTGGGTCCTATAAAATGTTTATGCCCTACCCACCTAGAGATCCTCTTTATGGAATTTCCTCAGCCAACTATGAGATGTGTTTTCTTCAAAGGCTTGGATGTTGGTAGGGGACTTCAATTATTCTCTTTTCCCATCTTATAAGAAAGGTGGAACCCCTATTACTGAAATATTATATGAGTCATTTTCCAGTTTTGTAGATAGTAATAAATTGATGGATGTGAACCTCCAAGGTTCGAGATTCACCTAGACCAATCATAGAAGTGGTGATCAGCTGATACAAATGTATTTGGACCGTGTCCTCATTTTGGTCAACATCATTCCCCTATTCGGTGATGCAATCTTGAGATATCTCCTAAGGATTAGATCTAACCACAATCTCCTCCTCGAGAGAGACATTCACACACCTCATCCTTCAAATCTCCTTTCATATTTTAAGCCATGTGGATCCATGACCCAAACTTAAGATCTCTCATTGCCTAGTGGTGGGTCAAACCTTTCCAAGGACCCAAAATTTCCTAGATCCGTAGCAAACTTCAGCACCTAAAATTTAATCTCAAAATATGGAATAAGGAAGTGTTTGTAAATATATTATAGAAGAAGCAAAAGATAAAATCTCAGCTCAAGGACATTAAGCTCACTATGTAGGACAATGACCTAGCTCCCACCCTCCAAGCCACTGAGAGAGTCCTCACTGATTATCACAACACTCTGAGAGATGAGGAGGTCTTTTGGAAGCAAAAATATTGTATAAACTAGCTCAAAGAAGGTAATCTAAAAACCAAGTTATTTCATATCACAATGGTAAGGCATCGAGGTAACAACTGGATCAGGGAGCTAGTTTAGCAAGATGGCTAGATTGCTTTCGATATCCAAGGAATCAGAGCTATGGCAGTTTCCTTATTCGAAGGGCTTCTTGGGCCCTCTATCGAATGTGATCACCATACTTTTGAAAGCCTCTTTTAGCATATTCCAAGGTTAGTCTCTGAGGACAAAAACCATATGCTCTGTACTTATTTGACTACTGAGGAAATTAGGTTTGCCGTATTCTCCATGTAGGGCAAGAAAGCCCTAGGTCCGAACGGGTTCCCCCCCATATTTTTTTAGCACTTTTGGGATATTATTGGGTTGGATGTGGTCTCAGTAATGCAATAGATGTAGGAAGATAAGGTTATCCCTAGAGACATCAACTCCACATTCTTTGCCCTTATTCCCAAAGTTAATTAGGCCTTCACCCTCTCAAATTTCCATCCCATCATCCTGTGTAATGTATTATACAAAATTCTCACCAAAGCTCTAGCTACTCAACTCAAGCTCATACTCCCCTCCATAATTTACCCTAACCAAGGGAGTTTTATTCATGGAATACAAATCACTGATAGTATCATTGTCATCCATAAACTCATCCACTCCATCTCTTCAAGTGGTCAAGAAGGCCTTCTCCTCCAGCTCAACATGAACAAGATATTCGACATGATCTCCTAGGATTTCCTCTTAGTGGTCCTCCATAGGTTTGATTTCCTCTTAGTGGTCCTCCATAGGTTTGGTCTCTATATTGATCAATGGTTCCCTACAGGCTACTTCAAGAACTTCAAAGGCCTCAAGCAAGGAGACCCCATATCACCCTTCCTTTTCATAATTATTGTTTAAGATCTTGGCAGATCCATTACCCATGCTTACCTTGAAGGGTCCATATTTGGCATCAAACCAATGTCATATCTCTAATATGTACCCCACTATTAGTTCATCGATGACAGTATCCTGGCTACCTGAGCCTCGGTTACCCAATACCGATGCATCAAGTCCATCCTTATCTCCTTTGAGGAGGTAGCAATACAAAATATGAACTTTGATAAAAGTAAGCTCTATTTCTTCAACACCCCAATGAGGCATCAAACTTGCATTGCTGCTACTATTGGTTGCTCCATCGACACCCTCCTAGTAATGTATCTAGGATTCCCCCTCTTCAGTGGCTAGTCCAAGAAATATCTTTGGGACCCCATCATCGAGTGCATGTAGAGAAATTTGGTAATTTGGAAAGGTAGCCTACTCAACCAAGCTAGTAAGGCCACCCTTGTCAAAGCCACTCTACAAAGCATCATTGTATTCTTCATGTTAGTCTTCTAGATTCCTACTGAAGTCTGCAACCACATAGAACAACTCCAAAGAAACCTCCTATGGTTTGGTTTAGAGGATAAAAGAAGGATTCATTTGGTAGCTTGGAATCAAGTATGTTTATGGAATAATCATGGGGGCATTGGGTTATGCAAGGTCCACAACATGAATCTAGCACTCATCGCCAAACAAGGATGGGGAGTCCTCACCAACAAAGACTCTCTATGGGCATCCATCATCAAAGCAAAGTACTTTTGGGCCAACCCAAATTTCTTAGAGGATCCTAACCCAATCAAAATATCAATGGTATGGAACTCCATATCCAAGGCTAGATATATTATCCAAAAGGGAATCATATGGAAACTTGGAAATAGAGCAAATATCAAATTTTGGAGTGACCCCTAGCTAGGAAATGACCCTCTTTAGGATAGAGCTAATCTAGTGTACCTCTAGCCAATGACAAATACCCTCTTTGGATCCAAATTAAGTGACTTTCTCCTACCAGGTCTTCCTCTTAGAAGCCCTCCCTAACTTATGGTCTCTCACCCGATCAGTTATTTACCTCCATCGCCCTGTCTGATCTCCTTTGAATTTGTGTCATTCCCTCATTCTATGTTGAGGATTCCATCCTTTTGGTTCCTTCCCATTTTGAATAATTTACCGTTAAGTCAGCCTATGCCCTATTCGAGGATCACGAGCCCCCTTGGTTCCCATATAAACTCATCTGGAGGCCTCACCTCACCCCCACGGTAATTTATTTTCTTGTGGTTGTCCATCTAGGATAAGATCATTACCATTTCTAACATTCACCACTATGGTTTGTCCCTCCCCAACTGGTTCTACCTATGTTGTGTGGATTTTTAGTGTACCCAACATATCTTCTCTTCATGCCCCTTCACCCATTCCATACTTTCTTCCATTTTTTCCTCGGTTGGCATTTCCTGGGTCCTACCCCTCTAGATCAGTGATATTTGTGTGCAGTGGTTGAACCTTTTCAGAGGACACTAGCTCAAAAACTTATGGTCCCTATGGCTCCCACATTTCATGAGGAAAATCTAGAGATAACACAATACCTGAGCCTTCAAAAATTTGTTCCATAAGGAAAGTTGTGTCCTAGGTAGGATTTTGGCTGCAGCTACAAAAAAATTTTCAGTCACCCCCTTGGAGGTTGACCTAGAGCCTCTTTCTGAAGATATTCTAGCATCTTCCCTTAGTATCCCACATGACATCTATTCTTAGACCCTTCCAAGGTTGACCATTCTCGTGTCAAGTGGATTCCTCCACCTCTAGGCTTCCTCAAACTCAACTTTTATGGAGCAGCGAAAGGTAATCCTGGAGTTGCTGGTGCTGGGGGAGTTGTTCAAGACCACAAAGGTTGCATCATCTTAGTTTATGTAGAGAACTTGGGGTTCAATTCCAACCACTTTGCTAAATCCTGGGCCCTCTACCAAGGTGTTACCATGATTCGTAAGCTTTAGGTCCCCAATATTATGATCAAAGGTGACTCTAAGAATATTATTGCTATATTATCCCATGGATCCCTCTCTTTATCATGGAATACCTCCACCATGATCGATGAAGCTAAAAATCACTCCAATCCTTCTCTAATTCTAATGCAACCATACTCTCAGATAAGAAAATCACATGGCTGATCAGATAGCCAACATCGACATATCAGAGTTAGGTCTTCGGGTGTGGACTGACTCCTTCCACCAAGCGATCATCAACACAAATGTCATTGACCTTGCCAATCAGTGAGGCAAAATGGTCTAGCATGGAGAATCACAACCTTAATGATGGTCCCCACTTTTGAAGCATGATTCATAAATCAAGCTCTAATGTGGTGTACTCTCATAATGGCACATCGAGATTGGCTCTAGTTTTTTCCTCCCGTGTAGCTCTCATCTGGTCGAAGCTTCACCATGTGAGTCTTCTCATTTGGTCCACAAGAGGGCTTTTTTTCCTCCATGACCACTTGTCCTATTGGAATTGGAGGCCCATCCATGGTATTAGGCTCCATTAAAACTAGAACCTTTGCCACGTTAGAAGTTTCCACCTTGGTATTAGGTCTAACCTTATATTCAATGGTTTTTAGGTCAATTGGACATGGGGAATGTTAGCCCCTAGTACCCTAGCCCTCGATCAGGCCATTGCAGCAGTTCCCATGCTCTCAAGGTGCTATGTGTGCAACCCTCTTATTTGCTGATGTACGTTGACTCCCCACTCCTCATCCAACATTGTTTTGGTAAGATGTATTGGCAACACAAGTATGGAAGTGGTTTTTTGGTCTATTTTCCTCATAGCAACTGCCCACATCACTACTGTTACTCCTTTCTACCATGCTCACCATGCCACCATGAAAGGTGATCCATGTCATCATGACCCATGCTCACCTGGACCATTTGTTAGCCATGATGTCATTTCTTGGAGTATCCACCTGGCCCTCTTGGTTGATTGGTGTGCCTTTCCACCCGTACCACCTGCTATTTGATTGATCTAGGATATTTTTCATACATGGAACTTTGGGTGGGGGAACCTGTTCATGCACCATATATTATTTATTCCCACCAAATTTATCCATCACCAAGTTTACCACCCTCATGCTTTTTGTATAATCTTCTATCCCCTACTTTTTCTGAGTTTTATCATCATGGTCGAGATCGAATCCGCTTCTCTTTAATTAACTCCCTTGGTAGAGGACATTTTTAGGGACCATGGCCTCCTACATTTTTTGTAATAGTTTTAGGGTATAGAGCGAGATTTATTCATGGAATTTGTCTGTTCATGGAACAGGGGCATGTGGTCATTCGAGGACTAGGGTTCACTGTTATGACTGATCTTCTCATGATGGTTATTGGTCTTCCAAATGAAGGTGAAATTATAAATCAAGAGAAGCACTCCCTCTAGGGTTAACTAGTGCTATTTATGAATAAAGGAGAATACCTGGGGAAAGATAAGGGTAGGATTGTTAGGGAGACACTCCCAAAAATGTGGAACACGATGATGATAACTATCCTTCAATACTTCACCCTTGATAATCCTTCAACCATTCTATGGAGTTTCCACATCGCATTTATAAACCTCCTCAAGGGAAAGAAAACCATAAATTTTCTTGAATATATGTTTAGGTTAGTGGAGCGATCACTTCTTAGCATAAAAATGGGGGCTTCCTCCTCCCCCCTTCATCAGGTTCTACACTGAGTTTTTTCAGATTTGTGGTGGCAGAGCAGAATCGACTAGCAACACCACCAGTTGGGCTTCCCCTTGTTGGAGATCCAATCGGGCCTACCCTAGTTGAAGGGCTGGCTGGGCCTAACCTCCTTACTAGGGGGAAAACCAATCCTAGAGATGATACTAGGGTTGATGCTTTCCCCTTGCCTACCAGCACCCCGATTGGAGCTACCAAATTTTATGACACCTCGGTTCCTCAAAATACCAAGGCTCGTTGTTATCCTATTCGTGTGAAGGAGGTAAGCAACAAAAGGAAGTCTCCTATGGTCATTGAAGATGCATCAGATGACTCTCTATAATTCCACATGAAAAAGGAGAAACCAACATGGTTTATGGCCCAAAATGAGGGAATGTCAACTCAGACTCCCCTCTTTGCCTCGTGTGTAATGCACTTCTCGAGCATCTATGACCATGAGCACTTACAAGAGATTTAGGAACTCCTACAAGTATTAATATGGGTGACCAGAACCATTTCATATCTATTGATGCAGGTGAACACTCTCCTAGAGGAGTACAAGAACTGGTTTGAGATCATCTAGGAATTCCAGAGCCTGGTCAAAGAGTACCCTATGGATAATGATGGTGGGCCTAATGTGTGACCTAGTATAGATGAGTGCCTCCTACGTCGGTCAGGATTCAACGTTTATATGGTAGTTTTTGGTCTGTGGTTGCACCTGTGAGGGTAGTTTTTTTGTGATGTTTCTCTTTCCACCCCTGCATGGGTGCTCCTATGTAGCTGGGTTGGACCTGTAAGGGCTTATGTTGGTCTGTACATAGTTTGGTCTATTATGGTTTTTGTGTCTTGACTATAGCTTCTCTTTTTTTTCTCTATAGGGTCATCTCAGGGGGATCAGTCAGCCTCCAGATATATTTTGGTCTTTTTATAGAAATGTAAAAGGTTATGGGACCCTTTCAAAACCATTTTTTACTAATAAAAAAAAAATTCCTCAACTTTGCAATTAATTGAATCTTTTTCAAAGGAGCTTTTTCTACCTTGTCTTATTTTTCAATGGAGGTATTTGCCTTGCAATTTTAATATTTCAACCTAGAAGATGATTTTCAATCATTTTACCTTTGACATCAATGACAACCAAAATACTCAAAATTTTCAACACCTCCTAGAGGATCATCCAAACCATGTAGACCACTTGGTTGTTCAGTACCACCAAGCATGTGATCCAAGTAGGATATAGAAAATAATAGATCAAAATCATGCAATCCAACACACAAATTAGAGCTACCAAACAAGAGATCCAAGTAGGGTCTTCAAAGAACTATCCCTTTGAGCTCCTCTTCCACCGATACAATCTTCTCACTCTTTGTCATCCTGCTCACACCTAGTGTTCATAAGGGTCATATCTTCCTAATCCATAATGCAATCTATATCTTGTGGTATTCATAATATTTCACTCTAAAATGGTTTATGGTATCCAATGTGATTTGAACTGGAGTTGAATGGACCTATGGTACATTAGTGTATATATTTTTTTGTAATAAGTTATATGTGGCTTCTATTGGGGGTCGGTACCATTAAAATAATAAAATATTACATTTGATGTTAGGTCAACTAGATCATATCAAATGTATCTTTCTATCAAAATATTCTTCATTTTTCTCAAACTATTATGTTTTGAAAATAAGCTATTTGGTATCATTTTCATAAAGAAAAAGGATCTTCCTTAGCCCATTGTATTCTAAAATTTAAGTCTCACCAAGATGAAGATCAACATGATGATTGGATAAAATATATGCAATCTAGTTTATTTATCTATAGAATGTTGTCATTTCTGAGATATTGCCTCCAACAATAGTTGATGGACATATATAAAAAATAATATATCATGTATCATTTATGAAATCATCACAATGTGGGAATATGAATTGATATTTTTTTTTGGTAATATTAATAAGAAGAGGGTTTTAAAGGAAGCCCACAACCTTTACATAGTGCATGCTCAGAGAGCAAGAAACAAAAGAAAACAAAAACAACAACGGAACCAAGCCGTGATCAAGGTGGAAGGACAAACTACTACAGAACTTACTCAAAAGAACCTCCAAGGAGAATCGAGGTGATTCTACCCTACAGAATTAACCTTCTAAGAAGCCATAGTTGCCAGGTTGGACACTTCCACAGACTCATCTAAAGCACCTTTCAACTTCAAATACAACAAAATACTCGAATGCCAGGAGAATAGAACAACAAGAATAATCAAACCAATGTGAACAAAACAAGGCAAGATAGGCCCATTCACACGAAAGGAAGCTTCCCAAAGCCTCCAAAGAACTAGAAAGGAGTGCCTCAACCGAAGAAGAACCGATTGGGAAGGAAGAATTAAAAAATTGAAAATCCTGACAATCCACCCAATCATCCATCGAAACACCAACCGGACTATTAATGCTGACAAGGCCAGACTAAAGAGAAGAGTCGAAGCCACTGTCAACAAAAAAGGCCAACTCAACCAATAAATCAATTCAATTAATGACTTCTGCATTGGCCAGATTCATCAACTCGGGCAGAAAATTTGAATGCCAAACTGAGAGGCTCCGAGTGGCTACACCGACATTTGCCATAAAGTCTGCCACCGAATTACCTTCTCTGAAAATATGGTGAAACTCTACAACAGCCAGAGAATGGGTAAGATTATGACATTCACTGATCAGGTTTGAAATACGCCAGCTGGGTTGGCTCTTCCCAAGAAGGAAAGAAATAATATTGCATGAATCACCTTCGATAATAACCCACTCGAACCTGTGTTCAACCAACAACGAAATTCCTAGGAAAGCAGCCCTCACCTCAGCCCAATGCGAAGTTTGATTTCCTAGGTGATCAACATAAGCCATCAAAATCTTCCCATTCTGGTCATGAATGACCCCACCCGCTTTGGAAGTACCCGGATTACCTTTTGAGGCACCATCAAAATTTAATTTAACCCAACCAGCAGGGGGCGGGCTCCATATGACATCAACTCTTAAATTTGGTGCAGGAGGAGGTCGAAGCTCTGGGAGGAAACCAAGATGGGCTTCAATATCGAACTCTGGATGGAAATGCGGGGTAGCAGAACATGAATCCTTAATAGTAGAGAAAACATTCTCTACAGCCTTCCACAAAGCCCGTCGACCAATCAGCTTAATATCGGATTCCTTGTTCTTGAAAACACGTGCATTCCTCTCCTTCCAAGTGGCCCAAAGCAAATGTGGTAACAAAAACCTCCATAAACATTTTAGTCTAGGCAAAGAGAAAGGAGAAGTCCACTGTAGAATGCAATCTCTCAAAGAGTACGGTAACACCCAATCAACACCCAAGATTTTTAAGACTGAATAGAAAATCTCCCTAAAAACTTCACAATTCAGAAGCAAATGAGAGGAGGACTCCCATTCCCGTTTGCACAAGAAGCACCTATTCACCAAATTGAAACCTCTTTTCTACAAATTATCAAGTGTTAAAATCTTGTTCTGAGCTGCCAACCATAAAAAAATATTAACTTTGGGAGTTAGATTTTTAATCCAAAGTCTTGAGAAAAAAGTATCACCGCCCTCAATCGCACTCAAAATGTCGTAGGTCGACTTCACAGTGTAGCTACCTTCACTGTCACCAACCCAAACAAGCCGATCTGAGGCCCCATATTGTCTGATCACATACAGATGAAGAATATCATAAAGAGAGTGCCAAGCCATTATAGACTGATCACCCCTCAAAAATGGAGGTGAAACAATCCACTCGAGGTGACCATCCCTACGAGAAAAGAAATCAGACACTCTAAGAAAGCCAGCCTCCCTGGCTAAAAGACTTAAGTCTCAAAATCTCAGATCGAGAGATAGAGGCTGATTAAGGAGCCATGAGTCCTCCCAGAATAGCACCGAACTCCCAACACCCACCACCCAATTAGAATTAGCTTTGATGAACTGTTGGGATTTTATTAGGCTGTTCCAAAAGGCAGAACCACCCGAAAAGAGGGGATCAGAAAGAAAATAATTGAAGCCATATTTTGCTTTCAAAATTTGACACCACAAACGGTCTGGGTTCATAGAGAGCCTCCATGCCAATTTTTCTATGAGGGCTTTGTTCATTAGTCCCACCTTATTAATATTAAGACCCCCATATTTCCTTCTCCTACAAATATGCTCCCAAGAAACCAGGTGAAACTTGCCTTTCAACTCCGGTCCCACCCACAAAAATGATTTGCAAATTCTATCAAACCTTTCTGCCATTCTCAAAGGAAGATTGAATAAAGATAAAAAATAGATTGGAATACTTTGTAAAGTACTCTGAACAAGAGTAACCTTACCGGCCTGGCTCAAAAGGGCACCTTTCCATGAAGCAAGTTTTTCTGCAATATTTCCACAATCGGAGACCAGTAGATGTCCTTAACCCATCCCATAAAGAGGGGAAGACCAAGGTAAGTAACCGAGAGGGGGATGATCCTACAACCCAAAATTGAAGTAATATTCCACTGACGCTCAACTGGAGTATTAAGGAAAAAAATACTGCTTTTTAAAAAAATTATCAATTGACCCGCAGCTTTCGCATAATAGTCTAGAATGGCTTTAACATCCCTTGCGATAAATACTGAAGCCTAACATGAAAGGAGCATATCATCCATAAATTTTTGATGTGCAATTGGGTTAATATGCAACGCTGGCCTAAGACCAAAATCATCTCTTCTCCTCCCAATGGAATGACCCAGAGCTTCAGCCATCAAGATGAACAAGAAGGGAGAGATCGGATCCCCCTGCCTAAGACCTCGGTAGGATTTAAAGAAGCCAGCAGGAGAACCATTGACCAACACTAAAAACCAAGCAGATGAAACAACCACCTCCATCAGCTCAATCCAAAAATTACTGAAATCCAATTTTCTCAAAACCGCAAACAAGAAGGGCCAAGAAACTCTGTCATAGGCCTTGTTAATATCCAGCTTTAAAAAGAATGCCACTCTTCCACTTTTTTGCACTGAATGTAGGAGTTCATGAATAACAATTGCCCCATCCACAATCTGTCTACCCAGCACAAAACCACTTTGGGCTTCATTGATTAACACAGGAAGAAGGGGTTTTAGTCTATTAGCCATAGCCTTTGAAAAAATCTTATACACTGTGTTACATAGACTGATAGGTCTGTAATATCCAAAGGAATTAGTCGAATCCTTCTTAGGGATAAGCACCAGAAAAGTGGCATTCAAGGCCTTAGGGAATAACATTGTCCTCTGAGAATGTCTAATAGCATTGCAAATATCCACACCACAAATATGCCAAAATTTTTGAAAGAAGGCTAGGGGAAAACCGTCAGGACCCGGAGCTTTGAGAGGGCTCATGGAGAAAAGTGCCTTTTGAATTTCCTCATCCGAAAGAGGACTAAGCAGGTCATAATTCATGGCATCAGTAACAATAGAGGGGATAGAATCTAACATTTGTCTTTTCGCTTCCAAGTCACGATCCGGACAAACACCCAACAAAGAGCTGAAAAAATTGATAGCCTCTTCCCTAATATCCATCAGATTAGAAGAACTGGATCCATCACTTAAGACAATTTCCCTGATGCGATTACGACCCCTTCTTCTAAGAGTTGATGAGTGAAAAAATTTAGTATTGTGATCCCCCTCCTTCAACCAAAGTTCTCTCGACTTCTGTTTCCAAAATAACTCCTCCTCAGCCTGTAAATTATGAAGTTGACAGAGAAGATTCCTTTCTTCCACAAACAAAGACTCAGAATAGCCTTGGGCTTCTATGAGAGATTCAATATTAGAAAGCTGCCCTTTTAGCCGATATTTCTCCCTAAAAATATTACCAAAAGAAAACTTGTTCTAAAATTTTAGATTAGCATGAAGCTTACGAAGTTTATTTAAAAGCAAAAAAATACCTTCACCAGGAACAGGATCTTGCCACCATTCAGTTATACGGGCCTCAAAATTAGGGTGGGAGCACCACATCATCTCGAACCGAAAATGTCTGGGAAGAAAAGGGAGACCCTCTAGGATTTCAAGCCACAGAGGATTGTGATCCGACCCAATGCATGGTAGAGTAGAAAGGGAGGCATCTCCAAACAAATCACTGGCCGAGTTAGAGACCAACATCCTATCAAGCTAGCATAGGATAAGTCCATTGCCACCTCTCTAGTTGCTCCACGTGAACTTCACCCCTTTCAGGTCCAAGTCTCTCAACTCTGCCTGGTTCACAAAATCATGGAGATCAGCCAAACTACGAACATCAACTTTGTTGGATCACATTCAATATACCATTTTTATACCATGATTCAATTGAATCCATGATAGATCATTTAAAGGCATGAAAATATGGTGACAAGGATAGCAAAGTAATGGTGATGTAACAATCTTCCAAAATAGGGTAGCTTCCTCTTTTGGCTATAAATTCTTAAATAAAATTTTACTACAGTAAAATTTGAGAGGAAGGTTCTAGACATCAAGAAGAATGTTTAGTATCAATTTGAGCTCAAAATACATCATTTAGCCCCCAAAAAATAAGAAATACTAGCAAGCAGTATTTTAGATGTAACTATAGCAAAATAATTTAAAATTGAGTCATTCTATTTGAATATAAAATAGAAATTAAAGAAATATGTTTAATATATCTTTTATGCTAAAATACATCTATTTGATAGGTAAAAATAATAAAACTTAGTATTTTATACAATCTTATTTTTTGTCTCCTTAAAGACCCAAATGAGACAAAAACTTACTTAAGTTTCTTTCCATAATTTTCCATATATCCACCAACTTTTAGATCTATATTATCTTTGTAGACCTTAAAAATGCTAAAAAATCACTTTGGCCAACAAACCATATAGGAATGGGTTGATTTGGCATGTGCAAGGTGGCCATAAAGTGAATTGCGAAAGTGTCAAAATGAATAAGTGTAATGGAGAAGTATGAAACATCACTTCCATGTACACCCACCATTGGAAATCCTCATAGATTAAGAAATATTATTTGCACTCCAATATTTGGAAGTTGAAGAGACTAGATAAGGCTTATTTAGGCCTAAACAAAGAAGAAGAAGGGGGTTTTGAAGGGTCAAGAGCGGGTGCAAGAAATTTATAAAAAAATATAGTAACAACGAATTGATAATCACTATGGAATATGGCTAACAATTGTATATTATTTTTAAATCTGAGCCAAGGCTAAATTTTTGAGAAATATTTCTTGTACATTCTCTATTTTTGCAAGAATATGAAGCTTGACTATTTGAATAGTGTGTTTGATTCCCCTAGAGGGTTTTATCCACTATATATAATAGTGAAATTACTATTTGGGTGTGTTTTTATAATTACTTCATGATTTTAGTTGCATTACACTATGCATTTTACATGGTTTCCATGCTTTGAAGCCAACAAGTTTGAGATAGAATTGAGCAACATTTTGTAACAACAATGAATATTTTTTATAGTAAATTTAAAGCTTCATTAGAATTTTATAAGCCTCTTATTATACTATCAATAACATGTTAATATCTAGGAGTATTTATAAGCATAAAAGAGTAGTTTTAATGCCAATATAGAGGGTTTTACAAATGATCACCGACTAGTTTTGTTAATATCTAGGAGTATTTATAAGCAAAGGAGCACTTCAACTGTTCAAAAGGGTCAATTTAAGGTTTTATTTTATAAAATTATAGATCATATTGGTATAAAATAATATTTTTTCTTGTTTATATGTAGCACACCATAGTTTCATTATAGGAAAATCTAGCCAAAATGGGCAATACAAGCTCCAAGAGGAGAAAAGAAAGTTACAAGATTTGTTGAAGAAGAATAAATAATAATAAAAAATATTTATAAGTTGAGGAAATAAAATGAAAATATGTAAACTAATATCCAATATCAAGAAGAAATCTTATCCATCATGGCAAAGCAAGTTAGCAAGGTACAAAAATAAATTATTTAGTTGGGTAACCTTGCTTGTGAAGGCATAACACAAGTAGAGGGAAAGTACATATATGGAGTGAAATAGATATAATAAGTCATTATCCATGGATATTTTTCTAGATTAAATCTAGCAAGTGGTTGAAAAATACAAAGGAAAGAAGAAATTTCCACCAAGAATGCATACACCATAACCAAGCCTACCATGGTAAGTAATCAAAATTCATTTTTATTGAATAACATACAAGTTATATTGGTTCTAATATGATGAATATAATAGGCTACAAAGGATAAGGGATTTGAAAAATTGGGCTTGGGTACCAAGAGCATGTGAATGCTCAAAGAAGCATAAAGTTGTGTCTTCAAAACAGAACAACCTACTATTCCAACAAAGTTTATACAAAGAAGGTATTGAAACCATAAAAGGATCCAATAAAAATTTTTAAACACATTCAAGAGGGTATCCTTACAAAGAAGAAGGATTGGACAAGACCAATGTGAGATATAATAATTGAGAGAATAATAAGCAAGTGTACAACCATAAATAGAGTTGAAAGGATAAGCCTTCCATGTTTCCAGTTTATTATGATTATTATGGAAGAGAAGGTCATTCATATAATTTTTGTTGGTATCTCTATTCATGCAAGCATTATAGAAAGAAGAACCATGACACTAGCATGTGTATAAAGCATTTGGTTATCAAGATAAAAAATAGATCTAAAGGGAAATCAAAATTGGATAAGATTCCATGAGGTCAATGCAAAGTCATTGTAGTTGATTTATGGTTGGGTCACTTCAAGGAAATAAAGCATGATTATGGCCAATATTAAAGGTATGTATATGGTCAAATCCCCCATTTTTAATAATATATGACACTGTTCACACTATGGCATGATGAGAGTGTGCCCAATTTACCAAGCATGGATTGTAGTTACATAAGAAAATATCTTATAAATAATAAAACAATAAGTTTTATCATTTGGAGCATATTGGTGAAGGATAGAGGCCTATCTTCCACTTGAGACATGAATTTGTAGTTCAATAATCAATAAATTACAGCCATATTTATCATTGTATCCCCAAGGAAATCAAGAAAACATATTTATCTATAACAACCATGAAGAGGTTGTTGATATATAAGTAGCAAGAGGGGATATATATCATCATAAATGAGATATGAGCATTCCAAAGGAGCAAAAAATGGAGAAACATTAATCCATTTGATATTAAAGGTTTCAAAAAAAAAAGTTACATGCATGGGTACCATCATGTAGCAAGGGGTAATATACACATCAAGTATACAATAAACTAATAAAATATAACTTTTATGACAATAAATTTATTAAATACTTGATTGGAGATATAAGTTGTAATCTAGATCTAAGAGGTATTTCATATATAGATAAGTATAATGGTTGTTCAGTTGCCAATTATAATCGTATTGACATAGTTGAATGCAAGCACTCACTTGATAGCATGAAATACCAAGCACTTGGAGTCCATGTAAGTACTACAACCAAGAACCTAAAACTCACAAGCAAACAAGAATTTCAAACAAGTACTTATGATAAATTAATAAAGGAAGAAAGAAAGAATTCAAGAAAATCAAGAAAGGACATATGGTAAAACAAACAAGTAAGAGGATCACGAGTAATCTAAATATTTAGGATGTGTAAGGACTTGTAAATCATTTATGTTCATGAAATAGACTAAATTATATTTATTCTTGATTTTGGCATTCATGATGAATTGGTCACTTGTCATCACTCCACTAATAAATGAGAAGTCATGGAAATAAGCAAGACTATATTTTTTATGCAAGGTCATCTTATAATGGTCACATATCAGACTATTTATTAGCAAAATGGATACCATAATCTCATTAGGACTTCACTCAATTATCAAGCCATTATGATCAAAATTTAAGAAGTTGAATTAGTTTTAGAAATATAGGAATAAACCTCTCTTTAGGAAGAGGAAATCTCTAAGACAAGGAAAGGAAGTTAATAAAGTGTATGCACTATTAAAGAATTAGTTGGTAATACCTTGGGATACAAAAACAAACCTTGATAAAATCAATTAAGTATGAGGACATAATAGTCGATATGGGAATGAGACAAGACACCAAAGTATGCATAGTGAGATATGTAAGGAAGAGAGATAGAATCAAATTGACTACCATCAGATTAATGATGAAAAATATTACAATATATCAACTAGAATTCACTTGGGAGTATGTATATGCCAGATTAAAATACAAAACCACTTCCATGGAGAAGTGGGAAAGACATCACCATAGAGAAGGGTTTAGAGAAGAAAGCAAGATAAAAATTTATCATCTTATCCAAGTGAGATTTTGAAGGACTAAAAATCCTTCTCATTGGGGAGGAATAATACAAATGGATCAATGATAGGTCATTTAGAAGTATGCCAATATTGTGTCTAGGACATATTTCTAAGTGACGAAAAACTTGACAAGCTTCTAAAATAGGGCAACATCATATCTTGGATATAATTACTATAAATATTTGTAGTAAAATTTATATTAAGGTTCTTGGTAGTATGAAGAATGCTTAGTATAAATTTAAGCTCAAAATAAATTATTTAGCCCTAAAACAATAGGAAATAATAGTCAATAAAATTAATAGTATTTAGTTATGACATTATCAAAACAAGTCTAAATTAAGTGATTATTTTTTAATATAAAAGGTGATACAAAGGACGGTGTATGGTATAAATAATATCCCCAAATACATTCATTTGAGTGGTTAAATTTAAAAAATTTAGTCTATAATACATTTCTTTATTTTCTCTCCTCAAAGATCTTAATGAGATAAAATTCATATTGAAGGTTGACTTTATCATTTTCCATATTAACACCAACTTATAGATTTAAATTCATCTACATGAACATGGAAAAGTATCCAAACAACAAGTTGGCTATGAATGGAATGATTTGGCATGTACAAAGTGGCCATAAAGTGAACTATGCAATTGTCAAGGGGAACACATATAGGGCAAAATTATGACATATCACTTCCATGTATATGAAGCATCAATTGCACTCCCATATTTGAAAGTGAAAGAGACTAGATGAAGCTTATTTGGTCCTCGAAAAAGAAGAATAAGGAAGTTCTAAAAGGTCTAGAATAGGGGCAAATAAGCCATAAAAAAACAAGATCAAGAAGACATTGAGTGTTAGAATAATATATATGATAGGATTTTCTATTATTGTATCATTTGTTACAAAAACTTTTCAGGGATAATTTGTTGAGATTTTTATGGGTAACTTGTTAGGATTTGTAAGGATAAATTGTTAGGATTTTTAGGATCTATAGATAATTATAAAGTGGAGGTAAAAAATGCAAATGGAGCACCTTGTGTTACATTATTTTATGGTGTCAAAGCCATAACAAGTAGTAATCAGGAGTTTGTATCACATTATTCTTTTCATCCAAGTTAATTATTTATCTTTAGCAGTCAATGCCACTTAGACTATTACTCTACAATCAATTTTAGTATTGTTGTATTGTCAATGGAGGTTTTCTCCTATGTTGTGTTTAGATTTATTGGATCTAATAAATAACATTTATTATTTTTAATTTTTTTGTTTGAAGTTTTCCTCCAGTTGATAAAGTTTATCACTTGCAACAATTGGAGTTTGGCCAAGTTGTGGTAAAGTGTAGCTTGGATTTTTACCATGATTCTAGCTTAGGCAAATCATTGGTTGGAGGTTTCTTACATTTCCAACTTGGGAAAGTGTAACTTAGAGTTTTCCAAAGTTTTGACCTTAGGTAGAATAGAGTACGATGTTTGGCATTCACTTATTTGAATCTAGAGTTCAAGTTTGTTTGACTTTTGATGTTGTGTGTTTGATATTTAGAGTTGTAATTAATGGAAGAATGACAAACATTCAAACTCTAGTTATTTAAAATTCTAGGAAACTAACTAGAAGAAATTATAATGTATGGATCCATAACATACTTATAATTTGTGACTATCGATATTTGGAAAATATATTTCTCAACAAAGAAATTAGACTAGAAGGTGTGTTGTTGACTTCATCCAACAACATATAGAAGATTTGATGCTTCTCAAATTATTTGTTGTAGATGGTTTTATTCTTGAATTTCATAATGAGGATAATTTTGCAACACTATAGATAAATTTTTAGAATAAGTATCAAAGATATGAAGCAATACATGCTTTATATGAGATAAATCTTGTCTATTTTTTTTCCTGATTGTAGGAAGAAGGGTTTATTTCTAAGGTATCAATTTACTACTATTCAAAATATATTTAATGATGAGGATATTTTTGATATTATTTTCAATATTTAACTCATATTATGAGCCTTTTGTTGAGTCTCTGCACTTGCTTACTGAAACTCAAACTCTTGATTTAAAAAAATGTCTTCTTTACTTTTACAAAAATAAAGGAGATAGTCATAAATAGGAGTATCTAACTCAAGGAGTACAAAGAGTGCATTTACTACTAAATATAAACAAGAAGTCAATTAGAATGCCAAGTCCTCATCATATAATCACAAGCAAGGTAAAACTTCTAATGTAAATCAATCTCAAGTTATTTTTTTACTGTAGGCAAACTCGTCATTTTAAACGAGATTGTAGTAAGTTGAATAATATGTTAGAAATATTGAGTTGTCATTGATGTCAAAGGTAGAAATATCTTCAAGGATGAAATGTTGATGTCAAAGGCAGAAATATCTTCAAGGATGAAATGTTGAGTTGTCATTAAGTGCAAGGCAAATATCTTCAAGGGTGCTTTAATATTTAAATAATATTTAAATATTAAAGTAGGAGGTTTATATTTAAATCAAAGGATTTAAATATAGTTTAAATATTTAAATGTTGGGCAACCTCCTTAAGCACACCATGCAAAAGGAATTAAAATTAAAAATTCAAATGATGGGCCGACCTCCTTGATTGCACCATGCAAAAGTTTGAAAATTCAAATATTCAAAAATGGATTGACCTCTTTGAGCGGGAATGGAAAAATTAATATAAATATGAGCTCTCAATTCACTTTGGAATAAGTAATGCAATTCAAAGAATATCATTCAAGTAGAGAGTGATAATGAGTAGGAGGGAGGAGAGGGGCACAAGGCAGCATAGAAAAAATTGAAAGAAGACTCTAACTATTTGTTCATACCACTTCTATCCCAACCGAGTGGTTAGACCAATCAGTAGCTTAGCTTATATTAGGGTGTTGTGGTGCAGAAGGTTCAAGGGTCAAAACCCCTCAGTGCTTGTTTTGCTATTTGAGGTAGCACAAAGACAATGTTAAATATTATACTATGTTCTTATGGTTTCACTGTTGGGTTAGCCCAGTCAGTTGCTTAGCCCGAGGTAGGGCATTGCATTGCAAAATTTTAAGGGGACGAATATCTTTGATGCCTATTTTTCTAAAGAATTGAAGATAGAGCAACGAAGGAATTAAATATTCACTAGCACCTTTTTGGTTTCACATGTTGTGTTAGCGTAGCTAGTCAGGAGCCTGTGTTAGGGCACTACGCTTCTAGAGGTCAAGGGATCAAAACCCATTCGTGACTGTGCAAGGTATTTATAAAATTTATTTTATTAAATTTGATAAAAAGGGAGATATAAGGCATAGTATTGTGATTTGATTTTTATAAATGATAAAAGGGGAGATATAAGGTGTAATGTTGCATTTTGATTTTTGCAAATTATAAAAAGGGAGATGTTAGTATAAAGTTCTATTTTTGCAAATCATAAAAAGAGATATAAAGGATATGTTGTTAGATTAAAGCTTTATTTTATAATTTTTTAAAGGGAGATATAAGGATTTATTTTAATTGTGAATGATAAGGATATTAAGTGTTGATTTGGAATCTAGATAAAAAAGCAAAAAGAAAATTATAGATCAGATTTGTATGCAAATTTGTGCATTTTTTATGATTGGATTTGGGAGTAGATGAGAAGCATTTGTGAGCAGATTTGAGCATGGCTTATGTGCAATATTTTGAAATATATTTAGGTAGGGTTTGTGAGCAGATTTTGGAGCAGATTTGAGCAGGTTTTGGAGTAGACTTAAGCAAGGGTATTGGTGTCTCCTGTGGATTGGTGTCCACGAACTTGAGAAAGGATATTGGTATCTCATGTGGATTGGTGTCTATGAACATGTATAGGGGATTGGTGTCTCCTATGGATTGGTGTACACGAAGTTGTATAGGGTATTGGTGTACATGAAGTTGTATAGGGGATTGGTGTCTCCTGTGGATTGGTGTCCACAATTTTTTTTGAAGAAATTTATAAGCAATATTTTATCGTGGTTATCTCCTGAGAGGGTGTTTCCACGTAAAATATTTTTCTCTCATGTGTGGTGATTTGTGCATTGTTTCATTATTGAATTGTTATTACTTGAAGTTATTAATTTGAAAAGAAAAGAGAAATTTTTTATCTTATACTGTTCACCCCCCATCTCAGTATAATCTTGTGTTCTTCAATTGGTATCAGAGCGGGTTTCTTTGTAAAATTCTAATAGCTTGAAGGTAGATCTTACAAGAACACACATGGCTATGAATATGGAAGAAAATAATCCTATGGTTGAAATCCAAAAAAATAAGAAAAATATAAAAAATTAAGAAGAAGCCATAATAAGCATAGAATGGAAAGAAGATACTCTTATTGTCAAAGACCAAGAAGAAGAGAAAGATTCAAAAAATGAAGAAGAAGCCATGGTTGACATAGAAGAGTAACTTGTCATTTTTCTTGAAGAGTTAAAAAAAATTAAAAATAAGAACTCAAGATTGAAGACTCAAGTACAAGAGTATGAGAAGACAAAGGTAAAGTTGTTGCAAGAACTCATTGAATTGATAGTTAAAATCAAAGAGGTAAGAAAAATTGAAGAAGGTATGGCTGAGCAGTTAAAGGCAAAAGAGTTGGAATGTGAAAAACTGGAACATGAGGTTGTCTCTCTAAGGAAGGAAGTTGAAAAATCTAATGATAAGCTACATGAGTTTGAGAAAATCTCAAAATTCATGTTTGAAATTATCAAAGGATATAGATCTTCAGTTATAAATACTGGACTTGGGTTTGAAGAAGGTCAAAATAAACAAAAGGGGGAATCAAGCTCAAAATAAATAGAGGCATCAAAGAAAACAAGTGAAGAAGAGCCTAAAACCTATGCTAATGCATTGAGAAGTAAAAGCATCAAGAAGGAAGAAAACAAAGAGTCATCATGGACCTAAGTCAATCATAGAAACAACAATGAGAGAACCATGCAACCATATCCTCCAAGGCAATCAAACAGGTTTTAATATTTCTTCCATGGTTATTGTTTTTCATGCAATCAATTTGGTCATAAAGCTATAAATTGTAGGGTCCGTGCTAAGAATTATTATGGTTTCACCAAGAGAAATTTCAATTCATTTGCACCTCTCATGGATTACAATATCATTTGTTACAAATGTAAAAAGTTTGGGCATAAATCTAAATGGTGTAGAATAATGTTCTCTAAACTTCCAAAATCAAGCAAGAAAGAGGAAGGTCAAACTGTTCAAAAGGATATGTCCTTCAAGATTGGAGAAAGAAAATGGAATAAGAAAAGGAGAAGTCTATGTTGGTACAAATGACTCTTCATGTGTAAAATGAACGAAATCAGTGGTACATTAATAGTGGTTTTTCAAGCCATATGACAGCTGACAAAAGCAAAT
The DNA here is from genome assembly GCA_028583015.1 of Wollemia nobilis. Classification (NCBI taxonomy): domain Eukaryota; kingdom Viridiplantae; phylum Streptophyta; class Pinopsida; order Araucariales; family Araucariaceae; genus Wollemia; species Wollemia nobilis. Next base: position 5,757,884 of record JAQPPZ010003613.1, on the reverse strand, counting down.
TTATCTCTATCAAGGAAATAAATGGAGGTATAGTGAAATTTGGTGTTAATGCTTCAGCCAAAATTGTTGGAAAGGGAACCATGAGCCTATATAATGAAAGATCAAAGACAAATAATGTGTTATATGTTGAAGGGTTAAAGCCCAATATTCTAAGTGTAACTCAACTATGTGATCAAGGGCACGCACTCACATTTCACCCAAATGGATGTGATATCAAGAAATCCAAGATAGTAAAGCTTATTGTAGATTCCAGTAGAACTACAAATAATATCTACATGTTGAGAAAAATTAAGGGAGAAAAATGCTTTTTATCATAAGAAGATGAGAGTTGGTTATGGCATAGGATAATGGGCCACCTAAACTTTGACAACATAGTGAAAATAAGAAACAAACAAGTAGTCATAGATTTTTCCAAGATAGAAAAACCCCCAAGAATGATTTACGCATAATGTTGTCATGGTAATAAAACAAGATCAAGTTTCAAATCAAAGGAATTCTCTTCATCCAAGCCTTTGGAGCTAATTCACATTGATCTATGTGGCCCTAAAAGGAAAAAGAGTTTACAAGGTGAGAATTATTTCATGTTGTTTATTGATGATTGTTCTAGAATGACTTAGGTAACATTATTGAGAGAAAAATTAGAAGCATTTTAAATTTTCAAGGCATTCAAGGCACTTGCAGAAAATAAAATAGGAAAAAATATCAAGTGTTTGAGACCAGACAGAGGAGGTTAATTCACCTAAAATGAATTTGTAGAATTTTGTGGACAACATGGAATCAAGAGATAATACTTAGCAGCAAGAACTCCATAATAGAATGGTGTAGTTGAAAGGAAGAACAAAAATATTCAAGGTATGGCCAGGGCTATGCTAAATGAGTCTAAGATTTTTGATGCTTTTGGAGAGAGGTAATTCATACATATGTTTATATCATCAATAGAGCTCAAGTAAGAGTAAATCACCATAAAATCCCATATGAGATTTAGAAGGGAAGACCAACTACTGTGAAGTACTTCATAATTTTTGGAAGAAAATGCTACATTAGAAGAGAAGAGAAAAATTTGGGTAAGTTTGATTCCAGGTGTGATGAGGGTATCTTCCTTGGATACTCCACTAAGATAAAATCCTATAGATGCTACAATAAAATATCACATACAATTGTGGAAAGTGCAAATGTAAGAGTTGATGAAGAAATAGATCTAAGAGAACCAAATCAAGAGATTGTGTATCAAGAAGGATAAACTTGCAAAGAAGAAGAAGGTGAAGAAACTGAAGAAGATGAGACAATATCAAGAAAGGCACCACCTAAGACACCATCCATGTATGTGCAAAAGAACAATCCTAAAACTTTGATTATTAGAAATATAGATAAGAGATAAACAAGGAGGAAAATAATAGGAACATATGAACATGCTAACTTCTCTTTACTATCTAAAACTGAGCCAAAGAATTTCAATGAATCAAGTGAAGATAAATATTGTATTGAGGCAATGGAAGAAGAGTTAGATCAAATAGAGAAGAGTGAGACTTGGGAACTTGTCCTGCATCCAAAATACTAGAACGTAATTGGTACCAAATGGGTCTATAGAAATAAGTTGAATGAATATGGTTAGGTTGTCAAAAACAAAGCAAGAATTGTGTGAAAATGCTATGCACAAGTAGAGGAAATATATTTTGAAGAGACATTTGCTATTCTTGCTCATCTTGAGACCATAAGAATTTTCTTGGTCTTCTCAAGCTTCAAAAACTTCAAAGTGTACAAAATGGATGTAAAATCAGTATTTCTTAATGGTTACCTAGAAGAAGAGGTCTACATTAAGCAACCAGATGGTTTCATCCTGACAGACAAGCCAGATTATGTGTGCAAATTGAAGAAGGCTCTCTATGGACTAAAGCAAGCCCCTAGGGCTTAGTACTTAAGGTTGGATAAATATCTCCAAGGATAAGGTTTCAAAAAAGGTATAGCTGATAGCAATATATACATAAAGAATGAAGGAAATGATCAGTTAATTATAGTAGTCTATGTGGACAACATTATTTTTGGAGGTAGTAACAACAAGATGTGTCAAAAATTTGCAAAGTGTATGCAAAGAGAATTTGAGATGTCAATGCTTGGTGATCTATCCTTCTTTCTTGGTTTGCAAATCTCACAATCAGATAAAGGTATATTTCTCTCTCAAACCAAGTATGTAAAAGAAATGTTGAAAAAATTCAATATGGAGTATTGCAATCCTGTGAGTACTCCCATGGTTATAGGATGTAAGTTAAGTAAATATGATGAGTCTCCTGAGGCTAATCAATTTTTTTATAGATCCATGATTGGAAGTTTACTATATGTCACAATTACAAGTCCATATATAATGTAGGAAGTCAGATTAGAATATGATCATCCTATATCCATACTTTGTGATAATACAAGTGCCCTCAGTATTTTGAAGAATTTGGTTATGCATTCAAGGACCAAGCATATTTCGATCAAGTATCATTTTTTGAGAGAGCAAGTGACTGATTAGCAAGTCAAGTTGGAATACATTTCTACAAAGGAAAAAATTGTTGACATCTTTACCAAGCCACTTTCAAAAGAGACCTTTGAGTATCTCATAAGTAAGTTGGGAGTAGTTTCACTCCCATCTCATAATTGAACATCTCAAGAAGAGCAGGGAGAAGGGGGCGTTGTCAAGTGTCTTATCTTACAGCCCCGAGGAGCCTTTGCCATTAATGTCAAAGGGAGAGAGTTTTTAGTAAGGAGGAGCAATTTGTGATCTTGTTCAGTAAATATCAGTTTTATTGTAGGATTACCATCAATGACAAAGGGGGAGATTGTTAGAAATATTGAGTTGTCATTGATGTCAAAGGCATAAATATATTCAAGGATGAAATGTTGATGTCAAAGGCAAAAATATCTTCAAGGATGAAATGTTGAGTTATAATTAAGTGAAAGGTAGATATCTTCAAGGGTGCTTTAATATTTAAATATTAAAGTAGGAGGTTTATATTTAAATCAAAGGATTTAAATATAGTTTAAATATTTAAATATTGGGCAACCTCCTTAAGTGCACCATGCAAAAGGAATTAAATTTAAAAATTCAAATGATGGGCTGACCTCCTTGAGCGCACCATGCAAAAGTTTGAAAATTCAAATATTAAAAAATGGGATGACCTCTTTGAGCAGGAATGGAAAAATTAATATAAATATGAGCTCTCAATTCACTTTGGAATAAGTAATGCAATTTGAAGAATATATTTTAAGCAGAGAGTGACAATGAGTAGGAGGGAGGAGAGGGGTGCAAGGCATCATACCAAAAATCAAAAGAAGACTTTAACTATCTATTTGTGCCGCTTCTATCCCAACTGGGTGGTTAGACTAGTCGGTAGCTTAGCTCATGCTAGGGCACTATGGTGCAGAAAGTTCAAGGGTCGAAATACCTCGATGCTTGTTTTGCTATGTTTTGCTATTCAAGGTAGCATAGATATGAATTTAAATATTATATCGTGCACCTTTGGTTTCATCCATTGGGTTATCCTAGTCAGTTGCTTATCCCAAGCTAGGGTGTTACGTTACAGAAGGTTAAGGGATTTTGCTGAAGAGTTGAAGATAGAGCAACAAAGGAATTAAATATTCACTAGAACATTTTTGGTTTCATGTGCTTGGTTAGCACAGATGGTACGAGCCCGTGTTAGGGCACTGTGCTTCTAGAGTTTAGGATATCGAAACCCATCCACAACTGTGCAAGGTATTTATAAATTTTATTTTATTAAATTTGATAAAAGGGGAGATATATGGCATAGTATTGTGATTTGATTTTTGCAAATGATAAAAGCAGAGATATAAGGTGTAACGTTGTGATTTGATTTTTGCAAATTATAAAAAGGGATATTTTATTAGTATAAAGTTTTATTTTTGTAAATCATAAAAAGAGATATAAAGGAGATGTTAGAATAAAGAATTATTTTATAAGTTTTAAAAGGAAGATATAAGGAGTTATTTTAATTGTGAATGATAAGGATATTAAGTGTTGATTTGGAATTTAGATAAAAAAGCAAAAAGAAAATTATAGATCATATTTGTATGCAAATTTATGCATTGCTTATGATTGGCTTAGGAGTAGATGAGAAGCATTTGTGAGCATATTTGAGCATGGTTTATGTGTAAGATTTTGGAATAGATTTAGGTAGGGTTTATGAGTATATTTTGGAGAAAATTTGAGCAGGTTTTGTGAGCATATTTGAGCAAGTTTTGTGAGTAGATTTTGGAGCATACTTAAGCAAGGGGATTGGTGCCTCCTACGGATTGGTGTCCATGAACTTGAGCAAGAGGATTGGTGTCCACAAAATTGTATAGGGGATTGGTGTCTTGTGGATTGGTGTCCATGAAATTGTATAGGGGATTGGTGTATCATGTGGGTTGGTGCCCATGAAATTTATTGAAGAAATTTATAAGCAATATTTTACCATGGTTTTCTCTCGAGAGGGTGTTTCCACGTAAAAGCTTTATATTTCATGTGTGTGGTGATTTGTGTTGAGCAAGATGTTGCCAGAAGGTTGTCATTGTTGTCAACACAGGCAGTTAGATCCAAAGATGCAGGCAGTTAGGTCCAAGGATGCAGTGGATAACAGACTTGAAATGGGTTTTTCTTAAAACCCAAGTTTGCTCTTCGTTTTGTTGAAAAAGATGCCCCGGTGATGAAGATATTTAATTTTAAATATTTAGTTTAAATTTTTATTTTATTTAAATTAGAATATTAAATTAAATTAAAAGGGCCGACGTGTTACTATTTCGCGGCAATAAGCTACAGGAAGGTAACGAAGGTGGAGAATGACGCCAACAAAGTTAAATATGGGCCGACAGATTTTAGGGTTTTGCAGCCGACATTCTTAGGGTTACAGCCGACGGATTTTAGGGTTTGGCAGTTGACAAATTCTAGGGTTTCTCAATCGACGTTCTTCTAGGGTTTGCCTCTAAAATTTCTTCTATAAAAGCAAGGGTTCTTCGAGTTTAAAGTATGGCGTGATGCGATATATGTGAATGAAGTTCGGGTGCAGCAGAGAGAGAGGTGCGAAGAGAAGATAAGAACGCGGTATGCAGAAGTCGTGTTTCGAGTGTGAAATGACAGTGTGCTGGCTGTAGAAGTGATATTTCTGTGAAGTTGCAGCAGAGAACGCGGAGAGATATAGAGGAGTGGTTGAAAAAGTGCGAATCATTTTTCACAGCAACAGTCGAATGCCGACAAGCAACGGATCACGAGAAAAATAGCGAGATCGTGATAATTGAGGTGAAAGTTTACATTCTGCAATTTTTATTGTTATCTTCAAGTTGTAGCTTGAAAAAGGGGTTGGTGCCTCTTTCCGGTTGGTGCTTGGAAAAATTGGAGTTGGTGCTCCATTCCGTTGTAGCGAGATAAAACTTAGGGGTTGGTGCCTCTTACCGGTTGGTCTTTGGTGAATGATTATGTAAAGTTGGAGCTTTGCATTTGGCTGGATTTGGATGGTAGTCCAAGCAGTCTTTTTGAGGAGTAGCCACATCGGTGAACCTCGTTAAAATGTCGTGTTATGTGTGATGCTCTTAGTACTTTTATTATTTCTGTTTTAATCTGTTGCAGTTTATTTAAAAGTCTAAATTGTTTTAAGTTTTTAAAGAACACACCTGATTCACCCCCCCTCTCAGTGTCATTGTGATTATAACAATTGGTATCAGAGCCAAGTACTCGAAGAGGCTTAAACAGACTAAGGTGATCTTGGAAATCAAGCAATGGCAAGTGGTGAAGGATTCTCTTCGAACAAAGCACCGTTGTTTGATGGGACAAATTATGCGTTACGGAAAATTAGAATGCGAGACTTATCTCAGTGCTTTGGGCTTTGACATATGGGGTGCGGTAGTCAATGGTTACAAAGCTCCTGCCACCGCTCCAACAGACACTGCAGCAAAAGATATCTGGGATAAACTAGAGAAAATTCATGAAGGAGATGATAGGATCAAGGAGGCCAAACTTCAAGCACACCGAGCTCAATACGAATCTTTAAAGATGGACAATGATGAGAACATAGAGACCTTCATGCAAAGAGTCAATGGGATCACAAATTCAATTAGAGGTCTCGGCGAAGAATTAACCGATTCTGCTATTGTGAAAAAGGTATTGAGATCACTTCCTTCTAGATTTGATTCTAAAGTCTCTGCCATAGAAGAAGCCAAAGATTTAAATCATTTTAGTATGGATGAGATGCATGGGTCCTTGACTGCTTTTGAAATGAGAATAGGAAAGTCTAATCCCACAAGATAGAGAAGCAGCCTTCAAAGCTCAAAAAGGCAAAAGCACAAAACAGGAATTTGAAGAAGAAAATGATTTAGATATAATGGAAGCAAATTTTGTAAGAAAGTTGAAGAAAGGAAAAGGAAAGTACAAAGGAATGCTACCTCTTAAGTGTTTCAGATGTGGAGGCATTGGACACTTTGCTACCAAATGTCCTTTCAATGACAAAAACAAAGGTGAAGAAACTCAACATCAAGAAAGAGAAGAATGGAGGAAGAAACCAAATTTCAGAAAAGGTAAGTTCAATAAGAAAAGCTTTATCTCTCAAAATGCGAGAATCTTGAGAGGACAGTTCTAGTGAAGACTCTGAAGAAGGAACAGGTGAAGCTCTCTTTATGGCATTTGAGATAGACGAATTAGAAAACATAGAGGGGATGAACTATGAAGTTGAAGATGTTGAGGCTGAAGTTGATTTAGAGGGTGAGCTAGTGTCTGCTCTTACGGAATGGGAATCAGAGAAAAAGAAGAATGAAAAACTATCAAGGAAACTTAAGGATGCAAACAACATTATTGCCAGTTTAAAAATACAGACTGAAGAATACAAGAAAATGTCTGAAGATCTGGAAATACAGGTATCCATGAAGATAGACCACTACAGCAAATTGGAAGAAGAAAATGTGAGTCTCCGAATACAAATACAAGAGCTGGATCGAAAAATCAACTGTCATCTAAAACGTGAAGAAAGCTCGATGAAACTGGACAAAATTCTGAGCGATCAAAGATCCACAGGCATCAAATTTGGTCTCGGCTTTACTAAAGGAGAATCATCAACTGAACCAAAAACAAGCAATGTTGAAAGTGAAAAGAACAAAGACAAGAAGCAAGTGGTGGAAAGTAAAGCGAATCGAGGCAAAAGAAAGATATAATGCCAGACCTGAAATGACAGCTGACAATGAAGGCTTTACTAAGGTCACACATCAAAAGAATAGAAGATCCAAGGCTCCAGCAACAACCTGGCCAAGACCATCTTTCAGGTTTACTCATTATTTCTATGGTTTTTGTTTCAAGTGTAATGTTTATGGGCATAAAATTGCTGACTGCAAATACAACGTAGGTCCAAGAAGTTTCACTAGTAAAAATGCGTTTGCTCCTTTAATGAGATATGCAGTAGAGTGTTTTAAGTGTCACAACTTTGGGCATATTGCCAGAAATTGTCGTAGTATGTCTGTTTCATATCAACCTCAGGAAAGCAGATTTCAACCGTATAGAGCAAAACAAAATAGAATTTATATTGAAGGATATGTGCAAAATTCTAAAAAGGGGAAGTCACAGCTAGAACCCAACAACATAGTTAAGACAGAATGGAAACAAAAGGAACAGCTCAGGAAAGAACAGGAATCCTTAATAGTGCAGACTGCTTTTAGAGCTCAGAATAAATATGTACCGTGGATTCTTGATAGTGGCTGCTCAAGTCATATGACAGGTGATAGACAAAAATTTGAAAATCTTCAGAAATATGAGGGTGGTTACGTGAAGTTCGGCAATAACGATGGAGCCAAAATAATAGGTAAAGGATCGGTCAAAATAAGTGAAGGGAAAATCAAGTCAGAAGAAGTTCTATATGTGGATGGTCCGAAACATAACTTTGTTAAGTGTGAGTCAGATCTGTGACAAAGGACATGAAGTGTTGTTCAAGAAGCAGGGTTGTGAAGTCAGAAAAACAAAGAACGGGAAATTAATAGCAACCGGCTCAAGGACGTCTGGCAATCTGTACACATTATCAGAATTTTTAGAAGGTATGTGCTTCATGGGACAAGAAGAAGAGAACTGGTTGTGGCATAAGAGGCTTGGACACATAAGTTTTGATAATTTGGTAAGAATTAGCGCTAAACAAGCAGTGAGAGATATTCCAATCATTAAAAAACCTACAAATAGTATGTGTGCTTCATGTCAGAAGGGAAAACAGACCAGAGTTTCATTTAAAACAAAAGAACATCACACTAGCAGGCCTTTGGAACTCATTCATACTGACTTATGCGGACCAATGAGGACTCAAAGCATAAACGGCGACAAATACTTCATCTTTGTGTATTGATGATTTTTCCGAATGACTTGGATATTCTTCTTAAAAGATAAATCCGAAGCCTTTGAAATGTTCAGAACTTTCAGACAGTTGGTAGAGAATGAAACGAGGGAAAAGAATTAAATGCTTGCGATCAGACAGAGGAGGAGAATTCATTTCGAATGAATTTTTAGAATACTTGTGAAAAACATGGAATCAGGAGACAATATTCAGCATCCAGAACTCCGCAGCCAGAATGGTGTAGTTGAGAGGAAGAACAGAACAATTCAGGAAATGGCACGCACTATGCTGGCAGAAAGCAAAATAGCAGATAGATTCTGGAAAGAAGCAGTTCACACAGTAGTATATATTCAAAACAGGTATATGTTAAGAACTCGTGAATGCAAAACACCGTATGAGTTGTGGTTTGGTAGAAAAGCAACAACTAAACATCTCAAAGTATTTGGCTGTAAGTGCTACATCAGAAAAACTGATGACAATCTTGGAAAGTTTGAAGATAGAGTAGATGAAGGTGTGTTTGTTGGTTATTCTCCACATAGCAAAGCTTACAAATGCTACAACAAGAGACTTAAGAAAATTGTGGACAGTGCGAGATGTTAAATTCGATGAAGGGAGGAAACAAATAGTTAATTTTCAAGAAAACTATCCAATCTACGAAGAAGTCATTGAAGGAGATGAAGTACATGACACGAGAAAATACGGATACGGCTGATGCGAGATAACTTATCGGATGACTCGGAGGTACAAGAAAACAGAAAATTCAGAATGGGCAATTGGCGAGAAAAATCATCCTAGAAACCAAATAATTGGAGATCCCACAGCTGGCATTCAGACAAGAAAGAAAGTAATAAATAATTACTCTCTTTTATCCAGCATTGAGCCCAAAAACATAGATGAAGCAAGCAAAGATGACAGCTGGATGAAGGCAATAAATGAAGAGTTAGATCAGATTGAAAAGAACAAAACTTGGGAGTTAGTACCTAGACCTGCAAATAAGAATGTAATCGGCACCAAATGGATATTTCGTAATAAATTAAATGAAGACGGTCGGGTTATTAGAAATAAAGCAAGGCTGGTTTGCAAAGGCTATGCACGGGTCGAAGGCATTGACTTTGAAGAGACTTTCGCACCGGTGGCCGGACTAGAAGCTATTAGAATGTTTATGGCACTAGCAGTTCACAAGAACTTCAGAGTTTATCAGATGGATGTGAAATCTGCGTTTTTAAATGGGAAACTTGAAGAAGAGGTCTATATTGAACAACCAAATGGCTTTCAAATCAGTGAAGATCCCAACCTTGTCTGTAAATTAAAGAAAGCATTGTATGGATTAAAACAAGCACCACGGGCCTGGTATGCTAGGCTAGATAATTATCTTTCTCAACGGGGATTCAAGAAAGGTTTAGTGGACGATGTCTGTATGTGAAAACGAGAAGATGGGCACCTCATTGTTCTTGTTGTCTATGTGGATGATATCATATTCGGAAGCAATAAAGATGAATCATGTAAAGACTTAGCAAACAAGATGCAGACTGAATTTGAAATGTCAATGATTGGTGAACTATCTTACTTTCTGGGGTTACAGGTTAATCAGAATGAGAAAGGTATATTCATTTCCCAAATCAAATATGTGAAAGAGATGTTAAAGAAGTTCACTATGGAGGATAGTAAGCCAGTCAGTACTCCCATGACAACAGGCTGTAAGTTAAGTAAAGAAGACAAATCTCCACCTGTAGATCAAACCATGTATAGATCAATGATAGGAAGCTTACTATATTTAACTGCAACCAGACCTGATATTTTGCGGGCAGTGTGCATGGTAGCCAGATTTCGGGCCGGTCCTAAAGAGACTCATGTAACGGCGGTTAAAAGGATTTTTCGGTATCTCAAAGGCACCATGGAGTATGGATTGTGGTATCCAAGAGGCAAATATTTCACTCTTATATCATATTCGGATGCAGATTGGGCTGGATGTGTTGATGACAGGGAAGAGTACCGGTGGAGGAGCATTCTATTTGGGGGACAGATTGGTTGCATGGCACGGTAAGAAGCAAGAGTCGGTGTCTTTATCTACGGACGAGGCGAGTATATTGCGGCGAGCAACATGTTGCACACAAGTTTTGTGGATGAAACGGACCTTGAAAGATCTTGGTATTAATTTTAGTGAACCAATATCGGTAAAGTGTGACAACACCGGTGCAATCAACATTTCTAAGAATCCGAGTAATGCACTCACGGACAAAGCATATTGCTATAAGGTATCATTTCTTGAAAGACAAAGTTGCGAGAAGGAGAAGTCGGATTGGACTATGTCCCAACTACGGAGCAGGTAGCGAGACATTTTTACAAAACCTTTGCCCAAGGAAGTATTTGAGTATCTTGGAAGCAAATTAGGAGTAGTCACACTTCCTAAGAAGTGACTAGCTACGGGGATCACCTTCTCGGGGGGAGCACTTGAGTGTTTGAGGATGGACTCGGGGGAGTCAAATTGTGCTTGAGAAGTGTGAGGATGGACTCAGGGGGAGTCAAATTGTGCCTGAAAAGTGTGAGAATGGTCACAAGGAGAGTGCACGGCAGACCCTTTGGTATTATTGACAAAGGGGGAGAAGAGTTACGAGGAAGGTATACGGGGTGTTGCCAACAATTCCAAAGGGGAGATTGTTGAGCAAGATGTTGCCGGAAGGTTGTCATTGTTGTCAACACGGAGCGGTTAGATCCAAAGATGCGGGCGGTTAGGTCCAAGGATGCGGTGGATAACGAGACTTGAAATGGGTTTTTCTTAAAACCCAAGTTTGCTCTTCGTTTTGTTGAAAAAGATGCCCCGGTGATGAAGATATTTAATTTTAAATATTTAGTTTAAATTTTTATTTTATTTAAATTAGAATATTAAATTAAATTAAAAAGGCCGACGTGTTACTATTTCACGGCAATAAGCTACAGGAAGGTAACGAAGGTGGAGAATGACGCCGACAAAGTTAAATCTGGGCCGACGGATTTTAGGGTTTTGCAGCCGACATTCTTAGGGTTACAGTCGACGGATTTTAGGGTTTGGCAGCTGACAAATTCTAGGGTTTCTCAGTCGACGTTCTTCTAGGGTTTGCCTCTAAAATTTCTTCTATAAAAGCAAGGGTTCTTCGAGTTTAAAGTATGGCGTGATGCGATATATGTGAATGAAGTTCGGGTGCAGCAGAGAGAGAGGTGCGAAGAGAAGATAAGAACGCGGTATGCGAAGTCGTGTTTCGAGTGTGAAATGACAGTGTGCTAGCTGTAGAAGTGATATTTCTATGAAGTTGCAGCAGAGAACGCGGAGAGATATAGAGGAGTGGTTGAAAAAGTGCGAATCATTTTTCACAGCGTAGCGATCGAATGCCGACAAGCGACGAGATCGTAGAAAAATAGCAGATCGTGATAATTGAGGTGAAAGTTTACATTCTGCAATTTTTATTATTATCTTCAAGTTGTAGCTTGAAAAAGGGGTTGGTGCCTCTTTCCGGTTGGTGCTGGAAAAATTGGAGTTGGTGCTCCATTCCGTTGTAGCGAGATAAAACTTAGGGGTTGGTGCCTCTTACCGGTTGGTCCTTGGTGAATGATTATGTAAAGTTGGAGCTTTGCATTTGACTGGATTTGGATGGTAGTCCAAGCAGTCTTTTTGAGGAGTAGCCACATCGGTGAACCTCGTTAAAATGTCGTGTTATGTGTGATGCTCTTAGTACTTTTATTATTTCTGTTTTAATCTACTGCAGTTTATTTAAAAGTCTAAATTGTTTTAAGTTTTTAAAGAACACATTGATTCACCCCCCCTCTCAGTGTCATTGTGATTATAACAATTTGTGCATTGTTTTATTATTGCATTGTTATTAATTGAAGTTATTTATTTGGAAATAAAAGAGAAAAGTTTTATCTTATACTGTTCACTCCTCTCTTAGTATAAGCTTGTGTTCTTTAGAATAAATAAAGTTAGAAAGGGAATAAGCAAGTAAATATTGTTGAAATAAAAGACCAAAAATAGAAGTTTACTTTTGTAGGAACTTAGAATTCACTTTCGCTCTTTAATATTTTCTTCTTGGACCACCTCGGTCAATCTGGATTTCTTGTAATTTCTTCTTGTACAAGGTTCGGGGACCTTTCAACACCCCTTCTACCAATAAAAAAAAAAAAACTTAGAATTCACTTAGTTAATCTACTAAGTGGTACTTTGAATTGAAAGCATCCAAACATTATATATGTTAGAAATATTGATATATTAATTTTATGGAAGATCTAATTAAGAATAAGTATTTTTCACTTGGTAATGGTAGATCATACTTTATTGAATAGTATGGTGATCTTAGCATGACATTAAAAAATGATGCTACATACACCTTCAAGAATATTTTGTATGTTCCTAATATGAACAAAAAAATCTATCCATTTGTGAAATCACTAGTAATTCTCAATTTATTATAAAAACAAGCTCACTGCTCTTGGTATAGGTAAAAGGTCACTATACATTGTACAAGTTAGTTTATGATAAGTTTTTCAATTCATTTGGCTTGATAGATGAAGATAATAGTTTTGTTCTTTGACATGAGTAGTTTTATCACCAAAATATAAGTATATATAAATCTCACTAATATCATTTATGGATTTCCATCCATTAAAAATAATATTTGTGTATAGGATGTCAAATTGGAAAATAAAATTGCCAACCATTTGAGACAAGTAAGTATTGGTATGCATAGGGTGTTCTGACTTAGTGAATGATGATTTGTGTGGTCCAATGAATAAACATTTGGTTTTTGGTATATAATATTTATTATTAATGGTTGATAATTATGTAAAAAACAACATGTCAAAATACTTCCTCAAATATAAGATTAAATTTTTTTCACACTTTAAAATAATTAAGGCTTATAGAGAAACAATCTAGAAAGTAAGTAAAGGTCTTGAGATCAAATAATGGAGGTGATTTTACCTCAAAATAATTTAAGTATTTTTTTAGGCATGAGGGAATACACACACAATATACAACTCATACTCCATAGCAAAAATATGTAGTAGAGAGAAGGAACAATACAATCATGAAGATGACCAACTACGTGGTGCATATCCAAATAATATCATATTTTTATGGGTAAAAATAATAAATACTATAGTCTTCATTATAAATAGGTGTTTGTATAAATATTTGTAGAATATTACTTCAAAAGAATCTTGATTTGGATGAAAACCTTTCATGAGTAATTTTGTACTTTAAATTGTATTGCTTTTGCATTAACTCATAAGAAGAAAATAAGTAAGCTAGATGCAAAAAGCAATAGTCCATGTTTGTTAGCTATAGAAAATACTCCAAGGTATTCAAATTCCTTGATGTCTCTAATAACAATATTGTAATTAATAGAGATATTATTGTATATGATAAGACTCCTTTATTCTTAGATGATGGTAAACCTATTTAGATTTTATATGTTTTATAATTGTTGATAGTACTATAATAGATAGTGAAGTTCACATGGATTATGATACATCAAATATTGGTGATAAAAATAAATATATGAATACTCATACACATCGGTGTGTTAAAAATTCACTTTAGGTTAACCTTGGAGAACAAATATTGATAGAGGTGCATACAAGTGAAGTTCACCAATAACAAGAGCTTTGTCAATGACCAAAATATTAGACATGGACAATCAAATATATCAAGAAGGATAAGAAAATGGTACTTGAAAATATAGGTAAGTTGGAAAAGAGCCTAAACAAGTGAATGAGTAGTTAGCTCTTGCTATAATTTCATAGGTTTTTGAACCAAAAAATATGAAGAGGAAAGCAATAAACTAGACTAGGAAGCTACGATGATGGTAAAATTTGATACTTTGATGAAGAATAAAATAGGGAACCATGTGAATTAACCCATGGAGAGAAATATTTGGTTGTATATGGGTTTACAAGGTAAAATATAAATTAGATGGTTTAATTGATAAATTCAAAGCCCATATTGTTGAGGGTATACATAGTAGGAAGGTATAGACTATGGAAAGACATTTTCTTCAACTACAAAAATTATTATTTTTAATTAGTTATATCCATTAAAATGTAGTTTGGTTGGTAGGTATATTATATTATGTTTGAGTTTTAGCCATACTTAATCATAGGTCCCAATATCTAGGATCTTAAACAAACTTAAATATTTGAGCATTCAATATAAATGGTCAATATCAATGAACATAACATTCATGAAATAAGAATAATATGGATTAAATGACCAATATCAATTAATATATCATTCATGAAATAACAATTATATACATAAATAAACTTACAATATTATTGCTCAAAATTGTATACAAGTTTCAATATTGTCTGATAAATCTTTTGTGACAATACATGGAGCTTTGTATCCATAAAATAACCTTAGAAGGTGACTCTTCAATACTTTAATACTACTCTCCTCGCATATAAGGGATATGAATCCTTTCATATTCCACACATAAGACAAACCTCTCATGTCCCTTGGTTTTACATCTTTTGACTTTTTATAATTGACACCTATATATGACTTGAATTTCTACACACTCTATTATATGATATTTGCACACTTTTACATTCTACACACTTGCACACATTGTTATGTGACACTTGAACACATCTTACACATAGAAACATACTTTAGAGGAAATATAAATCATACACCCTAAACTATAGATACACACACTAATCTAATATTTATCATATTTACAATTGTACCATGGGGGTACATTAGCAACTACCAAATAATATAATACTCTTCAACACCCCCTTGTATTACATTATTTGGTTTCTAAATACTTTAGTATTCAAACTCTAATTTTTTCTTTTGTCCTTCTACTCTAGTTCTACTTTATCTTAACCTTGACCACTTTTTGACTTTGTTTGCTATATCTGTAATAGTACCTGCAATATCCTTTTTAAGCACCTCATCTAATGCCATTAGTAAAATTTCTTTCATAGTGTTCCATTCATGAACACCATTCCATTTATACCAATATGTTTTGTGGGTATGATTATGACTCCCACAATTTAGGCAATGAACATGACTCCAACAATATTTAGTTTTATGTCCAAACTTATTACATTGTTTACACTTTTGAGTGTAGTTTATTTTTGGATAAACTTTGATGGGAACATAAAACTTATTTCTTGGTTTTGTAATTCTCTTTGATATCACAATATATTCATAACCTATTTTCCCTTCATTATAAGCATCTTCAATACATTCATTCATGCATTGCTTAAGAATCATAAAAACAATATTTTCAGCTTCATCTTGAATATGTTCTAATAATTCTTGACTCTTAGAAGCTTTCCTTTTTTCTTGAGCATCCATTCTTCTTTGACTTCAATCGATGATACATTTCTTCAAACTTATCAATTCTTCATTTTTTTTAAATTAATTCATTTGAAGTTGAAATCCTTATTTCTCCAAAGTTTTAATTCAAATCAAATTTAATTTTTAATAAAACAATTTTCAAATCCAATCTTATAATAATAATAAAAAAATTCTTAAATTCTTTTTGGAGTAGAAATTATTATGACTCCCAAATTTAAATTAAGCAATCAATAATTTTAAATTTCAATTTGCATTAAATCTTCAAATAATCAAATTTTAAATTTTCAAATCAATTTATTCGTATCTCTCCAATCTCAAATTTCTTTTAATTAAATATCAAATTTAATTTATCAAATCAATAATTCATTTCATCTTTAGAGATCCCCTTCATATTTTTCAAAAATTTAAATTTCACTAAGCCTTATAACTCCAATTTCAAATTCAAATATCTTTGACTTAGGCTTAGGCACTCAAAATAAAATATAAGCCTTTAAAATTTAAGGAATATGATTTCTTACCTCAATGTCCTCAATTTGTGCTACAATAATTGCATGAATAGCTCTAACAAATGAGTTATTCTCTAGATGTGTAGTGAACATTAGATTTTCAATGCATTTTTTTTGGCAAATATTTGATTTCTTATTAGGATTAACTTGGTGCTCCTTGATAGTTCATCCTTTGAATTCATATAGGAATTTCTCCCTTTCTCTCAGGCAACTCTCATTCTCAAGGAACATATCCTTCTTTCTTCTCTGTTCTAAACATATTATAGCTGGATCTCTTTCAATTCAAACAACCTCTTTGGATGTCTTTCAATTTAGTCAAATCCTTATGAATGACTTTAATATTACCTTTTCTCTCCTAGTAGGCTTCTAATAGGATCTCTTTCAACTTAGACTTATGCTGAATATCTCATAATTCAAGTGGCTTAGGCCACTCATTTCTACTTCTTAGATAGAATCTTGTTGGACATTTCCTTGCCTTAGGTTGCTTAGGCTTCTCTTTTTTGCTTCTCAAGCATACTCTTGTTAGATATTTCCTTGCCTTAGGTGGCTTAGGCTTATCCTTTCTACTTCTCAAGCAAATTCTTGTTGGATGTATCCTTAACTCGGGTGGATTTAAATTTCCCTGTCTTATTATTTCTATTGACAATATGGGTACTTAGATTTGCCAACACTTTTTCAAAATGATGTCTATCCTTATCATTTTTAGGATAGTATTCATCCACCTATTTTTTATAATTAAATTTCTTTTAGCAATATCAGGGTATAACCTAAAATATTTCAGCACTCTTCCTTTCATTCAATAATATTTTCTTGTGGCTTCTTCTCCAAAAAATATCAATGGGTAGCATACACTCTTCCTCCAAATATTTTATACTTAAAATTTTGGTATTCTCTATAATTTAAAAAAATTCACACCTTAGTTTTTCTCTCATGCTAGATTCTAATCAATCTAAAAAATTATCTCTCCAATATTCTTCAAAAATTGACATCATATTTCTTCTTCAATGCTAGATTTTAATCTTCAACTTATTTTACCTTTAAATCAAATCTAAAAAATATTCACACCAAAAATAAATTTGGTGCTAGCTTTTGTGTGGTAGATCTGATAGCACAATTCTTGAATATTCTTACTTGGACTGAATGTGGCTTTGATACCACTATTGGTATTTTACCCAAATTTAATTATAGGTCCCAATATCTAGGATCTTAAAAAACTTCAATATTTGATCATTCAATATAAATGACCAATATTAATGAATATAACATTCATGAAATAACAATAATATGGATTAACTGGCCAATATCAATGAATATATCATTCATGAAATAACAATGATATACATAAAGAAACTTACAATATTATTGCTCAAAATTGTATACAAGATTCAATATTATCTAATAAATATTATGTTACAATACATGGAGCTTTGTATCCATAATATAACCTTAGAAGGTGACTCTTCAATAGTGAATATTGCTCTTCTCACATATTCATGAGATGTGTCCTTTCATATTACACACATAAGACAAACCTCTCATGTCCCTTGGCTTTACATCTTGCCACTTGTATACTTGACACTTACATATGACTTGACTTTCTACACATTGCACACTCTATTATATGATACACACTTTCACATTCTACACACTTCACACATTGTTACATGACACTTGGACACATCCTACACATAAAAACATACTTTAGGAGAAATATAAACCACACATCCTAAACTATCAACTCACACACTAATATAATATTTACAATATTTACAATGGTACCATGGGGTTAAATTAGCAACTACCAAATAATGTAATATTATTCAGCACCCCTTGTATTATATTATTTGGTTTTTGAAGACTTTAGTATTAAAACTTTGATTATTTATTTTGTCCTTCTACTCTATCTCTACTTTGTCTTGGCCTTGACCTTCATTTTTTGACTTTGTTTGTTGTATCATTGCTAGTACTGAAATAACCTATTTAAGTACCTCTTTTAATACCATTAGTAAAATTCCTTTCATAGTGTTCCATTTATGAACACCATTCCATTTATACCAACATGTTTTATGGGTATGATTATGAATCCCACAATTTAGGAAATGAACATGACTCTAACAATCTTTAGTTTTTGTCCAAACTTATTATATTGTTTACATTTTTTAGTGTAGTTTTTTTTGGATAAACTTTGATGGGAGTATAAAACTTATTTCTTGGTTTTGTAATTATACTTGACATCACAACATATTTATATCATGCTTTTACTTCATTGTAAGCATATTCAATACAATCATCCATGCATTGCTTAAGAATCATAAAAAATAATCTTTTCAGCTTCATCTTGAATATGTTCTATTAATTCTTGACTCTTAGAAGTTTTCCCTTTTTCTTGAGCATTCATTCTTATTTGACTTTGATCCATGATCAATTTCTTTAAACTTATCAATTATTCAAATTATTAATTATGGATGTAGACTCTTGTTAGATGATAAATTTCTTCAAACTTATCCTTTCTTCTTATTAGGTAGACTCTTGTGGGATGTCTCCTTAACTTTGGTGGCTTTGACTACCCCCATATTATGCTTGGTTTTGATAATATAGGTGCTTGTATTTGCCAATTTTTTTTCTTAATGATGTTTATCCTAATCATTTTTAGGCTAGTAGCCTGAATAGATTTCTCAACTTCTTTTTTTTAATCAAATTACTTTTAGCAATATCAGGGTATAACCCAAAATATTCCAAAACTCTTCCTTACTTTCAATAATATTTTATTTTGGCTTCTTCTCCATAAAATCTCAATAGGCAACAAACACTATTCCTCCAAATACTTGTTGCTTTAAATTTTAGCATTATCTATGCTTTCAAAAACTTCACACCAGAATTGTTCTCTGATGCTAGCTTCTAATAAATTTGAAAATTATCTCTCCAATATTCTTCAAAAACTCACGCCAAAATTTTTCTCCGATGCTAGCTTTTAATTTGTAACTTTTTGCCTTCAAATCAAATCTAAAAAATATTCACACCAAAAACAAATCTGGTGCTAGCTTTTGTGTGGTAGCTTTGATAGCACAATTCTCTAAGCTTCTTACTTGGCTTGAATGTGAATTTGATACCACTATTGGATTTTTAGCTAGATTTAATCATAGGTCCCAATATATAGGATCTTAAACAAACTTTAATATTGAGCATTCAATATAAATGGCCAATATCAATGAACATAACATTCATGAAATAATAATAATATGGATTAAATGGTCAATATCAATGAATATATCATTCATGAAATAACAATAATATGCATAAATAAACTTACAATATTATTGTTCAAAATTATATGCAATCTTCAATATTGTATAACAAATATTTTTTACAATACATGGAGCTTTGTCTCCATAATATAACCTTAGAAGGCAACTCTTCAATTCTTGACTATTGATCTTCTCACATATCTGTGAGATGGATTATTTCATATTTCATACATAAGACAAACCTCTCATATCCCTTGGCTTTACATCTTACCACTTGTATACTTGACACCTATATATGACTTTTGACTTTCTACACACTTGCACACTCTATTATATGACACTTTGACACTCACATTCTAGCACACATTGTTATATGAAAATTGGACACATCTTACACATAGACATATGCTTTAATGAAAATATAAATCACACACCGTAAACTATAGCTCACACACTAATCTAATATTTACAATTTGTACAATAGTACCATGGGGGTACATTAGCAACTACTAAATAATATAATATTATTCAACATATGGATGCTTTTTTTATTGGTTGAAATAATAGGTTTTTAAAGTGTCCCTAAAAATTTTAAAACTAAAAAAAAAGCCTCATACAAAGGATTGTAGGAGAATCTAAAAACCACAAAGAAAGGAATAGTCGAGATCCAACTCCAAGAGGAGAATCCTAAAAGAAGAAAAAGAAGAAAGAATGCATCAAGAGAGAGATAGAGAGAGAGAGAGATACTCCCAATATTAGTACTAGTCAAAAGTATTCATCAGGATGATAAATATCTAGGAGAGACAGATATACTCATATAGGATAGAGACCACATCATGAGAAGCCCTATTTTCTTCCATAGGATGATATATTTTCCTAAATATTAAAAAATATTTATCCATGGAGAGAGAAGGTAGGAATAATTTGAATTGAGGATCAAAGGGCTTACCTAAGTCAAGGGCTCTAGAATCTTCCCCTCTTCTCTCACTTGGTCGACTTTCAAATCTGGTGAGGCTTCTTGGATCTCACGTGGGCTCAAAATGGAATCCTTTGGAGAGTCTACTTTGTTCCATTGATAGGTAGTGTAGCACCCTAAAATTGGCACAGTTAAACCTTAGTAAAAAGATAAAAATTTGAATTTTAACCCAAAATCGCTCGTTAACCGCCCATTACCCGCTCCCCTTGTTTTCCGTGCCATTTTTAGGATTTGTTTTGACCGTTGGACGATATCATCGCCGATCAGACGAAATCATCCCAGATCTGACGAATTCATCTGGAACAGAACGTCCAGACGATTTCGTCCCAAAACCAAATTTTCATAATTAGCTTCTGTTTCAACAGACTTCTCTAACTTGGGCAGAAAGCGTGTCTACGTAGTTAGAGTCTCCCCCATTGGAGATCTCCCAAATTGGGATGATCTCCAACCTCCTAACCTCTCCCTAATCCTATATAAACTAGGATTTTCTCAGTTTATCCCCCTGAACCCCCTGGCTGACTGATTTCCCTGCAACTTTAACTTTTTGTGCATTAGAACACCTTCATACTTTCGTTTGCATTGCGTATTTCAAGTTTTCTTGCAGGAATTTTACTATTTTTTAGCCGAAGCAAGCTCGGATCATCGCAGACGATTCCAGACGATTTCGGATGATCCTGTCACAGATCGGCGATGATCTCGTACGATTTGAGGTGATCTCGACTACAGTCCATATTGGGGGCAATCAGAGCCCGAAGTTTGCATTTTCTTATCTTTTCTCTTCATTTTCTTATGCATTAACTTGGTTTATTTTATTTCTGCATCCTGGAGTTCACCTCATTTAGCATAGATGCATGATAAAGTTAAAATAAATTATTAAATTGATGCATTTCCTTTTAATTGCTATCTGGATCTATCATTTAGGCAAATTTACTATTATTTCTATCATTTCCCCTTGCTTTTGTAGTTGCATTTTTGGTTTTTGGTATCTATTTCTATGACTGCAGGTTTTTGACGAATTCATCTAATGAATTCATCAGATCGACGATGATCTCGTCTGATCTCAGATGACCGACTGAGATCTGAGATGATTCTGTGCAATTTCAGATGATTACGTATGATTTGAGATGATTTGGACTTCTACAAACCTCAGAATCTTCATCAGACATCCGAAATCAGGTATATTCTGTCTTATTAGCATACTTTCTGTGTTTAGCACTTATTCATGTTTTTTGTATTCATATAAATCAGCATTGGCATATAGAATAGCTTAGATTCATCTTGGCCAAACCTAGGAATTGGATGATTAAAGCACAAAATGAATACATCAAACCTACTCTCAACCTAGGCGTGGAAACTGCCACTCAAAAGTTTCCTGGTGAACCCACCATCCGTCGAAAATTCACCCTTATATCCCCCTCGAGAGGCGCGACCTTCAAAGGGCCTCTCAGTCCGAGGTATTGTCCCATCCTTCTCGCATCCCCCTTTCGGGCGTGGATCCTATAGCCTGAAGGTAAGGATGCAAAAAATTTGGAGCGATACATTTTGGTGAACCCGACGTGAAAACCTAAAACCTTTTGAAAACAATCCAAAAAAATAATAATAAAAGTAAATAAATGCACTTAGAATCATCAGATAAACAATTAAAGATTGCATATCATATTTAGATGGTAGATTATAATAAAAGACGAGTTGTCACCATTAATGTTGAAAATCAATTAACAACCATAGAGATTACTTCTGTACTTAGAGTACCTCAAACAAATAGGGTTCAACCTTTGTGGGACGAACTTGATAGGAGATTGGGTATCATTGGATCTAGATCAACCGAACTTAGGCAAATTAAGAGATTTGTCCTAGATAGAATCCTGGATCCTGATCAGGTGACTTTGTACCATGAACTTCAGAGAGCTTGCCATAGGTGGTTAGCAGATAAAAGAGCACTTGTGTCTTCCGAGTTGTACACCTTTGAGGAATACCTTGAGAATGCAGTTGTAGTACATAAATTTCTATCTCGTATAGAGGATCAAGAGGTCATTCTTACGGATAGAAAAATATGGAATAGAGTCCCTAGAGCTGTGTTATATCGAGAGTATTGCCATGAAATCTATTTTTACAAATTCGAGTATGAAGCAGATAATATCACCATAGCACACTTTGTCAAATTCTTGAAACACAATTTCCAATTTGAAGAGGAGCATTTCATGACTCCTGATGAACTTGATCCTATTAATGATATCCATAAACTATTTATAGAAAACTAAGTCATTCTTTTATTATTATTTCTTGCATTTAGTATACTGTTTGTTGTCTTTATAATATTATCATAAAAACATAAAAAAAAAAACAAAACAAAAATATAACAAAAGTCAAAACATTTTCTTTTAAGTATTATAGTAGGTATATAATTAAAATATATACCTCCCAAACTTGTTGCAAATATATATATATATATATATATATATATATATATATTTGCTAAAATCTAAGTTTAAGCATAATGACTAGACTTAGGAATGGAAAACAGACTGAAGTAGAAGAAGATTGGTTAGGAAAACTAGTAAATAAACTAGATGTCCTTCCTGAAGACCCAATTCAGGAAGAAGGAACACTAGACCAACAAGAAGAAGAGTTTTCTGAAGCAAATGAACAAAGAGAAACTGTTAGAGAGGAAGGATCCTCATCCCCTAAAATGTCTCCGAAAGGAGCTATTACTTTTGAGAACATGGAACATTTCTGGAAGTTCCTCAATACTAATATTGGCGCCCTTAATAGAGCAGTCCATATGGACAAGGATCAAATTAGTGACACCCAAGCAACCCTAGAAGAAATATATCACACACGCACTAATCCCTTGTCCTTCGTTGATCAAGAAAGTGATCAAGTTGGACCATCCAATTTGGATATGGCCGCTATAATCCAGAACATGCAACAACAACAGGTTACCCAACCACCTAGAGTGCCTGTTACCAAGCCTAGAGTTATTCCCACACAAAAGAAACCTTCATTCACTGCTCTATTCCGCCAAGTTATTGATCAACATACCTCAAATCAACAAAAGCCCAAAATAAAACCAAACACCAATTTCCAACAATCTGGGATACAACATAATGCTACTACAAATCTTCTTCATAATACTCTTCCTACCAACCATTTGCATAATAGCAATATAGCATCTAATCCTTACGTCACGCCATCATACGCTCAAATACCACCA
Organism: Wollemia nobilis; assembly: GCA_028583015.1. NCBI lineage: Eukaryota > Viridiplantae > Streptophyta > Pinopsida > Araucariales > Araucariaceae > Wollemia > Wollemia nobilis. The sequence continues at coordinate 5,734,268 of JAQPPZ010003613.1, read as the reverse complement.
AACCAATATGGTGGACAAACTAGTAATCTGGAAGCCATGGTGAAACAGTTAGTCTCCCGCATGGACCAGATAGATCCCTACCGTCCCTCGTACAATTATCGAGAGATGTGTAGTCAGCCTCTAGATCCTATAGTTGTAGCACAACCATATCCTAAACACTTTCCTATGCCTGTCCTACCTATATACAAAGGAACCGAAGATCCCATAGAGCATCTTCGTATGTTTAGGATAGCATGTCATGATATATCACATGATGACTTGTTATTACTAAAGATGTTCCCAAAAAGTTTAGGAGGAATGGCATTAGAGTGGTATTATCAACTACCCACTCATTCTTTGAGGAATTTCGAAGAAACAACCGAGTCTTTTGTTCATCAATTTAGTGCCTACATCGAAAGGCATGTGACCATTAAAGATTTGTACAACTTAAAACAAGACAAAGATGAATGTTTTGCTGATTTCCTAGCTCGATGGAGATAGTTGATAGGAAAATTACACTTTGTGTTACCTTATCGGGAAATGTTGGATATCTTTATCAATAATTTACAAGAACAACTATCCTATGAGTTATCAATCGCTACCTTGACCACCTTCGATCAAGCTATAGACTTAGCTCGAAGAGTGGAAGATGCTCTCATTAGGAGAGGTCAGCTTAAAAAGAAAGATGATGAGAAAACATCCAGAAATCAATATAAAAATAAACAAGTTGTGGGTGATGGAGTCACTGATAGCAAAAACATCGCCAATGTTAATACTACGAAAACAACGGAGAAGTTCATATTGAAACCTCCTGATAAACCACCTCGAGAATTTACTAGGTTAAATCAACCTCTATCAACCATTCTCCCGCAATTATTAGCATGAGGTTTGATCCAATTACCAAATATCCGGGAACTTGATCCAACTATACCTGGATACAGAGCTGATTTACACTGTGATTTCCATAGAGGACCTGGACACGCTACCAACTCTTGTAAAATATTAAAACATAAAATACAAGACTTAATTGATAACAATGAGATGGAGGTGCAAGCCTTTCAACCTAAACAAAATCCTCCCAATAATGCTCAAAATAACATCCCCCAAAATCAGAATCAAAATGCCAATCAATCATTGGACATATTTCAACATCCTTTACCAAAGCATGGTAAAGAAGTGGCTAATCAAATTGAACATCATAATGTTCCCCCTCCTACCCGATATGTAGGGACTATTAGTGGGCATTTACCTACTCATGATTTGGAAATATTTGACACAACTTTATCCATGGTTACGACCAGACCTCTATATAACATTCAGACACCTGATCTTAGTGATACAAAATATGAGACCGAAAGTGACATGGAAATCACTTCAAATCAATCGAATAGCTCTGAAGATGAATCAGATCCTATTCAACCTATCACAAGTTCTATGGTTCCAGAAGAACCATTTCCAAGAAGAGTCACTACTCGACCATCGTCTCACCAATTACTTTCTAATGAACAAGCCATAAATGCTAGACCAAGACCCATTCATCATCCACAAAATAATATTGTCGGTACCATCGAAGCTGTTACTAGACAACAAGCTCAAAATTCTCAACAAGATCAAACTCAGAATGATGGATTAGCTCCATTTGTTTTGAAAGTTCCTAATAAAGGAAATCAGGCACCTAATGTTCAACCTAAACCTCCTTATAATATTAATGAACAATTATCAAATACTACAGCTAGAATTTCCCTTTTGGACCTTTTAAGATCTTCTCCTACACATAGGGATGAATTAATGCTCACATTAAGCCAAATGATGGTACCACAAAATATTCAACCTGAAGCCATGGCCAATACTATCATAACTCGAGAAGTCGATTGTATTGACTTTCGGGATAGAGATATACCACAACATAGTTTACATAAGGATAACCCCTTATATATTACTGCCCTAATTGGAGATGTAGCAATTAAACGAGTCTTAATTGATAATGGTTCCTCTTTAAACATTTGCACTTTTGACTTCTACCAAATATTTGGGTTTAGAAGTGACGAGATGAAAAGAACTGATATGATCATAAAAGCCTTCAATGACGAAACACAAGAAACGTGTGGAGTTATTACTATGCCATTGCAAGTTGGTCCAAGAACCTTAGACACGACCGTGTTTATTGTACATTGCCCTGCATCGTACAATATACTCTTGGGTCACCCTTGGATCAACGCGATGCGAGCTGTTCCCTCAACTTTACATCAGTGTGTTAAATTCGAATTTAAAAATCAGTTGGTTACCATTCATGGTGATCCCAGACCCTTTGATATGTGTGCTTTGGCAGAACCTATTGGAGTTCAATTTTTCCCTGCTCTGTCATCCACACATCCTAATTCTAATCATCCATCTAAACGTGTGAAACACACACCCATAACATCATCTACTTTTTCTCCATCAACTCTACCTCTACATATAGTTCAACCATCTACCGGACAAACCACATTAGGACTTCCAAAAGATCCTAAACCCACAACCAATGCCTCTTGTTTTACTCCTATAACTTCCATACCTATAGAATCATCCATTGACATTTCTACACCATCTACATCCACTAAAGGCATACTTTCCGCATCCGACGATGTAGGAAATGTTCCTTCTACCTCTTATGCTCTTACTGACGAGCTTTTACCCGATTTATCTAAAATTCTTACATCAGAAAAAACAAACGCTGCTATGCAAGATTCCCTTATCTTAAATAATTTGCCACCCTCTCCTCGTACCTTGGGCCTCCCACAGCCTATGGGAAGTATTTACCAAGTTGGGAGTTGCGCTTTTATTTATAAGGGATATGACTAGGGAAAAATACCTAGAAACATCCAGACACATTATGATGGATATGCTCGATGTTATTTTACTAATGAGTATATTAAAGCTAAGCCTATAATGCTTAAATTGGGATATAAAGGGAAAGGTTTGGGACCTTTCCAAAATGGTATGAAAGAACCTTTTGAGGTAGAACCATGGCCCGCCCGATGTGGTGTGGGCCTATTTCCTAGTAAGGGTCAGCCCTTCCCATTTGAGGATGATGACCATCTCATATCTTACCAAGATTATTTGGATAAACATGATGCCTTGCATTTAATGAATAAGCCATTTACATGTAATATGCTATCCATAGCTTACCCTCAGATGATCGTCGAATCCGATGATGAGTTGGAGGGAGACATCTTCCATGATGTCTCCATTGAGGAATTATTACATAACGGATTTTATTTCGATGGCTCTATACCTAGTATAGCCCAGCTTGAGGCCACGACTCCTCAAGAGGAATTATCCAAGCTAACCTTGGAAGAATTACAAGAATTGGGCGTTTCACCCGCCCCACCTAATTTTGAGAGAGATCTACACATGGAAGTAGAAAACGTCATAAAAATTAACATTGGAACCAACAATAACCCTCACATAATCAACATTGGATCAGAATTGAGTCAAGAAAAACAAGATAAATACATTGCATTTCTTAAACAATATGAAGACGTCTTTGCTTGGACATATGAGGATATGCCAGGATTAGACCCTTCCGTAGTTATGCATCACCTAGTAGTCCATCCGGATGCTAAACCTGTTAAACAGAAACTTAGAAAAATGCATCCTAAAGTGGCCTTACTAGTCAAAGGGGAATTAGAAAAACTCCTGAAGGTTATTTTTATACAAGCCATTGATTATGCTGAATGGATTTCGAATGTAGTTCCAGTAACTAAGAAAGAAGCTACCAAAGTTAGGGTTTGCACAGACTTTAGAGATATCAATGTTGCATGCCCTAAGGATGATTTTCCTCTTCCCAACATGGATCAGATCATTGATTTTACTGTTGGGAGTGGAATGATATCCTTAATGGATGGATTTTTTGGTTATAATCAGATCAGGATAGCTCCTGAAGATCAGGCTAAAACAACCTTTATTACCCCTTGGGGGACCTTTTGTTGGAAAGTGATGCCATTCGGTTTGAAGAATGCAGGTGCAACTTATCAACGAGCCATGACTTATATCTTTCATGATATGATGCATGATATTCTACATGATTATGTAGATGATATTATAGCTCGTTCCATCAAAGAAGATGATCATTTAGATGACTTGAGAAAAGTCTTTGATCGGTTAAGGGAATATCTTATCCGACTAAATCCAGCTAAATGTATATTCGGAGTTAAGTCCGGTAAATTATTGGGGGTTATAGTTTCTTTACGTGGCATTGAAATTGACCCTCTCAAGATTGCGGCTATCACTGATATGCCCGCACCCACAAATATATCTGAATTACGAAGTCTACAAGGTAAGCTTCAAGCTATTCGTCGCTTCATCGATAAGTTGGCGGACAAAACAGGACCCTTTCTTAAGCTTCTTAAGAAATATGTCTCTTTTCATTGGGACGACGAATGTCAGGAAGCATTTGAACTCCTCAAACAATATCTCCTTAACCCACCTGTGCTTTCACCACCTAGATCTGATCGCCCATTTATCTTGTATATTTTTGCTTCAGATTTTGCCTTAGGAGCTATGTTAGCTCAACTTGATGATGAGAAGAAAGAGCGTGCTAATTATTATATCAGTAGAACCTTAATCAGTTATGAAACTCGCTATACAACATTAGAGAAGTTATGTCTAGCAGTCATATTTTCTACACAAAAACTATGCCATTATATGCTCAGTCAAAAAACGTATGTTATTGCTAAATTCGATCCTTTGCGGTATCTCATGAGTCGACCGTACTTATCTGGTCGCACCGCAAAGTGGGTTCTTGCGCTAAGCGAGTTTGAACTCACGTTTATAGGACAAAAGTCTGTTAAGGGTCAAATCATAGCAGATCAATTGGTTGCTGCACCCTTAGAGTCTACCCATCCCCTCATCATTGAGTTTCCCGATGAATGCCTTAAATTAGAGGCAGACCATCCAGAGCAATGGTCCCTATACTTTGATGGAGCCCGATGCATGAGTGGGGCTGGTGCAGGTATTATTTTAATATCTCCATAGAAACATCTTATACCTCTGTCCTTCAAATTAACGTTTGCTTGCACTAATAACACTGCTGAATATGAGGCTCTAATCCTTGGATTACGGGCTGCCTTGGCACTAAAAATTAAAAATTTATTAGTTTTCGGTGATTCTCAACTTGTCATAAATCAAATCAATGATGTTTATCAGACCAGAGATGATAAATTATGCCCATATAAAGCATATGTCCTACAATTATTATCCTTATTTGATCAAGTTACCTTGGAAGCTATTCCTCGAACTAGCAATCGTGCGGTTGACGCTATGGCTGCAACTGCATCTCTTTTGCCCTTGGAGTTAGATGACGAATCTGCTACCATCATTATTCATCGACTCCAGGAACCCGCTTCAAATAAATCATGCTTAGAACCTTTGGATGTGTTTCTAATCAACGAAACTACTCCTGAACCTTGGTACACTGATATATTTAATTTTCTTCAAAATGGGACCTTCCCTGAAGGTTGTAATAGCAACCAACACCGGTTATTACGTAGACGAGCAAGTCGCTTCGTAATTATTGGTAATACCTTGTATAGGAGATCTTTTGAAGGCATCCTATTGAGATGTTTGAATCTAGAAGAATCTAGATCAGCTTTGAGTGAAGCCCATGATGGATCTTGTGGGGGACATTTCAGTGGTAGTGCCATTGCCAAGAAGCTCCTTAGGATAGGATATTTTTGGCCTACCATGGAGAATGATGCACATGCTTACGTGCGCCATTGCGACAAGTGCCAGAAACATGCTGACCTTGTCCATGCGCCTGCACAAGAACTGCAGGCTATTTCATCTCCTTGGCCCTTTTCAAAATGGGGCTTAGACATCATTGGAAAAATCAACCTTGTGTCATCTGATGGACACAAATTTATCATAACTGCTACTGAGTATTTCATGAAGTGGGTTGAAGCTATGCCCTTAGCTTCTTGCACTGGAACACAAGTCTCCAAATTTATTTTTAATCAAATTATTTGTAGGTTCGGAATTCTCGCAAATCTCATCTCAGATAATGGAACTTGTTTCAAAAATAAAGATGTCAAGAAATTATGTCAAAAATATAAAATTCAACATCGTTGGTCCACTCCCTATTATCCTCAGGGTAATGGCCAAGAGAAGCATCTAATAAAACATTAATCAAAATCCTCAAAATATCGGTCAATAAATCTGGCCGAGATTGGCACATCCAATTATATCCTGCTTTGTGGGCTTATCGAACTAGTGTTCGTACTCCCACGGGCGCTTCACCTTTTGTTTTGGTTTATGGCACTGAAGCAGTTTTTCCCTTTGAATTAGAAGTTCCTTCTTTGGCTCTGCTACTTCAAGATACTGAAGTAGGAGATGAATATCGTGCTGGCAGATTTAGTCAGCTGGAACTCCTAGATGAGAAGCGCATCAATGCTTTGGAACATCTTCGAGCCTACCAAAACAAGCTTAAACGAGCATACCTCAAGAAAGTTCATCATCGATCCTTTGAGATCGACGACCTTGTCTTGAAAGAAAATAAAAAAAATACTAATGCAACTAAAGATCTTAAAGGTAAATTCGAGCCCAACTGGCTTGGACCGTATATCATCACTGCTAAATTTGGATCGGGAGCATACCGATTAGCTACCTTAGATGGTAAAGATCTTAAAGAACCTATGAACATTATGCATCTTAAGCGCTATTATGCATAAAATCTAGGCATTTAATCATTGTATATATTGTTATTTTGCATATTGTTTCATTTTCGTCATCCATATAAAAATTTTACACACAACAATAGTATTTATTCTTTCAATTCATAAATTAAAATCAAACTATAAACACTTCAAAATCATCAAAATCTTCAAAAACATCTTTTATTTTCGTACTCGTCAATTCTTGAAGTATTGCAGTTATATTTCCAATTATTTTGGATAAATTAGCATTTATTTGGAATCCCGCACTTTCACACTCACATGAATAAATATCTTGATTTTATTTGGTATGATTATTAATCTCTCTTATATCAAAGCCCACATTTGAATTAAATAAAGTTTTGAGCATAGAGAACTGATCTTGTTATTTACTTGAACCAAGCATATCTTTTCACATTAAAATGATTTCATTGCAAATTCGATATGATGCTACATAGTAGAAATGGTTTCTTGAGCGAAAAGTTTCCCCTGCTATCCTATCATGCACATGGTCTAGAATCTTTGAGAATTGACAAAAGGACAAGCTCACCCCTACCCAAAATAAAAATCCCTTGCTCTACAACCAATCCGAGCAAGTATCCCTAGCATAGGAAGAAAAAGAAAAGTCAAAGAAAATGAGAAAAAGAAAAATATCATTTTGTACCATCACAACAATATTTCAACATTATCTCAGTTCCAAGCAAAAATACAAAAAAAAAAAAAAGAAGCGAAAAAGAAAAGAAAAAAGCAAAAAGCAATAAAATCCCTTTCCCTACCCCTTGAAAAGAAAAGAAGGGTGAATGAGCTTGAATCCCTGGAATTCTCAATTATTCGAAAACTGTGAGGTAAGCCCCATAACAGGCGGTTTGTGCCCAACCCGCTTGGCCTTGGGTAATCCCTAGCGTGGTGATATGTCTGTCACATTAGCGACCTTATTTTGTATAGACCTATGTCTGCTTATGGATCAGCTAGCTCTTGATGACCCGACTTACATAGTAGTCTGGTACGGTTACATGCATATAAATCATGGTCAACGAACACTTATTTGGTTAATTCAAATTACTTGTATCAAATTATCTTGCTCAAAATTGGTGAATGAACAATACAATTGCACACACATTTGTATTTGAGAGATTTTGTATCATTATGATAAATCAAGATCAGGAATGAACTCACATTTGCACATGAGGGTTCCTTATAAATCTACATTTTGTCTTTAAGATAATTTAAAATATCTCTGCAATTCTTTTAGAACCATTTCATCTTCTTATTTAAGAACATTTGCTTAGCATCAAAACAGTTAAATATATTTCTTTCCACAAATCCAAAAATTTTCTTTCACAAACATCTTCAAAAACCTAGTAAATAAAGTCATGTTTATATATTATTATTTTCTGTTTATCTCAAAAATCAAAAATCAATCATGCAATAACACTAAAATATCAATTTCCTTCTTTGGATTTCGCGATGATGGTATAAGTCTATACCTATAATTCTATGCCTAGCGCAAACCATTGTTCTAATTTTATTTTCCCATCCATTTTAAAATTCATAAAAACTTATGGCTTACATCATTATGTTACACAATTGTGCTTTAAAAGGAACGCAAATTTTTCTATTTCATTTCATTATGTCAAATATTCCATTTTGCAACCATGGTATAATTTCTAAGGCATTGATCAAAATTTTATCACACTTAGGAATTTATGCCTAGCAAAAATCATATTTCTTTTCATATCTCATGCATAATATTTTTATGAAAATCTGAAAACAAATCATCACCATCATCCTTTTTCATCATCACAACACAAAGTCTTAAGACAGTCTCTTAAGCACCCTTTTACTTTTAGCAATATTTCTATACTGGGATTAGCTTGACGACCTAGCGAGCAACGACTCCATGAAATGGTCTATAGCAGCGACAATGTCCTTTGAAATTATTGTTAGAAGTCCCTTTTATTTTTTTGCATCACATCACACCACAAAACAACCAATTTGTTTACATCAGATTATTCCATTTCAATTTTATGGCATGGCATAAAAATTATAATTTCTTTTCAAAATGACATAATTACATGAATAACCAATCAACAAATCCAAAATTAAAGCATCATACAACATATACACAAGTCATATCATCAAAAAGATGATCTATATATATCAATAAATTATGTACATCATCTGGATTGGTATGCCACAATCAATACCCTGGCATACTCAATCCCCTCAAAAAGTAATAATAATATATACAATCTATAGTCTGTAGCAGCTAGCCTCGAGAAGCCCTCGAGCTCTCAGCCTCATCTCCTCTCCCACCCTGAGGTGGAGGAGGTGGTCCCATAGAGGTCCGGGCTGTGTCTCGGGTCCTCACCATCGATCGTGAGGACGTCCTCGATGATCCCATCATGATCGACTCCGTAATGCTAGCTAGCAGTGGTATCCTCTACCCCTCTGGAACCACGTGATAGTATAATCCTTGGTAGAATATGGTCTGAGCAATAGACCATGCCAGATCTCGAGTGCTCGCCCCTCCGCTCTGAGCCCTGAGCCGTGTAGCCTCATCCTGTAGAGTCTACACCTGAGCCCGAAGGTGGGCAACCTCAGCCCAGAGAGCCACCGTCTCGCTGCTCTCCCCTACCTCGACACCCTTGCCCTTATCGGGCGATGGTGGCCTCTCCCCCTGCTGAGAAGGGAATCCCTCCTCCCTCCTCCCTATCTGCTGCGGTCTCTGTGGAGCCCGTGGCATCCTCTGGCATCTCTCCTATGGAGACCGTCACTGCTCTCTCCCATCGTGACCCCGTGCTGCCTCAATAGCAGCTTGGCACCGCCTCCCCATCTATCACACAATCACGTGCACCGGACCTTGTGCCCTCATCATCCGAGGAGGGTGGATGCCTGCGTACCAGGCATCATATCCATCCACAACCCCAGCATCGTCCCCATCCACTGGCTGGATGGGGGCATCATCCACATCCTGACTCCAGAATCATTGCATATCTGGAGCCCCGCTTAGTGTAGTACTATCCCGAATAGTCCGGAGTACTCGTAATCCCTGAGAGAAGGGATCCCTTGCTGAAGACCGAACTATCATAAAACTCGATCGTAGCGGTGGAGCTCTACCTCTCCCCACTCCATCCTCAACCAGCAGACTCGCCTGATGCGAGCCAGCTCCTGCCCATCCTCTCCCCACCCTGGATGCTCTCTCCATGGCCTCTAGGTGATCTGGTCTGGGATGAGGTCGTCTAGCAACCTCCGTGACATCGATAGATCTATCCATCACTGTGACCCTCTCTGTAGCCACCAATAGAAAACTCGGGGCCTCTCCCGGTCAACCCCTATCAGTGGGAGTCCTACCGGCCTCCGCACCATGATGTGCTCCTAGCACCATACCTATAGTAGCGATGTCAAAACCAGACATCGGCCTCCCTTGTATACGACCCCATGCAGGATCCTATACAAGCGGCATAGTACAAAGCTGCCCCATGCAAACCTGTATCCGTGGTCTCTCATGTCGCAGACCACATCTGATAGGAGCCAGGGTAATCTGCACCCACTCTAGTGGCACAGCAGCAAGCCACCCACTATCTCGGCCAAAACCCGAGTCAACCTAGATGCCCCAGGCATCTGCCTCAGAGACTCGATGTTCACTCCGCCCTTCTCCAGGGTGAAGCTCGGGTCTCCGCTCAGCCTCATCATAGCCTGGCCCTGATTGGCCGTAGGAGTCATCAACCATCCCTGTATGGGGATCCTCAAGATCCTCCATACGTCCTCTAGTGTGGGAGCCATCTCCCCTGTCGATAACCGAAAGCAGGACGACCCCGGATACCATCTCTCTGCTAGGGCTGTCAGTAGCCCCATGTCTGTCGATACTTGTGGCATCTCTGCCACATGCTGTAGTCTGACCTATGCTAGTCGGTCTCGCTCTACCTGGTCGAGCATGGCCACGTCATCCCTCAGCCCCCCGTATTTCCACTCCCGACTCTTTAGTAATCCCCTCTGCAAAACAAACAATAAAACAATAAAATTTATTAATAAACCAATTATTAAAGTCAAATTAATACAATTCAAACAAGCTTAATTTCATAAAAATGATGATATCGTCCACCATTGGATGATATCATCCTAAATTGGGTAAAATCATCCTTGGTAGGATGAAATCATCTTCGATTTCGCAACTTGGGGATCGCCCCCTGTTGGACGGGATCGCCCCTAGTTCATCGATTTTGCCCTCAGACGAAATCGACGATCTAGGGACGATTTCGACGAAATGAGGACGATTTCGTCCCGACGTCGTCGACGGCCTAAAAACGGCCGCGATGCCCCAAAATAGTCAAAATTTAAAACAAAAAATTGCACAAATCAAATTCAAACATAATTCACTAGGATTAGATCCTTACCCGTAGCCCGCGCCGGACCTCTGTCGATCGGTGCGCTGTCTCAACCATTTTTGTCTGCAGAGCTCTCAAACAGTAAAAATGAATTAGGGTTTTACCCTATTTTTCTTAATTTTATTTAAAAACAACATTTTTAATTTTGCTTTTTCGCGCTTTTACCTCAAACGTTCGATTTGGGTAAAAACACGGAGGGGGCACCATAGTAAACAGTCGTACGATTCGACCAAGAATCGTCGTCTAAAAAATTGAGTAAAATTTTGCTTTCTCGTAAAATGGGAAGAACTCGTCTTTAACGCATTTTCTTCAAAAAATTCGCTAAAGAGGGGGCAAAATGTAGCACCCTAAAATTGGCGCAGTTAAACCTTAGTAAAAAGATAAAAATTTGAATTTTAACCCAAAACCGCCCGTTAACCGCCCGTTACCCTCTCCCCTTGTTTTTCATGCCATTTTTAGGATTTGTTTTGACCGTTGGACGATATCGTCGCCGATCAGACGAAATCATCCCAGATCTGACGAATTCATCTGGAACAGAACGTCCAGACGATTTCGTCCCAAAACCAAATTTTCATAATTAGCTTATGTTTCAACAACTTCTCTAACTTGGGCAGAAAGCGTGTCTGCGTAGTTAGAGTCTCCCCCGTTGGAGATCTCCCAAATTGGGATGATCTCCAACCTCCTAACCTCTCCCTAATCCTATATAAACTGGGATTTTCTCAGTTTATCCCCCTGAACCCCCTGGCTGACTGATTTCCCTGCAACTTTAACTTTTCGTGCATTAGAACACCTTCATACTTTCGTTTGCATTGCGTATTTCAAGTTTTCTTGCAGGAATTTTACTATTTTTCAGTCGAAGCAAGCTCGGATCATCGCAGATGATTCCAGATGATTTTGGATGATCCTGTCGCAGATCGGTGATGATCTCGTACGATTTGAGGCGATCTCGACTACAGTCCAGATTGGGGGCAATCAGAGCCCGAAGTTTGCATTTTCTTATCTTTTCTCTTCATTTTCTTATGCATTAACTTGGTTTATTTTATTTTTGCATCCTGGAGTTCACCTCATTTAGCATAGATGCATGATAAAGTTAAAATAAATTATTAAATTGATGCATTTCCTTTTAATTGCTATCTGGATCTATCATTTAGGCAAATTTACTATTATTTCTATCATTTCCCCTTGCTTTTGCAGTTGCATTTTTGGTTTTTGGTATCTATTTCTATGATTGCAGGTTTCTGACGAATTCATCAGATCGACGATGATCTCGTCTGATCTCAGATGACCGACTGAGATCTGAGATGATTCTATGCAATTTCAGATGATTACGTACGATTTGAGATGATTTGGACTTCTACAAACCTTAGAATCTTCATCAGACATCCGAAATCAGGTATATTCTATCTTATTAGCATACTTTCTGTGTTTAGCACTTATTCATGTTTTTTGTATTCATATAAATCAGCATTGGCATATAGAATAGCTTAGATTCATCTTGGCCAAACCTAGGAATTGGATGATTAAAGCACAAAATGAATACATCAAACCTACTCTCAACCTAGGCGTGGAAACTGCCACTCAAAAGTTTCCTGGTGAACCCACCATCCATCAAAAATTCACCCTTATATCCCCCCCGAGAGGCGCGACCTTCAAAGGGCCTCTCAGTCCGAGGTATTGTCCCATCCTTCTCGCATCCCCCTTCCGGGCATGGATCCTATAGCCTGAAGGTAAGGATGCAAAAAATTTGGAGTGATACAGGTAGAGAGTTCAACTATTTCCATATAAGGATTTATTTTCTTAGGGCCAAGGGTATTTATCTTTATTTGACACTGGATAGTAGGGTGTCCTTACCTTTTGCATGAGGCACAAAAATAAGGCCTTTTTCTATATTCTATTTCTTGGAGCTAGGTGATATCTTCCAAAACTAGCTCTATGGATTTGGGAATCTCTGTTTCTAGATTTATGTTAATACATATTATGGTGAGCATCATTCTTAATTTAGCCTTAGTCATAGGGTCAATCGATACTAGCTCATCTATAGCTCTTGCTATTCTAAGAAGGATATCCTCATACCAAAATTGGATAGAAATATTAGGGATTCTTACCCATAATGATAATAAATTGATACTTTGAGAGTTTAGGTTGAATTACAAGCCCTATTTTTGTAAGAAGAGGGTATGCCTACCAAAGAACCAAGGGTCTCCTTCTAGGATTTACATTGAGTCTTTGACACAACTCAAATTGATGAGAAATAAGTACTTAGGGAGCACACAAATCTCCATATGACCTTGTTGTTTCCATTTGGAGAAGGCCCATCTACAAATGGATTTGATATCAGGGAAAGATCCCAAGAACTTCCCCACTATATTATTGGCTTCTTGGGGTATAGCTATCTTTAAAATATCAGTTGGGACATGAAGTTTTCCTTGAATAGGATGCAATTCAAAGCTATTGCTTTGACATTTTTGAAAGCCCAAATCCTTCCATATGATCTCTGTATCGCTCCAAATTTTTTGCATCCTTACCTTCAGGCTATAGGATCCACGCCCGAAAGGGGGATGCGAGAAGGATGGGACAATACCTCGGACTGAGAGGCCCTTTGAAGGTCGCGCCTCTCGGGGGAGGGGTATAAGGGTGAATTTTTGATGGATGGTGGGTTCACCAGGAAACTTTTGAGTGGCAGTTTCCATGCCTAGGTTGAGAGTAGGTTTGATGTGTTCATTTTGTACTTTAATCATTCAATTCCTAGGTTTGGCCAAGATGAATCTAAGCTATTCTATATGCCAATGCTGATTTATATGAATACAAAAAACATGAATAAGTGCTAAACATAGAAAGTATGCTAAATAAGATAGAATATACCTGATTTCGGATGTCTGATGAAGATTCTAAGGTTTGTAGAAGTCCAGATCATCTCAAATCTTACATTATCATCTACAATTGAACAGAATCATCTCAGATCTCAGTCGATCATCTGAGATCAGACGAGATCATCGTCGATCTGACGAATTCATTAGACGAATTCGTCAGAAACCTACAATCACAGAAACAGATACCAAAAACCAAAAATGCAACTACAAAAGCAAGGGGAAATGATAGAAATGATAGTAAATTTGCCTAAATGATAGATCCAGATAGCAATTAAAGGAAATGCATTAATTTAATAATTTATTTTAACTTTATCATGCATCTATGCTAAATGAGGTGAACTCCAGGATGCAAAAAATAGAATAAAATAAGTTAATGCATAAAGGAATGAAGAGAGAAGATAAAGAAATGCAAACTCCGGGCTCTGATTGCCCCCAATATGGACTGTAGTCAAGATCACCTCCAATCATATGAGATCATCGTCGATCTATGATAGGATCATCCGAAATCGTCTGGAATCGCCTGCGACGATCCGAGCTTGCTCCGACTAAAAAATAGTAAAATTCCTGCAAGAAAACTTGAAATACGTGATGCAAACGAAGGTGTGAAGGTGTTCTAATGCACAAGAAACTAAAGTTGTAGGGAAATCAGTCATCCAGGGGGATAAACTGAGAAAATCCCAGTTTATATAGGATTAGGGAGAGGTTAGGAGGTTGGAGATCATCCCAATTTGGGAGATCTCCAATGGGGGAGACTCTAACCGTGCAGACACGCTTTCTGCCCAAGTTAGAGAAGTTGTTGAAACATAAGCTAATTATGAAAATTTGGTTTTGGGACGAAATCGTCTGGATGTTCTATTCCAGATGAATTCATCAGATCTGGGACGATTTCGTCTGATCGTCGACGATATCGTCCAACGGTCAAAACAAATCCTAAAAATGGCATGAAAAACAAGGGGAGCGGGTAACGGGTGGTTTGGAGGTTAAAATTCAAATTTTTATCTTTTTACTAAGGTTTAACTACGCCAATTTTAGGGTGCTACATTTTGCCCCCTCTTTAGCGAATTTTTCAAAGAAAATGCGTTAAAGACGAGTTCTTCCCATTTTACGAGAAAGCAAAATTTTACTCAATTTTTTAGACGACGATTCTAGGTCGAATCGTACGACTGCTGACTATGGTGCCCCCTCCGTGTTTTTACCCAAATCGAACGTTTGAGGTAAAAGCACGGAAAAGCAAAATTAAAAATGTTGTTGTTTTTAAATAAAATTAAGAAAAATAGGGTAAAACCCTAATTCATTTTTACTATTCATTTTTACTGTTTGAGAGCTCTGCAGACAAAAATGGTCGAGACAGTGCACAGATCGACAGAGGTCCGACGCGGGCTACGGGTAAGGATCTAAACCTAGTGAATTATGTTTTTAATTTGATTTGTGCAATTTTTGATTAAAATTTTGACTATTTTGGGGCATCGCGGCCATTTTTAGGCCGTCGACGACGTCGGGATGAAATCGTCCCAATTTCGTCGAAATCGTCCCTAGATCGTCGATTTCGTCTGAGGGTGAAATCGACGAAATAGGGGCGATCCCGTCCAACAAGGGGCGATCCCCAAGTTGTGAAATAGGAGACGATTTCATCCTACAAAGGATGATTTTACCCAATTTAGGACGATATCATCCAATGGTGGACGATATCATCATTTTTATGAAATTAAGTTTGTTTGAATTGCATTTAATTGACTTTAATAATTGGTTTATTAATGAATTTTATTGTTTTATTGTTTGTTTTGTAGAGGGGATTACTAAAGAGTCGAGAGTGGAAATACGGGGGGCTGAGGGATGACGTGGCCACGCTCGACCAAGCGGAGCGAGACCGACTAGCACAGGTCGGACTACAGCATGTGGCAGAGATGCCACAAGTATCGATAGACATGGGGCTACTGACAGCCCTAGCAGAGAGGTGGTATCCGGGGTCATCCTGCTTTCGGTTACCGATAGGGGAGATGGCTCCCACACTAGAGGATGTATGGAGGATCTTGAGGATCCCCATACAGGGATGGTTGATGACTCCTACGGCCAATCAGGGCCAGGCTATGATGAGGCTGAGCGAAGACCCGAGCTTCACCCTGGAGAAGGGCGGAGTGAACATCGAGTCATTGAGGCAGATGCCTGGGGCATCTAGGTTGACTCGAGTTTTGGCCGGGATAGTGGGTGGCCTACTATTGTGCCACCAAAGTGGGTGCAGATTACCCTGGCTCCTTTCAGATGTGGTCTACGACATGAGAGACCACGGGTATAGATTTGCATGGGGCAGCTTTGTACTATGCCGCTTGTATAGGATCCTGCATGGGGTCGTATACAAGGGAGGCCGATGTCTGGTTTTGACATCACTACTACAGGTTTGGTGCTGGGAGCACATCATGGTGCGGAGGCCGGTAGGACTCCCACTGATAGGGGTTGATTGGGAGAGACCCCAAGTTTTCTATTGGTGGCTACAGAGAGGGTCACAACGGCGGATAGATTTGTCGATGTCACGGAGGTTGCTAGATGACCTCATCCCAGACTAGATCACCTGGAGGCCATGGAGAGAGCACCCAGGGTGGGGAGAGGATGGACAGGAGCTGGCTCGCATCAGGCGAGTCTGTTGGCTGAGGATGGAGTGGGGAGAGGTAGAGCTCCACCGCTACGACCGAGTTTTGCGATAGTTCGGTCTTCAGTAGGGGATCCCATCTCTCAGGGACTACGAGTATTCCTGGACTATCCAGGATAATACCACACTGAGCGGGGCTCCGGATATGCAACGATTCTGGAGCCAGGACACGGATGATGCCCCCATCCAGCTAGTGGATGGGGATGATGCTGGGGTCACTGACGGATACGATGCCTGGTACGTAGGCATCCGCCCTCCTCGGATGACGAGGGCATAGGGTCCGATGCACGCCATGGTGCGATGGATGGGGAGGCGGTGCCAGGCTGCTATTGAGGTAGCATAGGGTCACGGAGGGAGAGAGCAGCGACGGTCTCCGTAGGAGAGATGCCAGAGGATGGCACAGGCTCCACAGAGACCATAGCGGATAGGGAGGAGGGAGGAGGGATTCCCTTCTCAGCAGGGGGAGAGGCCACCATCGCCCGATAAGGGCAAGGGTGTCGAGGTAGGGGAGAGCAGCGAGATGGCGGCTCTCCGGGCTGAGAATGCCCACCTCCGGGCTTAGGTGCAGACACTACAGGATGAGGCTACATGGCTCAGGGCTCGGAGTGGAGGGGCGAGCACTCGGGATCTGGCATGGGCTATTGCTCAGACCACGTTCTACCAAGGGTTGTACTATCATGTGGTTCCAGAGAACCAGAGGATACCATTGCCAGCCCCCATTGTGGAGCCGGTCATGATGGGATCATCGAGGACATCCTCACGATCGACGATGAGGACCCGAGACACAGCACGGACCTCTATGGGACCACCTCCTCCACACCAGGGTGGGAGAGGAGATGAGGCGGAGAGCTCGAGGGCTTCTCGAGGCTAGCTGCTATAGACTGGATAGAGATTGTATATATTATTATTATATTTTTTTTGAGAGGATTGAGTATGCCAGGGTATTGATTGTGGCATACCAATCCAGTTTTGAGATGATGTACATATATTGTGATATATATATATATATATATATATATATATTTTTTTTTTTTTCTTTTATGATATGACTTGTCCACATGTTTTATGATGCTTCAATTTTGGATTTGTTGATTGATTATTCATGTAATTATGTCGTTTGGAAATAAATTATAATTTTATGTCATGCCATAAAATTTAAATGGAATAATCTGATGTAAACAAATGGTTGTTTTGGTGTAATTTGATGAAAAATAAAGAGACTTCTAACAATAATTTCAAAGGACATTGTCGTTGTTATAGACCATTTCATGGAGTCACCGCTCGCTAGGTCGTCAAGCTAATCCCAGTATAGAAATATTGCTAAAAGTAAAAGGGTGCTTAAGAGACTGTCTTAAGACTTTGCGTTGTGATGATGAAAAATGATGATGGTGATGATTTGTTTTCAGATTTTCATAAAAATATTATGCATGAGATATTAAAAGAAATATGATTTTTGCTAGGCATAAATTCCTAAGTGTGATAAATTTTTTGAATAATTCCTTAGGAATTATACCATGGTTGCAAAATGGAATGTTGACATAATGAAATGAAATAGAAAAATGTGTTCGTTCTTTTTAAAGCACAATTGTGTAACATAATGATGTAAGCCATATGTTCTTATGAATTAAAATGAATGGGAAAATAAAATTAGAACAATGGTTTGCGCTAGGCATAGAATTATAGGTTTAGACTTATACCATCATCGCGAAATCCAAAAAAGTAATTTTATTGCATAATTGATTTTTGATTTTGAGATAAACAGAAATAAAAAATATATATATATATATAAATGTGACTTTATTGCTAGATTTTTGAAGATGTTGTTGAAAGAATTTGGATTTTTGAAAACAATGTATGTAATTGTTTTTATACTAAACAAATGTTCTTTAAATAAGAAGATAAAATTATTCCAAAAAGAGTTGCAGAAATATTTTAAATTATCTCAAAGACAAAATGTAGATTTATAAGGAACCCTCATGTGCAAATGTGAGTTCATTACTGATCTTGATTTATCATGATGATACAAAATCTCTCAAATACAAATGTGTGTGCAATTGTATTGTTCATTCACCAATTTTGAGCAAGATAATTTGATACAAGTAATTTGAATTAACCAAATGAGTGTTCGTTGACCATGATTTATATGCATGTAACCGTACTAGACTACTATGTAAGTTAGGTCATCAAGAGCTAGCTGATCCATAAGCCGACATAGGTCTATACAAAAGAAGGTCGCTAATGTGACAGACATATCACCACGCTAGGGATTACCCAAGGCCAAGCGGGTTGGGCACAAACCACCTGTTATGGGGCTTACCTCACAGTTTTCGAATAATTGAGAATTCCAAGGATTCAAGCTCATTCACCCTTCTTTTCTTTTCAAGGGGTAGGGAAAGGGATTTTATTGCTTTTTGCTTTTTCTTTTCTCTTTTTTTTTGTATTTTTGCTTGGAACTGAGATAATGCTGAAATATTGCTGCGATGGTACAAAATGATATTTTTCTTTTTCTCATTTTCTTTGACTTTTCTTTTTCTTCCTATGCTAGGGATACTTGCTCGGATTGGCTGTAGAGCAAGGGATTTTTATTCTGGGTAGGGGTGAGCTTGTCCTTTTGCCAATTCTCAAAGATTCTAGACCATGTGCATGATAGGATAGCAGGGGAAACTTTTCGCTCAAGAAACCATTTCTACTATGTAGCATCATATCGAATTTGCAATGAAATCATTTTAATGTGAAGAGATATACTTGGTTTAAGTAAATAACAAGATCAGTTCTCTATGCTCAAAACTTTATTTAATTCAACTGTGGACTTTGATATAAGAGAGATTAATAATCATACAAAGTAAAATCAAGATATTTATTCATGTGAGTGTGAAAGTGCGGGATTCCAAATAAATGCTAATTTATCCAAAATAACTGGAAATATAACTGCAATACTTCAAGAATTGACGAGTACGAAAATAAAAGATGTTTTTGAAGATTTTGATGATTTTGAAGTTTTTATATTTTGATTTTAATTTATGAATTGAAAGAAACACAATGTGATTGTTTTTTGAAATTTTTATATGAATAACTAAAATGAAACAACATGCAAAACAACAATATATATAATGATGAAATGACCAAATTTTATGCATAATAGCGTTTGAGATGCATAATGTTCATAGGTTCTTTAAGATCTTTACCATCTAAGGTAGCTAATCGGTATGCTCCTGAGCCAAATTTAGCAGTGATGACATATGGCCCAAGCCAGTTAGGTTCAAATTTACCTTTAAGATCTTTAGTTGCATTAGTATTTTTTTTATTTTCTTTTAAGACAAGGTCACCGATCTCAAAGGATCGATGATGAACTTTCTTGAGGTATGCTCGTTTAAGCTTGTTTTGGTAGGCACGAAGATGTTCCAAAGCATTGATGCGCTTCTCATCTAGGAGTTCCAGTCGACTAAGTCTGCCAGCATGATATTCATCTCCTACTTCAGTATCTTGAAGTAGTAGAGCCAAGGAAGGAACTTCTAATTCAAAAGGAAAAATAGCTTCAGTGCCATAAACCAAAACAAAAGGTGAAGTGCCCGTGGGAGTACGAACACTAGTTCGATAAGCCCACAAAGTAGGATATAATTGGATGTGCCAATCTCGGCCAGATTTATTGACCAGTATTTTGAGGATTTTGATTAATGTTTTATTAGATGCTTCTGCTTGGCCATTACCCTGAGGATAATAGGGAGTGGACCAACGATGTTGAATTTTATATTTTTGACATAACTTTTTGACATCTTTATTTTTGAAACAAGTGCCATTATCTGAGATGAGATTTGCAAGAATTCCGAACCTACAAATAATTTGATTAAAGATAAATTTGGAGACTTGTGTTCCAGTGCAAGAAGCTAAGGGCATAGCTTCAACCCACTTCGTGAAATACTCGATAGCGGTTATGATGAATTTGTGTCCATCAGATGACACAGGGTTGATTTTTCCAATGATGTCTAAGCCCCATTTTGAAAAGGGCCAAGGAGATGAAATAGCCTGCAGCTCTTGTGCAGGCGCATGGACAAGGTCAGCGTGTTTTTGGCACTTGTCGCAATGGCACACATAATCATGTGCATCATTCTCCATGGTAGGCCAAAAATATCCTATCCTAAGGAGCTTCTTAGCAATGGCGCTACCACTAAAATGTCCCCCACAAGATCCATCGTGGGCTTCACTCAAAGCTGATCTAGATTCTTCTAGATTCAAACATCTCAATAGGATGCCTTCAAAAGATCTCCTATACAAGGTATTACCAATAATTACGAAGCGACTTGCTCGTCTACGTAATAACCGACGTTGGTTGCTATTACAACCTTCAGGGAAGGTCCCATTTTGAAGAAAGTTAAATATATCAGTGTACCAAGGTTCAGGAGTAGTTTCGTTGATTAGAAACACATCCAAAGGTTCTAAGCATGATTTATTTGAAGTGGGTTCCTGGAGTCGATGAATAATGATGGTAGCATATTCGTCATCTAACTCCAAGGGCAAAAGAGATGTAGCTATAGCCATAGCATCAGCCGCACGATTGCTAGTTTGAGGAATAGCTTCCAAGATAACTTGATCAAATAGGGATAATAATTGTAGGACATATGCTTTATATGGGCATAATTTATCATCTCTGGTCTGATAAACATCATTGATTTGATTTATGACAAGTTGAGAATCACCGAAAACTAATAAATTTTTAATTTTCAGTGCCAAGGTAGCTCGTAATCCAAGGATTAGAGCCTCATATTCAGCAGTGTTATTAGTGCAAGCAAACGTTAATTTGAAGGATAGAGGTATAAGATGTTTCTACGGAGATATTAAAATAATACCTACACCAGCCCCACTCATGCATCGGGCTCCATCAAAGTATAGGGACCATTGCTCTGGATGGTCTGCCTCTAATTTAAGGCATTCATCGGGAAACTCAATGATGAGGGGATGGGTAGACTCTAAGGGTGCAGTAGCTAATTGATCTGCTATGATTTGACCCTTAACAGACTTTTGTCCTATAAACGTGAGTTCAAACTCGCTTAGCACAAGAACCCACTTTGCGGTGCGACCAGATAAGTACGGTCGACTCATGAGATACCGCAAAGGATCGAATTTAGCAATAACATACGTTTTTTGATTGAGCATATAATGGCGTAGTTTCTATGTAGAAAATATGACTGCTAGACATAACTTCTCTAATGTTGTATAGCGAGTTTCATAACTGATTAAGGTTCTACTGATATAATAATTAGCACGCTCTTTCTTCTCATCGTCAAGTTGAGCTAACATAGCTCCTAAGGCAAGATCTGAAGCAAAAATATACAAGATAAATGGGCGATCAGATCTAGGTGGTGAAAGCACAGGTGGGTTAAGGAGATATTGTTTGAGGAGTTCAAATGCTTCCCGACATTCGTCGTCCCAATGAAAAGAGACATCTTTCTTAAGAAGCTTAAGAAAGGGTCCTGTTTTGTCTACCAACTTATCGACAAAGCGACAAATAGCTTGAAGTTTACCTTGTAGACTTCGTAATTCAGATATATTTGTGGGTGCGGGCATATCAGTGATAGCCGTGATCTTGAGAGGGTCAATTTCAATGCCACGTAAAGAAACTATAACCCCCAATAATTTATCGGACTTAACTCCGAATATACATTTAGCTGGATTTAGTCGGATAAGATATTCCCTTAACCGATCAAAGACTTGTCTCAAGTCAGCTAAATGATCATCTTCTTTGATGGAACGAGCTATAATATCATCTACATAATCATGTAGAATATCATGCATCATATCATGAAAGATATAAGTCATGGCTCATTGATATGTTGCACCTGCATTCTTTAAACCGAATGGCATCACTTTCCAACAAAAGGTCCCCCAAGGGGTAATAAAGGTTGTTTTAGCCTGATCTTCAGGAGCTATCCTGATCTGATTATAACCAGAAAATCCATCCATTAGGGATATCATTCCACTCCCAGCAGTAAAATCAATGATCTGATCCATGTTGGGAAGAGGAAAATCATCTTTAGGGCATGCAACATTAATATCTCTAAAGTCTATGCAAACCCTAACTTTGGTAGCTTCTTTCTTAGTTACTTGGAACTACATTCGAGATCCATTCAGCATAATCAATGGCTTGTATAAAAATAACCTTCAGGAGTTTTTCTAATTCCCCTTTGACTAGTAAGGCCACTTTAGGATGCATTTTTCTAAGTTTTTGTTTAACAGGTTTAGCATCCGGATGGACTACTAGGTGATGCATAACTATAGAAGGGTCTAATCCTGGCATATCCTCATATGTCCAAGCAAAAACATCTTCATAGTATTTAAGAAATGCAATGTATTTATCTTGTTTTTCTTGACTCAATTCTGATCCAATGTTGATTATGTGAGGGTTATCGTTGGTTCCAATGTTAATTTTTATGACGTTTTCTACTTCCATGTGTAGATCTCTCTCAAAATTAGGTGGGGTGGGTGAAACGCCCAATTCTTGTAATTCTTCCAAGGTTAGTTTGGATAATTCATCTTGGGGAGTCGGGGCCTCAAGCTGGGCTATACTAGGTATAGAGCCATCGAAATAAAATCCATGATGTAATAGTTCCTCAATGGAGACATCATGGAAGATGTCTCCCTCCAACTCATCGTCGGATTCGACGATCATCTAAGGGTAAGCTATGGATAGCATATTACATGTAAATGGCTTATTCATTAAATACAAGGCATCACGTTTATCCAAATAATCTTGGTAACATATGAGTTGGTCATCATCCTCAAATGGGAAGGGCTGACCCTTACTAGGAAATAGGCCCACACCACATCGGGCGGGCCATGGTTCTACCTCAAAAGGTTCTTTCATACCATTTTGGAAAGGTCCCAAACCTTTCCCTTTATATCCCAATTTAAGCATTATAGGCTTAGCTTTAATATACTCATTAGTAAAATAACATCGAGCATATCCATCATAATGTGTCTTGATGTTTCTAGGTATTCTTCCCCAATCATATCCCTTATAAATAAAAGCACAACTCCCAACTTGGTAAATACTTCCCATAGGCTGTGGGAGGCCCAAGGTATGAGGAGAGGGTGGAAAATTATTTAAGATAAGGGAATCTTGCATAGCAGCGTTCGTTTGTTCTGATATAAGAATTTTAGATAAATCGGGTAAGAGCTCGTCAGTAAGAGCATAAGAGGTAGAAGGAACATTTCCCACATCTTATGATGCAGAAAATATGCCTTTAGTGGATGTAGATGGTGTAGAAATGTCGATGGACGATTCTATAGGTATGGAAGTTATAGGAGTAAAACAAGAAGCATTGGTTGTGGGTTTAGGATCTTTTGAGGTCCTAATGTGGTTTGTTCAGAGGATGGTTGAACTATATGTAGAGGTGGAGTTGATGGAGAAAAAGTAGATGATGTTATGGGTGTGTGTTTCACACGTTTAGATGGATGATTAGAATTAGGATGTGTGGATGACAGAGCAAGGCAAAATTGAACTCCAACAGGTTCTGCCAAAGCACACATATCAAAGGGTCTGGGATCACCATGAATGGTAACCAACTGATTTTTAAATTTGAATTTAACACACTGATGTAAAGTTGAGGGAACAACTCGCATCGCGTTGATCCAAGGGTGACCCAAGAGTATATTGTACGATGCAGGGCAATGTACAATAAACACGATCATGTCTAAGGTTCTTGGACCAACTTGCAATGGTATAGTAATAACTCCACACGTTTCTTGTGTTTCGTCATTGAAGGCTTTTATGATCATATCAGTTCTTTTCATTTCGTCACTTCTAAACCCAAATCTTTGGTAGAAGTCAAAAGTGCAAATGTTTAAAGATGAACCATTATCAATCAAGACTCGTTTAATTGCTACATCTCCAATTAGGGCAGTAATATATAAGGGGTTATCCTTATGTAAACTATGTTGTGGTATATCTCTATCCCAAAAGTCAATACAATCGACTTCTCGAGTTATGATAGTATTGGCCATGGCTTCAGGTTGAATATTTTGTGGTACCATCATTTGGCTTAATGTGAGCATTAATTCATCCCTATGTGTAGGAGAAGATCTTAAAAGGTCCAAAAGGGAAATTCTAGCTGTAGTATTTGATAATTGTTCATTAATATTATAAGGAGGTTTAGGTTGAACATTAGGCGCATGATTCCCTTTATTAGGAACTTTCAAAACAAATGGAGCTGATCCATCATTCCGAGTTTGATCTTGTTGAGAATTTTGAGCCTGTTGTCTAGTAACAGCTTCGATGGTACCTACAATATTATTTTGCGGATGATGAATGGGTCTTGGTCTAGCATTTATGGCTTGTTCATTAGAAAGTAATTGGTGAGACGATGGTCGAGTAGTGACTCTTCTTGGAAATGGTTCTTCTGGAACCATAGAACTTGTGATAGGTTGAATAGGATATGATTCATCTTCAGAGCTATTCGATTTATTTGAAGTGATTTCCATGTCACTTTCGAGTCTCATATTATGTATCACTAAGATTAGGTATCTGAATGTTATATAGAGGTCCGGTCGTAACCATGGATAAAGTTGTGTCAAATATTTCCAAATCATGAGTAGGTAAATGCCCACTAATAGTTCCTACATATCGGGTAGGAGGGGGAACATTATGATGTTCAATTTGATTAGCCACTTCTTTGCCATGCTTTGGTAAAGGATGTTGAAATATGTCCAATGATTGATTGGCATTCTAATTTTGATTTTGGGGGATGTTATTTTGAGCATTATTGGGAGGATTTTGTTTAGGTTGAAAGGCTTGCACCTCCATCTCATTGTTATCAATTAAGTCTTGTATTTTATGTTTTAATATTTTACAAGAGTTGGTAGCGTGTCCAGGTCCTCTATGGAAATCATAGTGTAAATCAGCTCTGTATCCGGGTATAGTTGGATCAGGTTCCCGGATATTTGGTAATTGGATCAAACCTCATGCTAGTAATTGTGGGAGAATGGTTGATAGAGGTTGATTTAACCTAGTAAATTCTTGAGGTGGTTTATCAGGAGGTTTCAATATAAACTTCTCCATTGTTTTCATAGTATTAACATTAGCAATGTTTTTGCTATCAGTGAATCCATCACCCACAACTTGTTTATTCTTATATTTATTTTTGGATTTTTTCTCATCATCTTTCTTTTTAAGCTGACCTCTCCTAATGATAGCATCTTCCACTCTTCGAGCTAAGTCTATAGCTTGATCGAATGTGGTCAAGGTAGTAGTTGATAACTCATAGGATAGTTGTTCTTGTAAATTATTGATAAAGATATCCAGCATTTCTCAATAAGGTAACACAAAGTGTAATTTTCCTATCAACTGTCTCCATCGAGCTAGGAAATCAGCAAATCATTCATCTTTGTCTTGTTTTAATTTGTACAAATATTTAATAGTTACATGCCTTTCAATGTAGGCACTAAATTGATGAACGAAAGACTCGGCTATTTCTTCGAAATTCCTCAAAGAATGAGTGGGTAATTGATAATACCACTCTAATGCCATTCCTCCTAAACTTTTTGGGAACATCTTTAGTAATAACAAGTCATCATGTGATATATCATGACATTCTATCCTAAACATACGAAGATGCTCTATGGGATCTTCGGTTCCTTTGTATATAGGTAGGATAGGCATAGGAAAGTGTTTAGGATATGGTTGTGCTACAACTATAGGATCTAGAGGCTGACTACACATCTCTCGATAATTGTATGAGGGATGGTAGGGATCTATCTGGTCCATGTGGGAGACTAACTGTTTCACCATGGCTTCCAGATTACTATTTTGTCCACAATATTGGTTTGGTGGTATTTGAGCATATGATGTAATGATTAGATGCTATATTGCTATTATGCAAATGGTTGGTAGGAATAGTATTATGAAGAATATTTGTAGTAGCAGTATGTTGTATCTCAGATTGTTGGAAATTGGTGTTTGGTTTTGTTTTGGGCTTTTTTTTTTTTTTTTTTGGTAAGTAGTGTTTGTATTTACAACGGGTTTTAACAAGGATCCCAAAACCTGATTACATAAGAAATGGGCCTAGGGCATCAATCCCTTGAAACTGAACACCAAAACAGAAATCCCGCCCAGCGGTAACAGTAAGCATGAAACAATCCCTCTCAGCGAGAAACAAACAAATAAGAAAGAAAGTAGTTTTGGAGATCCCGCCTAGCGGGGAGTAGCCAAAAACCACCATCGAGAAGATCCCGCCCAGCAGGAAGCAAAGAAAAACCGTTACAATAAAATCCCGCCTCACGGGAAGCAGTCAAAACCACCACAAATAGTCCCGCCTAGCGGGAAGCAACAGGGAAATCCCGCCATCCGAGAAACTAGCAGAAAAGAAAGGATCCTGCCTCGCGGGAAAACCGGCGGATTTGGTGGATCCCGCCCTATGGAGAAACCAACCCGCTCACCGGGAAAACATTCCGTTCAGCGAGAGCCATCCTACAGGAAGCCAACAGCCAGCACAGAGAGGATCCAGCCCATCAAGAAGTGACCAGAGAGTTGCACCACAAGGAACCCGCCCCGGGAAAACAGAAGAGGATCCCAGCAGCAGGGACCAAGAATCTCGTCCAAGCACAGAGCCCGTCGAGGATTCATAAGAAAAAGGGGGAAGCTGTACAAACCCTAAACTGTCACCTCCATCACACAGAGAAATGTAGGGGACCAGATCCACGTGAATAACCTGCAAAAAACCTCAGGGGGAAGCCCAAGGGAAAAAGGGAAGGGATCCCCAACCAAACAGGGATCCCTGGGAAGCACCAGTCTGAAAAAACAACCAAGGAAACCCTAACCGGTCGGGAGGGGCGCAGATAGTGGAGAAGGATCTCCCCCCAGGAGATCATCTGCAAACAACCACTCCCCAGGAGGGATGACCTGGGTTGAACCAGGGACTGGATAAGAACCAGGAGCCATGGGAGGGGGAGCAGGGGAGGGACCAAAGCCCTCCCCTCTCTACTTTCTTCCCTCTCCATCTGTTTTGGGCTTTTTTTGATTTGAGGTATGTTGATCAATAACTTGGCAAAATAGAGCAGTGAATGAAGGTTTCTTTTATGTGGGAATAACTCTAGGCTTGGTAACAGGCACTCTAGGTGGATGGGTAACCTATTGTTGTTGCATGTTCTGGATTATAGTGGCCATATCCAAATTGGATGGTCCAGATTGATCACTTTCTTGATCAATGAAGGACAAGGGATTAGTGCGTGTGTGATATATTTCTTCTAGGGTTGCTTGAGTGTCACTAATTTTATCCTTGTCCATATGGACTGCTCTATTAAGGGCACCAATATTAGTATTGAGGAACTTCCAAAAATGTTCCATGTTCTCAAAAGTAACAGCTCCTTTCGGAGATATTTTAGGGGATGAGGATCCTTCCTCTCTAATAGTTTCTCTTTGTTCATTTCCTTCAGCAAAATCTTCTTCTTGTTGATCTAGGGTTCCTTCTTCCTGAATTGGGTCTTCAGGAAGGACATCTGGTTTATTTACTGGTTTTCCTAACCAATCTTCTTCTACTTCAGTCTATTTTTTATTCCTGAGTCTAGTCATTATGCTTAAACTTAGATTTTAGCAAATATATATATATATATATATATATATATATATATATATATATATATATATATATATATATATATATATATATATATATATATATATATATATATTTGCAACAATTTTGGGAGGTATATATTTTAATTATATACCTACTATAATAATTAAAAGAAAACGTTTTAATTTTTGTTATATTTTTGTTTTGTTTTTGTTTTTATGATAATATTATAAAGACAACAAACAACATACTAAATGCAAGAAATAATAATAATAAAATAATGGCTTAGTTTTCTATAAATATTTTATAGATGTCATTGATGGGATCAAGTTCATCAAGAGTCATGAAATGCTCCTCTTCAAATTGGAAATGGTTTTTCAAGAATTTGACAACGTGTGCTATGGTGATGTTATCTACTTTTGACTCTGACTTGTAAAAATAGAGCTCATGGCAATACTCTCGATATAACATAGCTCTAGGAACTCTATTCCATCTCTTTCTATCCGTAAGAACGACCTCTTGATCCTCTATACGAGATAGAAATTTATGTACTACAACTGCATTGTTGAGGTATTCCTCAAAGGTGTACAACTCGGAAGACACAAGGGCTCTTTTATCTGCTAACCACCTATGGCAAGCTCTCTTAAGTTCATGATATAAGTTCACTTGATTAGGATCCATGATTCTATCTAGGACAAACCTCTTGATTTGCCTAAGTTCGGTTGATCTAGATGAAATAAGATTCAATCTCCTATTAAGTTCATCCCATAAAGGTGGGACTCTATATGTTTGAGATACTCTAAGCAAAGAAGTAATCTCTATGGCTGCTAATTAATTTTCAATATTAATGATGACAGCTCATGTTTTATTATAATCTACCATCTAAATATGATATGCAATCTTAATTGTTTATCTGATGATTCTAAATGCATTTTTTTTTTTTTGGATTGTTTTCAAAAGGTTTTAAGTTTTCACGTCGGGTTCACCAAAATGTATCGCTCCAAATTTTTCGCATCCTTACCTTCAGGCTATAGGATCCATGCCTGGAATGGGGATGTAAGAAGGATGGGATAATACCTCGAACTGAGAGGCCCTTTGAAGGTCGCACCTCTCGGGGGAGGGGTATAAGGGTGAATTTTTTACGGATGGTGGGTTCACCAGGAAACTTTTGAGTGGTAGTTTCCACACCTAGGTTGAGAGTATGTTTGATGTATTCATTTTGTACTTTAATCATTCAATTTCTAGGTTTGGCCAAGATGAATCTAAGCTATTATATATGCCAATTTTGATTTATATGAATACAAAAAACATGAATAAGTGCTAAACACAGAAAGTATGCTAAATAAGACATAATATACCTGATTTTAGATGTCTGATGAAGATTTTGAGGTTTGTAGAAGTCTAGATCATCTCAAATATTACATTATCATCTGTAATTGAATAGAATCATCTCATATCTCATTCGGTCATCTAATATTAGATGAGATCATCGTCGATCTAACGAATTTGTCAGAAACCTGCAGTCAAAAAAAGATACCAAAAACCAAAATACAACTGCAAAATCAAGGAGAAATGATAGAAATGATAGTAAATTTGCCTAAATGATATATCCAGATAACAATTAAAGTAAATGCATTAATTTAATAATTTATTTTAACTTTATCATGCATCTATGCTAAATGAGGTGAACTCCAGGATGTAGAAAAATAGAATAAAATAAGTTAATGCATAAAGGAATGAAGAGAGAATATAAAGAAATGCAAACTTTGGGCTATGATTGCCCCCAATCTAGACTACAGTCAAGATCACCTCCAATCGTACGAGATCATCACCGATCTGTGACAGGATCGTCCGAAATCATCTGGAATCGCCTACGATGATCTGAGCTTGCTCCGACTAAAAAAAAAGTAAAATTCCTACAAGAAAACTTGAAATATGCGATGCAAACGAAGGTGTGAAGGTGTTCTAATGCACAAGAAACTAAATTTTTAGGGAAATCAATCAGCCAGGGGGTTCAGGGGGATAAACTAAGAAAATCCTAGTTTATATAGGATTAGGGAGAGGTTAGGAGGTTGGAGATCATTCCAATTTGGGAGATCTCCAATGGGGGAGACTCTAACTATGCAGACATGCTTTCTGCCCAAGTTAGAGAAGTTGTTGAAATAGAAGCTAATTATGAAAATTAGTTTTGGGATGAAATCGTTTGGACGTTCTGTTCCAGAAAAATTCATTAGATCTAGGACGATTTCATTTGATTGGCGACGATATCGTCCAACGGTAAAAAAAAATCCTAAAAATGGCATGGAAAACAAGGGGAGTAGGTAACGGGCGGTTTGGAGGTTAAAATTCAAATTTGTATCTTTTTACTAAGGTTTAACTATGCCAATTTTAGGGTGCTACAATCTCATGTTAGAAATAGTGTCTATTCCATCATTTGGGTTATGTAAATGTATCCTCCAAGATACATACTTAGATTACTTTATGTGCAAGTTATCTAGTTACTTCATGCAATGTAATAAATGCACAAGTGTCAATGTGCAAGTTGTACATGTGCAAGTTATCCCTTGCACAACTAGATAGAGTGTTGGCCAAGTATCCTATTTTTCCTATATAAGGATGGCCTCATAGATAGATAGATATAGAGTCGAGGGACATAGTCAGATAGTGTAGCTTAGTGGATAGTACAGTTTTGTGTGCCTCACCATTCATTGGTGATGGATACAATGTAGTTCAGTAGCTTTATTAATGGAGTGTTCATTTCCTCCATAGCTACATTGTAATATTTTATATGATTTCTATTTAATACATATTTTAGTCATCTAGCAGATTTACTTTCTTTCATATTATTTTACATCTTGTGATTGTTATCTCCCAAGGCTCATTCATCAAAAGCTAATAGTGGTATCAGAGCCATGGTAGATCTAGTCTATGTAGGTCAATAGGAAAGCCACCATTATCATAGAGCCTAAGCATTTTGTCAAACTGATGCACCACTGGACCAACCACTATCAAAATATCTTAGAAGAATCTAGGTGGTAGAATTAGGGAGAGTCACAAAGTTAGGACTGAAATAAATCTTAGTTTCAAAAAATATTGAGATCATTTTTATCTAGAGTCTTTTCCACAGAGTTGTTAGGAAAACTCGTGAAGACCAAGACTCAACATTCAATCCACTAGATTGATAAATCATCTAGTGAAGATCATCCAGGTTATCTGGAATTTTCTAACTAGTGCCTAAAGTTTCTTTTGTTGCAGAAAATTAATTCTCAGAGGATTGGGAATCCTCCTATGATAGAAAGCTAGGAGACTCCAACTTCATTTCCTAAATGTTGGTGTGCCCTCATAGTGTAGAGATTAGTTCATTGTGCAAGAGGAGAATACTACGGAAGAAGACTTCTAGTGAAGGATCATGGTGAAGATAGGAGATTGAAGATCTCCATTGTTGGATTGTAGAATTCCATAAAACCAAGCCATAGGAGCCTTGATACATAAAGGCCATAGAAGCCTTGAAGAAGAAGCCATAGAAGTATTGATACTAAAAATGCCATAGAAGCCTTGATATTGAAAAGGCCATAGAAGCCTTGATACTAAAAAGGCCATAGAAGCCTTGATACTGAAAATACCATAGAAGCCTTGGTATTGAAAAAGGCCACAGAAGCCTTGATATTGAAAAAGGCCACAAAAGCCTTGATATTGAAGAAGAATATCTAATTTAGAAGTAGACTAAATATTTTAGTACTAATATCTTTGTTGTAGGGATAGAAGATTCAGTGAGTTGGGAAACTTCCTACAAGAAATTTAGGAAGAGTATCTTCTTTAGAATCAACTCAGCCCTGAAGCAAAAGCGAAGAGATCAGGAGAAGATCTCATTGAAGAACTTCTAGTCTTGGAAGAAGAAGAAGAAGGACTAGGAGAGTCCTGCTCAAAGCTAGAAGTAGTAGAATCAGAAGATCCAGGAGAAGATCTCACCACCAACACTTCTAGGAGTAGAAGGTTGAAGAGAAGGTCTCAAGGAAGACCATCAAAAGTTGCCAGATCAAAGACCTTGAGAAGGTCTCATCGAGCATCTAGAAAAGGCTAGGAGAGCCTTGTTGAAGATCAAGAGAGTTATTTGGAGAACTCGTTGGAGAAATCCACTACCAAGGTGAAGTCCCTGATAGTGAAGGACTTGGGACAATTATCACCATCCGACAACAAGCCCAAGAGGAGAATTTGGCAAGGAGTGCCAAATATGTGAAGGAGAATTTGGCAAGGAGTGCCAAATTCATGAAGAAGAATTTGGCAAGGAGTGCCAAATCCATGAAGAAGAATTTGGTAAGGAGTGCCAAATCCTAGAAGAAGATCCTACTTGAAGTCAGAATTCGACAAGAAGACTTGAAGATAGAAGAAGCTCACCAAATATTGGAGATTTGAAGATTACCTCTCATAGCAAGAAGGCACCGCTTTAGAGACATTGACTTCTCCAAATCTACAACAGAAGAGGAGAACAAGCCACCAAATCCTAGGCTCGTGAAAGAAAGTTTGAGACCATCATTTGGTGAAGAAGGAGTTGTTCAGGACATCCTACTTGAAGCAGCAACTTGGTGTTTTTAGACACCAAGATCTACATCCTCTACAAAAGTGGGAGAAGAGCTACAAAAAAAGGTAAGCAACTTTTGGTGCAAGAAGATTCATTAATTGGATTACTTATCAGATTTATTAGAGCACCTGAATTTGGATTAAAGTTGCAAGAAGAAAATTAGATTACAGTCTTCTAAAGTGCAAAAGGAAAAAGATTCTTTTTAAGGATTTATTTGCACATTTATTAGGAGTTGATTAGATTTCAGATTAGATTCTATCAACTACCTATCATCTACTTTGGAAAAATAAAAAGAAGACTAAGTCCTACAACATTGATTGTAGTGAAATTGCAGAATAACTCTTAAAGATTCATTTTAGGTTATTCTTGATTAGTTGCAGTATATTATTAGTGCATGAATTTGAGAGTTGATTGGAGTGATAAGGTGTAATATTAGTGCATTAAAAGTGAAGGACTTGTACTATTATACTACTCTAAAAAATAAATTAGTTTTGTGTTTCTTGAAGGGCACAAAATCTGATTTGTATCAAGTGTCTAAAGACACTATTGAAGCACAAAAATCTGCAACTTGTAGTGGCCAAAAGAAGCCACCCAAAAAGGTTAGAATCCTCCAAAATTTGGAGAAGAACTTAACTAACCAAAAACATAAATAGAAGCTTCAAATATTGAGACTTGGTGAGTCTCAAATCCAAAAGCATTACAAGGTTAGATGCAAGGAAAGAAAGTGCAAAAAATTGCATCTATTGAAAAGCTTCTATCTACTATTATTTAAGCTTGGATTTGTTATCAAAGTGTCCAAGAAAAAAGGGAAAGGTGTGTCTACTCTTAAAAGACAACCTCAAAACCCTTGTATTGCAGGAAAAATCTACCACAAAACCAGAATTTCAGATCTGGAAATAGAGTGCAAAAGAAGGTATATCAAAAGAAGCCTTATATACAATATTTTAATACATTATATTGCACTACTCTAATCTGGTTTTTACAGCAAAAGAGCAGATTTGGAAGTGCCACAAAAGGGCACATTAACTACAGGGTAAATCAGCCAAGGAAGGTCGGACGTCAACACTCTTCTTCCCAAGCTAAAAGGAGCCACTCAAGGGCTCATCTTGGATGTACGTACCTATAGAATCAAAGCTCATATCAGATCATCTTCGAGCTACATTTACGTAGACAAGAGAGAGTGCACATCTATTTCTAAAAGACGTCAAAAATCTACAAAGGATTCAACATGATTGGAGGCATAAAAGAGAAGAAGCAAAGGTGTTACATTCGTGGTCTCTAACTTGGAGAAGACCATCCACCAAAGGAAGCTCCAAATCATCATCCAAGCTCCATAGTGCATCATCAATCCACCTACAGAAGAATAGCTTGCTTGCTGCCCAAGCAACGTAGCAAAGCAAAGGAATGGTTACGAAAGGGTTTGAGGAGTTATAATCTCCATCTTCGAAGATGTTACAAGGAATGGACTCCATGCAAAAATACCACTTGGCATAATAGACATCATTCCTCTCTCAACATTCAAGAAACTCCCATGCAGGAGTTACAACAAAGTGGTGACACTTGGTATTCTCCACCAACTTCACACGAGTGCCCATACATTTCAGATTGCTTCAAGAAGCATTGAACAAAGAACTTGGAGAATTACAAAAAGAAGGGAGCACTCACTTGTAATGGACATGACACATGTCACAAAGTCTATGATTAATTATCCTTAAAAGGTATTTGAAGTCCAAGTTCAACAGTGTGAGTGAAGCACAATCAAAGACGTCCAAAGGGTGAGCAAAGCACAGTCAAAGATGTCCAAAGAGGGAGTGAAGCACAGTCAAAAACATTTGAAGCACAACGTGGAAGGAAGGAAGAAGGAGCATTAAAGGCTCCTGTATTTTGAAGGTCAAACCTTCAACGCCTACGTACCAGCATTAAAGACAAGCAACTCCAAGGGATCTCCATTGATTCTAGCACCAAAGGTATCACTTACATTGCTATTATATTCAGCTATAGAAAGCACCGAATAGTGAGGAGATTTTGCATCTAAAAAGGTAAGGTTTAATCCCATTTATTATTGCTTTCATAGTTGGAGATATAAGGGTTATAAACTAAGGTTAAAACTTAGATTTTGAAAGCAAAAGCTATAAGGGGTAACTTATCTCATTGATTTAATATTTGCAATTTAACCTAGGAGAAATAAGGAATTCTACTTGGATTAAATTATTTAACATTTTGCAAATATTATTATTTTTCTAATTTTCCAAACTTGGGAGCCACAAGGGTTACTCCATCAAATTTATTTTATTGGAAATTAGAAATAATCCAAGGGATATAAAAGAGGTTATTAGGGTTTCTATTAAGGTTGGATAAATATATATTTTTTACTTGTCTCAAACCTTCAAAAAGGGACAAAAGAATTCCAACATTAAAACCTCTTCAAAAATTGAAAAGTGCTTAGTTCAATTAGGAGTAATAAGGTGTTAAGAAGTTGATTTTTTATCTTTACAAAACTTGTACAAAATCAACTAGAATTGAACTATATTTTTACAAAAAGCACTATATCATACTTCAAAACATTAGGAACCATAAGGCTCACTTGTCATTTTTGTCTATTTGTCTAAGATTATCAAGTTGGGAAGATATAAGCTTTCTTCAAAACCTAAAATTAGGTGTTCATACTCTTATCACTAGGGAGACATAAGGTAGTCTACAAACCTAAGAATCTATAAAGGTTTTACCAAATCAAGCTTATATACTTCAATAAGGCATCATATATAAGGAGCTATAAGATAGACTATCAAGGTTCTATCAAATTTCAATTTCAAAAATATTATGGATGAGATTTTGAGAAAATCTTTCAATAATGAAGAACTATTCCATGAAGTAGAATTCTACTCTCAAAACTTAATAGATACTCTAGATGGATACGAGTATCTACCCTCTAATGACAAGGTGAAATTCTCCTTATTTCTTAAGGAAGCCAAAGAAGGTAGCTTTACGACAATGATTAACTATCTTCATGAAATTCTCTTCACAACATGGTGGAACTCACAAAGATTGGTTATATTTTCACCAGAAGAATGTATGATGATTTATCTATCATTAATTGTGTTTGTACTTACTCAACACAAGAAAAGCTGGTAATAAAGAACAATACTTTTGTGATGATAGACTAACTTGTTATAAAGCAGAGATTTCACCTGCATCAAAGCAGAATCACAAGAAGAGAAGAAGAAAAAGGAAGAAGAGACATACTAAAAGAAATCAAGACATGAAGACTGAAGCAACAGAGGAAAAACCAGTACACCAAAAAGGTAAGCACAAAAGAACGAGAGGACAATTACACCATGCCCTACTCATTCATCAACAATCAAAATCAAATGAAGGTACTTGCAAGGAGAACTATAAAGGTGGTTGGATAGAAGATGAATCTGAACATGCCAAAGATCATCCAATTGAAAGAATGGCTCCAACTACAGCTTACTTTGCATCATATGAAGACACAGATTACTTGTTGAACCTGAATACAAAGAATGTAGAAGAAGACTACAAAGATCAAGCAGAATATGATGAAGAAGATCCATATTGAAGACTAAAGTCTTCAATACCCAAATAATGTAATACAGGGGGTGTTAGAAATAGTGTCTATTCCATAATTTGGGTTATGTAAATGTATCCTCCAAGATACATACTTAGATTACTTTATGTGCAAGTTATCTAGTTACTTCATGTAATGTAATAAATGCACAAGTGTCAATGTGCAAGTTGTACATGTGCAAGTTATCCCTTGCACAACTAGATAGAGTGTTGGCCAAGTATCCTATTTTTCCTATATAAGGATGGCCTCTTAGATAGATAGATATAGAGTCGGGGGACATAGTCAGATAGTGTAGCTTAGTGGATAGTACAATTCTATGTGCCTCACCATTCATTGGTGATGGATACAATGTAGTTCAGTAGCTTTATTAATGGAGTGTTCATTTCCTCCATAGCTACATTGTAATATTTTATATGATTTCTATTTACAACATATTTCAGTCATCTAGCAGATTTACTTTCTTTCATATTATTCTGCATCTTGTGATTGTTATCTCCCAAGGCTCATTCATCAAAATCTAACACCTCATCAATGGCCTTATATCCTAGATTAAATGACAAGGATGGGTTATCCTACAAGATCTTCCTAGGGTCCATTATATCTAGGAGTGGTTGTAGATCCCCCTCCTCAAAATCCACTTGTCTCCTTTCCATCGAATAAATCATCTCTAGGGTTGATCCTACTTCCAAAATTTTGTTTGCTTTCTTCTGATTTATCACTCACTCTTATTTCAAAATTTTCATAATGTATTATTTAATTAGTACACTAATTTTTAAGCAACCGTTAATGATCTAAAGTCCTACATCTTGTATTCTCCCATTCTTTTCCCTCCTAATCCTTCCTTACCCTTTCTACTATACATAGAAATAATAGACCATGACTTAGAAGATATGTTGGTGTAGTATAATATCAAATATAGAGAGCAAACCATTTTATAAGTTAATAGGAATTTGTTTAGTTATGAAATCCACTATACCCATTTAGAGAAGCTTTGGCTTACCATAGTGTTTTCTTACTAGAAGCTTAGATAGTACATGCTCAACCATAGAATATTTGTCATCATAAGGATCAATCTCTTATGATATATCATGTCTAATAATAACTTCTTAGAACAAACTACTAAAAATGTAATCACACATAGTGAATTCAATATTTATTTTTTCATCCAAATGTATATTAAAGGTTAAGTAATTACTTATCAACTAGCAACGCTGCCCATAGAAACTAGTCATATCTTAGTCATAGAATTCCCAAATGAGTTAGTCTTTAGCTTCAAAGTTGATCAAACTGATTCTTGTACCTTTTACTTTGATGGTGTTGGATGTGTCAAAGGAGTAGGGGTAGGAGTCATCTTGGTCACTCATCAACAATATATTACCCCTTTGTCTAGTAAGTCTAATTTTTCCTATGCTTGAAATACCACTGAGTACGAAGTTCTTATCCTAGGGATTCAAACAACCTTAGCTTTGTAGGTTAGAACCCTCCCTGTTTTTTTATATTTATAGATTATAGTCAACCAAGTAAATGGTGTTTATAAAATAAAATATAAAACCTAGAATCCATACAAAGACATCATCAATAAACTAATGGCTATGTTCAACAAAATTAACATCGAAACTATATATAGGTCTAACAACTGGCATGTCGATGCTATGGCCATAGCTGCATACCTTATCTCCTTGTAGTCTAGTTAGATTCATCTAGGAGACTTTTCCATAGAAGCATCTCCTTCTCCTAATCCTTGGTACAAGGATATATTTTCATTCCTTAGGGATACTACATTGATTAAAGGTTTGAACTACAATGAGTGTAAGAACCTCAAGCAACATGCTTATTGGTATGTCATTATAGGGAAATTTTTGCTACAACCCACTTCATTTCAAATGATACTTAGTCAAAAGTGGGATGAGCCAAGGCAATGTAGTCATAAGGCATTTCCCACTTTCAATCAAATGAAATGAAATTCAAGGAAAGGTAAATTATATTAGAGGCCATGCTGACTAGTAGATCTTCCATATATGATCAACACTCATATTTTTCCTAGATCTAGCTACATCAAGTGCACTAAGGCTTACAAACTATTAATTTTCAATCCAATAGCTCACATAATCTTTTTTTATGGAGGAAAACATGATCAAGGAAAGAAGGGTCTAATAGAACCTAAATCTAGATATATGATTACTAGTTAGGAGCCCAAAAATAAAAACACAATGCTTAATGAAGAAGACCAACCATTTTCCAAAGAAGGTTCCACCTCATCTAAGGATACATGGTAGTCATGCATGTGATAGAGGAAGTAGGTAAAGGATCAATTAAATAGGACACTCACTATTAGCCAAAAATCTTGAATCCCATAGCCAAAATTATTAGAACTAACCTCATGTTAGCCATGGTCACCACCCACCATACATGTGAGCCTACCCTACCAACCTGTGCAAGTTAAGGAGACCATTATTGTAGTGTAAAAAAGGCAATGCATCCCAAGATAAATGCAATGGAAGAGTACTAGTGTAGCTACCCTGATGCAAAAATAGAGAATTGAGTTAACAACATTTGATTATCCAAAGCATGAAATTTTTTAACATTTATGGCTATAGATCTAGAGACCTTGAAGCTATCATCACATAATTTGTAGAAGGATTTTCAACTACAAGGATAGAAGATATTTGTAGGATCTCTACAAAAAAATTTAAAGGGAAGGAACCCTCCTCTTGGCTTATAAATAAGTATGATTTTATTGTAAAAAGGTATTAAGAGTTGTATACTCATGCTTAGTACCTGGTCTAGTGGGATATTCCTTTCATCCTTCTTGCCTACTATAACAAGGGGATACCAAACCTTTTCTCATGCCTAAAGAGAATAAAAATATTTGGGCCTAATTATCTTGTAATAATTTAAGCATGTTAATAAAATTCGTGACTAGTTTCACTTTGTCTTCCTCTTAACTTATCTCAATTTATGGCAGTGTTTTTGCTTGGTTGTGTCTACTAGCTATAGGTGGTATTTTTTTATGTTCAATTGTCACTTGTAGTAAAGAATCAGGGGTTATAATTCTTTGGCACATCACCCTCATAACTTAGGATGTTATTTTCCTACCAAGCATTTAATTTATTATTTTTTACTTTTATTGCAATTTTTTTCTTGGTCTTAGCTCACGAAGGTCCAATACATATCAAAGATTAGATTTTGATGAGGATATAATATTGATTAAAAACCTTGGAGGTCACCTTGTAGGCTATCCCACTATTTATAACACTTACCACTTTTTCACTCTATGAAAGGCATGAGTGAATTCATCTTATCAAGTCCTCCATATTGGGTTGATAGGTGTGTTATGAGACGATAATACTTTATCTGTCATTTTTGGTGGGATGAGATTTTATAGTTTACCCCACAAATATTAAATATGTTTAACTATGATACTAGTGAAGTTCATAGTCTTCCTACTCAAAAATAAGCACCTAGACAATTCACTTGGTGACTCTGCTTGATGACTCAGATTGAAAAGATATAATTTTGAAGAATTTTTTTGATAAAAGATAGGCTAATATTTTTGTGGGGGTATTTGTCTCATTATCTTATTAAATATACTCACATGGTGAATCTATTCTCAAAGGAGAAGCCCAAAATTATATGATAAAAAAGCCTATGACCAGATCCTTTGATTGAGATAATAAACAAGAGTTGGTACTATCTCTAAACCAGAGATAAGGAAGGAGGAACTAATGTGTAACATGGAAGATGTGGTACATCAGCCTCCTAGAATATTTTTAGTGTAGAATGAAAGATGTACCTTGATTCCATCAGTTCCACCCAACACATGGGATCCAATTCCTACCTTAACACTTAAATCACTATTTTACTTCTTGAGAGAAGATGCCATAACTATGAAAGAACACTTGTAGCACTTGGTAAGATTATGCACTATGCATTTCATGAAAAATCAAGATATACTTAAGGCTATTGGTAGCTTCTTTCCAATTAAGAGCTCATGAATGGTACCTTAGTCTAAACCCATGATCAATCAGAATCTAGGACTAATTTGTGAAGCTCTTAGTAAAGTGATTCAAATAAAAGTCAGATGGAGCATCCCTTCTAGATAAACTCATGAATATCAAGAGGGTACCTACAAAAAAAATGGATAGTTTCAATGTCTAATTCCACAAGACTTGGTAAAGGATCCTTGATGAGATCTAACCATATTTGGATATGGAATTCATTTATTATCTAAAATCTTGTACTTCTAATATTTCCATGTTATTCAAGTCTAAATATGGTAATTCAATACTATAATCCTATTAGTTAGCCATTCAATATGAGAAGGATCTAATCTAAATAGGAATGTTATCTCCTAGACCACTTATGCTATTGTTGCTCTCCATTCAATCCCCTTACCATTCCTCTATGACCATACAACCCACCACCAATATGACTCATCCTGCTGCATACCTAGAGCATTTATCTCCTCTAGATGATAAAATGGATGATTATTTAAAAATATGATAATCCTCACTAATGATGTCACAACCCAAAAGAGGTAGTGCATTGTTCAAATTTTTTCATACTAAAGTTATCCAAGACCTTCCTTTCAACAAGGAAACCTAGGTTTTTAATCGCCTCCAAATGAATATCATAAGCCTTCATTTTTGTCCAATAAGAATCCTGGTCATCCCTAGGCCTTGATAGATAGTACCCCTGTTAGTCCTAGTCCACCAAATACCTACTAGATTAGCTAGGGATCTAGTTTCCGCTTAGAACAACTATGTTGAAGATGTGAATGACTAGTACTATTGTACTCCTAATTATCCTTCTCCCAACTATAATATTGGAATAAAATCTCAAGATGTTGGGATACCCTTCTAACCTAAACATTACACATTCTTCTTTGTCAAAGGTTCCAATGCCAAGTTAGAAATATAGCACTCAGTATTTGACTACATCATAAACTACTAACTTGTTAACTTTGGAGTAGAAATTTATTAGGAATGAAGCAAAAGTATAAATTATGTTGGATTAAGTAGGTCCCTCGAAAGAGAGACCAAAATTTTGATCATAATATAATACATGATCCAAAAGAAAGGCCATTGAAGATCAGGGAACATATTTCCCAATAGAGGCTAGACCTTAGAGGATATAAATAAATAATTAGATAATCCCTCTAGCATAATTGACCTTGATATATGGAGATCAAATGATACACAACTACATAGTTGACTTAGGATATAGAATATTGGTGATGATAAGAAAGGAGGTAGAAGAACTTGGTCTATCACTAGAACATACCAACATTAATATGGTATAATTAAATGATACTAGTTCTATTATTTAGGCTCATTTGAGGCCTTACTTTGGTGCTCTAAGTATGCCCTAAATTGATGTTTCATCAAGAAAAATTATGATCAATATCCCATCCTCATTTGGAATATGTCTCTTAAGAGACATCATTGCTAAGATCGAAGGATACCTATCACTCGACTAGATTCACATGTTACTCCAAACTAGATACAGGACTAAGTTTAAATCCTATCAAAACCCCTCAACACATACCATGTAGAATAAATCTCTTTTAAAGGAAGTGGGAAGGAGTAGGTCTACCTCACAGAAGAAGAGTTTTCAGGTTTTGACTACTTCATGGATGAGATACACTCATACATCCCCAATGACTATCTAGAGCAATGGCCATTCGAGACATGGTGATCAAAACTTGACAAATTATTTGAGATAGCTAGCATTGGATGATTCATCATGAGGTATTTTCCTTTGTACATAGTGTAAATATTAACAAAATAAGTAAAATTATTAATTTTTATCAAGAAAACCTTTTGACACAAAAGGTTTTGAAAATTTATAAAAATATAAATCTATGACAATCCCAAATGGTAACCCAATCAAAGAAAGCCAATCTCTATATTTAAATGACCATTTTATTAGATGATCATCAATGACTACAAAGGAGGTACTCAAACCAACCTCAGCTAGAAAATTTTTGAAGCTCAAGTTCAACCTAGTGTAGTGCAACTAGAAAACCATTGCAATTGGTTCATGGACGCAATGATTGATATGTAGAAATATGTATAATAAAGCATTGAAAGGTAGAATAAAAATAATAGATGTACTAATATAATATAGAATATTTATAGAAGACTATTATGAAGTGGCACACTTTCCATTTTAGTAATCTGTCCAACCTTGAACCTCATTAGCCAAATTTGAATCATGCAATAATGGTGTTATGTTATCCATTCCTCATTGAAGTGGTGGTTATAGATTTAGTTTAGTAATAGTGCCATATCTATCAAAAAATGGTAGCCATACTATGCATTTATGGTAGGTAAGGGTACAAATATTATAAATTAAAGAGTTCTATGGCTCAAAGGGAAGATAATCACTTCAAAAGTGAAAAATAGACCTGAGCCAAGAAGATAAAAAGTACCTCCTATTTCCTCCCACAAAAAATA
Source organism: Wollemia nobilis (assembly GCA_028583015.1). Classification (NCBI taxonomy): domain Eukaryota; kingdom Viridiplantae; phylum Streptophyta; class Pinopsida; order Araucariales; family Araucariaceae; genus Wollemia; species Wollemia nobilis. Next base: position 5,691,511 of record JAQPPZ010003613.1, on the reverse strand, counting down.
TAAGATCTATTGTCCATGGAGTAATTAAATCCAATCCACATGCTAACATCTTATAGGAAAATCTATAAGAATGAAAAAAATAACTTTCAAATCATTTCTTGTAAGCACAATCTTTAAAAAAGCTTTGAGGCCTTAAGTGAGAAAGGGGATATAGAACATATGTTGACAAAAGCCTAACTATGCAATAGTCCAAGAAGCAATGGAGAAAAGAATAAGTAATACTAGAAGCCCTATGCCTAGGGTAGGACATGTGCTAGATCCACCATATCTCTCCCCTACCACTTCTAGCTAAGAAGTGATAACACCCTTTCCTCAACCCATAGGCCCCAAATTCATAAGAGACGAGTTAGAAGAGGTAGAAGACCCCAAGCTACCCAAAAGAGCCAAGAGCCTAATATATGGGGTGCTAGAAAGTTATAAACAAATATATAAAATTTTTGGTGTCACATCTAGACTAGCACTTTAAAACAATACATAGTGCCTTAAGTGTAGAGCTATTTTGAGATAATTACCCCATGCACCAAGTTGTACAACATTGATACTTGGGAGATATAAACACCTAAAGGAGGATTCAAAGTGATTTTTAATGCCCACATGATCTAAGAAATGTTAATGGTATAAATTGGAACCACCATGACCAATTTCATGAGTGCCATAGAGATCTACAATGCAATCCTAAGGATGCTTGACCACATTTGATATGAGTGCAACATAAAAGGAAAAGAGTTGTCAAATTTTTACCTAGATATTAAATATCTAAGAGAGAGTGCCAAGGATGTGGTAAGAATATTGGTATTCATATTCACATTAAAGGAGAAAAAGGAGTTATTTTAGGCTTAGATTGGGATCCTATGCCGAATGAGGTATCCCCCTAGTAGGGAGAAGGTAATTTTTTATTTTTATAGCTATATTGCAAAGAAAATCCATGAAGGACTAGTCATATTCTAAGGGATTGGTCATATATTTTGTTTCTCAACATACCTAGCTCATTTGATTCTATTCTATAACCTAGGGTTATATCTTAGACTGGCTATGCGAGCCAAGGACGATTCAAGTCATCCACAACCTATTTCCTCTTGTAAAAAAGTTTGAGAAAGTCTTCCCCCTCTTGTTATGAATTTTTTGAGAGTTTATTAATACCAACATTGGTAGCTCTTAAGAAGCAAAGGCCTAAATTCCTTAATGCAAATTGTAAAAAAATCTTGGGGAGAAAACTCCTTGGTAACTGGGTTTTTGCTGAAGACTAAAAGCTTATTGGAATGCAAAATTTTGGAAAATAAGCATGTTGGTTGCCAAAAAACCTAACCAAATGGGTCTTTGCTTTAGAAGCCTTTTGCTAGCTAGATATAATTGATACCATATACACAACTAGAAGGGACAAGACCAATGTGTTCAAACTTCCTTTCATCTTTGGAGGGATTATCCTTGTAAAGTGGAAGACTCATGAGCTTCTAGAAAAGAAGCTTGAAGAATTGAAGTTTCAATAGGATCTAGGGAAATGAAAATATGACCCCAATAAAAAGTTCATGGAGTGGCTAGTCAAAGTCAAGAACTTGGTAAAGTTCTATAGACACCAAAATCTAGGCATTTGCATTTCACCACAAAATTCTGCTTAATAAAATATATGCCTAGGTCTAAACTTAGGTATATTAATTCTTGTACATTTTACCCACATTGCACATCACAATTTTACATAATAATATATGCCTAAGTCTAAATTAGGTATAAAAATATTGCACATTAATTTATTTCCAAATTTTATTAAATCTAGAAAATACCCTAGGATACCTTACCTAATCACTAGACATGTATCCTGGCCACTCCAAAACCATCCCTTGACACATCTCACACTTCTATGTCACCCTTGTGCCTTCACATGGGGTATTCCTCACACCTCACTCCACTTACACCTACCCATTAGCCACATCACCCTAGTTAAGTGAGACATCCTAGGTGACTCACTATAACTGCCCTTGCTATTTGGTAGCCCTAGATTCCCACTTGGTAATCCTAGCTTGCCACCTCCATTTCCATCCAAAATCCCAAGGGACCTATAAAGGTACATTCACCCATCAACCAAAATATTCTAAGAGAACATACCTTTAGGCTATTAGAATCACACCAGGAGCTCACACGCATCCTAAGGAGACCAAATATTTGAAGCCTCAAAGTGCCCTTTCGAAGTTTTCTACCATCTAGCCTCAACCACCCGCTTGTAGTTACATAGTCACAACTACCCTTTTGCAGTTTAATAACTACCATTTCATGGTTGTACATCCACACCTAGGAACTGATGGTTACTCAGAGCATATCATAGTCATAAGTAGTAAATATTGGTAAGCTTTAAATTGTCAGCAAGGCATTTAGGTTCTATGTTTTCTGCACTACAGTTTTGGTTTTTGCAAGAATTATTTTTCAATAATATATACAGGTGCTACTAAATCCTTTTTTACCTTTCATGTGTGTATAATACAGGTATCTGAAGATCTATTGGATCTAAGAGTGGCCCTACTTCTAGGATACAAAATCCCACTCACCTTTGGAGCTATAGTAGAGGAGCTAAGAACACCCAGTCATTTGCTAGAGAGTTTGGAAGACCACCATTCAGAGCATTGTAGTTTAAGAAGAGAGCATTGTAATATCTCCCTCAAAAAATTGGGGCAAAGCATTGTAAATTTGGGAGATTCAGGCTCCCTTGTATCAATACAAAGAAAAATCATTTCTTTATATTGCAATATCTTCTTCTTGTTTCATGTGTCTGGTATTCATTTATTTTTGCTACAAGTTCATACAATAGTCTAGTCTAAAGCAACTACTAGAGCAAACTCTACCACCATCATTGGGGAGGAATCCTTACCATGCCTTCTATAAGGTAACTGGGAAGGTCAACCCAAACTATCAGATTCATGCACCTAATCTAAACCTCCTACTAAAGGAGAAATGGAAAAAGAAAAATTAATGCTTGATTAGTCCTTGTCTTAATGTAATTTGGAACCTGATTACATTTCATTTTGTGTGGGAAGTTTTGTTAGAGAGGAACAAGAGAATTTTTAGAGGGAAAAAAGGTCTACAATGAGAAGTTTTGGAAGTATCACCCACTTTTTAGAGTAGAATGTTAAATATATCAAGTATCCTATCAAGCTAAATACTACTGAAGAGACTATGATAGCTAAGGCATGGAATTTTGAACCTATTAGTGGTGGAGAGGCAAATATTCAGATTAGAACTGATGTAAAATGGCAACCACCTTGAGATGACTGGTTGAAGTTAAATTTTTATGGGGCATCCAAAGGTAACCCAGGTAATACCAGAGTAGGAGCAATTTTGAGGGACAATTAGGGTAGATTGGTGGGGGTAGCCTGCAAGTTTTTGAGAATTACTACTAGTCATAAATATGAAGTTAATTATTTATATTTGGGTGCAAATCTAGCCAAGGATCTAGGTGCTACAAAAGTTATCTTTGAAGGAGACTCCTTGAATATTATCAATATTTTGAAAAATGAGGGAGAAGCTAATTGGAAAATTGATTACATTATGCAAGATCCTAGAGAGATTGTAAAGCATTTTGAAGAAGTTAAATTTGTTCATATCTATAGAGAGGTAACAAAATAGTAGACTGGTTGGCAAACTTTGGTGTCATTAAATAAGAGGATACAAGATGAATCCCCCTAGGGTGGTCCATGATGACTTAGAAAAGTTCATGATGGAGGACTACAGCTAATTAGGGTCTAGGATGGATACTATTTATCTTGCATCCAGGGGATATCTGGCTATTTTCCCTTGGTAGTTATGTAATTGATTGATTGAATTTGTGTTGTACAAGGGTTTGGGCCCTTTCAAAATACTATTTTTACCCTAGTAAAAAAATTAATGCTTGATGGATAATATGGCAAGAAATTAGTAATATGATACCTACGTTTGGTAAAATTTATGAAGATACAAATTTGAATATTGATGGTATAGGTAGCACATCAAAGAAGAGGGCTCCAACACAAGCAGAGCTAGTGGGGAAAGGGTTGTGGAAGCCTTCACCTAGGTAGTGATAGTTGTAAAAGTATTTTTTAAGGAGGATAATCAGTTAGAATACTCTCCCTCACTAGTTGTAGAGGCCACAACTCCTGAAAAACACTCCCTAGCTCAATAAATTTTGGCTTAGGCATCCACCTTGATGCAACATAAGTGGAAGGAGTCATCCCAAAAAACTATCTCCCTACTAGATAAAAAGAAGAATAAATACCCTTCAAAGGTGAAGGTCCAAGTTTCCATGGCCCACTTGGTAGAAGCAATACCCAATGTCCCTCCTTTCTTATTGGATGTTAGGACTCTATCATCTTTAAAACTAGCCCTGCTAGAGATGAATTTGTCCTAGTTAGTTCAACAACAATTTTTATTGTAGTAACATCCATTGTACCAACCCTTTATATGGAGCTCCCACTATAGGTTCTCAAAACCCTTATGTTGTTCACTTCCACCCCTATCACTCCTCAAGTAGATGTCCAATCCTCCATGGCCTAAGGATTCCCACCCTTCCATATATCCTCTTAACCACTTCCCTCTTTCACTTTCTTCTAGCCCATATTACTTGCTCCTACATTGGGACAATTAATGATTGGCTTTATCACTCCTCCAAGCATACCACCATACTTTAGAGAAATTTAGAAGGTATCCAAATATACACAAAATAGGAGGCCCAAAGAGAAACTAAGCCCATGAAAAAGGAAATCTAGAGCCAAATTGACTTATAGGAGAGAGTTATCAACTTTTCCTATATGGAACATAAGGTATTCAAGCTAGAAGGGAAAATGTAACCCTAGTATTATCAAGTGACTAGGACAACCATCAATTTGAAAGGAGTTGTAGCCAAAGGCACAACCAAATTGATAAACAAATAATGGAAGCTGGTCAAACATGATTTGATGACTTTGGATAGGAGGCTACAAAAGGGATAAATATAGCTTAAAGAGGTCAAGGATACCCTCAAGGACTTCTAGACTAAGTTACAAGGGCTCTAAAACCAAATGGAACAAACTATGAGTACTCAAGAAATGACCACCCTTTTGGAGGAAGAATAAAAGAAGAGTCGAGAGCTATTGGCTTGGTTGTTTGTTATAGAAGATCAACTTAAATTATATAAGGATGGATTCAAGAGGAAAGTGGAGGAAGAGTAGAAGATGTACTAAAACAAGAGAAATAAAATATTTTCAAATTGATTAGGGATATTTGCACTTCACACTAGAACAACATAACCAATTCTATGGCTTCGATGTCCTAGATTTTTCACTTAATTAGATCAACATATTGATTAAATATGGAGGTTACACATGAAATATAGTAGGCCCTTATAGCTAAATAAAAAATGCATAGAGCAAAGAATTTCTAGGTTCATATTGCTACCACAACTAAACAAGATTTATAAGCTTCTGGGATCCAAGGTCAAGAGGTAATATTTAAGAAAGTACGGGGCACCATAAATAAGGAATAATTAGTGCAGGAATGTATAGCCCAAGAATAAGCTTTGAACAAGGTGGTAAAAATTTTGCATGCCTCCCTAGATTTCCTAATTCAAAGGTACCTACCATCCCCATGGGCAAAAGGATATAACCTCCTCTCAGAGTAAGAATATGCCCAAACCTTGGAAGAATATAAAGAAACATGGCTGAATTTCTAAAAGCGACCAAAGATCTTGACAACTAAAGATATGGTAAAAGCTATCGAGCCTATAGTAGAGATCAAGGTATAAGTGTGAGAAGTTGCACATGGAACAATGGGTTTCTCATGGATATACCAAATTGAGCTTTTGAGGAGCTAATCCCATTTAAGAGAAGCTCAAGCATTTTTTAAAAAAGAGTGAGAAGAAGTGAGAGCTCATATGAGAAATATACCATATTCAAAGAAGCCCAAACATTCTCTGAGGAAGAGTGGGAATAAGTGAGAGCTTAGATGAGCAAGCTCCCATCTCACTAAACCTTCCCACACAGTAACTACAAATTTTATTCCTTATCATATTTACTTTATTTTATTGTTATTTTTGTGTTTGTAATTATAGTTTCCATATTTTGACTCTACACCCAATGGATAAAAAAACAATTTTAGGTTTTCTACTTCAATAGGTTGAGGATCCCTAGGAGTTACAAAATTTGTAGGGAACTATTCTTGACAACCCCATTTTATTGCAAATGATACTCAATTTAAAGTAGGATGGGACAAGGCAATGCAGTTAGGAGGTGCTTCCCACCTTTAGCAAGATGAAACAAACTCCAAGGAAAGGTGAAAAAGCTTAAGGGTCATGCTAACTATTAGATCTTCCATTTATGGTCAATGCTTACCTTTTGCCTAGCATAAAGGACACTAAGGCCCATAGACCATTGATTTTTAGTCCAATTGCTTGCATAGTCCTTTCAATAGAGGAAAGTGCAAATGAGAAAAGAAGGCTCTAATAGAATCTAGAGCTAGAAACATGGTGACCAATTGGGATCCCAAAAAGGAAACACCAACACTTAACAAATAAGGCCTGATATTGGCTGAGGTAGGTTCCACCTCATCCAAGGATATATGATAGTTGCACACATGAGAGAGGAAGTAGGTGAAGGAGCAATTAAAGAGGACATCCACTATTATCCACAAAGCTATAATTTCATGGCCAAGCCTATTAGAACCAACCATGTTGTAGTCATATCCATCATTCATTGTATGCATGAGCCTACCTTACCAACCTACACTAGTTAGAGAGACCATACCTACCATGTCAATAAGGCAACACATCCCAAGAGAAAAATAGTAGAAGAGTTATAGTGTAGCCACCTCGATGTAATAATAGAAAGCTGAGTTAGTAAAATTTGATCATCTAAAGACCTAGAAGATTTCAATATTTATGGCCCTAGATCCAGAGACCTTGAAGCTACCATTACAAAAGTTACTATTTTTTTTTGTCTGTAAGGATAAATATATTTGCATACCTTCTATATAGAGCTTTAGAGGCAAGGAACCCTCCTCTTGGCTTATAAATATACCTGATTTTATTGTAAAAATAATTGGGAGTTGTTTGCTCATACTTGGTACTCGCCTTAGTAGGATCTTACTTTCACTCTTTTCCCTATTGTAACAAGGGGATCCCAAAATTTTTATCATGCCTAAATAGCATCAAACCCTTTGGGCCTCATTGTCTTGTAATCATTTAAACATGTTATTGGAAAACATGACTAATTTTCATTTGTCCTCCTCTTAACTTGTCTTGATTCCTAGTAGTGTGTTTGATTGCTTGTGTTCACTAGCTATACATAGAATTTTTTGTGTTCAATTGCCACTTGTTGTAGTCATAAATTGGGGGTTCTAATTATTTAGTGCATTTTCCCCATAGCTTAGGATTTTATTTTTGTGTAAAGCATTTAGTTTATTGCATTTTAGTTTCATTGCAATTATTTTCCCAGACTCATATCATGGAGGTCCATTATGTCAAGGATTAGATTTTTAAGAGAATCCAACATTGATTAAAAACTCTAGAGGTCTACCCATAGGTGGTTTCCTCATTCTCAATGCTTCCTATTGTTTTGCTCTATGTGAGGCATGGACATATTTGTCTTTTCACCCCTTTGGCCAAGGTTGGCAGTGCATTTTGTGATAACAACAATCACCATTGATGATTTTATATAATATCATTCTCCTTAGGTGCCTAACCTTATCCAAAGACCAAGAAATTATAAAAGAGACCCATGATGGATCATTAAATGGTCACTTTAGTGGTTTTTACATTTCCAAGAAACTCCTATATATGTGTTATTATTGTCCCTCCATGGAAAAGGACTTTTGTGATTATGTTAGGAGGTATAATAAGTGTCAGAAGCATAATTCATGCTCTATCCCATGATCTATTATCCTTGAATTCTCCTTATTATTTTTCCATTTGTGGCTTAGACATCATTGAGAATGTTCACCTAGTATCGTCTAGTGGGCACAAGTTCATCATCATGGCTACTACGTACTTCACTAAGTAGGTCAAACCCATGCCTTTAGCCTCAACCACTGGAATCTACGTCTTCAATTTTATCCTTAACTAGATCCTTAGCCATTATGACATCTATTATATGCTAATGTATGACAATTAAAAACTTTTTAAGAACAAGGATGTCCAAAATTTTGTGCGAAATACAAGATTCAAAGTTGGTGATCTCATTCTTAAAGAAAATCAAAATAATATTAATGCCAAAACCAAGATCAAAGGTAAGTTTGAGCCTAATTGGCTAGGTCCATTCATCATAACCACCAAGTTTGGTTCAAGTGCTTATCACATCACCACACTTGACAAAACTAATCATTTCTACTTACTTGTGTCTTACCTATTTTCATATTTTCTTGTATCCACGTGCTTGTCTATATTTAGATTGCTTATTGCATCTCGAGTTAGGGATATATAATGACAAGTAAATTATGATCCTAATTAGGATAGTTTATTTTTATTACACCAGGTTATTGATGTGAGTGGATCATCCTAGTCCCATATTAATGAACCAAATTAGGGTTCATACAACCAACTAGCTCTATGAATTTTTATCTTTATATATCATCAATCTGGTTTACCTCAAACTATATCTATCATATATTCTAAACTATCAAATATCTTATCACATGATGAAACCTATGAAGTTAATAGGTGCTAATAGCCTTATCAATCTCATTATTTGTTGTATTTCATGTACCACCATTCATGGGGGGAACTGGCCAACAACAAACATGTCTACCCAACTAGGAACATCTTTCATTGCCACACCAATCAATCATAAGTCCTCTATGATACTTCTCTACAAGGAAAATTAGTCTAAGAAAAAGTCCTTTAAGCATTTATCTAGAGGGAAATTAAGCGTCCTTTAGGTATTTTATTAAATATAAATATAAAATCAAAATTCCTAATAATAAGGTTAAGTCAAAAGTCCTACAAGCAAGGCTAAATTTATTTAGATGTTTGTTTAAAGGTAAATAATTTTCTTTTCAAGTTTATACATATGTTTGTATTATTATCAAACTAACAAAAGTCCTCCTAGACATATCTTAAATCTAAACAAAGTCCTTTAGGAAAATCTAACTAAAGTTCCTTGGGTAACTCTAAAAGCTAATTAAAGCCCCCTTGGCAAGCCTAAAAACTAACCAAGGTCTCATAGGGAAATATACATGTATATAGTTGTATATATTTGTAAATAATTTTGTACATATTTGTACTATGGTAGTGCTCTTTTAGGCACATCATGCATACTTTTTAGTTATTAAATTCATATTTTCATGTAATATTATTTATTTAATTAATTAACCATATAATATACAAATCTATTTTAATATTAATCAAATACACTTTTACATCTCGTCATCATTACTCAATGAACATCATTCAACAATAAAATACATAACGATTAAATTATTAGACAATATAAAACACCAAGGCAAATAAATCTTGAGCATATAATCATAACTCATCACATAACAACAAAACTAACTCCAAAATATTAATATACATAACATAATCTATGTCATATGCACAATGACAAGGTACAATGATATAAATCATATACAAGTCAAAAATATACATCAATCCCCTCTAAAAATAGGATATACAAATCTAAACTTAGTTTTGGATAGTGTTAGGAGCATATGTTGAGTACCCCCCATCCTCCTATAGGTGGTGACATCCTCACAAAGTGCTATGACTAGTGTATCATGGACCTAGAGTGGATTTATGACCATGATCTTATAGGTGATGAAATCTATTGATTAACAGACACAATCGCATGGTATGTGATTTTATTATATGTTGCTCTCTACCTCACCCTATATGCATTATTATGATTCCTACAAATACCCCTATACCTATGCCAACTAGCTCAAGAGAATCTAGATCACTTGGTCCCCCCAGGAAATCCTATTGTTGTAGCTCTTACTACTATTGTCTCACTCTATAGTTAGACACTGAATTGTTTGTTGCATCTTCATGACTTGTTCTACTAGCTAGTCCCTCTCTACTATCCTCATGATTAGAACTACTTATAGAATCTCCTCCTATCTCAATAGTAGGGTTATGCGTAAGGGGTTGGCCCCAAAATGTATTTATAAAAAATTGGTGAATCAATTTTGAAATCCAGGCAAATAGTGTCCAAACGCATGTAGAAGGTTCACTATTATTAGGGGAAATGTTGGAAATTTAAACTTAAAATAGTCAAATTATTATAAAATAGGGGCGATCGACCCAAAAAAAATTGCACACAAAATTTTTTAGCTAATGGGCCCTGGTCAAGGGTCCCAAACATTAGCCAATTCCAAATTTTTAAAATCCTAATTTTAGCCAATTTAGCAATAAATAGTCAATATTCATAACCCTACTCAATAGTGTGTCTCTTTGCCTTGCCAACTACTTGAGGTGACCTACTCAATATTGCATCACTAGTTGTACTCCAAAGTAGTGGTAGCACCAATTGTGGTGACACTATTTTTGATGTTATTATTATCCCTGCCTATCTCTATCCCTTCCTCCATTGACACACCTCACTCTCTATAATGGCACATCCACACTAGCACTACCTATCTCAACTTCTATGTTTGTATCCCTAGCATTACAACCCTCTTGGGATGGAACCCTTGGTACCATTGAGTGTACCCCATAGTAACTCTAAGATTATCCCTACCAAAATCTAGAATATTAGTTTCATTAAAGGAAATCTCTATAAATATATCCAAATTTGGTGCCCTACCAAACCCTCTCTCTTATATAAACTATGTATGAAATCAACTCTATTGGTATCACCTATTATGATCTAAGATAGTGGACCACTTAGTCAAGATAATGGAGCTTTAATTCCCACCATATTCCTGCCAAAAATCTAACCTATGGTATCCTCCTTCTAGCTAGAATGATACCTATACAATTGCTAAATGATCTACCCTACCTATAGATCATTGATTTACCAATGTGCCACTAATAGTGCTATTCTCTATGGCCTCCCCTATCCTACCTCAAAATGGTTATCCCATATATATGTTATTAGTACCCCTTGGTCATCCACCTACCCTAGAAGCCTTGGTGGTCTTATCATGGTGATTTTCTTCTAGGGCCACACCTAGAGCAATATATAGTAGATCAAACTCTTTCCTCCCTAATAGATAATATGGTGTAATTTATGGTACAACTAGGCCAATACCACCTCTTCCCATGCAAAGAATATATATCAATATTACATATCTATCATAACCTCTCCTCATCCCTAGTGGACAACCCTTTTGCTTATATAATTGAGCAAGACTTTTGACACTAGGATGCAAATTAGGATCATCAATTTGTCCAATTGGCCCTCTACATATGCAACATTGATGTTAATGTAAAATTTTATCAAAGGGAAGGTTTAGTCCCCTATAAAACTCTCTAGGGTTTTTCCTTGATCCTAAACCATACTAAAATTAGTCCCTTTAATAGGTACCTTGAAGATTCTATAGGCATTCTCCAAGGTCACTATCATTTCCTTTGTTGGGAGGTAAAAGGTACTCATATTTGAATACCATCTCTCGAATAGTGCTATAAGTAGGGACCAATAAAAATCTACCTTGGGCATTAAGGCCACATGGTACAACCCTACTATTATAAGAAATTATTAGTCAACCACATCCAACAACCCCTAGATGGTCTCAAGAGCGTGTGGTTGTTGCTCTCTACAATTGAGAATTTCCTATCACACTGTGAAGACAAAAATGAAACACAAGATATAACTAACTAAATATGAATAAACCATATACCACAATAAATTGTACAATAAAATAGATCTAATATTATTATTTCTATGGGATCTAAGTACAATCAAATGTGACCCCAAATATGGGCTTCACATAGTTTATTCAGATACAATAAAATACAATAATGATAGGGTTCTTCAAAATCCTAGCTAGCACTGCTTATGGTGTCTGTAAAACTTATTCTTGCTCCCAATAGAGTTGAGTGGGCTTTAGATATCCGTTGAGCCATGCCACTACAACTTAAACAATTTTCCAATACTAATGAATCTCCAGATCTACACACATAAAAATAATAATATGGAGAGTAATAACTATGAGGGCTCCACTCCATGAAACCCTCAGATATCAATAAAACCCTAGCTATTGATAAATAAAATTACATATAAATCTAAAGATATTGAAATGAAATAACAAAAGTGATTAATTTACCTTGATACTTGCTATTTGTCCTTTGATGATTGGATCTACTGTATGTCGATGGTGAAGGTGTGCCCTAACATTGTGTGAAGGTAGGAAGCCTTTAGAAGGGCTTATGTAAAACACCCACGGCCACCTGGTAGCTATAGAAAATGCCTGTGGGCACCTGATGACTACCAAAAACACCCGTGGGCACCTGGTGGCTATAGAAAATGCCCATGGCAACCTAACGTATGAGGGAGAATTATAGAAAATTACATCAAGTGAGGGTTTGGGATACAACGGTAGTTATGGCAAGTGAGGGGGGAAAGAATATAGTGGATGGAATGGTATTATAGCACAAAAGGCTTGGTTGAAGGCTTAAGGTACTCAGGGACTTAAGGAAAATTAGGGAGTCCAAAACTCAGGAACTTAGGGTTTGAGCCATCAAAATAGCTCCTACTTATAGTCCAACCTAGGGCATGCTAGGGTTTCAATGACACTAATCGTGTGGCTGATATTAAAGCACATCCAAGGGTAGATATTAAGTTTAGGATGTGGCATGGATTGAGGGAAGTGGATGGATGAGATTAAATGAAATCGGATGGATGGGATTAATTTATATAAATAAATATATATTTATTACACATAAAATATTATTATTTAAATATATGTATAATAAATATATAAATAAAACCAAAAAATAAAACAATAAAATGACAGTTTGATAAGAGGGATAAAATAAAAGGAGCCTATAGGGAGTGATGGAGCAGCGGGAATAGTGAAGGCAGAGAAGGAGGTTCGAAGGTTTTGGGCGGGAACAAAATATTAGCTTTTGGGATGATAGGTGGGCCAGGGAGGAGGCTCTCTCTCAATTGCCACACCTATCTAGGGTCAAGGAATATACTGATCAATTCATAGGAAGGAAAGTGGCTAATTTTATGATGCAAAATAGGGGAAGGTTTATATGGAAACAAATCAGGATACCGAGATTTGAAGCTGAGTCAGAAGAGATCCAAAATATCCTGCACCAAAAATTCATTCCCATGAGAAGTGGACAGGACCATGTAATGTGTTCTGCAATCGAGAACAGGTATTTCACTATAAAATCCACCTATAAGCTTATGATTGATCCTAAGGATCCCATCCTCCATACCCAGTTGGTGTGGGTAAAAAATATCATCCCCAAAATCTTCTTTTTTTCATGGTTGGTGATCCAAGGGAGGATACTCACCATTGATAATATGTTAAGGAAAGGTATGATAATTTCTAATCATTGTTATATGTACAGGGCTAATTGGGAATCCACCCTCCATATCTTCCTTGAAGTTTTGGTTGCAGATGATATTCTAGGTGGGGTTTTCCAAGCTTTTAGCATTTTGTGGGTCAGACCGGCCTCCATTATTGACCTCTTCCAGCAATGGCCTAACCCCTTTACTAACCTTAGGCTCAGGTTCATGTGGAAGATTTCCCTTCATAATTTCCTGTGGCAGGTCTGGTTAGAAAGAAACCACATAGCCTTTAAGGATTCTTTTCATGATCCCATAACCATTACCAATAAGATCCTTGCCTTTGCTCCTAAAAATGTCAGTAGCATCCCCTATGAAGCTCAATATAACCGTACCTAGGAAAAACAACTTGCTCAATCCCTATATATTACCTTGGAAGAGGAACCCTTGGTCATTAAACCCAATCCCAAAATAGGTGTGAAGTGGACCCCAACCCCGATTGGGTGGTTCAAGCTCAATTTCGACGGTGCAGCTAAGGAAAATCCTATAAGAGCATGTTCTAGAGGAGTGGTTCATGACCACCAAGGAAAATTGGTGCTGGCATTTTCTAAACATCTTGGAAGAAGGACCAATAATGAGTAGAAGCGAGAGCCCTATGGAGAGGGCTATCGATGTCCCAAGAAACTGAAGGTAAACTAATAGTTGAAGGGAACTCAAAGAACATTATAAACCTCCTAACCAAAGGGAAAAAACCTCTGTGGTAGATCAAATTAGTCATAGAAGAGGTAAGGATCCTTTTTGAAGCTAGAAATGATAGGCTGGCACAACATGTGTTCTGAGAAGGTAATAAAATGGTAGATAAGCTGGCCAAATTAGGGGTGGACGCTAATGGACTTGTCATGTGGGAGCAAGGGGTCCCTAATTATGTGGAATAAGTAATGCAAAATGATTGACAATGAAGTCTAAGGTGGGGACACTACGAGAAATATAATTCAACACATGAATGAGCTCCATGTAGCCCTCACCAATCTGTTTTTTAATGAAGGATATCAAGGTGGAAATTTGACTAAACTTGTCCAAGAGTTGGATGAAGAAGAGGATGATGAGGAGGTAAACGAGCTTGAGGATGATGATGAGGAGGAAACTTAGCTTCCTCCATATAGCCGCCCAATACAGAGGAATTTTGGCTTGTTAGCCATGTTCTGTTCTAATATGCCTTATTATGTCAGCCTTGTCAGCTATGTTATATCAGCCTTGTCAGCCCTATTCTATCAGCCTTATCAGCCCTATTATGTTAGCCTTGTCAGTCATGTTTTGTTCTAATCCACCCTATTTTGTCATCCTTGTTAGCCCTATTTTGTTAGCCTTGTCAGCCCTATTCTGTTAGCCTTGTCAGCCTTGTTCTGTCAGGCTTGTCAGCCATGTTATTTCAGCCTTGTCAACCCTGTTATGTTCTAATCTATGATAACTTTTGTTTTTATTTTTGTACTGAGGAAAGGGCCCTTCGTGGGGATATCATTCTTAATAACTCTGTAGATTGTCTTGAAATATGACTGGGGGTCTATAGTGTTCTTACGATATGCTTTCAACTTGATTGTTGGGCTATTAATATGGGTAAGGGGTATCGAGCCAACTCATTTATAGGGCTTATAAAGGCAAGGAATAGTAAAGGATAGGTAGTCCTTAACAAGGCAAGGATCCATATCAGCTTAAGGCTATATTTTGTAATAGGTTTTGGGTTAACCTTTAAAACCCGGTATTAATGAAATGACCCTTAATTACCAAATATATATATATATATATATATATATATATAATAGGTAAAAATGGTAGGAAATTTATGATGGAAGGCAAATGACTAGATTTTGGTGGTGGAAATGACAATAAATCTTGGATGGAGGATAAGTGGCTAGATTTTGGGTGTCTACAGATGCCCCTTTTTATACCACATTGTGTGAAACATAATGTAGTGCAAAAATATGAGACACATGTTGTGGCCAGGTGCAGAAGTAACTTCTATTTGGATTTAGAACATGAGCTTGAAGATAAAAGAATAAAAGAATTTGAGTTCTATGTAGCTTACCCCCTCAATTGGTGAATGAGGTTGCAGATGAATCTCATGAGCCAATTGATAGATCTATTCAAATATTATGTGGACGATATGCATAATGTAAAATGTGATACCATTTTTACCCCAAAGGTAGGAAGGAGATTGGTGATGATTTAATATGATGCATCTATTTTTATCCCAATAGAGGAAGGTATTTGTGAAAATGTGCTTCTGTTTATGCCCCAACAGAGGAAGATATTTGTGGAAATGTGCGTCTATTTATGGTCCAATAGATAAAGGGATTTTTGCCCAGTGTAGATGCCATGAACATGTAAGTTCTATCCCTTTGTGGGAAAGTCAAAACCAAATGTGGTTGCCCCAAATTTTGGGGTGATTCAATGTTGTTGAAACACTTTATCTTCCGGCATCATTGATATGCAAAGATGAGTATGCAAATAAAAAGAGTCAACCTTGGAGGGCCTGCTAGTGATTGTTGAATAATTCCCATGATTCGAACCAATCATCCTAGATAGTGCCTATATCTGTGATGATTGTCAAGTAAATGTGTGATGATAAAATTTGATTGTGTCCATGTTTCAAGCCCCACAAACTAGGCCATCAATGACAATGTTTGTGCAAATTGTTCTTAACAAGGTTTCACTCAAAATGTGAAGTATCAAAAATATTGTGATCTCGAGCAATGATATAAGTGATGATTAGCATGGACAAGTTTCCTTATGGTAATCTATTCATCTTACCAAATTTCATGGACGTAAATCGCTACAATCACCAAGTATATAGAATAGAACACTAAATATGAGGTTCACTTGAATTTGTATTTGAAATTTGGCAAATATGCAAATTATGATGTGAAATGAAGTGAAGATGATGTATGAATGATGGAAATTATGATGATAATCATTTTATGAAGACTCAAACTATTTTGGGGTGCTTTTGTAACTAGTTTGGTGAATTTGCAAAATACTATTGTAAACAATGATTATGCATCCAAATCAATTGGAATCTTCACAAAACCTGATAAAATTATGAAATGTATGGATAATTGAAATTTGGAGTGATTTGGTTTGGAGGAACTATTATTTTGTGATAGTTTTGCATTTTATCAATGCTAATGCAAAATGCCCATGGGTGCTTACAGTCTGCATAAATTCCCGTGGGCACTTCAGTGTGCTAGGAAATGCCCATGGATGCTTTAGAGTGCCTGAAGCAGCTATAAATAGATTTTTGGGTGAGATTGAAGCTCATTTGTGCATTTGGGAGTTTGAGAAGCTACGTCTGAGGAGTGAGGGGAAGTGAGGAGTGAAGTGAGGTATTGAATTTTGGGTGCGAAAGCTATGGTGGTGTAGGAAGCTGGTGCGGGGTTCAAGGCTATGGATGGGGTGCAAGTAGTTGAGGTAACATTATGCTTTTGTATTATGTAAAGTTCTTTTTTTTGCAATTTATTAACCAATGTTTTGTGTTGTGCTACAACTTAGAGTTTTGGAGGCTCGACACCAGTTTTTGCCTTACATCCCCAAGATGAGGAAGGTGATTACAGAGGAGTGGGAGTTACTGGGGGAGGTGGGGCTAGAAGAGGTAGCCCAACTAGATGTGGTGAGGGCTGATGAGGGGTACCTCTTTGATTTAGCAAAGAGGTGGGATGCAGACAGGGGGACATTTCATCTCCCCATAGATGAGGTTATAGTTACCTTAGAGGATGTATATCGCACCCTCAAGGTACTAGTGGAGGGGATGCGAGTTAAGGTTAGGCTCAGCTATAATATGGAGATGATGCAAATTTCTGGGGATGCATTAGAGGGGGTGAAGGTGGAGAGCAGGGACATATATTATTTGTCCATGTATGTGGACAAAGAGTTGGATGACCTCCATGCTTTGGAGATGTTCGTGTTAGCCAACATTGTGGTTCCAAACAATACCAAGTGTAGGTTCCCTTGGAACCTGATAGGGATAGTGAGTGATATTATCACTAAGAGATAGGTGTATGCATAGGATCCCACCTTACTAGCATAGGTATATCGAGATTTTTATGATGTCACAAGGAAAGGATGAAAGGGATTGGGGTGCAGCTTATTGCTACAATCCTGGGGATGGGAGAATTTTAGGGTTGCTCGATCGGAGGGCATTATTGTGGAGGAGTTTTATATGGAGAATTCCTATGCTAAGTGATGGAAATTGGTTGATGAGGTGCAACTAATTCATCTAGTGAGGACAAGTCAGTGGTACAGGGATCTATGGGTTGGATTGACATCCACCCAAGTGGTGTGGAGGCCATGATTGGGTGCCCAATGGACTAGGAATGGAGAGAATATGTGGTGGGTGTGGTAGGGTAGGTGGTTTATTAGGAAGCAAAAGAGTGAGGTAGAGTACTTCCAATTCTCACTAGTGCTTCACCAGTTTAGGTTGAGGTAGGATATCCCTAATGAGTCGATGTGGTATAGGAAACATCAAGAGGAGACCAGGCTACCTTACACAGAGCCATGGAGGGTGGTCTTTGAGGATTACAAGGAGATGGATATCTTGACTATGGAGGATGTGGGGATAACCATGGATTATGATGCATGGTTCATGGCTCAACCACCATGGGTACCACATTGAGGAGCAATTGATAGGGATGGATATGGAGAGGCTAGGGATGAGGGTACCCAGGAGATCTAGGATGAGGGTACCCAAGGGACATAGGATGAGGGGACCCAAGGGGCCCCCAAGTGGTAATGACACCTTTGATCTAATAGTTAGAGGCAAAACGTCAAGGGTACAGCTTAACAAGATCCTGCTATTAGGTGAGATAGAAGAGATAGGGAGGATGCAGAGGAGGTTCTAGAAGTACCCCTAGGATGGAGTTAGGAGGAGAGGGCACAAATAGAGTAGTGTATAGAAGAGCAAGATGCAAGGATTGTGAGGCTCCAAGCAGAGCTAGAAAAGAGAGAGTATTGACATAATATCGATATAGCATGTCTTCGATCTTGGTATAGATATATTGAGGTATTGGAGGATAGGTTGATGGAACATCATATTCAACTTCCTAATACTCCAACCTCATCTGTGTCTGAGGGTATGAGGCATATAGAGTCTAGGCATAGCTCTAGTTCTAGGGCTCCTTCTAGGTCACATGATCCTACTAGGTCACAAGGGTCTTCTTGGGGGATGTAGCTAGTGCTTAGATGCACTTTGTATATGAGCCTTCGTTCCCCATTGTATGTAACCACTTGGCACTCATTGTAAATGCGATATTTATATATATATATATACATGACTTTTACATTTTGTGCTATATTTTTTTGTGAATGCTTTTTGTGGAATGCATATTTGTGTTTATGATTAATGCATATGATATGTTATGGATGATTAATACAAGATGAAATATATGGATTATTAACGCAAGATAGCCTGTATGGATGATTAATGTGAGATGTCATGTACTAATGTTTATTTATAGCTTAGATCTTTTATTGGTCCTTTTCAAGCATTGTTGTTGAATAAGGGGGCACCAGACTTGGTGGCATATGGGATGAATGGATTTTTGCATGACATGTATGGTGACACAGAAGAATATATCAATGTTGATATGGAAGAAGATATGGATGTAGATATGAAAGAATAAATGGATGTTGATATGGAAGAAGACATTGATGCTGATATGGAAAACTGCCTATTTTGTAGACTCAAATCCTAGTGGCAGCAAACAAACCTACTAAAACAACCTAATCCTTCTAATACCAAATGTTTGTGCAGTGGATTCATTTACTGAATCAAGAGCATGGGAATAACCTAAGATAATAAATAACCAATGTGTGTACAAGTGAGTTCATTTACTCATATTGAGTAAATTGGGTAAACCTGTTATGGTTGAAACCAAGAGGCTAGCTTGTCCTTATGAGCGGTTAGAGGTCTCTTTTAAAAGAGACATATCGCTACGCATGAGTGTACTCCGCTACCATTAAAGCATCTATAGCTGCAATGGAGGCTAAATCCATAGTCCATGACTTTTGTTTTTGATCGTTTAAGTTTTTAAGATGACTACCTAACCATCTGACTGGAAATGTAGTATGATCCTTACAACCCAATTGATCAGTGGTGTGTGATGTAAAATATTTATAGTTTTTGTTAGGTATTTTCCCCTACTATTTATTTTTAATTTTGGAATTGTGATAGTGGTGAAAAACACTATTTTTATATACTATGTTTCATAATGGGACTAGCAAGAATGACCCTTTTCACTTCAAGGTTCATACCAAGTATGGTGTTATCCCTCTTTGACACAAGATGTTTTTAAGATGTGAAAATTGTGTTTGTTTAAGAATGTTTTTGGAATAAATTCCCATAACTCAATATTTTATTAGTTTATATGTGCCATGATCCTAAAATAACTCAACATGTTTTTTGGAGGTTACTCAAAATACTAGGAGTGGCTGAGTGACCAAAAACACCTAGGGTTTGTAAATTTGTGGTTTGTGCTAATGGAAATTTGACTTGGTGAAATTGTGTGGATGACATTGTGAAGGTGTCCCTGATTAAGGCAACATGATTTTTGTTGGACCAATTAAGACCTTGAACTTAATAAAGGATCCCTAATATGACATGTGAAATGTGGATGTGAGTGCAAAGTATGACATGCAATTTTGTGAAATGTTAAATGTGGATGTGAGTGCAATGCATTGTTTTTGGAATGTGAATGCAAGTGAAATGCAATGTTATGAATGAAGTGTATGCAATTTTTTTTGTGTATTAGCCATGTATATATATACATATATAGTAATAAAATCATGCATAGAATGCTCTCAAGTGTATAACATTAAGTGGTTTTAATTCTTCCTCTCCCTCTAGACTAGCAAACCTATAAGTACAATTACCCTCTCTTTGTGTAACAATGTATGGACCTAACCAATTAACTATGAATTTATCATGAAGATGCGACAATACAATGGTGTTTTGATGATTCTCTTTGAGGACAAGATCTCCTACTTGGAATTCACATAGATGAACTTTGGCATTGTAAGAACGTTTGAGGTGGTCTTGATAAACTTGTAAATGCTCTAAAGTATTGACTCATCTTTCATCAAGTAGTGTGAGTTTGTCAAGACGTGCTTGTCTAGTAGTGTCATCATCTATGAATTCATGCAATGAAATTCGTAAGGAAGGGATATCGAGCTCAAGAGGTATGATAGCCTCGGCTCCATAGAATAGTGAAAATGGTGTTGCCCCTATAGGTGTGTGAATGCTTGTTTTATAAGCCCATAATGCCAAGGGAGTTTGTGTATGCCAATCTCGATGATTTTCTTTAACAAGTTTCTTGAGAATAGCAATTAAGGTCTTATTGGAAGCTTCAACTTATCCATTTTCTTGTGGGTAAAATGGAGTCAAGAAACTATGTTGAATGTTATATTTATCACAGAGTGCTCGAAAATCCTTATTCTTAAAATACTTACCATTGTTTGAAATGATTTTTGATGGGATACCAAAATGAAAAATGATATGATGGAGTATAAACTCGATAATTCTGGGTCTTGTCATACTGGTTAGAGGAATTGCCTCAACCCACTTTGTGAAGTATTTAGTAGATATGATGATGAAAGTATGTTGTCTCGAGAAAGGAGGTAAAATTTTTCTAATTAGATCTAGGTCCCATTGTGAAAAGGGCCAAGGGATTTGAATAGGTTGTAAGTCTTGTGATGGTACATGAGTTAAATTAGCATGTTTTTGACAATTTTCACAATGTTTGATATAAGTGCAACAATCACGTTCCATTATGGACCAATAATAACCCATGCATAGGATACACTTTGAAATGGCCATACCACTAAAATGACAACCACAAGTACCATAATGGGCTTCATATATGGCTCTTTGAGCTTCACTAACCTCGAGACAACGAAGGAGGACTCCATCATAACCATGTTTATACAACTCATCCCCTAGAAGAATGAAACGAGCTACCTTTTGATTGAAAGTGCATTTGGTAGTTTGAGACATATCAAATGGGAGTGTTCCAAACTTGAGAAAAGCTACTATTTGGCTTGACCAAGGCTCATATGAATCTGACTGGATAAAGCAAACATCATTTTCATATTTTGACTCAGCACAAGAAATTGCAGATTTATAGAGCATTGAAATGATAAGGGTCTGTACCTCTCTAAGGAAATATTTTGGAATCAATGATCCAAGGGATGCCATAACATCTACAAATTTATTAGTTAGCATATCACTCACTATCCCTATCAGGTTCCAAGGTAACATGCACCCAATATTTTGTGGGGCCACAATGTTGGCCAACATGAACATCACCAAAGCATGGAGGGGGTCCAACTCCTTGTCCACATATATGGACAAATAATATATGCCCCCACTCTCCACATTCACCCCCTCCCATGCATCCCCAAGCATCCACATCATCTTTGTCTTCCAACTGAGCCTGACCTCACCCGGATCCCCTCCATCGATACCTTGAGGATGTGATATACATCCTCTAAGGTAACTATCACCTCACACATGGGGAGATAAATTTCCCCCTATATACATCCCACATCTATGCTAAATCAAAGAGGTACCCCTCATCATCCCTCACCACATATATTTGGGCTACCTCTGCTAGCCCCACCTCCCCTAGAAACTCCCACTACTCCTATGTAATCACCTTCCTCATATCGAGGATGTAAGGTGAAAACCAATACCGAGCCTCCAAAAATATAAGCTACAAAACAACACAAAATATCGGTTAATAATTTGCAAAAAAAAAAAGCTTTGCACAGTACAAAAGCAATATGTTACCTCAACTGCTCGTGCCCCATCCACAAAGCTATTTGACCAATATCTTCATCAAAGGATCTCATTCCTAAAGAGATCCCCATAACTAAACCTCATCAAGCTTCCATATCTCCATCACCTTCATCAGTAACTACATGCACATGTGGTCATAGTCAATCCACATCATAAACATCATTGCCATCCACTTCATCATCGTCATCCATTCAACAACCTTCCCAAGCCAATCCATATTCTTCACCTAATGTTTCACAAGTTGAATTAACGTATTGTAAGATACCTCCATTTTCACCATATTCCAATACATTTCCTGACCATGATCCTCCCATGTCATCTCAGGTTGAGGTCCACCTCACTAATCCTTGTATTGATGAATACATGGTCCAAGCCATCACCATGATCGTCATTTGTAAAGACAAAAATGAAACACCAGATATAACTAACTAAATATGAATAAACCAAATAACACAATAAATTACATAATAAAATAGATCTAATATTATTATTCTTGGAGGATTCGAGTACAATCAAATGTGATCCCAAATAGGGATTTTACATAGTTTATTCAGATACAATAAAATACAATAATTCCAGGATTCTCTGAAATCCTAGCTAGCAATGCTTATGGTGTCTGTAAAACTCATTATTGCTCCCAATAGAGTTGAGTGGGCTTTATATATCCATTGAGACAAGCCACTCCAACTTAAATAGTTGTCCATTGCTGATGAATCTCCAGATTTACACACATAAAAATAATAACAGGGAGTTAGTAATAATTGTGAGGGCTCTAGAAATGGTAGGAAAGCTTGGATGGAGGACAAGTGGCTATTTTGGTGTCTACACACACCTACATCCATTTAAGCTTAAGAAATATGTTGGTATAACTAGAATTAAATTATGATCATGCATGAAAGTGTAAAAAACCCTAGTCTATCTAGCACTAGCATGAAAGCACCATCGCTATGCAAAAGTTCCTCAAGATGATAGCACCATAAATTAGCAATAATATTGTTTGGCATAAAAAAATATCTTGATGAATGATAGCACTATGTGATATGCTATTGTATGTAAAGGTGCTACTACTTCCTTGTTGTGTATTCTTTGAGGAAAAAATAAAAATCAAAGATAGGTTTTCATGGTTTAAAAATGCTAGCACTCCCCTACCTGTGGTAAGTGCTCATACCATGTTTTCCTGATATATTGGTCTCACTTGGTATGCCATAAAAGTCAATATCCAAAATAGGGCTCAAGAGCTCTATTCTATTTTTCTTAGTGAAAATAAATTCACTTTTAACCCCTAGCCCCTTAGACAATTTTTCATTGTCTATCCCAATGTTTCATCACTATCCTAGTGTGGATCAATCAAGTTGAGTTTCCTCAATCTAATTTGATTTTTCTCTAAAACTTTATGGGACATATTGGGGTATTAATACATAATTTTTAGCATCACTTTTTAGTAAAAAATCACAATATCAATCATCTTACATCACTAATAATAAGCAACAATAAATATTCTTATCTCAAAAATGGGATATCTATGTAAGTTTTGATCCATTTATTATGTAATAAATACATAAAAAGGGACACCCAATTTTTCATATAGGGTTAATCTCCAAGTTTTCCAACCCCTTCATAAATTGACTAAATTGAATTGATCTTCCTCGTGCCTAAATTTGGAGCATTTAATTCTCCAAAAGCAATTGTGCAAGGAAATAATTGATAGCATCAACAATGCTATTATGGCCTGGTGAAACTTTTACAAAATCTCTTAATTTTGATCTTTCCTATATATTTTTGAACTCCAATGGTTAATATGTGAAAACACTAGCACATTAGCACTATCGACGTTATTGCCTCCCAATGCTTATGACTGTCATACATCAAAATTGAGAAAATTGAGTTTCTACCACTTTCAAGTTGCTTGGCATTAATGAACCAAATCCCAAAAAAAATGATCTACTTCTACAGAAATCCCAAGTTCAATAATTACCATTCTCGTGTTCTTCCATTAATTGCTTCTTGATATTTGTTTTACCTCCTCCAATATTGTTATATTTAATGCAATTATTCCCCCAAGGATCCATCACTACCTATAAAATTATCACTTGGGGTGACCATTTCATCAAGAGTTTTAGAGTTAAAAACTCTATCAAAATCTCTCTAGAATCATAGGCTTTTTAATTTCCAAAGGAAATGTTATGCCATAATCTTGTTAAGGCCATATTTACAAGTATTTAATCTCTTGTTCCTTGCAAGCTCTCTCCAAGCATTTTTTTTAAGCATCCAAATAAGTCTCCAAGATTTCTTCAAGAAATGAAGCCTACAAGCTCTCAACATCTCAAGCAATCCATAGGCATAAAGCATCAAGTGTCCAATCCTGCAAGCTCAAGGATTCAAGTGCCACTAAAAATCAATCTAGAAATATTTAAATAAGATTCCAATAAGGGGAAAATAGCCTCATGTCTTGGGTTATGCTCTTTTCTCTTATTTGTTTTTTGAAATTTGATCTTCCTTGTGATTGTAGTTTTTAAGCTTCATTTTCTTGCACTTAAAACTAATCTTGCATTTGATATTTGATATAGCTAGTCTTTTTTTTTTTTATTAATCTTCATCTTAAGCAAGTAAATATTTTTTTCCTACTTCTTAACAGGGTGTTTATACTCCTTAGTCAGGGCCCTCCATCATAGCCATCATAAACTTAGCTCATCTTTTTATCTTAGAAGCAAAAGTGCTACCATATTATAGGTCAATAGCGCTATTGATATTTAGTTTACATAGAATGAAAGTGATGGTACTAAGTAAAAGCATCAACAATATTATCATGACCTAGTGATACTTTCATTTTCTAACATTTATTTATTGCATTCTATCATTTTTATCATATCTGTCTATTTAAATAGGGGTATGATTGTTGTATAAGAAAGCAAAACCCCCTCTGCTAGCTCATATAGGCACCTCTACCACTAACTATATATTTTTCTACCTATTTTATAGGTTAAAAAATAATTCCATGAGAATGAAATAACATTGATGGCACTTTCGTTGTTGTGGTAAAATAGGTTATTTCCCTCCCAATATTTATCATTTAAGAATCTAGGATTTGTATTCTCTTTACTGTCTATATAAACTAGGTTCTATTTTATTTTTATTAGCAAAATAGATAAAAAGAAAGAAAGAACTAGTTAGTCTAAATCACATAGAGGATTAATTTAAACTTTGAGCTTTAGAATTTAATAAAAATTGCATATAGCTACATCTTAGGCTTTGTTTGTTGCATCTTCTTGCACCCTTGCCTCTTAAAAGAAAATTTATTATTTCCTTCCTCATCAAAATCAAAAGAGCATTTTAGTTTTAGGTCTTGATTGTTGCATTTGTATGTGCATTAAGGCTATATTAGGGTTAAGCTTAGACAAAGAAGTATATTAGGAGAAACAAAGGTGTTATTCAATTAATCCAATAAAACTAGACTTTAAACTCACAAACTTCCCCAAGTCTTAAAGTAGAAAAAGGATAGAGTGAAAAAGCATCACAAGAAGACCCTTTACAACATGTTTTATCATTTTCTATTTTCACATAAGGATCATTATTCATGTTGAGTATTCTCTTGTAATAATATTTTCCCATAGAGTGGCCTCTCATCTTGCAATATTTTGTGGAGTTATTTCTTCCTTAAGGAGTATTGATGGTGTTGCCCTACCATAAGGGTATTATCCATATATGTGTCTCTTTGTACGATTTATTGTTGAGCAAGGTGCAGAAATAGTATTGTCATTGTTGTCAACACAGTCAGACAGATCGGTTGATGCAGTGGACAGGAGTTAAGAGGTTCTTTAGAGTATGTATAGTGATTTTCCAAAAGATAGAAGTGGCCCATATGCAAAAAATCAAAAGAAAATCACAAGGAAGAAAACTGTCGCGATATCGCGACATGTTGAGGAGAGAGAAAAATTGTCACGATATCGCGACATGTTGAGGAGAGAGAAAAATTGTCACGATATCGTGACATGTTTGAAGAGAAAGTGCAAGAAAGAAAAACTATCGTGATATCACGACATATTGAGGAGAGAGAAAAACTATCATGATATCGCGACACGTTTGAAGAGAAAGCGCAAGAAAGAAAAACTGTCGCAATATCGTGACATATTGAGGAGAGAGAAAAACTGTCAGGATTTCGTGACATGTTTGAAGAGAAAGCGCAAGAGAGAAAAAGTGTCACGATTTCGTGACATGTTGGAAGAGAAAAAGACAAGTAGAAAAAGTGTCACGATTTCGTGACATATTGGAAGAGAAAGAGGAGAGAGAAAAAGATGTCACGATTTCACGACATGTTTCATTTTACGGAAAGCGAAGAGAAAGTAGGAGAGAGAAAAAGGTGTCACGATTTCATGACATGTTTCATTTTGCATAGAAGAGAGAGAGGAGAGAGAAAAAGGTGTCACAATTTCATGACATGTTTCATTTTGCGAAGGAGAAAGTGTATGCACAAAAAAGTGTCACAATTTCGTAACATATTGCAAGAGAGGTAGTACGGAAGAAAAAGTGTCACGATTTCGTGACATATTGCAAGGGAGGTTGTACGGAAGAAAAAGTGTCATGATTTCGTGACATATTGCAAGGAAGGTTGTACGGAAGAAAAAGTGTCGCGATTTCGCGACATATTGCAAGGAAGATTGTACGAATGAAAAAGTGTCGCGATTTCACGACATATTGCAGGAGAGAGAGTCCGAAAGAAAAAGTGTCACGATTTCACGACATGTTGCAGGAGAAAGAGTCTGAGAGAAAAAGTGTCGCGATATCACGACATGTTGGGTTTTCATGACCCGAAGGCAAGAGAGAGAGTCCGAGAGAAAAAGTGTCACGATATTGTGACATGTCAAGTTTTTGCAACCCAAAGGCAAGAGAGAGAGTTCAGGAGAAGAAGTGTCACGATATCGCGACATGTCGCTTTTCGTGGATACAAGGCAGGAGAGAGAAAGTAAGAAGGCAAAAATGTTGCGATATCACGACAAAAGTAAAGAAGAATAGTATGAAGGCGAAAGTGTCACGATATCGCGACATGTTGTGTTTTTGCGGGTACAAGTCCGAGAAGAGGAGCAAGGAGGCGGAAGTGTCACGATATCGTGACATGTGTTTTCGTGCACTAAGAAGAGAACCTAGTTGAAATAAGATATGTGATAGTTAACTGAAGTTATACAGCAATTATTGGGGTCGTTATAGAAGAAAATCATGCAGCTAAAATAAGAACAATGAATTGAAGTCATTACGTCAGTTACAGGTGTAGTTACAGTGAAAATGCATGCATGCATAGAAAAGAAAGTGAACAGTCTCTAAGGAAAATACGAATAGTCGTGACCAAGAAGACAAACAATCATGGTAAAGGTATGTGTGTCAATTCGTTGCATGTAACGTAATGCCTACTCTATATATAAAAGGAGTTACATATAGAAGTTACAATTAACAAGTTGCAGATGAGAATATGAAATTAACAAATGACAAGGGCATGAGAAAGAAAGAAGGAATTAAAACTAGAGTTACAAAGTGAACGGTTTTTATAAAATGAGGTCTACGTGGAGAATTAAGAGCTGCTAAAAGAGAGAAAAGTGCTACAAGAAGAGGGTTGAAGAGTCAGAAGGTGCGTGAGAGCCATAAAAGTGCAATAAGTAGAGCCTTAAGTGTGTGTGGTGTTTTGGTGAATAGCGAGAGAGGTTGGGTTAGCAATAGACCAATCAAGGTCTTGAATAAGTGAAGGCATTTTTATGTCAATCTTATAGTTTCAAAATTTGCAGTCCAAGTTGGTGCTTGGAATTAGGGGTTGGTGCTCCTTTCTATGGGTGCAGATAAATTAAGGGTTGGTGCTCCTTTCTATTGGTGTAGATAAATCAGGGGTTGGTGCTCCTTCCAGTTGGTGCTAGTAAATTGATTGTAAAATTGGTATTTTGCAAAGGTTGGATTTGGATGGTAATCCAAGCAGTCATTTTTGAGGAGTAGCCAAATTGGTGAACCTCGTTACATCGTGTGTTGTGGAATGCTCTCTTGTTATACTTGCTTTATCTAATTTTAAATTTTCATTGTTTTGGTGTTAAGAGTTGTAGATTTAAATTTAAATAGCTACATTGATTCACCCCCCCTCTAAGTGTCATTATGAGACTAACAATTGGTATCAGAGCCAAGTTCTTGAATAAGCTTAATCGGCTAAGGTGATCTTGGAAGTGAGACAATGGCAGGTGGTGAAGGATTCTCATCAAACAAAGCACCATTTTTTGATGGAACTAATTACACATTTTGGAGACTCAGGATGCAGACATATATGTGTGCTTTGGGATACAAAATTTGGGAGTCATTAGACAATGGATACACAATACCCGCCACTCCTCCAACCGATGCTATCGGTAAGAAACTATTTGAGAATAACTCTAAAGCAAAGAATGCTATCATGTGTGGTTTAGTGGACAACAAACTGATAAAGATTATGAGTTGTAAAACAGCAAAAGATATGTGGGACAAACTAAGGAGCATTCATGAAGGAGACGAAAAGATCAAGGAGGCCAAGTTACAAACGCATCGAGCTCAGTTTGAAGCATTAAATATGAATGAGGATGAGAACATAGAGGCATACATGCTAAGAGTGAATGGAATCATTAATGCAATTAGAGGACTCGACGAGGAAATGGAAGATGTTGTCGTCATGAAAAAGGTACTAAGATCTCTTCCCCAAAGATTTGATTCTAAAGTTTCAGTAATAGAAGAAGCTAAAGATCTAAATACTTTTAGTATGGATGAGATGCATGGTTCTTTGACTGCATATGAGATGAGAATAGGAAAAACTAAACCCACAGATAGAGAAGTTGCTTTTAAAGCACATAAAAATATAAAAGCAAAACAAGAATCCGAGGAAGAAGAGACATCAGATGAAATAGAAGCAAACTTTGTTCAAAAACTAATAAGGGGAAAAGGAAAATACGAGAGAAAGCTACCATTTAAGTGTCTCAACTATGGAGGCATTGGGCACTTTGTGGCTAAATGTCCTCTTAATGAGAAAAGCAAAAGTGATGAAGGTTCACACCAAGAAAGAGGTGACTGGAAGAAGAAACAAAATTTTAGAAAAGGAAATTTCAAGAAGAAAAGTTTCATATCCAAGAATGTCAGTCCTTCAGAAGATAGCTTTGGTGAGGATTCTGAAGAAGAAAAAGGTGAAGCTCTTTTTATGGCATTCGAAGAATAAAAATCAGAAGAAAAATTGGAATGTGATGAAAAATTTGAGGCTAAGGCTGAAGTAGATCTGGAAGGTGAGTTGGTCGCTGCACTTCAAGAGCTGAGTATAGAAATGAAAAAGAATAAGAAAACTTCAAGAAAGCTTGAGGATGCCAATGAAATCATAACCAACTTGAAAGTACAGATAGACAAATTTAAGAAAATATCTAAAGATATTAAAGTTCAATTAACCGTGAAAATTGATGCAGGAGCATCCGAGGGCAACAAAGCAATCGAGCATCAACCAAACTTTTTGTTGTTATTTTTTTCTAAGTGTTGCAAAGAAAAATATGTGTCGCGATATCGCGACACAAAAAGTGTCGCGATATCGCGACCAAAACAGAAGATAGAGAAGCAGCAGACAGAATGTCATGATTTTGTGACATGTCATGATTTCGTGACATGTCATGAAATCGTGACCAAAGGCAGGGAAAGCAAGGTCGGAAGACACAAGGTCACGAAATCGTGACCAAGTAGGGAAACAAAGGTGCAAAGGACCAAAGGTCATGAAATCATGACCAACGTAGGGGAAAAAGGCAGAACAAAGGTCATGAAATCGTGACATGTGATTTCGTGAAATGTCATGAAATCGTGACCAAAGCAGGGAGCAAAGGCGCGAAAGACAAAAGGTCACGAAATCAGTGACATGTCACGATTTCGTGACCAAAGCAGGGAGCAAAGGCGGGAAGACAAAAGGTCATGAAATCGTGACATGTCACGATTTCATGACCAAAGCAGGGAGCAAAGGCACGAAAGACAAAAGGTCATGAAATCGTGACATGTCATGATTTCGTGACCGAAACGGGAGAACGGAGGCCGATAGAAAAAATGGCATGATATCGCGACATGTCATGATATCACGGCCAAAATGGAGAGAGAAGGCGTAGAAAGGAAATGGTCACGATATCGCGACATGTCGCGATATCGTGACCAAACAGAAAAACATGCACTCCCAGCTTTCATAAAGACGTCCCTTCGTGCGCGGCAAGTTAGCGATAGTGAAGCAGTAGTTTCAAAGGAGGATTTCAATGGGCATGTTGGCCACTCACGTAGGATATCTAGAGACGCGTTTATAGCAACTAACAACAAGCAGCAGATCGAGAAGAAGATTTCGTTGGGTATGGCAGCCAGTCGTGCACCTCACCTAGAGTCTCATCAATGCAACTTTCTAGAATTGTTCCAGGTGGCAATTGTAGATCGTGGGAAGTTTGAAAGCATAGAGGATCGGGACCTCGATAAAAACCCATGGATTGTAATGAGAGGGGGTTGGCAAAATGGTAGTTTGGGCTGTATATTCTTGTAAAATTCTTTCGAAGTATTGAATAAGAAATTTTGGGCTCTTGTTTCTCTGGTTTTTTGTCTTGTGTAAGATCTGTTCTCCACCAAGTGGTATCAGAGCCAGTAGTTCCTGAGTGTGTAACAGATCGTCGGAGGAGAGGCAGTTACACCAGGATCTATGGAAGGGCTTGGAATTGGGTGAGCAGAATGCCTCCAAGGAGAAACCCTATTGGTGGGAGAGGCATGGCAGCAGCGGAAGATGTTCGAGCTTTGCAGTGGCAAATGCAAGCCCTGCAAGAAGAAATGCGTAGAAGATTGGAGCCAAGAAGAGACGAAGGTAGTGAAGAGGAAGATGATGAAGAAGAAGACCAACCTGAGGAAGAAGAAGAAGCAGTAGATCCTGCTCAAGCCAGACTATACAAAGCCATATCCCAGATTGGGAAGAGGCCGAAGATGGAGGTTTCCACATATTTCGAGAACCTTGATCCAGAGGAATTGATCGACTGGATCAACGACCTGGAAGAGTACTTTGAGTACGAGGAGGTTGAGGATCCTGATAGGGTCAGATTCGCAAAGACCAAACTGAAAGGTCATGCCAGCATTTGGTGGAAGGGAGTGCAGTTGGAGCGAAATAAAAGAGGAAAAGAGAGAATAACAAAGTGGGAACGGATGGCAGAAAAGCTAAAGAGGCAGTTCATCCCTGGTGACTATGAGTTAGACCTGCTAAAGAAAATGCAAGGATTGAGGCAATCAAGCAAGTCTGTAAAAGAATACACAGAAGAATTTCACAAAATAATGATTAGAACAGGCCACTCAGAGGCCAACAAGGAGAAGGTAGCCCGTTACATTAATGGGTTACGAGCAAGTATTCAGGAAGAATTAAGTCTAGTCCGGATGACCACCATAGAGGACGCTTACCAATTTGCCTTAAAGGTTGAAGAAAAGCTCAATAGGAGGTTTGAAAACAAGCAAAGAGGAAGAGGTCGTGGCGGAAGAACCGGTGGAAGGAACAGTGGAAGAAGAAATGAAGATTCTCAAAAAAATGGAGAAGGTAGCAGCAATCAAGAACAAAGGAGAGAAAATACAGACCGCCCCCGTAATCAGAATAATGGTTACCGAGGGGGAAGAGGCAGAGCTGGACGTGGCCAGGGAAGAGGAAGATTCTAGGGGACTTGCTTCCAGTGTGGGGAAGAGGGACATCACCAATATGAGTGCCCACAACAACGAGAAAGAAATAATCGGAGGCCGGAAGGAAATGCCAGAGTAGCAGTCGCTGATGAAGATGCTGGATCTGAGCATTCTGAAGAAGCTGAGAGAGGAGAAGTAATGATTGCAAGGAGAGTCCTGCTGAATGAAGAGGGAGCTACAGATCAGAGGAAAAGCTTATTCCGCACAAGGTGTAAATGCGCGGGTAAGATTTGCAACATTATCATTGACAACGGTAGCACAGATAACCTAGTTTCAGAGGGAATGGTTACAAAGCTACAACTGGAGAGAAAGAAACACCCGCATCCATATCGGATCGCGTGGTTGCAGAAAGACCATAAGGTTTTGGTCAATGAACAGTGCCTGGTAAAATTTAGTATTGGGAATTACCGTGATGAGGTTCTGTGCGACATTCTGCCCATGGATGCGTGCCATTTGTTGTTGGGAAGGCCATGGCAGTTTGACAGGTGTGCGGTTCATGATGGCCGTGCCAACACCTATTCCGTGACCAAGAATGGAATGCGTCATAAGTTGAAACCCCTGAAGGAGGTGGAAGAAAAGGTATGTGGCAGTGCAAGAATTTGCTTGGTTGACGAAAGAAAATTTTTAGATGATTTAAAGCATGAACATATGTGTTATGCATTAATTCCTAGAGTCAAGGATACAGAATGCAAAGATGCCCCAGCAGAAGTCCAAGATCTATTGAAGGAATTTCTAGATATCATATCTGATAATGTGCCTGAGGGTTTACCCCCAGTAAGGAAGATCAGTCACCATATTGATTTGGTGCCAGGATCAAGCTTGCCCAATAAAGCTGCACATAGAATGACGCCTGTAGAAACTGAAGAACTAAACAGGCAGGTCCAGGAGTTGCTGGAGAAGGGACTGATTCAGGAAAGCTTAAGTCCATGCGCAGTACCTGCAGTGCTAGCACCAAAGAAATATGGAGAGTGGAGAATGTGCACAGACTCTCGAGCCATCAACAAGATCACAATAAAATACAGATTTCCATTGCCAAGGATGGATGACATAATGGACTGTTTGAGTGGAGCCAAGTACTTCACCAAAATTGACCTCAAGAGTGGTTACCACCAGATCCGTGTCAGGGAAGGAGATGAGTGGAAGACAACCTTCAAGACCAGAGAAGGTTTGTATGAATGGTTGGTCATGCCATTTGGACTGTCCAATGCACCAAGTACCTTCATGCGGCTGATGAATGAGGTACTGAAAGAGTTTTTAGGAAAATTTGTCATTGTTTATTTAGATGATATATTAATATTCAGCAGAACCCTGGAGGAACACCTGATGCACATCAGGAGGGTTTTTGAAAAGCTACGGGAGGAGCAGTTATTAATAAATCTAAAAAAGTGTAATTTTGTCAAGAAAGAGTTAGTATACCTGGGATTTGTAATCTCAGCAGAAGGTCTAAAAATGGACCCAGAGAAGGTGAGAGCTATCATCGAATGGCCTACCCCAAGAAGCACAATAGAGGTAAGATCATTTCATGGTCTAGCCAGCTTTTACAGAAAGTTCATAAGAAACTTCAACAACATTTGTGCACCCCTCACAGAAACAATGAGAGGGGATAAGAAAGAATTCAAGTGGACCTTAGGGGCTGAAAGGAGCTTTGATGCATTAAAGAAAAAGGTCATAGAATAGCCTATTTTGGCACTCCCAGACTTTAACAAAGTATTTCAGGTAGACTGTGATGCCAGTGGCAGTGCAATAGGGGCTGTACTGAGTCAAGAAGGCAGACCTGTTGCTTATTTTAGTGAAAAGCTCAATGATGCTCGAAAAAAGTATTCAGTTTATGACCAGGAATTTTATGCTATAGTTCAGGCTCTAAAGAAGTGGAGGCATTATTTGTTGCCAAAAGAGTTTGTTCTATTTACGGATCATCAGGCATTGCAGTACATCAACAGCCAAACAAAACTGAATCAGAGGCACATGAAGTGGGTTGAGTTTCTCCAAAGCTATACCTTTGTGTTAAAGCACAGAAGCGGAAAATCAAATAGAGTTGCAGATGCCTTAAGTAGAAGGCAGAATCTGCTGATTGAAATGATAGTGGAAGTGGTAGGATTCGAAGAACTGAAGGGTCTTTATCCTGAAGATCCTGATTTTGCAGAAGCCTGGACGGCTTGCTTGGCACCTGTTACTGTGGACAGGACAAAATGGTTGGATTTTCTAATCCAAGATGGAATGTTGTTCAGGGGAAGTAAATTATGCATTCCAAGGAGTTCCATGCGGGAGAACTTAATCAAGGAAAAGCACAGCGGGGGACTGGTTGGACATTTTGGTCGGGATAAGACCATTGCCCTGGTGAATGAAAATTACTACTGGCCGCAACTTCAGCAAGATGTGAAAAGGTTTGTGCAAAGTTGTAGAATATGCCAGATGGCAAAAGGCGTGAGGCAGAACACAGGATTATACCAGCCGTTACCTGTACCTGAGAGGCCATGGGAGGACATCAGCATGGATTTTATTCTTGGGTTGCCGAGAACACAGAGGGGAAATGACTCTGTATTTGTGGTGGTTGACAGATTCTCCAAGATGGCACATTTTATTCCCTACCAGAAAACAAGTGATGCGGTTCACATTGCAGGGTTATTTTTCAAGGAAGTGGTACGACTTCACGGTCTACCAAGAAGCATAGTTTCTGACAGAGATACAAAGTTTGTTGGGTATTTCTGGAGAACATTATGGAAGAAGCTGAAGACAGATCTGAAGTTCAGTTCTGCATACCACCCACAAACTGATGGACAGACAGAGGTGGTAAATAGAAGTCTGGGTAATTTATTAAGATGCTTGATAGCAGATAAACCCAAGGGATGGGATTTGGTTTTGTCGCAGGCAGAATTTGCATACAACAATTCTGTCAATAAAAGTACAAACAAATCTCCATTCCAAATAATATATGGAAATAGTCCAAGAAACGTTTTGAGCTGAGGAAATTAGATAAAGGAGAAAAGTGCAGTGCAGAGGCTGAGGAATTCGCGAAACAGATGAAAAGCCTGCATGAAGAAGTGAAGAAACAAATTACAAAAATGAATACTCAGTATAAAGCAAGAGCAGACCAAAAGCGGCGGTTCAAAGAGTTCGAAGTGGGAGATGAAGTCATGGTCCATCTCAGAAAAGAAATATTTCCAGCCAAAACTTATAACAAGTTGAAGATGAAGAAGTTTGGGCCATGCAGAATACTGGAAAAACGGGATTCAGGCAATGCATATGAAGTGGAATTGCCAAGTGGGCTTGACATTTCACCTATTTTTAACATATCAGATTTAGTGGAATACCATGAAGGAGATAGTACAGAGGCACCAAGCATAGAATTATGGAGCATTCCAGCGTCTAACCCAACCAAAGACGAGAT
This sequence comes from Wollemia nobilis, assembly GCA_028583015.1. NCBI lineage: Eukaryota > Viridiplantae > Streptophyta > Pinopsida > Araucariales > Araucariaceae > Wollemia > Wollemia nobilis. The sequence goes on along the minus strand of JAQPPZ010003613.1, from coordinate 5,656,188 downwards.
CGAGGAAATATTAGATACTCGTGAAGGCAGAAGCACAAGGAACAAACAATATTCTGAGTATTTGATCAAGTGGAAGGGCAGACCTATAGAAGATGCAACTTGGTTGTCAAAAATAGAGGTTGACCACCTGGGTCTTCCTCTCAAAGATCAGAAGTGAGGATCACTTCTCAATCCACCCCGGGTGTCTGATGCAGGAGCATCCGAGGGCAGCAAAGCAATCGAGCATCAACCAAACTTTTTGTTGTTATTTTTTTCTAAGTGTTGCAAAGTTATTTTTTTCTAAGTGTTGCAAAGAAAAATATGTGTCACGATATCATGACCAAAATAGAAGATAGGGAAGCAACGGACAAAATGTCATGATTGTGACATGTCACGATTTCGCGACATGTCACGAAATCGTGACCCAAGGCAGGGAAAGCAAGGTCGAAAGACACAAGGTCATGAAATCATGACCACCGTAGGGAAACAAAGGTGCGAAGGAACAAAGGTCACGAAATCGTGACCAAAGCAGGGGAACAAAGGCATGGAGGAACAAAGGTCATGAAATCATGACCAAAGTAGGGAACAAAGGCGTGGAAGACAAAAGGTCATGAAATCGTGACATGTCATGATTTCGTGACCAAAGCAGGGAGCAAAGGCGCGGAAGACAAAAGGTCACGAAATCGTGACATGTCACGATTTCATGACCAAAGCAGGGAGCAAAGGCACGGAAGACAAAAGGTCACGAAATCGTGACATGTCACGATTTCGTGACCGAAGCAGGGAGCAAAGGCACGAAAGACAAAAGGTCACGAAATCACGACATGTCACGATTTCGCGATCAAAATGGGAGAACGGAGGCCGATAGAAAAAATGGCACGATATCGCGACATGTCGCGATATCACGGCCAAAATGGAGAGAGAAGGCGCAGAAAGGAAATGGTCACGATATCACGACATGTCACGATATCACGACCAAACAGAAAAACACGCACTCCCAGCTTTCATAAAGACGTCCCTTCGTGCGCGGCAAGTTAGCAGCAGTGAAGCAGCAGTTTCAAAGGAGGATTTCAACGGGCATGTTGGCCACTCACGCAGGATATCTGGAGATGCGTTTATAGCAACTAACAACAAGCAGCAGATCGAGAAGAAGATTTCGTTGGGTATGGCAGCCAGTCACGCACCTCACCTAGAGTCTCATCAATGCAACTTTCCAGAATTGTTCCAGGTGGCAATTGTAGATCGTGGGAAGTTTGAAAGCACAGAGGATCGGGACCTCGATAAAAACCCATGGATTGTAATGAGAGGGGGTTGGCAAAATGGCAGTTTGGCTGTATATTCTTGTAAAATTCTTTCGAAGTATTGAATAAGAAATTTTGGGCTCTTGTTTCTCTGGTTTTTCTGTCTTGTGCAAGATCTGTTCTCCACCAAAAATAGATGAGTGGGGAATTGTTGTTTAAATAATTTAATTTATAAATAACCAAAGGCCTATAGGCATCAAATTTGGCTTAGGCTTCGTTGAGGAATCATCAAATGCATCAAAGGCCATAACTATAGAACCCATAAATAATGAAGACAATATCGGTTGATCAAGAAAAATGAAACATTCTAAAGAAAGCAATAATGCTCGCGAGAAGAGTTGGAGGGATTCACCAAAGTCACTCATCAAAAGAGAAGAAGATTTATGGCACCTACTACAAAATGGCAAAGACCATCACCAGGTTCACTCATTCCTTTTCTAGTTATTGTTTTAAATGCATGGCTATGGACATAAGATTTCTAAAGTCAAAGTAGGACAAAGGAACTTTACCAATAGAAATGTTTTTTCACCGTTGATGGATTATGTAGTAGAATGTTATAACTGTCATAATTTTGGGCACATTGAAAGAAATTGTCGAAGTACATTTGCAGCAAATAAACATTAGGGAAGAAAATTTCAACCAAGAGACAAAATAGAAAATTTCCCGAAAACACATGCACAGAGCTACTGACAAAGAAAAGTCAAAACAAGTGACCAAACCCGCAATCAAACTAGAGTGGAAAGAAAAGGAGCAACCCAAGGAAGAAAAGAAATCCTTGATCGTACGAGACAACATTTAAAGCATAGAACAAATCTGCACCATGGATACTGGATAGTGGATGCTCCAGTCATATGACAGGGGATAAACAAAAATTTGAGAAGTTACAAAAATATGAAGGTGGTTCAGTAAAATTTGGAAATAATGATGGAGCTAAGATAGTTGGCAAAGGATCAGTTAAGATCAGTGATGGAAAAATCAAGTCAAAAGAAGTCCTGTTTGTGATTGGTCTGAAGCATAACTTGTTAAGCGTAAGTCGATTTGTGACAGAGGTCATGAAGTAATCTTTCAAGAAGGGGGTGAAGTCAGAACAGCAAACTATGGAAAGTTGATAGCACCTGTATCAAGGACATCTGGAAACCTGTATACTCTCTTAGGGACTTCAGAATGAGAGTGCTTGATTGGACAAGAAGAAGAAAATTGGCTATGGCACAAGAGGCTCGGTCATATTAGCTTTGACAATCTAGTAAAAATTAGCTCAAAAAGGGCAGTGAGAGATATTCCCACCATTGGCAAACCATTAAATAGCATTTGTGCTTCATGCCAAAAGGGGAAGCAAACTAGAGCCACATTTAAAACAAAATAATACTTCACAAGCAAACCTTTAGAACTAATACATACTGATTTATGTGGACCCATGAGAACACAAAGCATAAATGGTGACAAATACTTTATGTTGTGCATAGATGACTATTCCAGGATGACATGGGTACTATTTTTGAAGCTTAAATCAGATGCCTTTGAGATGTTCAAGATTTTCAAAAAACAAGTTGAGAATCAAATAGGAAAAATAATTAAATGCTTAAGATCAGATAGAGGAGGAGAGTTCATTTCAAAAGATTTTGCATAGTACTATGAAGAACATGGGATTAGGAGACAAATTTTAGCAATAAGGACACCTCAGCAGAATGGAGTGGTAGAAAGAAATAATAGGACAGTGCAGGAAATGGCATGGACTATGCTGACCAAGAGCAAAATAGCAGACATATTTTGGAAAGAGGCAGTCCATACTGCGGTTTACATCCAAAATAGGTGCATGTTGAGGACGCATGAAAGCAAAACTCCGTATGAGCTGTGGTTCGGTAAAAAGGCAACAACAAGATACTTTAAAGTTTTTGGAAGCAAGTGTTACATCAAAAGAATCGAAGATAATCTTGGTAAGTTTGAAGATAGAGCTGATGAAGGTATTTTTCTTGGCTATTCAACAAAAAGCAAAGCCTACACATGCTACAACAAGAGGCTAAAGAAAATTGTGGAGAGTGTCGATGTTAAAGTTGATGAAGGTAGGGAACGAGAAATAAGCTATAAAGAAAACTACCTAATTTATGAAGAAGTTATTGAAGGAGATGAGGAAAAGGAAACGGAAAAGAAACAGAAAATTGACTCAGATGATTTAAGTAGTGATTCAAAAGAGGAAGAAAACAAGAAATTCAAAACAGGCAGCTGGCAGAAAAATCATCCTAGAGAGCAAATAATTGGAGACCCCACAGTTGGTGTTCAGACAAGAAGAAGAGTAGTAAGTAACTACTCTCTATTATCCAGAATTGAGCCCAAAAATGTTGCTGAAGCAAGCAAAGATGAAAGTTGGATGATGGCAATAAATGAAGAATTAGATCAGATCGAGAAAAACAAAACCTAGGAGTTAGTACCAAGACCTGCAAATAAAAATATAATCGATACTAAATGGATTTTTCAAAACAAATTGAATGAAGATGGACAAGTAGTAAGAAATAAAGCAAGATTGGTCTATAAAGGCTATGCAAAAGTTGAAGGTATTGACTTTGAGGAAACCTTTGCACCAATGGCTAGACTAGAGGCAATCAGAATGTTTCTGGCTTTAGTAGTTCACAAGAATTTCAAAGTTTATCAAATGGATGTGAAATCAGCATTTTTGAATGGAAAACTTGAAGAAGAGGTCTATATTGAGCAACCTGATGGTTTCCAACTTGGTGATAATCCCAACTTCGTCTGCAAGTTGAAGAAAGCATTGTATGGCTTGAAACAGGCACCCAGAGCATGGTATGCAAGGCTAGACAACTATCTTACTCAACAAGGGTTCAAAAAAGGTATGGTGGATAGCAATTTATATGTCAAAACAGAGAATGGCCATCTCATTGTCCTTGTTGTATATGTAGATGATATCATCTTTGGTAGCAACAATGATAAGTCAATCTTAATCAAATGAGAGGGTTTTTTTTTTTTTTGTTTAAAATTTTGAAAAAAAGGTTAAAAAAGTTCAAAATGGGGGGTTTTAAACCTTTTCGTACTCCCATGACGACAGAGTTGCAAGTTGAGCAAGGATGACAAATCTCTCAATGTTGATCAAACCATGTACGGATCTATGATTGGGAGCCTCATCGTATTTGATAGCTACCGGACCCAGATATCTTGCAGGCAGTTTGCATGGTAGCACGATTTCAGGCTAGTCCCAAGGAGACTCATGTGACAGCAATGAAGAGGATTCTTCGGTATCTAAAGGGTACTATGGAGTATGGGTTATGGTATCCAAAAGGTAAGGACTTCACCCTTATTGCATATTCAGATGCAGATTGGGCAGGATGTGTCGATGATAGAAAGAGTACCAATGGAGGGGCATTTTATCTTGGAGACAAGTTGGTTGCATGGCACAGTAAGAAACAAGAGTCAGTCTCCTTATCCACAACAGAGGCAGAATATATTGCAGCAACTACATGTTGTACGTAGGTCTTATGGATGAAACAAACCCTAAAATATCTTGGCATTAACTTCAGTGAGCCAATTTCAGTTAAGTGTGATAACACCAGTGCCATTAACATCTCAAAGAATCCGGTTATGCATTCTCGCACAAAACATATTGCTATCCGATATCACTTTCTAAAGGAGAAAGTTGCAGAAGGTGAGGTTAAGTTGGATTTTGTCCCAACTACAGAGCAAGTAGCGGATATCTTCACAAAACCGCTGCCCAAGGAAATTTTTGAGTACCTTCGCAATAAATTGGGAGTGGTCATGCTTCCCAAGAACTGACTAGCTATCGGGACCACATTCTCAAGGGGAGCATTTATATATTTGATTATCTTTTTGCTCATATTTGTAATTTTTGCTAACTGTCATAATGTGTGCCTGAGAATGATGTGCATGGACTCAGGGGGAGTCTATAGCAGCCCTTTGGTATTATTGTCAAAGGGGGAGAAGAATTATAGGAAATTGCATGTGTGTTGCCAACAATTCCAAAGGGGGAGATTGTTGAGCAAGGTGCAGAAACAGTATTGTCATTGTTGTCAACACAGTTAGACATGATCGGTTGATGCAAGTGGACAGGAGTTAAGAGGTTCTTCAGAGTATGTATAGTGGTTTTCCAAAAGATAGAAGTGGCCCATATACTAAAAATCAAAAGAAAAATCACAAGGAAGAAAACTGTCGCGATATCGCGACATGTTGAGAAGAAAGAAAACTGTCACGATATCGCGACATGTTGAGAAGAAAGAAAACTGTCGCGATATCGCGACATGTTGAAAGAAAGAAAACTATCGCGATATCGCGACATGTTGAGGAGAGAGAAAAATTGTCATGATATCGCGACATGTTTGAAGAGAAAGCGCAAGAAAGAAAAACTGTCGCGATATCGTGACATGTTGAGGAGAGAGAAAAACTGTCACGATTTCGTGACATGTTCGAAGAGAAAGAGCAAGAAAGAAAAATTGTCACGATTTCGTGACATGTTGGAAGAGAAAAAGACAAGTAGAAAAAGTGTCACGATTTCGTGACATATTGCAAGAGAAAGAGGAGAGAGAAAAAGATGTCACGATTTTGTGACATGTTTCATTTTCCTGTCCAAAGCGAAGAGAAAGAGGAGAGAGAAAAAGGTGTCACGATTTCGTGACATGTTTCATTTTCGTGATCCAAAGCGAAGAGAAAGAGGAGAGAGAAAAAGGTGTCACGATTTCGTGACATGTTTCATTTTGCGATCCAAAGCGAAGAGAAAGATTGTACGAGACGAAAAAGGTGTCACGATTTCGCGACATATTGCAAGGAAGGTTGTAGGAAAAAGTGTCACGATTTCATGACATATTGCAAGGAAGGTTGTACGGATGAAAAAGTGTCACGATTTCGTGACATATTGCAAGGAAGGTTGTACGGACGAAAAAGTGTCACGATTTCGTGACATATTGCAAGGAAGGTTGTACGGATGAAAAAGTGTCACGATTTCATGACATATTGCAAGGAAGATTGTACGGATGAAAAAGTGTCACGATTTCGTGACATGTTGCAGGAGAGAGAGTCCGAAAGAAAAAGTGTCACGATTTCGTGACATGTTGCAGGAGAAAGAGTCTGAGAGAAAAAGTGTCCGATTTTGAAGGAGAGAGAGTCTAAGAGAAAAAGTGTCACGATATCGTGACATGTCGGGTTTTCGTGACCCGAAGGCAAGAGAGAGAGTCTAGGAGAAAAAGTGTCACGATATCGCGACATGTCGCATTTTCGTGACTTAAGGAGGAGAGAGAAAGTAAGAAGGCAGAAGTGTCACGATATCACGACAAAAGTAAAGAAGAAGAGTACGGAGGCGAAAGTGTCACGATATCGCGACATGTGTTTTCGTGGGTGCAAAGCCGAGAAGAGGACAAAGAGGCAGAAGTGTCACGATTTCGCGACAGGTCACTTTGGCGCGAGCAAAGAAGAGAACCCAGTCGAAATAAGATATGTAACAGTTAACTGGAGTTATACGATAGTTACAGGTGCAGTTGGAGAAGAAATTCATGCAGATAAAATAAGAAGAGTTAACTGAAGTCAGTACGTCAGTTACAGGTGCAGTTACAGTGAAAACGCATGCATGCACAGAAAAGAAAGCGAACAGTCTCTAAGGAGAATACGAATAGTCATGACCAAGAAGACGAACAATCATGGTAAAGGTATATGTGTCAATTCGTTGCATGTAACGTAAATGCCTACTCTATATATACAAAAGGAGTTACATATAAAAGGCGTTACAATTGACAAGTGGCAGATGAGAATATGAAAGTAACAGTTACAATTGACAAGTGGCGTATGAGAAATGAAAGAAGGCGTTATAACTGGAGTTACAAAGTGAAAGGATTGTTATAAAAGGAGATCTGCATGGAGAGTCAAGTGCTGCTAAAAAGAGAGAAAAAGTGTTGCAAGAAGAGGGTTGAAGAGTGTCGTAAGAAAGAGTTGAGCAGAGTCGTGAGAGCCGTAAAAGTGCAGTAAGCAGAGCTTTTAGTGTGTGTGGCAGTCTGGTGAATAGTGAGAGAGGTTGGGTAAGCAATAGACCAGTCAGGGTCTTGAATAAGTGAAGGCATTTTTATGTCAGTCTTATAGCTTAAAATTTGTAGTCCAAGTAGGTGCTTGGAATTAGGGGTTGGTGCTCCTTTCTGGGTGCATATAAATCAAGGGTTGGTGCTCCTTCCAGTTGGTGCTGGTAAAGTGATTGTAAAATTGATATTTTGCAAAGGCTAGATTTGGACGTTAATCCAAGCAATCAATTTTGAGGAGTAGCCAAATTGGTGAACCTCGTTACATCGTGTGTTGTGGAATGCTCTCTTGTGATACTTGCTTTATCTGACTTAAATATTCATTGTTTCATTATTAAGAGTTGTAGATTTGAATTTTAAATAGCTACACCGATTCACCCCCCCCTCTCAGTGTCATTATGAGACTAACAATTGGTATCGAGCCAAGTTCCTTAACAAGCTTAATCAGCTAGGGTTGATCTTGGATAGTCAGACAATGGCAGGTGGTGAAGGATTCTCTTCAAACAAAGCACCATTGTTTGATGGAACAAATTACTCATTTTGGAGACTCAGGATGCAGACATATTTGTGTTCTCTGGGATACGACATTTGGGAGTCAGTAGACAGTGGATACACCGTACCCACCACTCCTCCAACCGATGTTGCCGGTAAGAAATTGTTTGAGAATAATTCTAAAGCAAAGAATGCTATCATGTGCGGTTTGGTGGACAGCGAACTGATAAATATTATGAGTTGTAAAATGGCAAAAGATATGTGGGACAAACTAAAGAGCATTCATGAAGGAGACGACAAGATCAAGGAGGCCAAGTTACAAACGCATCGAGCTCAGTTTGAAGCATTAAAGATGAATGAGGATGAGAACATAGAGGCATACATGCTGAGAGTGAATGGAATCATTAATGCAATTAGAGGACTCGACGAGGACATGGAAGATGTTGTCATCGTGAAAAAGGTACTAAGATCTCTTCCCCAAAGATTTGATTCTAAAGTTTCTAGCAATAGAAGAAGCTAAAGATCTAAACACTTTTAGTATGGATGAGATGCATGGTTCTTTGACTCGCATATGAAATGAGAATAGGAAAAACTAAACCCACAGACAGAGAAGTTGCTTTTAAAGCACATAAAAATATAAAAGTAAAGCAAGAATCCGAGGAAGAAGAGACATCAGATGAAACGGAAGCAAACTTTGTTCAGAAACTAATAAGGGGAAAAGGAAAATATAGAGGAAAGCTACCATTTAAGTGTTTCAACTATGGAGGCATTGGGCACTTTGCAGCTAAATGTCCACTTAATGAGAAAAGCAAAAGTGATGAAGGTTCACATCAAGAAAGAGGTGACTGGAAGAAGAAACAAAATTTTAGAAAAGGAAACTTCAAGAAGAAAAGTTTCATATCCAAGAATGTCAACTCCTTCGAAGACAGCTCCGATGAGGATTCTAAAGAAGAAAAAGGTGAAGCTCTTTTCATGGCATTCGAAGAAGAAAAATCAGAAGAAAAATAGGAAGGTGATGAAAAATTTGAGGCCGAGGCTGAAGTAGATCCGGAAGGTGAGTTGGTCGCTGCACTTCAAGAGCTGAGTATAGAAAGGAAAAAGAATAAGAAAACTTCAAGAAAGCTTGAGGATGCCAATGAAATCATAACCAGCTTGAAAGTACAGATAGACAAATTTAAGAAAATATCTAAAGATATCGAAGTACAATTAACCATGAAAATAGATGAGTGCAGCAAGCTAGAAGAAGAGATTGTTGGTTTAAGGATGCAGCTAGAAGAGATGAATCAAAAAATGACTTGCTATCACAAACTTGAAGGAAGTTCTGTGAAGCTGGATAAGATTATAAATAACCAAAGGCCTACAGGCATCAAATTTGGGTTAGGCTTCATCGAAGCAGAATCATCGAATGGATCAAAGGCCATAACTATAGAACCCATAAAGAATGAAGACAAGATCAGGGTTGATCAAGAAAAAATGAAACATTCTAAAGAAAGCAATAATGCCAGGCACGAGAAGAGTATTGACAGTGATGGATTCACCAAAGTCACTCATCAAAGGAGAAGAAGATTTATGGCGCCTACTACAAAATGGCAAAGACCATCACCCAGGTTCACTCATTCCTTTTCTGGTTATTGTTTTAAATGCAATGGTTATGGACATAAGATTTTTGAATGCAAGTACAAAGTAGCACAAAGGAACTTTTCCAATAGAAATGTTTTTTCACCATTGATGGATTATGCAGTAGAATGTTATAACTGTCATAATTTTGGGCACATTGCAAGAAATTGTCGAAGCACATTTGCAGCAAATAAACATCAAGGAAGAAAATTTCAACCAAATGGTTGGAAACAAAATAGAAAATTTCTCAAAAAATAGGTACAGGCCACTGACAAAGAAAAGTCAAAACAAGTGACCAAACCTGCAATCAAACCAGAGTGGAAACAAAAGGAGCAACCCAAGGAAGAAAAGGAATCCTTGATTGTACAGACAACATTTAAAGCATAGAACAAATCTGCACCATGGATACTGGATAGTGGATGCTCCAGTCATATGACAGGGGATAAACAAAAATTTGAAAAGTTACAGAAATATGAAGGTGGTTCTATAAAATTTGGAAATAATGATGGAGCTAAGATAGTTGGCAAAGGATCAATTAAGATCAGTGATGGAAAAATCAAGTCGAAAGAAGTCCTGTTTGTGATTGGTCTGAAGCATAACTTATTAAGCGTAAGCCAGATTTGTGACAGAGGTCATGAAGTAATTTTCAAGAAGCAGGGTTGTGAAGTCGAACAACAAATTGTGGAAAGTTGATAGCAACTGGATCAAGGACATCTGGAAACCTGTATACTCTCTCAGAGACTTCAGAAAGAGCATGCTTGATTGGACAGGCAGAAGAAAATTGGTTGTGGCACAAGAGGCTCGGTCATATTAGCTTTGACAATCTAATAAAGATCAGCTCAAAAAGGGTAGTGAGAGATATTCCCACCATTGGTAAACCTTTAAATAGCATTTGTGCTTCATGCCAAAAGGGGAAGCAAACTAGAGCCACATTTAAAACAAAAGAATACTTCACAAGCAAACCTTTAGAACTAATACATACTGATTTATGTGGACCCATGAGAACACAAAGCATAAATGGTGACAAATACTTTATGTTGTGCATAGATGACTATTCCAGGATGACATGGGTACTATTTTTGAAGCTTAAATCAGATGCCTTTGAAATGTTCAAGATTTTCAAAAAACAAGTTGAGAATCAAACAGAAAAAAGAATTAAATGCTTAAGATCAGATAGAGGAGGAGAGTTCATTTCAGAAGAGTTTGCAGAGTACTGTGAAGAACATGGGATTAGGAGACAGTTTTCAGTAGCAAGGACACCTCAACAGAATGGAGTGGTAGAAAGAAAGAACAGGACAGTGCAGGAAATGGCACGGACTATGCTGACTGAGAGCAAAATAGCAGACAAATTTTGGAAAGAGGCAGTCCACACTGCGGTTTACATCCAAAATAGGTGCATGTTGAGGACGCATGAAAGCAAAACTCCGTATGAACTATGGTTCGGTAAAAAGGCAACAACAAGATACTTTAAAGTTTTTGGAAGCAAGTGTTATATCAAAAGAACTGAAGATAATCTTAGAAAATTTGAAGATAGAGTTGATGAAGGTATTTTCCTAGGCTATTCAACAAAAAGCAAAGCCTACACTTGCTACAACAAGAGGCTAAAGAAAATTGTGGAGAGTGTCGATGTTAAAGTTGATGAAGGTAGGGAACAAGAAAGAAGCTATAAAGAAAACTACCCAATATATGAAGAAGTTATTGAAGGAGATGATGAAAAGGAAACCGAAAAGAAATAGAAAACTGACTCAGATGAGTTAAGTAGTGATTCAGAAGAGGAAGAAAACAAGAAATTCAAAATAGGCAGCTGGCAAAAAAATCATCCTACAGAGCAAATAATTGGAGATCCCACAGTTGGTGTTCAGACAAGGAGAAGAGTAGTAAGTAACTACTCTCTATTATCCAGCATTGAGCCCAAAAATATTGCTGAAGCAAGCAAAGATGAAAGTTGGATGACGGCTATAAATGAAGAATTAGATCAGATCGAGAAAAACAAAACCTGGGAGTTAGTACCAAGACCTGCAAATAAAAATATAATCGGTACTAAATGGATTTTTCAAAACAAATTGAATGAAGATGGACAAGTAGTAAGGAATAAAGCAAGATTGGTCTATAAAGGCTATGCACAAGTTGAAGGCATTGACTTTGAGGAAACCTTTGCACCTGTGGCTAGACTAGAGGCAATCAGAATGTTTCTGGCTTTAGCAGTTCACAAGAATTTCAAAGTTTATCAAATGGACGTGAAATCAGCATTTCTGAATGGAAAACTTGAAGAAGAGGTCTATATTGAGCAGTCTGATGGTTTCCAACTTGGTGATAATCCCAACTTCATCTGCAAGTTGAAGAAAGCATTGTATGGCTTGAAACGGGCACCCAGAGCATGGTATGCAAGGCTAGACAACTATCTTACTCAACAAGGGTTCAAAAAGGGTATGGTAGATAGCAATTTGTATGTCAAAAAGGAAGATGGCCATCTCATTGTCCTTGTTGTATATGTAGATGATATCATCTTTGGCAGCAGCAATGATAAGTCGTGTAAGGATTTAGCAAAGCAGATGCAAAAAGAATTTGAAATGTCCATGATTGGTGAACTTTCATATTTTCTCCGACTGCAAGTTAATCAAAATGAGAAGGGCATATTTATTTCTCAAGTTAAATATGTGAAAGAAATGCTAAAGAAGTTCACAATGGAGGATTGTAAGCCTGTTAGCACTCCCATGATGACAGGTTGCAAGTTGAGCAAGGATGACAAATCTCCCAAAGTTGATCAAACCATGTACAGATCTATGATTGGGAGCCTACTGTATTTGACAGCTACCAGACCAGATATCTTGCAGGCAGTGTGCATGGTAGCACGATTTCAGGCGAATCCCAAGGAGACTCATGTGACAACAGTGAAGAGGATTCTTCGGTATCTGAAGGGTACTATGGAGTATGGGTTATGGTATCCGAAAGGAAAGGACTTCACCCTTATTGCGTATTCAGATGCAGATTGGGCAGGATGTGTCGATGACAGAAAGAGTACCAGTGGAGGGGCATTTTATCTTGGAGACAGGTTGGTTGCATGGCACAATAAGAAACAAGAGTCAGTTTCTTTATCTACAATAGAGGCAGAATATATTGCAACAACTACGTGTTGTACGCAGGTTTTATGGATGAAACAAACCCTGAAAGATCTTGGCATTAACTTCAGTGAGCCAATTTCAGTTAAGTGTGATAACACCAGTGCCATAAATATCTCAAAGAATCCAGTTATGCATTCTCGCACAAAACATATTGCTATCCGATATCACTTTCTGAAGGAGAAAGTTGCGGAAGAAGAGGTAAAGTTGGATTTTGTCCCAACTACAGAGCAAGTAGCGGATATCTTCACAAAACCGCTGCCCAAAGAAACTTTTGAGTACCTTCGCAATAAATTGGGAGTGGTTATGCTTCCCAAGAACTGACTAGCTATCGGAACCACATTCTCGGGGGGAGCATTTATATATTTGATTATCTTTTTGCTCATATTTGTAATTTTTGCTAACTGTCATAACGTGTGCCTCGAGAATGATGTGCATGGACTCAAGGGGAGTCTGCAGCAGCCCTTTGGTATTATTGTCAAAGGGGGAGAAGAATTACAGGAACTTGCATGTGTGTTGCCAACAATTCCAAAGGGGGAGATTGTTGAGCAAGATGCAGAAACAGTATTGTCATTGTTGTCAACACAGTCAGAATGATCGGTTGATGCAGTGGACAGGAGTTAAGAGGTTCTTCAGAGTATGTATAGTGGTTTTCCAAAAGATAGAAGTGGCCCATATACTAAAAATCAAAAGAAAAATCACAAGGAAGAAAACTGTCGCGATATCGCGACATGTTGAGAAGAAAGAAAATTGTCACGATATCGCGACATGTTGGAAGAAAAAAAACTGTCACGATATCGTGACATGTTAGAAGAAAGAAAAATTGTCGCGATATCGCGACATGTTGAGGAGAGAGAAAATTGTCACGATATCGTGACATGTTTGAAGAGAAAGTGCAAGAAAGAAAAACTATCGTGATATCATGACATGTCGAGGAGAGAGAAAAATTGTTGTCCACGATATCGCGACATGTTTGAAGAGAAAGCGAAGAAAGAAAAACTGTCACGATTTCGTGACATGTTGGAAGAGAAAAAGACAAGTAGAAAAAGTGTCACGATTTCGTGACATATTGCAAGAGAAAGAGGAGAGAGAAAAAGATGTCACGATTTCGTGACATGTTTCATTTTTGCGATCCAAAGCGAAGAGAAAGAGGAGAGAGAAAAAGGTGTCACGATTTCGTGACATGTTTCATTTTTGCGGTCCAAAGCGAAGAGAAAGAGGAGAGAGAAAAAGGTGTCACGATTTCGTGACATGTTTCATTTTTGCGGTCCAAAGCAAAGAAAGATTGTATGGACGAAAAAGTGTCGCGATTTCGTGACATATTGCAAGGAAGGTAGGAAAAAGTGTAGATATTTGCGACATATTGCAAGGAAGGTTGTACGGATGAAAAAGTGTCACGATTTCGTGACATATTGCAAGGAAGGTTGTACGGATGAAAAAGTGTCACGATTTTGTGACATATTGCAAGGAAGGTTGTACGGACGAAAAAGTGTCACGATTTCATGACATATTGCAAGGAAGGTTGTACGGATGAAAAAGTGTCACGATTTCGTGACATGTTGTAGGAGAGAGAGTCCGAAAGAAAAAGTGTCACGATTTCATGACATGTTGCAGGAGAAAGAGTCTAAGGAGAAAAAGTGTCGCGATATCGCGACATGTCAGAGGGGATTTCGAATGACGACGAAGGCAAGAGAGAGAGTCTAGGAGAAGAAAGTGTCGCGATATCGCGACATGTCGCATTTTCGTGACTTAAGGAGGAGAGAGAAAGTAAGAAGGCAGAAGTGTCGCGATATCGCGACAAAAGTAAAGAAGAAGAGTACGAAGGCGAAAGTGTCACGATATCGTGACATGTTGTGTTTTCGCGGGTGCAAAGCCGAGAAGAGGACAAAGAGGCAGAAGTGTCACGATTTCGCGACAGGTCACTTTGGCACGAGCAAAGAAGAGAACCCAACCGAAATAAGATATGTAATAGTTAACTGGAGTTATACGGTAGTTACAGGTGTAGTTGGAGAAGAAATTCATGCAGATAAAATAAGAAGAGTTAACTGAAGTCAGTACATCAGCTATAGGTGCAGTTATAGTGAAAACGCATGCATGCACAGAAAAGAAAGCGAACAGTCACTAAGTAAAATACGAATAGTCATGGTAAAGGTATATGTGTCAATTCGTTGCATGTAACGTAATGCCTACTCTATATATACAAAAGGAGTTACATATAAAAGGCGTTACAATTGACAAGTGGCAGATGAGAATATGAAAGAAATAGTTACAATTGACAAGTGGCGTATGAGAAATGAAAGAAGGCGTTATAACTGGAGTTACAAAGCGAAAGGATTGTTATAAAAGGAGATCTGCATGGAGAGTCAAGTGCTGCTAAAAAGAGAGAAAAAGTGCTGCAAGAAGAGGGTTGAAGAGTGCCGTAAGAAAGAGTTGAGCAGAGCCGTGAGAGCCGTAAAAGTGCAATAAGCAGAGCTTTTAGTGTGTGTGGCAGTCTGGTGAATAGTGAGAGAGGTTGGGTAAGCAATAGACCAGTCAGGGTCTTGAATAAGTGAAGGCATTTTTATGTCAGTCTTATAGCTTAAAATTTGCAGTCCAAGTAGGTGCTTGGAATTAGGGGTTGGTGCTCCTTTCTGTGGGTGCAGATAAATCAAGGGTTGGTGCTCCTTTCTATGGGTGCAGATAAATCAGGGGTTGGTGCTCCTTCCAGTTGGTGCTGGTAAAGTGATTGTAAAATTGATATTTTGCAAAGGCTGGATTTGGACGTTAATCCAAGCAGTCAGTTTTGAGGAGTAGCCAAATTGGTGAACCTCGTTACATCGTGTGTTGTGGAATGCTCTCTTGTGATACTTGCTTTATCTGACTTAAATATTCATTGTTTCATTATTAAGAGTTGTAGATTTGAATTTAAATAGCTACACTGATTCACCCCCCCCTCTCAGTGTCATTGTGAGACTAACATTTATATCTATGGAATATTATTTATAGATGAATGATTCAATATTTTTTCATACTAGTGAATCATTTATACTTATGAGAAATATATTTTTATAGCAAGTGGTATTAGAGCAACAATTTTGGCAAAGTGGAGATTGTTTTTTTATGGTTTGCTAAATTTGGGTATTTTTACTAGAAAATATATTTTTTGGATCCATATATATAAATTTATCAAATTTAGATAATTCTTATGGAATTTTATTCAAAATTTGAAGATCTTCAGAACAAGTGGTCATATGAAGAAATCTAAGCAATATTGAGGGAGATACGACCCTATGAAGTTAGTCATATAGAATAGGGGTTGTGACATTTTTTCAAATTGTAAATTTTTCAAAAATAAAATTTGAGACATCTATTAGTTGGGGTAAGCAAATAATCTATTTTTGTTTTGTTTGAAGGAGATTTTTTGGGTCTATTTGTTTATATGGAATTTTAGCTTCAATTTAGTGGAGACATATATTTTTGTAAAACCCTAGTTTGTATTATCATTTTTTTAGATGTGAACTCATGGTGCTTCAAAATTTTTATGGAGAGGATGATATGAATGTTAGAAAATGGTAAATAAAGTTTAGATCTCTATATTTTGATGATCCTTTTTGGAAATTGCACCTTAGTATGTTTTTAGAAAAGGAAGCTACAACATGACTATTAAGTATTATAATTGAAAAGAATAATGGATAAACTTAGGGAGAAATGGAGCATGCATTCTTTAGTCACTAGGACCCATATAAAAAGATAGTTATTTTAGGAATCCCTTGAAATCTATGTAAAATAAATAAGCATGCTTCAAAAAGAACAAAAGTAATTAAAAAGAAAGAAATTTTCAAAATGAAAAACGTCAGTGTGTAGGTTGAGGGGACTACTAAGCAAGCAAATGACATGATCCAACTTAGGTGGCACAAATCCAACTTGTTGATGAGGTAAAATAACAAGCCACATTACTTAGAATAAATTTCATCCCCTCTTGAACAAGAATTAGTTTTTCCCCAAGGTTTATATGTGACCAAGTCTTGGTTAGTATTGATAAACTCAAAGGTCAATGATGATTGTTCCTTTAAGGAGACTTACTAGTGTAGATCTAAGAGACATATTTTTCTAGTGCAAAATCCTAACTCTTAACACATAAATGTCCAAACAATAACTTTATCGTCTTTATATAGTAAACATGCGTAAACTACTAATGATTAAACTACTATCAAATGAATTTTAAAATTACAAATCTGAAAGTAAGTTCGTTACTAACTAAAAAACTAATCTAATCTTAATTTAAACAGATTTAAAAAAATTCAAAAGATTAAGGGTTAGAGAAAGATATAAAAGCAAGCTTGTATTATCCTGAATTCAATTATGATTTGATAAAGTAGCAAATCTAATTCAAAACCAGTCTTGGTTGTTGGAAATTTTGAGTTGGTTGTGTTGTCATTGATGTCAAGAGTCAATGTCAGGAATAAGTGCAGGGCTTGGCAAAAGAAGGGTTAAAATATTTCTATTTTAATCCCAATATATTTGGTTTAAGAGCTTCATTTTATTGGTCAAAAGGACGGTTAAATAAGGCCTAAAGGAAATATTATTATAATATTTATTATTATAATATTAAATATGGTCAAAAAAGGTCTAAGGGCGAAAGAGAAAAATACCTAGGCCCAATGGAAATAATATTATAATATTTTTATTATAATATTAAAGGTTAAACTAAAGCCTAAGGTAATTTATAAATAATTTATAATATTTATATTATAAATTAATTTATAAAAATAATATTATTAAAACCCAAAGTTGGGTTGGGCGCAAATTTAATTTAAATTCATATTCCCCCATCGACGTTCGAAGGATAGAAGCATATGGTATAAATACCATAACACTTACCTCACAAAGGTAAGTCTTTGAATATTAATGCACATGTGAGAATTGGAAGTGGAATGCAAAATTCATGAGCAAAGGACAAAGAGGATTTTAAATTTTTATTGGTAGCCAAAATCGTGGAGGACAAAGTGACCAAGGCATAAAGCCTTATCACCAACCATTAGGTTGGGCTAGTGGCAAGCCCTTGGTGTGTAAGGCATTGGGAATGTAGAGGTGTTGTGTTCGAGTTTCAGCAGTGATGAAGGACAAAGCCTTTTTGGATTTGGCACCGATGGAAGAGACAAAGTGCTCAAGGTGATTTTACCTCTCATGTGAGCACCTAGCTCACACGGTAGCTTGGTCGTGGCTAGGGTGCAGGTGGTGGTTCGACCAGGGATCGAGTCCCACCAAGGAGCGTGTGAGGTATTTAATTTTTGATTAAAAGTGCATGGTCTATGGTCTATGGTCTATGGTTGCTTGGTGGCGCTAAGTTGAAGCACATGATTTAATTTTTGCTTGGTTAGCACTATTCGAAGAGCATAGTTTTAATTTGCATTGTGGGTGTGAGTTAATAACATGGTGTATTGGATTTAGTGAGCACCTAGGGAGTTAAAAGGAGGGTAAGGTAAAATATTTTTTACTTTAGACAAAAGGTGGTAAATAGTGTTATCGAAGGATAAAATTAAATTGCATTATCTTATTTTATAAAGTCAATTATTTTGGAAATGCAATTTTTGAGTAGGGAGACACAAGTAGGATTCTGGATTATTTCATGCATTAAATTTTTGAAAGGGGTTATAGTGAAACTGAGTGATTGAAATATTTGTTTGATAAGTTTGGATATAATAAGGTGTATTTGAGTCTTGTTAATTTTTTTAATGGTGAATTAATATTGAGGGAAATATTTGAGTGAATATTTGTGATATCTAACCATTGAGATTGGCAAAGAGGTTGATTGTGATTGAGACAGGTTTTGAGGTTATTTCTCCATAAAGAAAAAGGTATGGGCATATCTTCCTTTTGAGTGGAATATTGTTGGATTGAGTAAATTTGGAGTGAAAAGGTTTGTTTGATAAGCATTGTTGAGTGAGTTTTCATATACATGATTGGTGAATGGTTGTGAGAGCAATTGAGTGTGAAATTGAGAACTAATTGAACTAGGGTTCATAAAATAACATGAGTATCATTGTTATGTGATATTGTTTGATAAGAATTATTGGAAATATTTTAGTAACCTTCCATGTGCTTGATTAGGGTTTGTGAAGAGATCATGAGTATCATTGTTATGTGAATGTGGAATCATCTTGAGTCAAGGGTTGATATTCATAGTGTGAGTTGTTGAAAGCATTGTGAAACACTTGTTTAAGGTTTGTAAGCAAGTTGTGTTTCATTGAGTGATTGGTTGAGCATTATTGATTAAAAATATTGGAGTGATAGTTCAAATTCTATGAAACAAATTGTTCTTTATTCTAAACTAATTTTAGGAATATATTGAAAGTGATTGAGTGTGAAACATATTGAGTCTCTTACCATTCTCTATATGTTTCTGTGGTTAAACAAAATTTTGAGTGAAATTTATTTGTATGATTGAAGAGGTTTTATGAAAGAGATTAAGTTGAGTTTTGTGAGTGTGTTGTGAGTGTGAAAAATATTGAGCCTCTAACCATTCTCTATATGTTTATGAGGTTAAACAAGATTCTGAGTGAAATTTGTTTGTGTGATTGAAGAAGTTGTTTGAAAGATATTGAGTTGAGTTTTGTATACAAGTTTGCAATTGATTTGAATAAGTTTTTGTGAAATCTAGTGAAAATATTTAAGTAAGTCCTAGAGTGGACTTGAGGATAGTGTGAAGCAAAATTTTGTGAAATCGTGTGGGTAGATTTGAGTAAGTCCTAAAGAGGACTTAAGGATAGAGTTTGACAAGCTTTTGTAAAAGCTTAAGGATAGATTTGTGTGAGCTTTTGTGGAAGCTTACAATCAGATTTAAGGTAAGTCTTGGTGAAGACTTGTTGAGTAGATTGGACAAGTTCTAGAGAGGACTTGTTGAGAAAATTTAAGGTAAGTCTTGGTGAAGACTTGTTGATAATATTGGACAAGTTCTTGTAAGGACTTGTGAGTAGATTTGAGGTAAGTATTTGTGAAGACTTGAGAGAAAATTTGATTGATTGATTTGTTCAAACCTTGAGTTAAGGTTTGGGGCAGATCTAGCAGAGTTGATTTGAGATTGATAAAGCTTTGTGTTAAGGCTTGAGGACAGATTTGAGGATAGAGTTTGGTGTAGATTTGAGGGTAAATTTATGCCAGACGAGAGATAGATATTGAGTAGATTTATGCTATATTGAAGGATTGTGTTTAGTGCATATTTGAGATAAATATTGCATAGATTTGTGCTATATTGAAGGACTGTGTTTAGTGCAGATTTGAGATAAATATTAAGCAGATATGAGAACAAGCTTTGGAGGTGATAGAACATAGGAAATAGTCTCTAGTGGATAGAGATCCATTAGCCAGGGCAGAGAGGATAGAGGTCTTTAGTGGAGATAGATCCACAAGCCAGAGTAGTGGAGGTAGTATTATTTTAGAGGATCACCAGCCAGAGAAGAGGAGAAGGAGTTCTTCTGTGGATAGAGATCTACAAACCAACAAAGGGGATTGGTGTCTCTCGTGGATAGGTATCCATGAAATTGATTATGGGATTGGCGTTTCCTATAGATAGAGATCCATAAATATTGTAATAGGGAAGGATTTACAAGATATTTATTGAGGAAATTTTAGTGAAATATTTTCTCCATGGAGTAGCCCACATTGGGTGAGCCATGTTAAATTGGTGTCTCTATTTTGTGTGATAATTTATGTATTGCTTTAGTTACTGCTATTGATATTGCCATTGATAATATTGGATATCATTGTTTGGTAAATAAAATTAAAAAGTGGTCTTATACTGTTCACCCCCCTCTTAGTATAATCTTATGTTCTTCAATTGGTATCAGAGTGGGTTCCTTCGAAAAGGATCTAACATTCTGAAGGAAGATCTTACAAGAACACACATGGAAAATAAAGGCAAAAATAGAACCATGATATCTAAAACAAAAATAACACACACGATCATGAAATAAAAGGAACATGAATTTGATTTTGCTTTAAAAGAGATTGTTTCTCTAAGAGAAGTGGAAACAGATTCAAGATATGAATCAAGCAGTGGATAAGAGGCTAAATTGATAAATTTTTATACTAGATGTAGGAAGACAGGTCACCATGCAACTTATTATCCATAAGATGGTGAAGAATGTTTTGTTTGTGGTTAACTTGGTCATGATGCAGGTTATTGCAATGGGTTTAGTAGTAGTGAAGATGAAATGAAACTCAAGGAAAACAAGCACAATCAAAATAGGTATGAAGAATAAACTCTACTTTTGACAATAGAAGAAAATGCTCCTATTGAAGACCAAAGAAAAGAGGAAAATTTAGAAAAAAAAAAGGAGGAAGCCACTCTTAAGGAACTTGTTGAGTTGAAAAGGAAGAACTTAGAATTAAAGGCTCAAATACAAGAGGATGATAAATGTAAGACAAATATTATACAAGATCTCTATGACTTGAAAGATAATATTGAAAAGGCAAGAAGAGCTAAAAAAAATATGGTTGAACAGTCAAAGGTAAAAGATCTAGAATTTGAAAGACTTATTATTGATCTCAAATAATTAAAAAGGGATAACTCAGGATTAAGGGTTCAATATTAAGAATATGAGAAAGAAAAAGCAAAGTTTCTATAGGAACTCACTAACTTCAAAATTAAGGTTGAAGAGGCAAGCAAAATTGAAGAAGGTATGGTAAGCAAAATTGAAGAAGAGCAAGGGAAACATGAAGCAAAAAAAGGAGAGTCAAGATCAAGCACCAAAGAAAAATAAGCTTCAAAAGAAGAGAGTAAAAAAGAGAGTGAGACTTCTAAGGATAAATTGACAACATAAAGTTCAACAAGGAGAGGAATAATGCACAAATAAGGAAAATATGGAATAGAAAACAACACAAGGTAGAAGATACTAAGAGATCGATGGGGGTAAGGCAAGGTTTCTTCAATGGACGTTGCTTCTCATGTCACAGGTTTGGGCATAAGGCTACACAGTGTAGGACACATGGAAGATAGGAATATGGAAAATTTAGAAACAAACATCTCTTTCAAGGGTATTGCTACTCTTGTAATCATTTTGGTCATAAGCCTGTTAATTGTAGGGTTCATGATAGGAATGGATATGGCTTCACCAGGAGAAACTTCAAAATAGTTGCACCTTCAAGGAACCACAAAATTAAGTGTTATAAGTGCAATAATGTTGGGCATACAACAAAGTGGTGTAGAGCAAAAATTCCAAAAACAAGCAAGAATAGGAATATTCAGAGGAATCAGAAGGATCAGTTAAGAAAGAAGGTGGACACAGGTAAAGAGAAGTGTATGCTAGGAGTAGAGATACTTCCATCCTAGAATTAACCACCTCAAGAGAGGAGGTGGGGGAGGGGCTAAGCTAAGAGTCTCATTCTTAGCCCAAATCCCCAAAGGGGGAGATATTTGAGTTAGGGGGAGAGCATTCAGTCAAGGGGAGCAATTTTTCAAGGGAAATAGTATTGAAAAAGGAAAATGAATGGTTTTAAAAAAAAATGGTTGCCATCAATGAAAAAGGGAGATATTGTTGGAAATTTTGAGTTAGTGGTGTTGTCATTGATGTCAAGAGTTAGTGTCAGGAATCAGTGCAGGACTTAGCAAAAGAAGGGTTAAAATATTTACATTTTAAGCCCAAGAGATTGGTTTAAGAGCTTCATTTGATTGGACAAAATGATGGTTAAATACCCTGAAGAAAAGGCCTAAAGGAAATAATATTATAATATTTATTATTATTATATTAAAGACGGTCATAAAAGGTCTAAGGTCAAAAGAGAAAAATACCTAGGCCCAATGAAAATAATATTATAATATTTTTATTATAATATTAAAGGTTAAACTAAAGCCTAAGGTTATTTATAAATAATTTATCATATTTATATTATAAATTAATTTATAAAAATAATATTATTAAAACCCAAAGTTGGGTTGGGCGCAAATTTAATTTAAATTCATATTCCCCCACCGACGTTCGAAGGATAGAAGCATATGGTATAAATACCATAACACTTACCTCACAAAGGTAAGTCTCTGAATATTAATGCACATGCAAGAATTGGAAGTGGAATGCAAAATTCATGAGCAAAGGACAAAGAGGATTTTAAATTTTTATTGGTAGCCAAAATCACGGAGGACAAAGTGACCAAGGCATAAAGCCTTGTCACCAACCATTAGGTTGGGCTAGTGGCAAGCCCTTGGTGTGTAAGGTGTTGGGAATGCAGAGGTGTTGCACTTGAGTTTTTATGGTGATGAAGGACAAAGCATTTTTGGATTTGGCATTGGTGGAAGAGATAAAGCACTCAAGGTTCTTTTGCCTCTCATGTGAGCACCTAGCTCATGCAATAGGTTGGTTGGGGCTAGAGTGCAGGAAGTGGTTTGACTAGGGATCCAGTCCCACCAAGGAGCGCGTGAGGTATTTATTTTTTTATTAAAAGGACATGGTCTATGGTCTATGGTCTATGGTCTATGGTCTATGGTCTATGGTTGCTTGGTGGCGCTAAGTTGAAGCACATGATTTAATTTTTGCTTGGTTAGCACTATTCGAAGAGCATAGTTTTAATTTGCATTGTGGGTGTGAGTTAAGAACGTGGTGTATTGGATTTAGTGAGCACCTAGGGAGTTAAAAGGAGGGTAAGGTAAAATATTTTTTACCTTAGACAAAAGGTGGTAAATAGTATTATTGAAGGTTAAAAGTAAATTGCATTATCTTGTTTTATAAAGTCAATTATTTTGGAAATGCAATTTTTGAGTAGGGAGACATAAGTAGGATTCTAGATTAATTCATGCATTAAATTTTTGAAAGGGGTTATAGTGAAATTGAGTGATTGAAATATTTTTTTGATAAGTTTGGAGATAATAAGGTGTATTTGAGTCTTGTTAATTTTTTTAATGGTGAATTAATATTGAGGGAAATATTTGAGTGAAGATTTTTGATTTCTAACCATTGATATCGGCAAAGAAGTTGATTGTGATTGAGACAAGTTCTGAGGTTATTTCTCCATCAAGAAAAAGGTATGGGCATATTTTCCTTTTGAGTGGAATATTGTTGGATTGAGTAAATTTGAAGTGAAAATGTTTGTTTGATAAGCATTGTTGAGTGAGTTTTCATATACATGATTGGTGAATGGTTGTGAGAGCAATTGAGTGTGAAATTGAGAACTATCTTGAACTAGGGTTTGTGAAATAACATGAGTATCATTGTTATGTGAGATTGTTTGATAAGCATTGTTGGAAATATTTGAGTAAGATTTCATGTTCTTGATTAGGGTTTGTGAAAATATCATGAGTATCATTGTTATGTGAATGTGGAATCATCTTGATTCAAGGGTTGAGATTCATAGTGTGAGTTTTTGAAAGCATTGTGAAACACTTTTTTAAGGTTTGTAAGAAGTTGTGTTTCATTGAGTGATTGGTTGAGTGGAATTGGTTGAGAATTATTGATTGAAAGCATTGGAGTGATAGTTCAAGTTCTATGAAATAAATAATTCTTTATTCTAAACTAATTTGAGGAAGATATTTAAAGTGATTAAGTGTGAAACATATTGAGTCTCTTACCATTCTCTATATGTTTATGTGGTTAAACAAAATTTTCAGTGAAATTTGTTTGTGTGATTGAAGAGGTTTTCTGAAATATATTAAGTTTTGTGAGTGTGTTGTGAGTGTGAAACATATTGAGTATCTAACCATTCTCTATATTTTTATGAGGTTAAACAATATTCTAAGTGAAACTTGTTTGAGTTATTGAAGAACTTTTATGAAAGATATTGAGTTGAGTTTTGTATGAAAGTTTGCAATTGATTTGAATAAGCTTTTGTGAAATCTAGTGAACAAATTTGAGTAAGTCCTAGAGTGGACTTGAGGACAATGTGAAGCAAGCTTTTGTGAAAGCTTATGGGTAGATTTGAGTAAGTCCTAGAGGGGACTTAAGGACATATTTTGGCAAGATTTTGTAAAATCTTAAGGATAGATTTGTGTGAGCTTTTGTGGAAGCTTACAATCAGATTTGAGGTAAGTCTTGGTGAAGACTTGTTGAGCATATTGGACAAGTTCTAGAGAGGACTTGTTGAGCAGATTTGAGGTAAGTCTTAGTGAAGACTTGTTGAGCAGATTGGACAAGTTATTTGAAGGACTTGTGATCATATTTTGGGTAAGTCTATTTGAAGTCTTGAGAGCAAAATTGATTGATTGATTTGTTCAAACCTTGAGTTAAGGTTTGGGATAGATCTAGTAGAGTTGATTTGAGATTTATAAAGCTTTGTGTTAAGGCTTGAGGATATATTTGAGGATAGAGTTTGGTGTAGATTTGAGGGTAAATTTATGCCAGACTAGAGATAGATATTGAGCAGATTTGTGCTAGACCAAAGGACTGTGTTTAGTGCATACTTGAGACAAATATTGAGCAGATTTATGCTAGATCGAAGGACTATGTTTAGTGCATATTTGAGATAGAGATTGAGTAGATATGAGAACAAGATTTGAAGGTGACAAAGTAGAGGATAGTAGTTTCCAGTAGATATAGATCCATTAGATAGGGCAGAGAGAACAAAGGTCTTCAGTGGAGAGAGATCCACAAGCCAGAGTAGTGGAGGTAGTAGTCTTCTAGAGTATCACCAGCCATAGTAGAGGAGAAGGAGTTCTCCTATGGATATATATCCATGAACCAGAAAAGGGGATTGGTGTCTCATGTGGATAGGTATCCACAAACATGATTAGGGGATTGGTGTCTCCTTTGGATAGAGGTCCATAAATATTGTAATAGGGAATGATTCCCAAGATATTTTTTGAGAAAATTTTAGTGAAATATTTTCTCCGTGGAGTAGCCCACATTGGGTGAACCACGTTAAATTGATGTCTCTATTGTGTGTGATAATTTTTGCATTGATTTTTTTATTGTTGTTGATATTGCCATTGATAATATTGGATATTATTATTTGGGAAAGAAAAGTAAAAAGTGGTCTTATACTGTTCACCCCCCTCTCAGTATAAGTTTGTGTTCTTCATTGGCTTGATCAATATTCACACAATTTGAGGCCTCAAATGGTGCAATCTCCAAAGGAAAAATTAAACTTATAAAGTAAACTAAATGCAACCATCATAAACATATGTATACTGAACACACAACTTCATAGTCTCTTCATCAAGTTCATATTCCTCTCACTTTGATGAATTACAAAAAAATAACTCAAAAACTTTTAGGTTCCCTTACTCTCTCCCTCAATGTTTTATTTGTATCTTTTCATACCTTGATTTTTTTTTATTTCTAAAACTTTAAATCATTTTTTTTGCAGCAACATTTTACAATATCTAATTTATGCTCCACTCATACAACAATATTTTACAATATTAACTATTGCTCTCTTTTTAAAAAATAGGACATATTAAATTTATGATTTTTTTCTCCAACCAATTTGGGATGCAATCTCCTCGGGATTATCTTGACCATTCCTCTTTAAATTCCAATCTCTATGAAATCCTAGTCTTCTAGTTGATCTCCTTGAGCACACATATCAAAGATATTTATCCATGTTAAAATTCATATTTAAAATCTGCATTAAACATGAGCACAAATTTGAATTAAAAGAAATCTAAATTGAAAATCTAAAAAAATAAATAATTAAAATAAAAAATATATAATTAAATATCTAGCCTAAAAATTTAAATTTAAAAAAATCTAACAATAAAGAAAATCTAAAAATCTAACAATAAAAAAATCTAAATAAATAACAATAAATAAAATCTAAAATTTAAATTTAAAAAATCTAAAAATTAAATTAAAAATCTAAATGTAAAAAATTTAATTAAAGTTGTAAGCTTACTGCAGTGGTAAAAATTCCTTGGGTTTTCACTCAAGATATCCAAGTTCAAACCCTGATCGGTATGAGGGGACCAGGACCCCTCATAAAAACCTATGTAAACTTAAATTTTATAGTTGCAAGCTTACTACAGTGGTAAGGGCTTCAACCTCTCTTTGAGAGATCCAAGATTCAAACTCCATTCAGTATGAGGGGAGCAGGACCCCTGCATAAACTCATTGAAAAAAATCTAATTAAAAATTTTAAAAAATCTAAATAAAAATTTTAAAATATGATTA
The DNA here is from genome assembly GCA_028583015.1 of Wollemia nobilis. NCBI lineage: Eukaryota > Viridiplantae > Streptophyta > Pinopsida > Araucariales > Araucariaceae > Wollemia > Wollemia nobilis. The sequence goes on along the minus strand of JAQPPZ010003613.1, from coordinate 5,629,585 downwards.
AAAAAATTTAACTTATAAATTTGAATTAAAAATCAGAAAAAAAAAAGATCTAAATTAAAAATATTAAAAAAATTAAATTAAAAATGGAACTTTAAAATCTGAATTAAAAACAAAATCTACCTCTGGATTAGATCCGAGAAAAACAAAAGAAAATTGAATGGATAAAATAAAAGTGAATCCCTATTTCATGTATATTGGGGCATGTTATGTAAGCAACAAAAAATGGTGACTCTACTAGGAAATGCTCCTGAGCATTTTAAAAAATAACTTGTATCATCCCAAAACAAAAGGGACTACAAACTCAACAAAATCAAACATGATATTTATTCAAGGTGGGACTATGCAATTGGCCTGGAAGAAATACTCAATTTTGGCTTGACTAAAGTGTATGCATATGAGTTCATTCCCATTCCAAAATTAGTTGGAATTCATTACTATAGTCTAGAGATCAAGCTAGTTCACCTTTGAACGGATATTGGTCTACTAATGTATGCTTTCTTCATAGGTAGACATGTCACCAACTACTAGATATTACTCCACTATCATCCAACATTTATATCCCTTGCAGAATTATCTCTAGTCCCACTTTAGACCTTGCTTTATACCACTTAGGCATCTATAGCCCCAATATATTTTGTTTGAATCACCCAAGCAATTAAGTTTTTTTAATAATAAATTTTGCTCAAATTATAGACATTGAAGCTTATTTTTAGAGTTGAGGACCACAATGGAAAATAAGAGGGTAAACATCAAAATTATTTTTGCTTGACAATAAATCCATAATAGTTTCATTCCTACAAATTTAAAATTCTTTTAAAACATTTTCAATGTGAAGTCATAGCAACCTTTTCTATCACTTTCAGATTGACTTGACTTGTCTCAAGACATGAATATATATCAAATGACTAATTAAGTTGGTTATAACGTTCTTGAGTTTGAAATAAGATATTTACTTCCAAAATATATAGGAACACTTCATCGTTAGAGTAATCAGAAGTTGATTAGACATGACTTATCAGAGATAAAATAAAAAAACACAAAACAAGGCAAATATAAATCCCTAAATGTAAACCAAGCTAAGATAAATTAGAATAATACATGACAAAGACATAAAAATCTTTAAAAAAAAGTAAAACATAAAATATAAAGCAAGCTAAGATAAACTAAAACAATGAATACAATTAAACACCAAAATCTTAAAGCAAATGTAAATCCCTAAATATAAAGTAAGCCATGATAAAATGAAACAACACATGATAAAGACACCAAAATTTGAAAGCCAAAGTAAAACTCAAAATACAAAGGAATTTAAGATAAAATAAAACAATGCATGTCAAAGACACCAAAATCTTAAAACAAAACTATGTACAAGGCTACTTACACTTTTTTCTAATAATAATAACCCAATTCGTTTTTACTATATTAAAATACTTTCTAGTTTGAATATTATAAGATTTTCCTCTAGGTTTTATCAATCCAATATTGATGAAACCACCATATTTTTATTTTGATCCATCAAACTTAAGGGTTCATAATTAATCCCCAGTTGTTCTTTGCTTAGTCTACAAAGCAAGTACTATAGAAGTGTCATTTTTGTTTCAGTTTTAATTTCTACAATATGAACTCCTAATTTTGGCTTGACATACATGATCTCATTGATATGGTTGTACTTAGTGATAAAATCCTTTAGCTTGGGTTCCATTTCTATTTGTATTTGAATTGCTAAGCCACAAAAAGAAGCTATATATGTGATAATCAGTTTCCATATAGCCATTCAGTGTTCTAGACTAGTTGTGACTAAGTAGCATCTTGTACATATCTAGGATATTCATGACTGGATATTAATATACTATTATATCCTAGGTTCAAAAGCCAACTATATATGGATCTGATTCAGCATCTTAACCATGTTTAATTCCATTTTGTCCAGCTAAAATACCTTCTCGTTTGATGAAGCAGGGTTCAATCCTAATATTTGGCAGATAATATAGGGTATCACATTGTCAAAAGCACATGAATCCACAAGACAATTTTGCAAGTTCTTACTTGCAATCTTGACAATTAGAAGGAAATGAGAGGACTCCACCTTTTCTTTGTATATGGCCACCTAGGTATCAATAACCTTCTTAGTCTCCATCTTATTTTGATAAAAGGAAGTTTAAGCAACAAAGCCTTGTGATCATTCAATTAAGCTACCTCAAAGAGATGTTTGCCTTGGTCTTCTTAAGATCTTTATTGATATTATACCCAAAACTATTTTGCTCTGGGAATTTCTTTGTCTATGGTGGTGGTAGATTGTATTTTAGTTATGTAGGCACTATGGGACTCTTAGGTGGGACTAGGATCTTATTGGTTTTCTCATCAAGTGGGATAGAGATACTATTAGGGTGTGTGGAAGAAGTCAATGGTGATTTTCCTTTTCTTTGAAGAGTAAATTTGTTACCTTTTTGAAACTGTCGGTAAGCCTATACTTCTTCCAAATGTTCTTTGAGTTCATATTCATACACTCTTAAGAGTTCATGTCTCTAGAACTAAAGAAGTCCTTGGAATCTGGTTAGTTTAATTTCTACAATCCTTATTTATGGGCACTAACTCTAGATTTTCTATTTCATTATGGACAATGTCCAAAGTTGATTTGAATTATAAATAGTCAATTTTACCATGTTGATATATGGAATGGATCCTACACCAATTAGGTAGAGCAAGATCTACCAAATTAATTGAAGCAATTGAGTTATTGTTAGATTGATTGATAAAGATTAAGGACTCCATTGTTTGGTTGGGTATTCTATTGACAGTCAATTCTCTAAACGTTAAATTTTTTATTCTAATTGTTGTTCGTGAGTTGGTTTTGATAAATTTATCTTCGTAGGTTAAGCATATCATTGTTCAATTCTTGAACCATCCTTTACATATTATTCAATTTGGGCTTCAAGGTATAATGTTGATTCTTAATGATTATTTGTTGAAGTTGCATGGTTGATAATATTATTTATAGTTACCTAGCTATCCAATAATGTATGAATGCTTTATTTTTTTGATTAGTTGGAAAAAATGAGTTTTGAAATGACCTCCAAATATTATAACAAAAAGAATCTAATCTCCAACCACTAGGATATTGAGGACACTTCAAACATTAAAGCCAACTAGCCCTTGGACACAACTACCTACACCCATACCAACATATACTAGTTGAACAAACCCAGATACATAAGACAAATAAATATAAAAGTGGGCATGCAAGCTTGCATGGATAAATAGAGAAAAAAACTAGGCATGTAGGCCCGACCAAAACATTCAAAAAGCAACATCCAATGCTTTATTGATTACTTATGTTAGGCATCATTTGATTTAATGGTATAATATTAAAAGGTTGATTCTAATTAGGATACATAGCATCAATTATAGTATTTAGCATTGGAGTATGTTGTGCTAGGGTTTGATTGACCAATGATATCTAGTTATAGGTTCCTAGTTGCCCAAGTGAGGATAACTGACCTAAGCCAAGACCTTGAAGCATTAATTATTGTTCAACTATTATAGCCTCACTGTATGCCAATCAAAAATATGTGATTTCATGCTCCTTAAAAACATGGGCGTTGATGGGTCCAAGGCTCTAAGATATATTTGAATGATTGCTTCCTATAGAAGTGTAAGGTGCTACTGATCTAGTGTATAGTTTGTAGAACCTTATATTAAAGAGTCTCATGGGTTCATTAGGTTCCCTACAAGTAGAGGTAACTAATGGTACATTACAATAAGATCAGTGGGTAGTCTAAAGTGACTGATAAATACAACTTCTAACTTAACCCATGAAGTATTTGAGCCTAATGGTAGATTGATATATCAATCATATAGAAAATCATCCAATGTGTGAGGAAATATTATACAAGCAACATCTTCATGTTGAACTTGTAAACATATTAAGGTATTTTTGTATGCTTGAATATGATCTTCAAATAACCTTGTTCCAAGATGTCTATACTTAGGGAGGTATCTTTTAGCATTCTTAGGCATATTGTGAGCAAGTCCTACTAACCATTGAGCTAGATCCACTATTGGTTGACCTTATGGGATGGTGAAAGAATTAAAAAAGGGATAATAGCTCTAGGAGAAATATTTATAGACTTAGTAGTTTTGGGTTTGGGTTTGCCTTTGTCAACTTTGAATTTTACATTTTGGGAAATGATGAGAATTTCAAAGTCACCTTCAATTGACTTAAACCTAGTGATAATTGATCTTTGGTTTTATTTTAATAGTTAACATTTATAAAATGGAAAATATAACTAGAAATTTCTAACCTTACTGTTCATGCCCTCCTTTTAGCACTAGTTTTATTAAGCAATAAAATAACACAATCCATCTTAGGTGGCATAGAGCCAACTTGTTGATGAGGTCAAAGGATAAACCAATTTACTTGTAATAGACCATGTTCTCTCTTGAAAGGAAATTAGTTTTTTCCCAAGGTTTATGTGTGACTAGGTCTTGGTTGACATGGATAAATTTAGAGGTCAATGATGGTTCCTTTAAGGGGCCTTTCTAGTATAGATCTAAGAGATATTTTCCTAGTGCAAAACCCTTACTCTTAACATGCAACTATCCAAACAATAAATTCATTTTCTTCATATGGTAAACATGATTAAACTACTACCAAATGAATTTTAAACTTACAAATATGAGAGTAAGTTTGTTACTAACTTAAAAAACTAATCTTAGTTTAATTTAAATAGATTTTAAAAAAATTCAAAATATTAAGGGTAAGAGGAAGAAAAAAAAGCAAGCATATATTATCCTAAATTTAATTTTGATTCAAATCGAGTCTTGGCCCTATCAATATTCACACAATATGAGGCCTAAAATATTGGAAACTCCAAAGGAAGAATCAAACGTATGAAGTAAACTAAATGCAACCACCATAAGCATGTGCATATTAAACATATAACTTAAAAGTCTATTCATTATTAAAATGTATATTATGAAGTACATCTAGGTTAAAATTCCTCTCACTTTAATGAATTACAAAAAAAACTAAAAAAGATAGGCCTCCTTACTCTCTTCCTCGAGGTTTTATTTATATATTTTCATCCCTCAATTTTTTATTTATTTATAAAATTTTAGTTTTTTTTTTATTCACAACGTTTTACATTATATAATTTATTCTCCATTCATGCAAATAATATTTTATACTATTTAATTATTGCTCTCTTTTTCCCAAAGGGTGTATTAAATTTAGAATTTTGTTCTCTCAGCCAATTTGGGATGCAATATTCTTGGGATTATCTTGATCAATCCTCTTTAAACTTCAATACCCATGAAATCATAGCCTTCTAGTTGATCTCCTTGAGTAGTTACACATATCATAAATTATTTACTTGTGTTAAAATTCACATTTAAAATTTGCATTATACGTGAGCACAAATTTGAACTAAAAAATCTAAATTAGAAATCTAAAAAATCTAATTAAAACAAAAATAGAATCTGATTATAATTTTAAATTTAAAATCTAATCTAAAAATCTAAATTAAAAAAATTTAACAACAAAGAAAAAAAAGATCTAAATTAAAAATTGAATTAAAAAAGCTTAAAAAGAAATAAAAAATTCTAAAGTTAAAAAACATTGAATGTAAAAAATCTAAATTAAAAAATCGAACTTAAAATAATTCTAAATTTAAAATCTAAATTAAAAGAATCTAAACTAAAAATTTGAATTAAAAAAAAATTCTCTCTAGACCAGATTCGAGTAAAACAAAATAAAAGTGAATAGATTAAAAAGTGGGTCCACAGTCCATATAGTTTGGGGCGTGTTGTACAAGAAACAACAAGAACCATACCTTTAATAACATATAAGCTAAAAAGTGGATAAAGAGATTCATTTGATCTAAAAATTCTATTTTGCAAGTTTATGGTTGCATACAAAAGGAAAAGGTAATTATTTCCACTAACCCTAGTAGCCAATATAATTTTGTTAATATTGCTTTGGCTAAAAGGTTACTAGTTCAAGCAACAAAAATTAAGGACATATAGATTAAGTGTAAGAATGTTTAAATTTTTGAATATTTGAAGATCACCATTGACAAATATGTTTTACATGCAAATTTTTATGCTATTGAGATGGATAATGTGGATATTGTTCTTGGTTATCCTTGGTTAGATTCTTGAGGTATTGTTAATATTAATGTGAAAAAGAAGTTCATTAAGTTATAGTATAGGAAAAATAAGATAACACTATAGGATATTTCTCATCTTAAGGAGCAAGGATCCAACAATAAGCAAGAAGTAGTTAGGGCAAGAGAATGAGTTAAGGAACCAATAAAAAAATCAAAAGTTGAGTCAATAACAAAGGGAGCAAAAAAATTCATGTAAGAAGAAACAACAAAGTCTAAGTAATCCTTATTATAAGATCATAGGGATGCACCAAAATAAGGGAATATGAGACATGAGCATGCGAATGAATTTAAAATATAGGAACAAAATATTAAATAATTAAAGGAAGTATAATGTTGGGTTAAGGTTGCAGTATATCACCACCCACATCATCATAAGTGAAAATAATATTGGAGGTATGGATTGGGATTTCATTATTATTATGGACCTATATGAAGTAAAAATGCATCATGTATGATAGTGTTTGGAAGAAAAAGCGTAGTAAATATGGATTTTAAACTAGTACAACAACATCATGGAACAATAGAACCAATCATTTAAAATATCAAAGTAGAGTGGCAAAAGCATGGAGCCAATCGGATAGCTATGGTTATTCAAATGATACAATAACATCTTGGCATCATTGAAGACCACCACCAATCAAGATTTCACTTTGATATATGGTTGATTAATATTGATACCAATTGTCAATATTTCTTAGAAGATCATATTATTTATTTTCTTCTCATATTTTGAGAACAAAACATTTGTATGTAGGATAGAATTCTATGGTACCAAAGTATAGGTATATGGAGATATCATATTATATTATATATTTGTATTATGAATATTTGGAATGGGCCACACATAATCCAAGGTTGATTATATTATGATAATGAGTTGGATAAGGGTTTAGGAGTTAGTTGCCCAAATTAGCATTAGAATATGGGTATATACAGAGGGGATATTATAATTGTAAGGATCATCATTCATACGAAGTATTATCTTATAATAATCTTTTCCTATAGAATGACATCTCATCTTGGGAGATTTTATGGAGTTATCCCTTCCTTAATGATTATTGATGTTTTTACTATTATCAATATCTATGTATTTTTATGTGGTTTATATTTGTGGAGTAATATTTTTAAATGATTTGATATTTTTGTATATTGATGAATGATTTATATTTATAAAAAATAAAGTTTCATAATAAGAAAGGAAAAATAAAGAAGTAAAATGATATAATGCTTTTAGATCTTTCATATATAAGACACACTTTAAATATCCATGATATCCTTTTCTTTGTAGATTCTTGCCTATAAAAGTTTTACTTTTGACTGCTAACTAAAATAATATCGAGGTCTTAAGGAGGGCCTCCAATAACACCTCTAACACCTCAGATTTACCTTGGTCTTTTGATTATGTCTTTTGCTGATATTCTTGGATACAATATGCCTCTTTATTTTAGTTGCCTACCAAAGTAATTCCTATTTTTTGCTCTATATAAACTCTTTTCACTTCTTCAATTTGGTGACTAATTGTCACTCTTGGTGTTCCATCCCCTCGATTGAAGTATCCTTCTTTTTTATTCTTGTTTTATCTAAGACTTGACTTATAGTGGTCTCTACCTACAATTTCTTATTTCCTCTTCATTACCAACCTTGGTATATTCTCCTTTGATGTTTGAATATATCATGCTAATTTGTATTCCTTTATCCCCAGTCTATCTAGTTCTTATTATTTTTTGTTCTTCCTCATGTCAAAATTTGAGAACTGACTATTCTTTTCTTTGATTACCCATTTAAAAGGTACTTGACTGGTCTATTTTCTCATCTCTTGGGTATTCCTTAATAATATTTACATGGATTATTCTATTTTATCACACTAAAATGCTAGATGACCTACTTCAAAAAAATTTCTACAATGAAAAGGAAGCTTTTCATAATCTACCTCTTGGAAGTTTGTGCCTTCCTTTGACTTTAGGGTGAGATTTTGGGGTAGTAGGTTGCTTATGTCTAACCTAACACAAATTCTTGCATAGATCTATTTGGATTGTTGTTCCATGTTGGATTCATAATTTATGAAGTCTCCCATGGAGTTTCCAATGCACCTTAGTGCTCCCAGGCTCCAATATTTGATAGGTAATCCATACAATCTAACCAAATGGGGATAATACCTACTTTTTCTTTATGATGTTTGTATGTTTGATTATATAATAAATGATAAAATTTTAATATGAGAGATACATACTAAATTTTAGAGTTTATATTATTGACCATATGTGCAATAGACTATAATATCCTAGTGATAGATGGGTTTGACTATGTGGCCACAATGCCCCAAGTTGAGTTTCATAGGGTTCAATTGACAACATTTGTTAAGAGGTGGAATTCAAAGACAAATACCTTTTATATTTTTATGAGGGATATGATCATTAATTTAGATGAAATATGGTAGATATTGGATATCGATACATGGTTCCATATTAAGGACCAACTAGTCATAGTAGAGGTGCTTGGAGAGATTGACTTGGAACCCATATTTTTAGTGGTATAGTCCAACATTAACATCAATGTTGTATATGTAAGAGGGTTCTTGGAAGACTGGAACATCTATGGAATTAATTGTATTATTATTTAAAATTAACAAGAGGATTTTCTCGTGGAACTAGGAGAGACAATGGCTAACATGATCAACCACTAGGTAGTTTTTTCTTGGGACCAAAAAATGTATGATGAGATTCATTGAGTAGCCTATAGGAGAGGAAGAATATATTTTATATTTCTAGTAATTAGAGCACACAACTATATCCTAACCATTAAGGTTACCAAGGGACATTACGATCAAGTGATCCCCTATGATTACAAATGGGTGCACTCATTGGAGGCTAGATACATGCATCCCTATAGGGAAGCTTGTGGTAGGATTAACAACATATTGATAATCTAAGGCATCATGATATTATTTTTTACCTATATATAGAGAACCTATGTTAGGATGGGGATGCCTATAAACTTGCTAGGATTATAAGAAGGTGATTAGTTTTCATCCCACATAAATTATTCCACTATGAGCTCATGGTTTGATAGATGGACCAGTCCAAGATGATCATCGAAATGTTGTATGGTACTAATGTTAGGAATCATTACATCATAGACCATGTGACAATGAGAGTGATATGACCACCCATCATAAGGACTTTGCAAGATCTAAAGGTTAAGGATAGTTGCAAGATTAGTTAGTGGTTTGTTATGCCAAAATTGGTAATTCTATGTATTTAAATATCTACCATTCCATAATGCAAATCATAAAATAAATTTTTAACAAGTGGTGTTAAATAAAATAGAAGGAAGAGGCATCTCTCCTACTCCTCCTCAATATTTGACATATAGAAGCCTCAAAAAGAGATCTCTATTAAAATAAAAGAATTTCAAGAAAAAAAAACCCTACCATGGAACAACACTTTATCAATTTTAGTCTTAGGGTACAAGTACCCCACTAAGGACCATATCCCTATTAATAAGAGTCTTAGTATAGATCATAGTAGAAGAAGCAATCTTAGGATAAGAAATCTTACCAAAGATAAGCTTAAGTTAAGTTTTATGCCATACAAATTTGCAAACATAATATTGAAGGTGATCAAGGCATTAGGAAAAAACATCACCAAGTAGAAGAAAGATACTAAGCAAAAGAGGTGCACCTAAGGTTACAAAGAAAAACTAGTGGCCAAAGAAGCCCTCAACACAATGTACACATTCATTTATTTTTGGTTCCAAAAAGAGAGCAAAAATTAATCACCATGAGGTACACATAGATAAGGTGTACATAGGCTCAATCCAATAAAGCACACAGGCGCAAAAGCAACATTTTATATACCAAAATAGAAAACTTCCAATATCAATCCAACTCTTGGGAATTCATTTTTCCAACCATTTGTAGAATATAGACCAAAACTTCTATATAACAAGCACTTAATAGGGGAATTCAATAATAATAAGTTTGGATGATAAAACTCCTTTAAATTAAGATGTCTCTAATAAAACAAAAAAGAAAAATATTGCATCATTTTAGTTGGGGATCGATCAAATTTCATAAGCATCAATGTTCTCACCAAGTTCAAGGAAGATCTTGCTCCTTTATTTGCAAATGCCATTGAATTCCTTGAATAGAAATAGACAAATAATTTCTAAAGGTCCTATCAAGAAGAAATATTGTGGAAGATTCAGGAGCCTTTAACTAGATATTTCGTGTGAGCACTTACAAACATATAAGTCTTTGATGTATTTAGAAATGTTTTTCTACGAACATAGATCTTATAGGTTTGCAAACACATTTTTTCCAATGGATTTCTTTAGGTTTTTTATTTGAAAGAGACTAATTTAGACTAAGGAGTTGTCAATATTGATAAGAATAAAATAATTTAAAATTAGCAAAAATTATTTTGAGGATCAAATAACTTTAAAATTCATGATGTTGAAATAATTTCCTTGGAAGGATTTTCGAAGAGAAAAGAACAACCAACTAGGTATTGACAAGTGGACACCTTATATTTGATAAATTTAGCATTCAATGTCTATGATTCTTACCAAAGCAACACTCATCCTCTTGTGATTATGGCATGAATGACTATGAACTCAGAATAGCAATGCAAACAAGTTGGTCATTGACCACATTACAATCAAGAAATACATTACAGATCCTAAACTTGGAAACCATGATGAAGAACATATAATTGTAGAAAAGAAGACTAGTCCCAAACTTGGGAACCACATTAAAGAACATACAATTGCAAAAAAGAAGACTTGACTTGCAAAAAGGTATATCACTTGTCCCGTATCAATTGTGGGTAGGCTTATTATATCCTATAATAGAAAGCTCACTCCTTTTGGTTGGTGAAAATAAAAAGGATAAGAATCATATAGATTTTTAAAAAGAATCAGAATATTCCTTAGAGGAAGATTTTTCCCTCTGTTTATTTTTCTCGATGAGACTATTTTATCGTAATTCAAGATATCAATTAAATCATTATTATAGGCTTATATATACTTGTTGAAAAAAATTGAGGCTAATTTAGTGAGAAAAAACTTCAAGTTTGGTAAAAATTTGATATTTCTAATGGAGCATTGAAGTTATTGTTGCCTGATTCCCAACTATTGAGGGAGAATAACTATGCTACCTTGTAGACCAAAATTAGGACACAACTCAAGTTTTAAGAAGCATGGTAAGTTGTATATGGAACAATTACTTGTCCAAATATATGAGGAGAAGTGATACAAAACACACAAGATATAATACTACCTCAATAATTTCTCTCCATTTCATTGATCAAATCTTGAATTTATAGGCTAGGAAGTCTTTACCAAAAAACTAGAGAAACAAAAACCATAGATGGTTTTACAAAAGGTTTCAGCTCTGACAATAAAAAATTTGCATACTAACAACACTACAAAAGATAAAATCTATGGAGAATAATTAAAAATTTAATTAATTAAAAATTGATTAATTAAATTTAGTTAAACCTAAGTTTAATTAATCCCTATCATTCCTCCCAACCACAAAAGCATTGGACTCCAATGCATACAAAAGGATATGAATATGATATTGAATGTAAAATCTAGAAAGAACCCAAGTAGGCCAAATGAATCTCCACAATAATGAGCACCCATATAGATGCAAGGGCTCTCTCCAAGCTGAACATGATGTTGGTGCATGGATGGTGGTTATTGAAGAATGAGAGGATATATATATATATATATATATATATATATATATATATATATTGGAGCTAAACATATTTCAAGGTGGAAGAGGAAGGACGATGAAAGGTGTGAACAAAATTTAAAAATAGAGATAGAGCAAGAGGATAAGGAGGAGTAGGAACAACATGAGAAAAAATAGGAGTAAGAGCAATAGAAGAAACAATAGGAGTAGGAGAAATAGGAGCAGGAATATGTTCTGTTGTGGAGTTTTCCTGCTTACCTCTTAAAGCTTTGTCACGTCATAGGAAACTCAAGGAATCACAACCAATATTATGGATTCTGGCTGATCCACCTCTTTAACCTAGGAATATATTACTTTGAAGGCTCTAGACAGACTAGGTTGGGTAAGGAAACCCCAAGTGGTGGGTTCATCTATTCTATTTCAATGGTGCAAATACCCACTTATACCAAAAAAAATGATTTTTCATTATTTAGATATTAGTGATCAAACCAAACGATAATGGAACATAACAAGATTAGACCAGGTGCCTTATCCATTGGGTAGTCATAGTAGGTTAATATTTATGACCAGAGTAGAAAAAGAGAGGGAAACTAGTTCATTTTAATTCATTCGAATAATGTAATGCAAGAAAACAATTAAACTAGTGAAAATAAAACATCATCCATATGTTTTGATTGCAATAACACATAAATAAGCATAAAATAGACCATAAACATAGAATATGTCAAGGAAAGAGTTGGAAATTTCATTTATATGAGAACTTTTTACATATGGAAATATCAGAAGAATGCTTGATCCTTATATGTCATTGCATTATAATAAACCCCTAATTTGAATATTCATAACAAGGGATGATCTCCCTCCATCCTGATTACAGCGACATAAGGGTCTCCAACTCTGGTGCGTTCCATAGGAAATGATCTCGATGAACAACGCTCTTTGGCAATCCTTGAAAATGGTAGAAGGAAGGGCAGTAAGAGATATATACAAAGAACACAAAGAAAATATGACTAAGATACTAAACAAGACTTATACCTGGGCTTTTATCTCTCAAAGGTTTGATGAAAAATATTTGTTGTAGTAGTTTCCTTCTTATAGTTCAGGCTCACCTAAACGATGTAACTACCTGCTCTAGCTGGATTAATCATGTTGTCCTCAAGAACTAGATGTAATAAAAAATGGGCATGTAGGCCATGCCTTTGGTTCATGCAGGTGGCGACTATGCATCTCCTCCTATACTACCCTGGGGAAATGGTTGTGCATATCCTAGTGCATGTGTCTTGGGCAAACTGGGCCCCACTCCTGCTCTAAGATTTTTAATGGCCTGATCAATAAAATCCCATGCCTCATCATGAAAATTTAAGGAGAACAAAAACAAATTTAGGTCCTGTATAGCTTTTTTGACACGGTCTCTCACCCATTGGATAGTGTTTTCAGTGAAGACCCATAGGCGGTCTACCATCTGCACCAAGGCTGTAAATTGCTTTGATAATTTACTGCCAGATTCCAAGTCAAAGTCTTGGATCTTTTGAAACATGAGGTCCTTGATATTTGGGGCCTACATGAACTCACTCAATTTAAAACCACAATCTTCCAACTCTTCTTTAACCTCCTACTCGATGTCTGCCATCTCTTGGTTCTATTTGAGCCAAATTGGTCTATTTTGTAAAAATATGAAGACCTTGGCAAACTCCTTGGCAAAGAAATAGTGTGAATCATCTAATAGAGTGGCTATCATCCCAACGATTGGTATGTAGTCTTCCTTAAATATCTGGTAGATAGGGGATATGGCATTTACCCTATGCTCTCCTTGCTATAGTCAATATCACAAGAGGCTAACAATATGTCTAGTGGTGTAAATATCTATGAAGAGGAACTCCATTTCTCCCATATTTTAATCTTTTTTATCTTTCATTTCTTGTTTGATTTCATCCGTTTACCCAAACTGGATGCTGACTTGCATAGTAGAAGGAGAGGGTATCTTCAATTTATCAACTTCACTTTGAAGCTATTTCACCTTAAGTTGTATCTTCCCTACTTTTGTAGCCTTAGCCTTACACTCTTCTAACTCTTTTTAAACTACTTCTACCACCTATGCTTGGGAATACAGCTATGATTTCATCATGTCCATAGGTGCAGCTACAAACCTTATGACACCCTTGCTTACGTCAATGGTGGCTTATGTCATTTTGGGTGGCAATGGGATCTCAAAGGTGCTAGTAGATACCTCAACTGCCTCCTACCCAGCTATCCTTCGAGGCTTGATTATCCCCTTACTAGGATACATTTGCTCCTCCATATCATGTATTTGATCTTCCTCATAAACATTGAATTGGAAGGTATCTCTAACTCTTGTCAATGTAAGACTCTCAATTCCCTATGTCGAAGACTCAGTTTGGGATTTATTCCTGGTAGGTGATGGGTGGGACTTTTCTCTTGCACCTCGTAGTCCTTGAGTATGTTAGACAAACCCCCAAATTCTATTATTTTCTTCATCACTCTAGAGGGGGTGACATTCTTCTTGATTAACCACTAAGGTGGTAGAATATAATTAGGGTTGACCTCTTGCCAACTGGGTGTATTCTAATAGGCACATCAACGTCAAAGCTATCGACACGATACTTTTTGGTTGTTGATATGGACTAGGGACTAACTCTTTCTCTTTTGAGGTGGTAGTGGGAGAGCTAGAATAATAAGAGATATTTACATATTTTGTGTTGTGCCTTGTCTATAAATTTCATCATGACATCAAATAATTCAATGTCCTACTAGAAAAATTGGAAGGTGGGGTCCTCAAATAGTTTAGGGGAGCAGTTGGGACCAGTGGGACCACCTTATCCACCAATAGCCCTCAATGAAACCTCAATTGGGGGCTATAATAACCAACTATTTCTAGCCTACTATACGACCTATCCTTCATCTTCCAAACCAGATCCAATGACTAGTTATTTTTGAAAGACTTGCATTTCATCTTCAAAATTATCTTTATAGTGAGTGACTTGCAGAAGGGCGATATTACCAATAAATTTTTTACTATGATGGTCATCTGGATCATTGGCCCCCCAAGTAATTTCTAGGAAACAATATGTATCCATGTTCCACATGGCCTGCAGCATGGAAAAATGCTCGAGGTATGTGTAGGGACCCATCGAGCAAGATATGGGAAGCCATGGCACGGATCCTTTCTTCCTAAGGTACCTAATTTTAACTTCCTTGGCTATTTGCTGAGTAATCTCCTATATAGCAATTAAGGCTGGGCAGTGCACCGGGAGTGCCTTCAGAGGCAGTTTTGAACCATAGATCCTGATGTAGGAGAAATACTCTACGTAGAAGAAATATCCTACTTGTTCTTGTCGTAGGAAGTTCCTTACCCCAACCCCAATTCTATCTAGTTCTTTGCAAAACAATTAGAGGTGGACCATGGGGAGGACCTTCTCAAAGAATATTTTATAGCTGGAGCATCCCTCATGGATGCATAGTAGTTGGTCTTGCATAGTAGGAGCAGTAACCCCTCCCATTTGAGCCACCAAGGATTTGTCCAATTGCATAGTGAACAAATGGGTCAAGAATTAATAATACGAGAAAGGACGTATTTCCTCCTTATCAACCAATATGGCCTTTTGTAATTTCTATAATTCTTGGTCAATGTTATCACTCATAACATTTTCCCACAAATAGGGAGGGTTATATCTATTCTGTTGCACTATAGGATTAGAAGCATGACCTCCTTTGTAATCAGCTATAAATTTTTAATGCCCAATGCCAAGTTGATCATGTCTATGTAATATTGCACCCAGGGTCGAAGTAGAAATTTCTTGATAGGCAATCACGACGGTCTGCATTTCCCCCTCTTCAAGAGTGTCTCTAGGAATGTAGTGTTTAGCATGTAATTGGCCTAGAGAGCCAATGTATTGAAGTCCACCACCCGATATGTTATATCAAGGCCAAATACCCTCCTGATACTATATGCTATCAACCTGGCCATCGGTTTATTTGTGTAGTCACAAATGATCTAGTTCTTGGGATCGTAGACTACTACGATCCAGGCCAAAAGGTCAAAATACTAGTAAACTCTCAGGCAAGTCAACCAGCCAAAATTGGTGGTCTATTGTTGCACACTAGGGGAGGTTCAGTGTTGTCTATGTGCACCCTCATGTAGATACTTTAGAGCAATGTAGGGTGGCACTGGTTATCCTCTTCAATGGGATCGAAAGCATATATGGTCACTCCCTCGAACTCATTTTGTTGCTCAGTAGTAATATCCCTATTGGTATTTGGTAATTTTTCTAGGGCCTTAGGGTATTGTGCTCTCCCAATTCTCCTCGTCACTGGCCATGCCCTAATAATTTTGGTAATTCTCTATTTAAAAATTGACACCTCTATCGTGGTCAAGCTAGTGGAAGCCATGGGAAGGATTCGTGAAAAATAGCAAATGTTTTTTCTCTTCTCTTCTATGCTTGACCTCGTCAAAAATAGTACTTCATGTATGAATATCATGAGGAGTCCACCACCCTCTAATTAAAGCATATGCATTAAATTTTGGTAGGTAGGGACCATGCACTTTTCCATCCAATGAGGTAAGCTGATTGGTTGGGCGTGCCACATCACCTATGCTTTTGGTAGCACATCATACCTGTAGAATGGAATTGCGACTGGGAGGCAACTTGTGGGATACATGGTGGTCTTAGGTTGGTCAGGATGGGGTGCACTTGAGTGAAGCGTGCATGATGTCTATGCCATATTAATTTCTTATGCACCATTATGGAATGGGAGCGCACGACCCTCAAGGCAATAACATGAATTTATGCTCTCAATTACTCTTTGTGTGTCCCAAGGGAGTGGGGCACACGGGACCCAATGGGGCACACAAGTTATGCACCCTCAAGACTTTCATGCACTGCTCAGTGGAGTGCACAAACTTGGATGTGGGTGCACAGCTTGTGCACTCAACTAGACCTTTGCACGCTTCAAGGAAGTGGAGCACGCAGGCTCTATTTGGCGTGCACAAGCTTGTGCACCCTAGGGGATGTTGTGTGCTCTACCAAGAAGTGGAGCACTCCAACTAGGAAGGGAGCACATGGATTGTGTTCTCAAAAGGTTTTTTGTGCACTCCTCACATGACTTGGTGTGTTCCACTAAAGAGTGGAGTGTGTGGGGCAAAAGCAAATGTTCAAGGGTGCACGCTCATAGGGACTTCATGTGCTCCAACTTAATGGAGCGCATGGGGCTGATTTGGGCCACACAACTTCATGCACCCCCTAAGGACTTTGCATGCTTAACCTCCCCATGGAGTGCACAGACTCAGTGCAGGGTGCATGGCTCATGCACCCCTTAGAGGATTTGTGCATCCCATTTCCTAATGGGGTGCACAGGCTAGGAATGGGCACATGGCTTAGTGCACCCGATGTGGTCTTTGTGTGCTCCACTAATGGAGCATGTAGGCCTAGCTTGGGGTACATGATTAATGTGCCCAAGGTATTTTTTAGCATGCTCCACTAATAATGAAGCGTGTGAGGCTAAGTAAGGGTGCACCACCTTATGTGCCCTTAAGGAAGGGGGACTTAGACTCTCAAAAAGATAAACTACCCTTTTGAAGTCAACATCGGCTCTGACTTGGACAAGGGTGGATGGAAGACAGACCTGAGAACCCTAGACTCTCTGAGTGGGCCGAAAACTGACTTACATACACACACTTGCTTTCTTTTTTTGATGCCTCACCCAATAGGACCAAAGGACTTCAAGTGTTGCCCATTAACTAGTATAGGCATTTCTTCTCCTTCCATGTCCTTTAACTTGTAAGTGTGTTGACTGACTATTTTAGTAATTTGATTAGGCCCTGGCCACTTAGGCTCAAATTTATCCTTCTCCTTGATTTTGTCATTATTTGGGTCCCATTATAGCACCACTTCACCCATAGCAAAATTTTAACCTTTGGCTTTCTTATTAAATAATTCTACTATCTTTTTTTTTTGATTGATCATCCTTGCAACAATTTCCTTCTTGTCTTCTTCCAATTGCACCAGTTGGTACATCCTTCTTTGCAAATCATCTGGTATTTCATGATCTTGCAATAATAAGGAGAGGGTTGCTCTTTTTAGTTGAGGTGGCAGCAGAGCCTTTTCTCCATAAACCAACTCATATGGTAATTTACTTAGTACCTCTTTTTACTGATAGCCTATCTGCCCACAAGGCATACTTAAGCTCACTATCCCATCCTCTTTTGTTCTTCCCTAATGACCTCTTAATCCTGGTAATGATATTCTTGTTGGAGGATTCGGCTAGCCCATTGCCTTGAGGGTAATAATTGGTAGAGTGGGCCAGCTCAATACTGTATTTAGTACAGGAGTCAACCATCTCATAGGAAGTAAAATACTTGGCATTATTTGTTACCAACTTTTTGGGTGCTCCAAATCTAGTTAATATATTTTCCTCCAATAAATGAATAATTGTTGCCATTGTGGATCTCCTGTGAGGGGCTGCTTCAACCCATTTGGTTAGATAGTATATGGTAGTGACAATCCATTTATGTCCTTAATAATTGGGGTTGATTTCCCCAATTAAGTCTATCTGCCACTGGGAAAAAGGAGTTTCAATAATTACTAGTTGTAGTGGCATGGCAAACAGGTTTTTCTTGCCAGTGAAAACTTGATAGCAATAGCAAATCCTAACTGATTGATATACATCCTTGAATATGGATGGCCAATAATATCCTACCCTCATGATTTGATTAGCTATTTCTTTTGGAGCAAAATGGCAACCACAGAACCTCGTATGAAATTATTTAATGATCCTAGGGGATTCCTTCTTAGTTACACATAGCAGTAACACTCCATTGGGGTACCTCCAATACATTTGATTACCTTGGAGGATTAGTTATCAAGTTTGAGTTCGTGTTCGAGTTCAATACTCTTGAAGATCGAAATAAATTTGACATGTTCAAAAATTTAAAATAAAATTCGACATAAAATTTGATATATTATAAATGTATTGTTTTTTTTAATAAGATGCAAAGCAATGTGCCAAGAGGCCATCGATGTGGTATCAATTTATAGGCACACATGTAATTCTGGTCACAACCATAACCAACATCTAATTAATATCATTTGGCTAGTTACAGAACCCAATTAATTTAATTTGTTCCTCTATCAATCAAATTACCCGAAGTTATATTCATTTAATAATTTACTCAGAAAATATCGGTATAAATTTGAGATTATATGTTTCTTTACTAATTGTGGCATTTACTGTGTGGGTTTGTGCCAATGATAATCCTTTCAAACCTAGGTGATTTACATGCTTGAAGTTTGGAAGTTTGGTGTCACTAGATTTGTGGACCAAATTTGTCACCTTAATCTTATTTTATTTTTAAAAGGTAATAATGGTTTAGTTTTGGGTATTTAAACTACCAATACATAAATCAAGGTAAACTTGTTTAATTTTTTTAATTAATATTAAATATTATTTATACATAAGGTTGTGGACTTTTTTACAAGACTATTCTAGATCATTTGCACTTTTTAAAGTCTACAACAACAAATGTGACCTACGATATATGAAATACACCGTTTGACCCACTGCAATTTGGTTTTAAATACAAATTCTCATTCATGCCAGACACAAACAAATTAAGATGCTCCACACCACACTTTGAGCAATGGTTCATGACATGCTCCACACCACACCATGATAGTTTACACTACCTTGCAACTTCAAACATCCACCATTAAAATAATTTTAAAAATGAACAGGTCTACATGTACATACCTATGTTCAGAATAGTTCAGAATAAATAAATAAATCGACTTACCCTGTGCCAATGCTAAACTGAAGATGGCTGCATGTAGAACCAAAAAAAGGAGAATTCATAAATATCAAACCCATTTTCTACCAATTATTTTTCCATGCCAAATTTAAGGTTAATTCATCAAATTTATTCACCAGGGTTTTAAATTTGACGAATTTTGAATTTTATCTCTAAAATTTGACGAATTTGATAACTAATCTTGGAGGTGGTACTTTTTAGCCTACTTCTTGATACTCCTCATTCTGCTAGTAGTTTTTCCAGGTAGGAAGGACAAATTATTCAAATAAAATAGTATATCTTTGTACCATTTAGACTTCTCATGCTAAGGCTATTCATCGTGTTGTTCTCTTTGCACTAATACAACATTATTAATATCCGCTTCTCTATAAACCATATATTTTGCTAACCCTTGGCCTTTAATGATTTTGATTGCTTTAAACTCCACATTATACTGTAATATTTTTACCATCCATATTGCTAAACTACTTGTGGGCGGGTGAGGACATCCTTAATGGCAATGTAGGGGATACATGGAATAACTTTACTGGACCTAAAAATAATTTTGAAATGTTCTCAAGCTTGAATGAGAGCAAAGGCTTGCTTTTCAATTAGTTTAAATCTCATTTGGACGCCTTTCATTCCTAAACTCATAAAAGCTATTGGCCTCCCATTTCCCTCTTCATATTTCTGAGACAGTGTAGTTGCTATAGTATGTTCTGAGGCAAAAGAATATAGGTTGAAATTCTTTGAATGGTCTGGGTAAGTCAAGATAGGCGTAGTGGTAATAGCTTTCTTAATATACTGAAATGCCTTGATATTACCTTCATCCCACGTTATTTTTGTATTTTTTTAACCGTCATTAATAGGCTTAGCGATCTTAGCAAAATTTAGGACAAAACTTCTGACAAAATTTATTTTGCCAAAGAAAGACCTGAATCCTTTGAGGCTCTTGGGGGACGATATTATGGCAATGGCCTTTGTTCTTTTTGGATAAATACAATTCCATACTTTGAGACTATAAGTCCCAATAGTTTACCATGGGTGGATCCAAAAAGACACTTCTTAGGATTTAATGAAATCCCATATTCCTTACACCTTTGAAAAACTTGAGACAGATGGAAAAAGTGGTATGCAGGGTCTTTGGAAAAGACTGTAATATCATCCAGATATACCACCACAATCTTGAATATCAGTCCTTTGAAGGCAAAATCCAGAGCCCTCTAAAAATTGGCTCCAAAATTCATCAACCCAAATGGAATTATCAAATTTTCAAAAGTTCCCGATGGTGTAGTGAATGAGGTTTTGAATCGATCTTCAGGTTGACCAAAATCTGATTGTACCTTGAAAAACCATCTAGTAGAGATATTCTAGAAGATCCCACTACCGCTTGCAATAGTTGTTCCATATTGGGGAGGGGATAATTATCCTTGAGGGATATCTTGTTTAAATTTCTAAAATCCACACACAGCCTGATCTCCCCATTCTTCTTTCTAACAGGCACCAAGTTTGCTATCCAAGAAGAGAATCTCACCTTTTTAATGATCTTTGCATTGAGCAAATTTTGGACCTCCTTTTGCATGATAGGATGCAGAGTGGGATTAAACTTTCTTTGCTTCTTCCTAAAAGGCTTGGCATCCTCCTTCAGGGGAATAATATGGGTTATCACCTCAGTGTTAAATGTTCTCAAATCCTCATAGCTCCAAGCAAAATTGTCCCTATTTTTTCTCAGATATTGGATATACTATTTCTTCTCTTTTTTTGGTAGTCCTTTGTCAATACTGACCATCTTTGGATCCCCTGCTATCCCAATATTAACCTCTTCACCTTCTGATTCATGGGGTGCAGTTCTATGTGCCTTATCAAAATCATCAAAGAGAGACTCCAAGGACACTAGCCCCTTGGGGATTTTATTAGTTTTAAGTTGTATTACTTCAGTGGGGGTTCCTATAACATGTAGTTTTTCTTCATCTTCCTCATCATAAATCACCCTAGAAAACTAGTTTTTTACTATCATAAAATCTTTGATATCAGCATCGTCTTGGAAAACTTGCAGTAGAAAACATTGTCAAGGACAGAGGGATGATACACATATATAGTTGGAAACCTATCCATGTATTTTTTATCAATTTCAAGTCTATCTATTCTAGAATCATTCATAGCTAGCATAATGGCAACATGTTTTTTCTCCTTGGGTATGTGTGATATGTTAAAGACCAGGAACTTGTCAATATCATCTAAGACATCATGCTTGTATTGATTTAACCTAGGGTGCTTGGTCTGGTAACTTCATTTAATTTACTATATTATTAACTTGAAATCCCCATAGACAGTAAGGTAGTTAATACCTAGCTCCTTATATTTTCTCAATCCTAGTAGTAGTGCTTCATATTCTGCCACATTATTGGTGTAGGGGAACTCTAATTGATAAGGCACACTTAGGTAATTGCCCTTTATATCAATTAAATTTATCCCTGCTCCTACCCTAGTTTGTGACTTAGCTCCATAAAATGTCATTGTCCACATTTCTATGGTGAGGACCCTATCCGACTCAGCATCTACAACTACTTTGATTTTAGGATCTAACCCCTCTACATTAGGTACTTTGAGAAATGGGGTATGCCAAATGGAATAAACATTTAATTCCTTCTCTTATATTGAAATGACCAGATTAACTATGGTTTTTTCAGGCTTCATAAGTTCAACTGATCACTTGTTAAAGGGTTCTCTCCTAAGGGTTACCTATTATTTTTTTGACAGAGGGATTGTGGTATATGACCAGTCCAACTGGATTGACCCACCTAACTGTTCTTCCCAATGTCTAGATAGAATTAGGGAAAATAATGGGTCAACATCAACTACTGCTACATCCATCACAATCCCCTTATTTGGATATTGATCTAGGAAGACCAAGAGGCCCGTTATTATCCCCACACACGACATTTTTCTGTTGTCCATGATATAAATTAGAGGGGAATATTTGGTACATATCATCCCCAACTGATAAGCCACTTACTTTGGCATGACATTATGAGATGCCCCACTATCAAGCATACAATTGTGTATCACATAGCGATCACCATACCCAGATGTATATCGAAGGGAGATGTAGAATTGCCTTACTGAAGTAGGAGTTCTGCTTGAAGAATTTGGAGTTGATGCTGCTAAGACATGGATTTCCCCTTGGTAAATCAACCCAAAGGCTCTGCAAATCTATTCCCTATACTTAGGGATAGTCATCAGCTCCCCAAAGGTTATGTTGATCTTTTTCTTGGCCAATTCTAAACCTACATCAAATTCTGATTTTATGTATTCTAACCCATTATTGATAGGTTTAGACCTCTGGGGAGGGGGAGGCTGGTAGTCATCATTGTTTTTCTTTGTATTAGCTTGCTCCTTTTCCTCAACTAGACTCTTCTTATCAGGTTTTTTAGGGATGGTCCTATTACGAAGCCTAGTGGTATGGACTCTTTCTAATGTCTCAACCTCTTCAACTGTTGGGGTCAATTTGCCTTGACTTATCTTATCAAAGCGATTATTCTAATGTCTTTTGAATATTTTTACGTCATCAAGGGTAAATGTCATAGGCCAGTTATCAAAACTGGTAGGTTGAGTGAATTCTTCCAGAATCAATGGGGTATCAATAGTTTCTTCCTATATCCCATAGGTATTTATCCTAATATCATCCTCTTATTCTTCTTCAAGGTTAACACCTAAATTGAGACCATGATATACACCACAATCAGTGGGGTTATGGGAAGCATCACATGCAGGACAAAATAAAGTAAATTTAGATGCTATATTAACCGAATCCATGGGGTTTGGGAAAACATCCTGGTCTTTTTAGATCTCTTTTCTTTTCCAATTATTGTTCAAACTCCTACCTCCCTCATTATTCAAGGAGGTCTACTCTCATTCTGGTGCTGAGAATATTCTCCACCATATTTTTTTTCCCTTTCAATTTTGGATAGTCGATTATTCATGGAAAAGAACATTTCTATCATTTGTGATGATAGCTTCTCAATGGGGTTAGGTTCTGATTTTTTTTAAATGCCAAACCTCACTTTCTTAGTCCTTATTTTAGGCTAGCTAGGGCTAGGGTCTACTGATGTAGGCTTCATTTTCCCACTGTCTATCATGTCTCTTTCTATCATAGTGGTCCTCTTCATACAAGGTATCAATGGTGAGTGTGGATTGCTATCTTAGTTCATAATTGAAATCACCAGGGAAGGCATTTTTATAAAAGCAAATGGATTGGTGATCATTGGTCCTTAAAGCTACGGGGATTCAGTTTCTCAGTTTGGTAAATCATCTATTGAATTCATCCACCATTTTACTATCCCTCTTCTTCATTATGGCCAGTTTAGTAAACAATGACTGTTCATTTTTTTTCTCCCCATATTTTTTGAGGAAGGCAACTTCTAAATCCTGGAAAGTACCAATAGAGTCTGCTACCAGACTATTAAACCATTCTCTGGTATATTTTTCTAGGGTCTGTAGGAATAATATAAGGATGAAATTTTCATGTTCCACCTCTAGGCTATCCATGGCATATAATAAGTCTTTTACATGGTCCTCCCCAGTCACGACGTTGTCCCCTAGAAACTTAGGTAGGTACTTATGGGCTTTTTGGGGAAGGGGGTTTAAATATTATGGTAATACAAAGGGCCTATACCTATTTAGGCACTAGTTATTCAAAGATGGATTGGACATGAGTATGTTTGGGCCCCTCAGGACAGTGGGTGTAGCAGATGGGACAGTATTGGGAACTTTGAGGAATGAACACAGTACTGCTACTACTCTGATTACTAGAAGGAATAGAAATCAAAGCTTAATTTTTACATTTCTATGTTTTAAAAATTACCTGTGAGTCTGAGAGTTGGGGATAGAGCTCATTGTCACTTTGCCTCATGGTCGCTAGATCAGCTCCTTGCTTTGGATGTGTTAAAACTCACCAAAATAATGTAAAAAGAGTGGGTAAGGTGCTCTCTAGCTAATATTGCTCAGCCCAGAAACCTCACAAGAAAGTAAACATATATGTCATAAGGGGAGTAAAATGACAAAAATATAAGAATAGGTCCTCCCCGAAAATGGCACCAAAAATTGTTGTTGAGTTTTCCTACTTACACCTTAAAGCTTTATCACATCACAGGAAACTCAAGGAATCACAACCATTATTGTGGATTCTGGCTGATCCACCTCTTTAACCTAGGAACAGATTATTTTGAAGCCTCTAGATAGACCAGGTTGGGTAAGGAAACCCCAAGTGGTGGGTTCATCTATTCTATTTCAATGGTGCAAATACCCACTTATACCAGACAAAATGATTTTTTGTTGTTTATATGTTAGTGATCAAACCAAATTATAATGGAACATAACAAGATCAGACCGATGCCTTATCCATTGGGTAGTCGTAGAAGGTTAATATTTATGACCAAAGTAGAAAAAGAGAGGGAAACTAGTTCATTTTAATTCAATAAAATAACATAATGGAATAAAATTATTAAACTAGTGAAAAGAAAGCGTCATACACATTTTTTGATTGCAAGAACACATAAATGAGCATAACATAGACAATAAACACATAAGATGCCAAGGGAAGAGTTGGAATTTTCATTTATATGAGAACTTTTTACATATTGAAAGATCAGCAGAATGCTTGATCCTTATATGACATTGCATTACAATAAACCCTCGGTTTGAATATTCATAACAAGGGGTGATCTCCCTCCATCCTAATTGCAGTGACGTAATGGTCTCCAACTCTAGATCATTCCATAGGAAATGATCTCAGTGAACAACGCTCTTTGGCAATCCCTAAAAATAGTAGAAGGAATGGCAGTAAGAGACATAGAAAGAGAACACAAAGAAAATACGACTAAGACACTGGACAAGACTTATACCTGGGATTTTCTCTCTTAGAGGTTTGATGAAAAATATCTGCTATAGCAGTTTCCTTCTTATAGTGCAGGCTCACCTGAATGATGTAACTGCCTGCTCTAGATAGATTAATCATGTTGTCCTCAAGAACCAGATGTAATAAAAAATGGGCATGTAGCCCACACCTTTAGTTCAAACAAGTGGTGGTTGTGTGTATCCTCCTATAATGCCTTGGGGTTGTGGTTGTGCATCTCTTGGTGCATGTGTCCCTGGAAAACTGGGCCCCACTCCTGCTCTAAGGTTTTGAATGGCCTAGTCGATAAAATCCCATGCCTCATCATGAAAATTTAAGGAGAAAAACAACAAATTTAGGTCATGTATGGCTTTGTTGACCCGATATCTCACCCACTGCACAATATTTTTAGTGAAGACACATAGGCGGTCCACCATCTGCACCAAGGTTGTAAACTGCTTTGATAATTTACCACTAGAGTCCAAGTCAAAGTCTTGGATATTTTGAAACATGAGGTTCTTGATATTGGGGGCCTGCATGAACTCACTCAATTTAAAACCATAGTCCTCCAACTCATCGTTAACTTCCTCCTTGGCATCTGCCACCTCTTGGTTCCATTTGAGCGAATTTGGTCTATTTTATAAAAATATAAAGACCTTGGTAAAATCCTCAAAAAATAAATAGTGAGAATCATCTGATAGGTTGGTTTTCATCCCAACAATTGGCATGTAGTCTTCCTTAAATCTCTGGTAGACAGGGAATATGGCATTTACCCTCTGCTCTCCTTGCTGCAATCGATCTCGCAAGAGGCTAAAAGTATGTATGGTGACAAAAATATCTATGAAGAGGGACTCCA
The DNA here is from genome assembly GCA_028583015.1 of Wollemia nobilis. Classification (NCBI taxonomy): domain Eukaryota; kingdom Viridiplantae; phylum Streptophyta; class Pinopsida; order Araucariales; family Araucariaceae; genus Wollemia; species Wollemia nobilis. Next base: position 5,603,167 of record JAQPPZ010003613.1, on the reverse strand, counting down.
ATTATCCCATATTTTCCTCTATTTTATCTTTCATTTCTTTTTTGAGTTCATCCACCGACCCGAACTGGACATTGGCCTGCACAGTAGGAGCAGGCATCTTCAATTTGTCAACTTCACTTTGAAGTTGTTTCACCTTAAGCTGTAGTTGCCCTACTTCTGTAGCCTTAGCCTTCCACTCTTCTAACTCTTTTTCTACTGCTTCTACCACCTGTGCTTGAAAGCCAGTTGTGATTTCATCATGTCCACAGGTGCATCTATAGCCCTTATGACACCCTTGCTTATGTCGATGGTGGCTTCTATCATGTTGGGTGGCAATGGGATCTCAAAGTTGGTAGTAGATACCTCAACTGCCTCCTACCCAGCTATCCTCCAAGGCCTGATTATCCTCTTACTAGGAGATATTTGGTCCTCCATATCCTGTATTTGATCTTCATCATTGGCAATGAACTAGAAGGTATATCTGACTCTTGTCAACATAAGACTCTCAACACCTTGTGTCGAAGACTCAGTTCAGGATTTCTTCTAGGTAAGTGATGGCATGGGATTTTCTCTTACACCTCGTAGTCCTTGAGTATGTTAGAAAACCCCCTAGATTCTATTATTTTCTTCATCACTTTGGGGGGACTTGGCATTCTTCTTTATTAACCACCAAGGTTGCAGAATATAATGAAGGATGGCCTCCTACCAACTAGGTCTATTCCACTGGGTACATCAATGTCAAAGTTATTGAAACAGAACTTTGTGGCTGCTGATTGGACTGATGACTAACTCTTTCCCTTTTGAGGTGGTAGTGGAAGAGCTGGAAGAAGAAGGAAGCTTTGCCTATTCCTATTGTACCTCATTGATAATTTTCATCATGACCTCAAAGAGGTCAGTGTCCTACTGGAAAACTTGGAAAGTGGGGTCCTCAAATTCTTCAAGGGGAGTAGTTGGGACTGGTGGGACCACCTTATCCACCAATAGCCCCTAGGTTTCATCTTCCAAACTAGATCCAATGACTGGTTATTTTTGAAAGCATTTTGCATTTCATCTTCAAAATTATCTTTACAATGAGTTGCTTGCAGAAGAGAAAGCTTACCAGCAACCTTTTTTCTATGATGGTTGTCTAGATCATTGGCCCTCCAAGTAACTTCTAGGAAATAGTACGTATCCATTTTCCGCATGGCCCATAGCATGGAAAAATGGACCAAGTATGTGTAGGGACCCATCGAGCAAGGGATGGGTAACCATGGAACGGATCCCTTCTTCCTAAGGTACCTAATTTTAACTTCCTTGGCTATTTGCTGAGTAATCTTTAGTATAGCAATTGAGGTTGGTAAGTGCACCAGGAGTGCGTTCGAAGGTAGTTTAAAACCATAGATCCTGATGTAGGAGAAATCCTCTACGTAGAATAAATATCCTTATTATGCTTTTTGCAGGAAGTTCCTTACCCCAGCCCCATTTATGTCTGGTTCTTTACCGCACAATCAAAGGTGGACCACAGGGAGAACCTTCTCAAAGAATATTTTGTAGTTGGAGCATCCCTCCTATATGCATAGTATTTGGTCTTGTAGAGTAGGAGCAGTAACCCCTCCCATTCAAGCCACCAAGGATTTGTCCAATTGCACCATGAACAAGTGGATGAAGAATGAATAATAGGAGAAAGGAGGCATTTCCTCCTTATCATCCAATATGGCCTTATGCAATTTTTGTAATTCTTGGTCGATGTTATCACTGATCATATTTTCCCATAAGTAGAGGGTGGTCCTATTCATTCTATTACACTACAAGATTAGAAACATGATCTCCTTTGTAATTATCTCTAAATTTTTAACGTCCAATACCAAGTTTATCATATCTACATAATCCTACACCCAGGGTCAAAGCAAAAATTTCTTGATAGGGAAGCTCGACAATATGTGTTTCTCCCTCTTTAGGATTGTCTCTAGGAACACTATGTTTAGCATATAATTATCTTGGAGGGCTAATTTGTTGAAGTCCACCACTCGAGACATCGTAGCAAGGCCGAATACCCTCCTAATTCTATATGCTATCAACATGGCCATCGATTGATTTGTGTAGTCACGAATGGTCTAGTTCTTGGGGTCATAGGCTACTACAAGCCAAGCTAGAAGGTCAGAAGACTGGTAAACTCTTGAGCAAGTAAACTAGCCCAAATTGGTGGTCCATTTATTGCACACTAGGGTAGGTTCGAAGATGTCTTTATGCACCCTCATGTACAGACTTCTGAGCAACATAGGGTGGCACTGGTTATCCTCTTCAATGGGATCAAAATTGTAGATGGTCACTCCCTTGACCTCCTTCTACTGCTTAGTAGTAATATCCCTATTGGTATCCGGTAAGCTCACTAGGGCCTTGGGGTCTTGTGCTCTCCCCATTATCCTCATCACCAATCACATCCCGATAATTTTAGTAATTCTCTCTTTAAAAATCGACACCTCTATCGCGATCGAGCTAGTGGAAGCCATGGGAAGGAGTAGTGAAAATAGTGAAGGCTTTTTCTCTTCTCTTCTACACTCAACCTCATTGAAAATAGTACTTCATGCAAGAATAAAATGAGGAGGAGTCCACAACCCTCTAATTAATGCATTGAATTTTGGTAGGTGGGGACCATACTGTAACAACCCAACTATGATGCTATTTATTTTGATTATTTTCTCTTAAAAGACAAGGTACTGCTAATGTCAATGTGGATGTAGGTACAGGTATTGTTTATTTTAAGTAGCTCGGAGCTAGGATATCTTCCTTCAAAACGGGTATTCGGTCCAAGGTGTGGGACCCAAACCGGATACAGGAGAGAGCACCCACCCCCTTGTCCAAGGCAACAGGTTGGAGAACTAGGTAAGTGGGATATGATGTCATGCCTCGTGCACCTTGGTCCATGGGTACATGGAAGCCCACCGTAGAATTTGCATCTGCATTGCATTTTTTCCTAACATGGTTGATTGTATGTTTGTATGATGTTTGTTTTTCTTCAAATTGTCGTTCGCCGCTTGCCGCTATTTTAATATTAAATTATAAAAAAATAATATAATAAATTAAATACATATAATTACACTCATATAAATAAATAACTATATTATAGTGATAATAGAAATAGTAAATAATTTTTTTTTGAATTTACATGGTGGAATCGGTAGCTACCACGAATTCGAGCAGGCTGTCCAGCTTTTTATGGCTGCCACAGTATTCTGCACTGTCCACCCCAGAAGTCATCACATAGATCTTAGTGCAATCTACCCCTATAACCACCATGCCACAATCATTTTAAACCTTTACGTCGTTGAAAGCACCAGGAAAGGGACAAGCGTTCAGTCCGATGAGGCCCGAGATTTGAACCTTGGACCTCCGCCCCCTTATGGGGTTTGGATGAACCAAATGGTCTACACCTCGGACCTAAAAGTAAATAAAATTTAAAAAATAATAATAATAATAAAATAAATAATAAATAATGTATAATAATAATTAAAAGAATATATAATAAAAATATAAAACAAAGTACTTTTACCTCTAAGATGTTAGAGGCTAAGCCCAAATTCATCCACGTCTAAGACAATGGAAACAAGGGAAGACTTAGAATATGTATGACCATAAGTTTTAAATGTGTAAAATAAAGATAAGGAGGAGCGAAGAAAATAAAAGTCCATTATATTTAATAATAATAAATCCAAATGGAAGAATTAACCATCTCCACCTGGAAGCGTTAACATTCCTAAACTTGGCAAAATAATGAGAGGTGGCGTTGACTCATTAGAGCACCTCTCCTTTAAATTGGAAATGAATTGGTTGGTTAACATATTCTAGTTGCTATTTCGGATTGGGAAAGAAGGCGAGTTGGAGAAAGGATAAATCAACCATCTAGGAGAAGGTCAGGTTCTCATGTTGTTGTCATATGGCTTGTGTTATCTAATTTACTAGATGCTTTGTTTCACTTGGAGGGTGTGTAGGCATGATAGATGTTGTAATAATCAGGAATAATAATCTTTGTGTAATATTATGCCATCAGATTTAGTTTAAAAATGAAATGTTGTAAGCTAATTGAATTAACTAAATTATTTATAGTCCCTTATTTATTTTAAAGAAGCTTAGAATTGCTCTCAATAGTAGACGTTTCTTCGTATAATTATTTTCTAAAGAAAATATCATATTTTATTAAACCTGGAAAACTTCCTTTGGTGTTCGTTGGAATTTCTAGAAACATATGGTTTGCTTAAAAAAATTTCTATATCGTATGGGCCATTGAGTATTTAAAATATTTTCTTTATAATCAGCATGGGTTATTCTATTTTGGTGAAGTGATTTTCTGAAATGAATTATCTGAAGTAGCAAATTGCATTTGTCATATGGTTAGATGTCCTTTGCATTCATTGAAAGGTGGGTTGTGTATTGTGTTCAATGTATGATGGGCCATGCATTATATTCGATGTATGTATGCTTGTTTGGGTATGTCATGTAGAAAATAGGGCCAAGTTGACCCTAATCCTAGCCAAATATTTTTCGAGGACAAAATGGGGTGAGCTCTCGACGGAATTGATTAACCCATGAAACAGATTGGTAGTAAGCTGGCAGAGGAAGACTGTTCCAGATTTATGCCTGAGATAGATAGGTAAACTAACATGGTTTTCATGTAAACAAAATAGGATTGAATGTTGTCTGGCATTAATTGAGTTGGGATAATTTTTGGTGTAAAATGTCTGCTATGTTGTACATCTACTTTCATTATTTATTTGTAGGTTGTAGAAACATAAACGCATGTTTTGGAAACCCTAGTAATTGTAAATATGATGCCCGATAACCTTAGGTTATGAATATCTTTAAACAGTTTGATTATGGAAACATAGTTGAAGGTTTATGTCTAAAGAGCGCCGACCATTGAAATATTTTTGTATGAGGTAGTTCTACTTTGTTTATATAAACAAGAACATTTAAGTTGATTTTGTATATTTTTAACTTTAATTTTATTTTCCATTAGTTAAAGGGATCGTGGAGACGTAAAAATAGTTTTTGAAAGATATGGAACTTTGTCTTAACAAGGTGCTTACAATAAAATAGAATGATAGCATTTTTTTTAGGTGTTAGGATGTTTACTAACATGTATTATGTCTGTTCAGTCAAAATTGTGAAATTCATTCTAAGACATATGGAATACACCCTTAGGATTATAAAAGCATGTGTGAAGGTCTATCTAAAATGCTTTAAATTTTATAAAAGAAATCTTATAAATTCTCTTAAGTTGATTTTTAAATATTACAGTTAACCTGGAAAACAAATTTATTCTTAAAAGTTTGGTTATGATCAAAAATAAAAGTTTAGAGTTGTTAGTTGAAGCTTGGTGCATAGTATAGATTAAAAGGTACATAGATAAGTAGGCTTCAGAATAGTTTTTATTTATATATAGTCGGTTAATATTTATAGGAATGCTATAGTTAGTTAGTTAATATGGAAAAATGTTGTGGATAAAATATGAATAGAGAAGTTGGAACATATATTTTTTTAATAAGAGAAGTTGGAACATATATTTTTTTAATAAGAGAAGTTGGAACATCATTAAACATGATATAGCAAGAAAGATAAGTTAGGATGTGTTAATGTGTATAGAGGTTATGATGTTATTTTAATGGTATTATTAAGTTGAGTTTGTTCTTATATAGGTTATGATGACATTTTATGGTATTAAGTTGAGTTATATTGGTATTGGCTTAAACTATAATTTGAATTTAATTGATCTGGTTTTCATGGCATAGTTGTGCTTAAACTTTAGGTTTTTAATATGACAAAGTAGATGACTTAAAACTATAGGTATAGAGTAATCCTTTTGTCTGTATAATCACTTAGAGACCTTCTAGGATGTTTTAAAGTAAAAGTTCTTTTAAATATATTTATATGTTTAGAAAATCTTAGGGCATGATTATTAATGATTAATGTTATGTGTTGGCATTAGATAAAGAAAAATTAAAGAAAAGAGACTGCATTCTATAAGTAGTATGTGTTTTGAAGTTTTATAAAATATTCATAAATTAAAATGATGATTAGGGCTTTCAAAGGATAGAATTAAGTATTGTTTTAGAGGAATGAGTTAATTGGTTTTTATAGATAGAATTAAGTATTGTTTTTATTGGACTTCTCCGTTGAAAAATAAATTAATTGGTAATTATATCTAGAAAAGATTTATTTTTGTTTACTTGAAGAATAGGTATAACCTAATAAATGTAGAGTATAAACCATTAAACCAAAAATAAGTGAATAAACATATGAGGTTGTGGGAGTACAACCTATACAAAGCAACAAGGTTAATGTTAATGTGGACTTCATGTGCTCCATCTCAATGGAGCACATGGGGCTGAATTGGGGTTATAACATTAAAGGACTCCCTAGGTAAAGCATACTTAATAGAGAGAAGGTGGAAGAAGGTATATTGTATCTTTACCATAGATTGTAACCTAATATATTAGATGGGCCTTACTAGGGCCTCATTATTCAACACAAGATAAAAGAAAGATCACTAGCCAGATATATAGATAAGCAAGAACTCCAAAAAATATCAAGAGAAAATATAGTTAGTGCAATCCTCTAGATAATAATAGGTAGAAACAAAGGATGAATATCAATAAATAAGAGATTTTGTCTTGAAATTTTAGCAAGTGAAACACAATAAAGACAATGTCTAGATAAGGAAGACAATTGAATACAATGGATCCAATGGATCAAATAATGAAAGAAAAATAGAAAGGAAATATTTGAAAAATTCCCTCACAGGTAGGAGCAAATGCTTTGATACTAGATAAATTTAACTAATATTTAACTAATCTCTATCAAGAAGAGCAAACCAAATTTTATAATGTGGATAGAAAAGCATGATTGATCATCATGTTTGGATTCGTCAATTAAGTACAACCATACATTCAAGATTCTATCATAGCCAAATATGCATGGGAGAAAATGTAGAGGGTATTCAAGGCAAGGAACCAAAATCAAATTCTATTTCCACAAGGTCAACTGCAAAGCTTGAGGATGAAGAGTGGAGAAAGACTTAAATATTTCATGATAAAAATTGATAAATTACAAGGATCAATATAAGTATTGGAATAAAATGTATATGATGAGATACTTATTCCTTTTATTTTAAAAATTCTTCCTTCACGAAATAATGTATTTATGAAACATTAAATATCACTGAGCAAATATCAACATTTAAAAATTTGGTGAACTTACTTCAAAAAGTGGAGGCTTCACATACAACACAAGAAGAAGAATAAGTATTTATTACAAAAAAAGGAAAGAAACCATTTAGAAGAGGTATAAAACCTCAAAAAGAACTTCCAATAAAGAAATATTTCTCAAGGATATAATTAGCAAAGAGATATTTTTCACACACAAAAGATGTGTGAACTGTATGGTAAAAGTGGCCACATAGCAAAGGAATGTTGGCATAATCCATCTACAAATGGGTTTCTTCATGAGATATGTATTAGCAACAAGACAAGTCATCATTAGATAAGAAAAATTAGATCTGGAAAAGAATACAACAAAATAATGATGAGAAAAATTAGATCTGGACAAGAATACAATAAAATAATATAGCAAAAGAAAGTCAAATTTAAGAAGAAAAAGAGCATATATTTGTTGCTCACGCACAACTAAATCAACACAATAATGTTTATTATGAATCTTAAAATACCAAACATATGATAGATCAAGAAAATAGGTTTAATCCAAGTCATACAATAAAAACATCTCTACAATATAACACAACTAGAGACATCAAATTCCTAGTTGATCACTCCAATCCACTATAAAACCAACAAGAGAACAAGATAAAAGGTCAAATTTTGCAACTTTAAATGAATAAGGTTCAGAAACCTAAGATTGAAGGTGTGCAATTTGAATTTAATTCTTCTCCATCTATAGAATAATCTAAAATAGAAGATAACAAAGAAAATGAGAAATCAATGCATTAGGTATTTGATATTAAACCATCAATAACACACCAAAGAAAGAATGAGTACATCACTTTCCATAAACAATATTGTATTTAGATGAATAAATCCAAGACAAATAAGAAGTAGAAAATGATTGATCTCACTACATCAAGTGATAATCAAAACATGAAACGGAGATAAGCCAATATATAAAATATGGCAACATAAAAAAAATATTGATGACTAGTCAATTCAATAACCAACATGAGATGCATGGTAGATCATGATAAAAATCCTCTACATGAAGACATTGGGTGAGGCACATACTTCATTTATTGAATATATAAGTATTAGATATTGAATAAGTATTTGTAATAAGTGTGCTTTTGGAGTGCATGATTGATGGAATTGACACTCCTAAGTGTTATAGTATATAGTCTACATTGAGGGGGAAATTTTATATTTTCAAATATAGATATTCCAACATCACCCAAAATTATTTTACTTCAAGTCTAAATCCAAGAGGCAAGACCAAAGCTAAGATCTTGAGCTAAAGCTAAAGCTAAGATCCCAAGCTAGATCCACAACTGAGAACTAGATCCAAGAGCAAGATATTTATCTAGGAGCTAAGATTATGATGTAATAATAGGGGTATGTTAGGACTTATTACATGATAGAACATGTGACAATAAGAGTGGTATAACCACCTGTTGACACCTAAAATGTGTCATGTTTAGGAGACTACTCATATGGGCACATCCGTAGACCATATGACTGATCTTGGACCTTTCCAAGAGCTAGAAGTGGTCCTAACCACTCAAAAGGGGTAGTTCTAGCCCATTTAGGCTTGGCCGCTATCAACCAGAGTGACCACCAATCCTGGTCACTCAAGCTGAGAGTGGCCACAGCTAGCCACTACTGATGATAACGGCTAGCACTGAAACATGAACTACCATGAGGGATTGCCCAAATCATGGGTAGTAATGGCAGTTTGCATGCATTTCAAAGGGATCTCGACGAGGAACTCCTAGAGTTCCTCCTGACTACCCCTTCCATGCCAAGTCAAGACTGAACCTTCCCTCTGGGATAGTCAGTTGGCATGCAGATCTGGAGCTTGGCTTCCCCAGGAAGCCAAGCCCTAGATCTAGATCTGAAACCTGGAAGGCTACATATGCAGACTTCTAGGAAGGCAAAAAAGATATAGAGAGTTCAAATTGTGTGCAATGAAGCCCTATCAAAATGGAGAGTCAATCTATGCCCCTTTGAGGAGCATTGGAGCACCATCTGGTTGAGCCACGTCCATGCATCAGTATTCAGATCCATCATTCCCAACCACCAATTAGTGTAGGAGACACAATAGGTGACCCTTGAACATCAATTGGAGCAAGGAGGATAGTGCTATAGTCCCTGGTTCATGAGGAGAAGAGCTTACTTTGTGGCCGCTGTCTTGGATAGTGGCCCATAGGCATATTTTAGGGCATTAGACACTATTTCTCATTGTTTTAGCTTAGATCCATTACTGCTTGATTTATTAATTAGTCATAGCTTAGATCTAATTTCATTAATGCATTTACTTCATATTTCTTAGCTTTCCATGCATTTATTATTTGGGTTATGCTCGTATTTTAGTATTATCATGATCATTTATCTTATTTATCAGATTTTCTAATAAGAGCCTCCTTCGGAGAGGCGGCCCATACTACTTATTGTGCTCTATTGTTTCCTTACCCATAGATACAGGTTCATAGGATCGGTTCAAAGCATCCAGAGCATGAGATCCCTCCAAGATGAGATCAGGAGAAGGAGGCATCAGTAAGCCCTCAGATAGTTTGGTGTGCGAGATCGAGAGGCCTACGAAGGCGCACCATCCCCTTGTAGGGGATACATTCACCGATTATCCCACTTGTAATCTATTGTATCAAAAATAGTATCCCTTAGAGGGATGTACATGTAATCGAGATCCGAAAGCATTAATAAAATAATATTGCTTTGCTCTTTACTTTTGCGTTATATGTGCTTGTCTTTATCTCTTCATTTGATATAATAATGACATTGCAAGTAGGGTAAGTGTGGTGCATGCTTCCTAGGGTCGCACAGATGGCGATCATGATGGGACCCCCACCAAGTTTTTATTTTTTGTCGATTTACTAATATTTACGAGTTTTTTATGTGTAGGTTCAACCGCTCTAGTCGATAGTGACCAACAAGTTTTGGCCACTCTAGTCGATAGTGACCAGTAGATCTTAGCCACTCCTATAGTCAGTGACTAGCAACAACCACTCTGGTCAACAAAAGTTGATAGAAAAAGTGTAGCAGAGGGTAGAATTTCCATCATCAGATTAGGATTTGAGGTTGGTTGCATTCTCTATTTCTCTATGTTTTTCTGTCTGCAACTTTTTTCTAGAAAACAACTTAAATCATTTTTTATTAAGGAAAATATAAAGAAAAATGGAAAAATAAAATGCATTAGATGTTTCTTAGACTTTTCTTTAGCTTCCTCTAGGTACTTCTAGGAACAATGGGCCTCTACTTTTAAGGTCTGCCCTAGTCTCCAGTGTGCTAGGCTTCTGTGTGTTTAGTTTGCTTGCATGCGGCCCAACCAGTGGCCTCAATTCACAAAGTAGGAAGTGCATTATATGAAAAATCATTTAGATTAAATTAGATATGCATATTTCTGAAGATAAACGTTCTTTTTAGGCATGTAGGAAAGTAGTCATGAATGTTGGTTGATGCATCACTTTCTATTTCAAAAATCTAAAAATAACCCCACACACTTGCACGTATTACAATAACATTGGTAAGGTTGGATTTCATCACCAACCCCCAATTCAGATCGATGACGTTGGAATTCACCTCCTTCCATCGGCTTTCCCCCTAGATATCCTTAGATAGAATAGGGAACTCCTTTAAGTTGGTGTAGGTCACTTGTGTTCAAACTGTCTCCCACTGTTGGAGCAATTATTGATTCAGAGTGGAAGAGCTAGGTGAACCCTCCACTGGGTTTTAAGCGGTGTACCCTAGACTCTTTTGAGAAATCATGTTTGGCACTAGTGTTCCTAGTCACCACTATGGTTGAGTTCCCTCATTCTAATTCCAAAACATGAACAAGAAAGCAAGAGCAACAACACATCTGAAACACACTAAAACTAGTTTTAGGACACACATCTAATCTGTAAAAGAGATAATCATATTGTCTACTTTGTGTGTTTCTTTATTGTTGGGTAATCAACCTAAGATCCTTGATCTGGGACCAAACCCTAACCCTAATTTTTCAAGGAAATTTATTGAAAAAAATGATTTATTATTCTGCATCCAATGGATCGAGAATCATGCAAATCGGAGCTATAACAAAAAAGTTATTTTGGTTTTATGATTACTCTATTTCTGAAGCTGAAAATAGGGAAAAACTACACTAAAATAGTCATAAAATGGGCTAGACAACTCCAAAAATTGCCAAATTTATTTTTTTGTCTTAGTTAGCCCCTTGTGCACCTCTCACAAAAATTTTGAGTCCTAACTCTTCATGATTCAAAATTTCCTAAAAATTCCTAAAAGTGGGCATTTCCCCACGGGCCTCGGTTGGCCAATTATTTCAAAAATACAAAATTTTGACCCGAAAGTCACTTTTTGGAGTCATAGCCCATTGTGATCAGCTCGTCATGCTGATAATTTTGGTATATAACACCCACAACATTTTTTGGAAGTCAAATTTCACAAGGTTATGGTCAATACACGGGGCCATCCCCGGTCTAAGACTGAGGTTGCACCCAATGCACCAGAGGGCCCAGACCACCCTAGAGGTAGCACACCTACCCAAAACATACCTGAATGAACTTTAGGTAGTCTCAGGGGAGACAACACCACTCATAGTAGATCTCACCAAGAAACCCCACTCAGGAGAACCAACACCAGATCTTCTCGTGACCTAAATGAGAATACTTCCAGACCCACCACATCTCATTACATTGAGAGTTCAAATCAGCCCAATGAGGGGCAAGATAGAGGGAAGGCAACCATTCACATGCCCATTGTAATGCCAAATCCTTCCGAACATGGGGGATGTCATTTGTCTGACCATAGTATTGGCAAGGAAGGAACTCCTCTTGCCCAACCTTGGAAGACCCATCACCTTGACTTCTTAGATCAAGGTGCTAGAAGATCCCAACATGGGACATTTGAGCATGGTAGCATATATCATGATCGTACCCCTCATAGATCTAATAGATCCACTGAAGAATACATCATGGATGAAGGAACTGTAACTCAGTTGCATCCTATCCATACCCATGGTGAGTGTTCCCAATGAACACGTGACACCCCCACAACATCCTTGCATGAGGGTTACACCCCTAGGGAAGAGCATAATATCAATGCAATCTCGACTCATCGAGGGAAGAGAGTTGCCAACCTTGTTGTACAATTCAAAGCAAACAAGAACCCTCACATGGAGTTGTAGAGTCATAGACCCAGCATAACAAATCGATCAAATCGATCACATAGGTTAGATGCAATTTAGAGAGAACAAATACTCCAAGATCAATTAGAGGATTTATGCATTGAGCATGAGCATTTAGAAAATATAGAATGAGAAAGTGTAAAACAATAATGGTTGCACCAACAATGATTATATGAACACCGCCTAGAAGAGCAGTGTCTCCTTGATCTAAAGGAGCATGAAGAGTGATCAAATAGATTGGCTCAATCATAATTACCTCCCCATAGTGAGTATAGGCAGCAACACAATGAGAGATGTGCTACTTCGCACCTTGAGCTGCATAATAGGTGAGTAGATGATTATATTCACCATACCTCTCAACATGCTTCTCGACCACATGATCATTTAGTGCCAAACAAGCCTGAGCATAGGCAATATGAGAGATCAGAGTTGGATGACCAAGATCAACAATATCCTGAACCATCTTCTATAGATATGGTCGATGAATACAATCGACCACCTTGTACTCAAAGAAACTTACCTTCACTTGCACCCCAGAGACCCCTTCAGGAGGAAGAGATCATTTCTTCTCAAGCCTACAAAGTGCTAGCTGAGAGATTCAAGTCTCTCGAGAAATAGGATGTGGTTGGGCAGAAGCCAACCTTGAGTAAGATACATAATCAACCTTTGTGCCCCTCGATACCGAGTCTTACTTATCCTAGGCACTTTGAGATGCCTAGGTTAGAAAAATTTAAAGGAGAGGAAGATGCACAAGAACATGTCACCAATTTCATGAATGTGTGCTTCCAGCTTGAGCATAATGATGCCCTGATGCTACGAATATTCATCATGACATTATTGGGTGCAGCAACCAAATGGTTCAATCAACTGCCCAAGCATAACATCATCAGCTTTGAGCAACTGGTGAATGCATTTCTTGAACACTTTTCCTTTGGCATCAAAAATAAAGTAAGCTTATCCGACTTGGCAAACCTAAAGCAATATGATGATGAGCCAGTTATGGACTATGGGGATAGGTGGAGGAAAATCATGGTGAAACTATCATTCTCCATCCCCACTAAAGAGCTCACCTGAATGTTTACAAAGAGCTACACCAAGCACATCTCGTTGCTATTGCAACTATAGTAGTATGAAACATTCGAGGAAGCCTTGGCTCAAGCCAAGCTGATAGAAGATATAAAGTTAGAAGAAGGAGACCTAAAGCTCCATAGCAAGAAAGAATGGAACAAGAGCACATGATATCAACCACAATAGGCCCAGCCTACGCATGTCAACCAGATCATGTTAAACATTCCAAAAGTAGCATAGAGCCAACAACAAGAAAACTATCAGGCTCAACCTCCTCCTATGCATTACGACCAACGCAATAGGAATCAAGGCAAGGACAAACAAAAATATCCACCTCGCAACTATACACCATTGCCTGAATCTTTGGCATCAATTTTCAACCACCTTTGTGAGGCCAAGGTTTTAAACTTGCCTAAGGTGCGCACCCTAGATCCTAATTGCCCCAAACCTAAGGGGTATAGGGAAGATCTCTATTGTGTTTATCATCGACAAAATGGCCATGATATCTAGGATTGTGTTGCATTCAAGAATGTAGTGCAGAATATGTTGGATAAGAATGAATTGCAAAACATCAACATATTCAAAAATCCTCTTCCCAATCATGGGGCCAACAACAATCAAGTTGAGCACGTCAATGAGGTGCACATAGCCCCACCTAATGAGGGTTTTATCGGTATGATCAATACTACAACAGGAAGCAAAAGATACCTTGATCAGCCCAACATGCCAAAAAATTCAACTAAAGCTGATAATCTATCATAGTCCACACCAACAATGAGTTCAATTCACTTACAAAAGGACCCTATGATTACCTTTCATAGATAGGAGATTAAGCCAATCTCTAAGGATGAACCCGATCCTCCACTACACATCATAGCAAGCATCAATCAAATTCCATACAAGAGAGTCTTGATTGACACTGGGTCATCTACCAACATCATCACAACTATAGCTTTGAAGCACTTAAAATTACCACCTTCACGCATTACGGACTCAACATTCACATTGAGGGCCTTCAATGATGCTACTTCCCCAACAATTGGCACAATAATCCTACCTATACAGGTTGGGATAAAGATGATACCTACATTGTGCCATATCTTGGGGGGTGAGAGGTAGTATAACATATTGCTAGGAAGACCATGGATGAGGGATATGGAATGTGTGCCTTCCATAGTACACCAAAACCTAAAATTCACACACCAAGGACAAGTGTATGTGGTCCCCCATGATCCTGAGCCATTCAAGTATTACAAGAAGGTCGATGAGACACAAGAAAAAGTGCCTTCTCAAGAGTTCATGTGGTAATGGTCAACAACAAGATAGAGGACCAAGTGACTCTAAAGCAGATAAAACAAGATGTGGTGCAATCATATGTTGCTTCCACATTGAAGGGGTCAAAACCATTGGCATTAGTCACCCCTGACTCACTTCTCATGGTGCCTCCTCAAGAGCAAAAATAAGTGTTCCCCCCACATCATATTGGGGATACTCAAGCTGGCACAGTTCAAAACTATGAAGTGAAATAGGAACATGAACTGAGTCACAAATGTGAGCATGAGAATGCCACTGATGAAGTGGATAATCAAGAAGCATCCACCTCATCTCACATGAAATAAATTGGTGATTTGCATATACTTGGGGGTCCTGTAGACCCCAATATTTCACCTCCTTCAAGTGATGATAATGGTATTTCAAACCAGTCATTAGAAATACACATGACATCCTTGTCAGTTTTGCAATCCATTCTAAGTCGTATAGATAGAATGGAGTACCAAATGGATGAGCAAACTGAGGCATTGCACTTCATCATGAACCATCTTGAGAACCTAGAATTACAGAAGCAACCCTCATCTGAGGTCAAACCACCTCCTATGCAGCCACAGGAAAAGCCTCAACCAGAGCAAGCGCCAACCCGACCACCTCAGCAACCTAGCAAGTATCCCCCATTTCTTGAGCCTGCATTATCAATTTTTAATCGATTATGTGCCGCAAACACCATCACCCTACCTGAGGTGTGACCTTTAGATCTGAATCATCTGAAACCCTAGGGATATGAGGAGGATGAGCATTGTGTATACCATAGATAGAATGGACATGACATTCATGTATGTCAACATTTTAGAGCTCTAATACACAACATGCTCAACAAAAAGCAACTTCAAATTGTCAACCAACAAGTGACCATAGTCAGTAATCCACCCCTTGCACCCAAAAAGCAAGAGGAGCCCCCTAAGCTAACAACCAAAATACCTATGGCTCAATCTGGTTACCAAGCTAGGCCAGAGCATGCTACATGCTCAAAACACCAACAGTGCATTTGGACTCCTTTAAATGAGTCTATGTCTGACATTTTTTAGAAGTTACAGGAAGCTAAGGTCATCACCTTACCTGACATCAAACCTTTAGACCCAAATAGAGCTAAACCTAAGGGTTATAGGGAGGACCATTACTGTCTCTATCACCGAATAGAGGGGCATGGCATTTGCAATTGCTATGGATTCAGGAGTGTGGTTCAGGATCTCATAGATAGTGGGGATTTTCCCATAAATGGTTCATCCATAGTGCCTCAACCTTCCAAAATAGAGGCTACATCATCCCAATTGATATCCCAAGGTCAGTCATAGCCTCGTAGGCCTAACAAGCCACCTCAGTAGGAGGTAACATTTGAGATGACTACTATGACTTTATTTCAAAATTTGTACAAGGCAAATGCATTTGTATTACCCGAGGTCAAGCAAAGAGCACCCAAGCATGGGTCCACTGATG
This sequence comes from Wollemia nobilis, assembly GCA_028583015.1. NCBI lineage: Eukaryota > Viridiplantae > Streptophyta > Pinopsida > Araucariales > Araucariaceae > Wollemia > Wollemia nobilis. The sequence goes on along the minus strand of JAQPPZ010003613.1, from coordinate 5,586,955 downwards.
AAAGCCTCTATTGTATGTATCATTGTATACAGGGGCATGACATCCATAGCTACCATTCATTCTGAAAGGTGGTCCAAGGTCTATTAGAATGAAATGAGCTCCATGCAGATGGTTCACTCATTTCATCTCATCAAGACAGGGGCACCCCACAGAAGTCCATGCCCCAATTGAGAGAGCTGATTTCTGTCACTCTTCCTAAGCAAGATGATTACATTACAATGGAAAACATACACAATGGGGGTCCTAAAGGTAGCATACCTTCCCCACCATCCACATCAAGTTCAATGAAGCAAAGTGAGACTTCTAAAGGTATCACACCTTCCTCACTTTCATTGAGTAGCACACACATGGGGGATACCTAAGGTATCATACCTTCCCCCTATCAAAACAATAAAATTCAAAATTTCAAAAACATTCAAAATTACAAAAATAGTATAAAACATCAAAAAAATCCAAACAAATCATAATACATTAAAATAAAAAACAAAAGGCTCCAAAGGCATAGCACCTTTGGTCAATTCACAAAAGGCTCCAAAGGCATCTCAAAGCCCTTTGGTCAAATCACAAAAGGCTCCAAAGGCATCTTAAAGCCCTTTGGTCAATTCACAAAAGGCTCCAAAGGTATCTTAAAGCCCTTTGGTCATATCACAAAAATCCCCAAAGGCATCCTTAAGCCCTTTGGTCAATAACAAAACATAAAAGCACAAAAACAATTTAAAATCAAAAAGTTCAAAAACATTCAGAATAATCAAAACTCAAAAACAATTGAAAGCATCAAAAATACAAAAATATTTGCATTATGCATTCGCACTTGCATCCATATAGTTGCATTGCATTAGGCATTTGCATCCATTGCATTTACATTTAGTAGGTTGTATTCACAATCTTACAAATGACACCATGTTTGTACCTCAATCATGCATCTTCAAAATCCATCATCATCCATCACCCATGTGTGTAACTGTGTTTTTCAACACAACCCCTCCTGTTGCTATAAGGAATATACTAGGGTTTTTCGGTCACTCAGCCATACCTAGTGGTTTTATCAAACTTTGTAGAAAGTTATCTTAGCTTTTAATAGATGAGGTTTAGTTTTGATAGCACCTGGTATATTTCAAAATCCCATCACTAATCAAAACACTAAAATCCTAGTTGGAACAAGGGAAAGATGAATGTTACGAAGTGGTATTAGGTATCCTAAGGTGAAAAGTTTATCTTGCTCATCCCCTTGTGCGACCGGTTCAAAAATTTTGAGAATTGGCAAAAGGACAAGTTCACCCCTACCCAAATAAATCCCTTGCTTTAATCAAAACAAGCAAAAATCTTGAACAAAGCAAAATTAAAAAAAAGAAAAATAAATGATTATCATCACTACATAAATCCCTTGCTCAAAAGAAAAAAAAAATTCAAAATAAATAGTGATTTTCATCACTAAGCATGAGCAAGTATCCCAAATAAATATGAAGAAAATAAGGGAGTATTGAACTTGAATCCCTAGAATTCTCAGCATGGATGAACCATAAGGTATCCTTACGCACGATGATATGTCTGTCACATTAGCATCTCACTTTTGTACAGACCAATGTTTGCATGTGGAAGAGCTAGCTTTAGGTGTCCTGTACTGCCTAGTGGTTTAATCCAACTGAGTCCAACTTAGGATCAGGATAAACATTTGAGGATCCCCAATACAACAATGGGCTGAATGAATCCTTCCTGGCACTAGGGTATGCTTATGTTTTATCTAATATATTCATTTGCACACATAGGGATAATGAGTATCTAGGTCTTCATAATAGAACTTTATCCTTCAGAAACTCTGTATGATCAGTATACAACTTTTGATGGAGCAACTAGGGTGTTTGAGTCTCATGGAAAACCTCAAAAACCCCCTCATAGCAACAAATCATTCCATCAGTCAAATCATCAACTTTCTTTATGAGGTTTTGTTCATTAAAGGGTGTTCATGAAATAGGATAGATATCGGATGAATGTCAACAATGATATTTAGATGACCACTAACTATTTTTGTGCATATCTTTAATTTACAAAAGCTCATCAAGAAAGCACATACACATCACATCATCTCATCTCACATTTGGATGCTTAAATAATTAATTCTTATGCTAAGAATTATTATTTACATTCATGATTGCTATACATTATGTGGTGTCACCCATTAGATTGTTAAACTCATATCACATGCATACCTTATGTTTTAAGTGATTAAAGCATACAGGTTCATTTACATTAGATCACCATCATAATGCATTACACACATTTCATTTATCATATCATAACAATATAAGTTAGATGCATACAACAAAATCAAAATTAAACATGCATTTAACAATAAGTATTGCATCCATGTAGGCATATATCATAATGCATCTATACATAAACCCACCATCTAAAGCATACATCTATCATCTAGCTAGTGCATATCACCAGTACATTGCATACATATAGCATAATCAAATCATTATCTAGGCATAGCATCCATCATTGCATCCATAACATAAAATCAAAATAAAAATATTTTCTAAACATCAACTAGGGCATTATTGGTATCATACCTCCCCTAATCAACAATCAAACAGTTAAGCAATCAACCCAAAAAGCTCCAAAGGTATCCATAAACCCTTTGGTCAACCCAAAAAGCTCCAAAGGTATCCATAAACCCTTTGGTCACTCAAAAGCTCCAAAGGCATCATAAACCCTTTGGTCAACTCAAAAAGCCCCAAAGGTATCATAAACCCTTTGGTCAACTCACAAAATGCTCCAAAGGTATCATAAACCCTTTGGTCAACTCAAAAAGCCCCAAAGGTATCATAAGCCCTTTGGTCAACTCAAAAGACTCCAAAGGTATCATAAACCCTTTGGTCAACTTACAAAAGGCTCCAAAGGTATCATAAGCCCTTTGGTCAACTCACAAAATGCCCCAAAGGTATCATAAGCCCTTTGGTCAACTCACAAAATGCCCCAAAGGCATCATAAGCCCTTTGGTCAACTCACAAAAGGTCCCAAAGGTAGCATAAGCCCTTTGGTCAACTCACAAAAAGCCCCAAAGGTAGCATAAGCCCTTTGGTCAACTCACAAAATGCCCCAAAGGTATCATAAGCCCTTTGGTCAACTCACAAAAAGCTCCAAAGGTATCATAAGCCCTTTGGTCAACTCACAAAAGGCCCCAAAGGTATCATAAGCCCTTTGGTCAACTCACAAAATATCCCAAAGGTATCATAAGCCCTTTGGTCAACTCACAAAAGGCCCCAAAGGTAGCATAAGCCCTTTGGTCAACTCACAAAAAGCCCCAAAGGCATCATAAGCCCTTTGGTCAACTCACAAAAAGCCCCAAAGGTAGCATAAGCCCTTTGGTCAACTCACAAAAGGCCCCAAAGGTAGCATAAGCCCTTTGGTCAACTCACAAAAGGCCTCGTTGAGTGGTATTTTCACCCGATTGTGAAAGTACACTCTCCTTTAGGATTTGGGCTCCAAATCCCCTCTTGCAAAGAAGTTAAACAAACAACTTCTCCAAGGTCTCCATTGTATTAGCATTTGCAAACTGTGTATTAGTAATCTTCAATAAAGATATTCAATTTAAATGCTTGGAACACCTTAGCGATTGCAAGTAACTGTAAACAAGGGGCAATGTCGTTCTATTTCACCTTGAAACTTAGTGATTGTTCATTGTTTTTTTTGGATTTTGTAATTTTTAAATGTTTATTTTAAATAAGTTAAACTTTCTAAAAAATGAAATGCAGAAACTGAAAATGAAATGCAGAAAAACTGAAAATAAAATGCACTCAGTATGATGCTATCCTATTTCAGCAAAACCGAATATGTGAGGTCTCCATGCATGCAACCTAACCTATTGGACTTGCAAAACAAGCACAATCCCCATAGACTAAGTGTTGGCTCCTAGGGTACGAAATAAAATTCAGATTTCAAATATTCGCCTAATGTAACCCAAAAAAAATGGCATTAACATTATCTATTTATTCGAAACCTAAAAAAAATGAAATAATAAACATTAAATCCATAGCATGCAAAGAAAATCTCCTTCTTTCTTGCCCACAAGATGCAAATTTCTGAAAACTTTCTGCATTAAAAATATGTCATTTTACAATAGCAGAATCTCTGGTTCTCACAAACCAGTCTGTGGAAGAAAAACAACTTAAACAGGTCCAGAATGGCCTTCTCGCCTTCAAATCTGCAACTCTGTTCATAGCAATTTCTGACCCCTCTGGCCTCTTTGAATGGCGTATTTAAACTTCTGAACAAATTGCTTCCTCTTCCCTGACGGTTCGTTTCGCTTTTCGGTGGCTGCTCGTTTCACCTTCCCTGACTGCGTGTGCTTTCGTTTCCATCTTGTGGCCCTTTGCTGCATTTTCTCCTCATTGGCTTGCGTTCGTTTCCCTCCGTGTGTAACGGTCATCTTGAATGATCATGTAATGCTTTGTCTTATTCATTAGATTTTGTCCTTGTGTCCACATCACTATGCAGGTCCGTTACCTTGTCGCGATATCGCGGCACTTCTTGTTTCTCAGCTTGGCTGCCCCTTTTGAATCGCGAAAATGTAACATGTCGCGATATCGCGACACTTTCGGCCCTTTCTGTCTTCTGTTGCTTTTAGCCGCGACCGTGCAACATGTCGCGATATCGCGACACTTTTTCCCTTTTGCCTCTCTCTATACTTTGAATCGCAAAAACGCAACATGTCATGATATCGCGACACTTTCTCCTGTACGATCGCGAAAACGCAACATGTCGCGATATCGCGACACTTTTCTTTTCTTGTTCTTTCTTGTCTTGTACGGTTGCAAAAATGCAACATGTCGCAATATCGCGAAATTTTCTTTCCTTGTTCTTTCTGGTCTTGTACGGTCGCAAAAATGCAACATGTCGCGATATTGTGACACTTTTTCTCTTTTGCCTCTTTCTATGCTTTGAATCGTGAAAATGCAACATGTCGCGATATCGCGACACTTTTTCCTGTACGACCGCGAAAATGCAACATGTCGCGATATCGTGACACTTTTTCATTTTTCTGTCACGATGGAGCAACATGTCGCGATATCGCGACACCTTTTCATTTTTGGCCGTGATGGAGCAACATGTCGCGATATCGCGACACTTCTTTTTGGGCCGCGATGGTGCAACATGTCGCGATATCGTGACACTTTTTCTTTCTAGGCCACGATGGTGCAACATGTCGCGATATCATGACACTTTCTTTTTGGGCCACGATGGTGCAACATGTCGCGATATCGTGACACTTTTTCTTTTTGGGCTGCGATGGTGCAACATGTCACGATATCGCGACACTTTTTCTTTTTGGGCCGTGATGGTGCAACATGTCACGATATCGCGACACTTTTTCTTTCTAGGCCGCGATGGTGCAACATGTCGCAATATCATGACACTTTTTCTTTCTGGGCCGCGATGGTGCAACATGTCACGATATCGTGACACTTTTTCTTTCTGGGCCGCGATGGTGCAACATGTCATGATATCGCGACACTTTTCCTCCTTGTGGTATTTTGCTTTTTTCCTTGATCTTTAGCCTATGGGTCTCTTCAGTCTTCTTAGAACACATGCAAAAAATGTGGGTCCCCAATTTTGGGGTACGTTGTGGATCAGCCACAACAGGCCCCAAAGGTATCATAAGCCCTTTGGTCAACTCACAAAAGGCCCCAAAGGTATCATAAGCCCTTTGGTCAACTCACTGCCTATAACAACAAAGCGACCCTCTTCAAGGATCCAAATCAATCATCTTGGTCAAGTGACTCGTCACGTTATTCATTGTCCTTTCCTCATCGACTCATCGCTTGAGGGGTAGTCAAAAATTTTAAACAATCATAATAAAATTCAACAAAGGATCACTCGATCTTGTCAAATCACATTCATATTATGAATCATTGCCAACAACTATCATAATATTACCCTTTGCTAGGGTAAAAAACAAACATGACAGTTAAGTTTGTAGCTCTCCTCCTTTCGGATCTATAGTAGCACTGAAGCTACCTGATTTTTTGATGAATGAGTGCAAGCTTTTGCAAATTTAAGCCTTCCATTCTATTGGAAGTAATGATTCTTAGATGTGTGTCCTTTCTCATGATTAGGGAATCCAATGTTGATCATATCAATGATCATCACACACCCTATAATGTGGCCCTAGGTGGTCTATTTTTGCTCTACATTGTGTTTTCCCATAATGCATCCCAAAAAGGGGTATCTATAGACACCTAAAATGCATCATGTTTAGGAGACTACTCATATGGGCACATCCACATACCATATGACTGATCTTGGACCTTTCCAAGAGCTAGTTGTGGTCCTAACCACTAAAAAGGGGTATTTCTAGCTCATTTAGGCTTGGCTGCTATCAACTAGAGTGACTACCAATCTTGGCCATTCAAGCTGAGAGTGGCCATAGCTAGCCACTGCTAATGACAATAGCTAGCATTAAAACATGAACTGCCATGAGGGATTTACCAAATCATGGGCAGTAATAGTAGTTTTACATGCATTTCAAAGGGATCTCGATGAGGAACTCCCAGAGTTCCTCCTGACTGCCCCTTCCATGCCAAGTCAAGACTAAACCTTCCCTCTGAGATAGTCAATTGGCATGTAGATTTGGAGCTTGGCATCCCCATGAAGCCAAGCCCTAGATCTAGATCTAAAACCTGGAAGGCTACATATGCAGACTTCCAGGAAGAAAAAAATATACAAAGTTTAAATTGTGTGCCGCAAAGCCCTATCAAAACAAAGAGTCAATCTATGCCCCTTTGTGGAGCATTGGAGCATTGTCTGGCTGAGCCACGTCCACGCATTAGTATTTACATCCATTATTCCCAACCACCAATCAGTGTAGGAGACACAACAGGTGATCCTTTAACATTAATTGGAGCAAGGATAGTGCTACAGTCCCTGGTTCACGATGAGAAGAGCTTACTTCATGACCACTTTCTTGGATAGTGGCCCGTAGGCATATTTTAGGGTATTAGACACTATTTCTTGTTGTTTTATCTTAGATCCATTCCTACTTGATTTATAAATCAGTCATAGCTCATATCTAATTTCATTAACACATTTACTTCGTATTTCTTAGCTTTCCATGCATTTATTATTCAGGTTATGCTCGTATTTCAATATTATCATGATCATTTATCTTATTTATCATATTTGCTTTCTTCTGAGAGGTGGCCCATACTACTTACTATGCTCTATTGTTTCCTTACCCATAGATTCAGGTTCACAGGATTTGTTCAAAGCATCTAGAGCACAAGATCCCTCCAAGACGATATCAGGAGAAGGAGGAATCAATAATCCCTTGGATAGTTTGGTGTGCAATATCAGGAAGCCTATGAAGGTGCACCATCCTCTTATAGGGAATACATTCACCGATTATCCCACTTGTAATTTGTTGTATCAAAAATAGCATCCCTCAAAGGTACGTACATGTAACCGAGATTTGGAAGCATTAATAAAATAATATTGCTTTGCTCTTTACTTTCACGTTATATGTTATTTTCTTTATCTCTTCATTTGATATAATAATTACATTGCAAGTAGGGTAAGTGTGGTGTGCGCTTCTTAGGGTTGCACACCACCCATCATAAGGACTATGCATTAACTAAATGTTAAGGGTAGTTGTAATATTAGTTAGTTGTTTGTTATGCCAAAATTGGGCATCCTATGTAGTTAAATATCCACCATTTCATAATGCAAATCATCAAAGTGGTTTCTAACAACTAATATGTAGGTAGAGAGATAATGTTCTAGGATTAACCTGATCCTAATTCTTACCTAAATGTAGATATGAATGAATCTCCAATATAGAGCCCCATGATGGATGACACCAAATATAGAAATAAAAATAAAACATGGCATCAATATTTTTATCTTAGTAGGATCATTATTCCTAAACTATGCATATGCTAGTAAGTGAGGCATAGTAGGTTGAAGATATGGATTCAATGACCAATACCAAAGCTAATACAACAATGATGGTTGTAGATATAGGTGAGGTGGGTTTGGAGTATCTACAAAATAACTTGCATTTCTTCCTATAATAGGGGAGAGGTAAGGACTAATAGAGGATATAGCACAATAATGGGTATAGAGTAGGATGTTATGACATAAAAGAGAGACTACTCAATGGGCTAGGTTACTAGTTTATAGGACACCATAATAGTAATGAATTCTAATTAAGACCATAGTATCATATAGCATGATTCTTTGGATGAATAAATGGATTAGTTAGTAGGTCAATTTATCAACTTCTAGACCAATATAGTGGTATTATTCTAAGATCATTATTAGAGGACCATAAAGCATGATTGTTTATTTTTAGAAAGGGATCAGTTTATGAATTAGGTGACCATCTTGTAAGCTACTATCATGAAACTGATAATTAAGTATAATAAAGTGAATAATAAGTAACAAAAGTGAGGGCTAGTGGCTTAGGATATACTAGGTAGATTATGGGCTTCCTACAGAGTCAAATCATTTCATCATAGGCAATGGAACAATCCCTTAATAATGATATTGCTACATTACAAAATGATCTAGTGGTTGTTAATGTTTGGTTGGCATATAATATATAATCTACTATGGTGCTCATGTTAATTAGAGACTACATCTCCTCCTCCTACCACATGGACAAGGACAAGATCATGTTATAATAATACAACCATAATAGAGAGGTGCTAGAGGTGGACCTATCCTTAATATAACGTGGGGACTTAACTATGAGGGGGCATCCAAGTTGGGACACTTTTTATGAGAGTTTATATTTTTGGTGGATGATATGATGATGTGCATGATTATAAAATACAAATACATTTCACCAATGACATATGTGATCTTCTGGTTCTTATTATATTTATTATTTTATGTGGTTATGTGATAGATTTCATTTAATTATGTCATCTAAATTATTAAATGCTTGATTGATATTTGAGGATTATAAATTAATGAGATTTATGATTGCATAACCTAATCTATAATGCATAAAACTAAATTACATATGAAAAATAAAACATAAGTAATATCAAAAGATGCAAACAAATTATCCTTAAATGAGTTATGTAAGAACATGTTCTTGAAGATGTACCATATTTGTATTATGATAATGGGATTCTTGATAAGTTAAATATGTGTTTATAAGTTAAATATGTATCTTGAATAGTCATGAAGGACTTATAATTGTTAAAAGGTAGAAGATATGCCTTAGATGAGTTCAAGGAATTTTAAATGATGATAGATTTATACAAAAGGTAATTGTGAGATATGCCTTGGATAAGCATTTAAGAACTTCTACTATGCTACATGGGACTTTTTATATTTAATAGATGATGTAGATGTGTACAAGTATATTGGATTAAGTTGTTCCCAAATAGACTTTGTATTTTTTCTAGACAAATTTCTAAGGACTTTTGCTATGCCATGTTGTACTTTAGATGAAATTTTTAGATGTATCCAAAGGGACTTAAATTTTCCTTTAGTATATTTCTCAAGGACTTTTTATGTTCCATAAACAACTTTAGATTTTCCATATACAACTACCCAAGGAATATTTTTTAATGTGCTAAAGGAGACTTTAGAATATTATTTAATTCATTTGTTTTTGAAAAGCCAAAATATATACAAGATATAATCAAACAAACCAATGCTTTATGTTAAAATCATGATATATATATAAAGATACAAGCATATACAAGTTCAAATATTTTAATAAAAACATATGCTAATAGTAAAAGTGTACTCACCATAGATTAAATATTTGCAATAAAAGAAAATATAAGTTGTTGGTAGATTTAGATTTCATAAATCTAAAAATATAATGGTTTGGTGATGTGAAGTGCTTCCATTCTTGTATATGATCAATTACACTTAGTGGATGTACGTACGATAAGCTATTTATTCCACCATACAAATTGATTGGGTCTTACAATTTATTTGATGAGGATATTATATTACCCCCATGCTTATATATGTTTTATATGTATTTTATGATCCTATGTAGGTCCTTGCCTATAACCTATTGAGGCCACCATACATTTTATATGGATACAAAAGCTACACATGCATTCATAAAAGGAGGATGTTTTCCTCAACCAAGAAGGTTGGTTAAGTTGAAAAGATTAATTTTCATATGATGTGAAGGATAAAAACCAATTATAGAGAGGTGAGATTCAATGTATCATTATACATTATTTTAATAATCATAAATAATAGGATTAGAAGCTGAAACTAATGAGAGGGATAGACATACATGTTTCCTTTTGATTAAATGAAAATGTTGTTTAAGGGATTGAAAATCCAAAAATTTACATTTTTTATCATTAGCATAAATCATTATTCATAACTTTTACCAAAAACATGCAATTCTCATCCATTGAATCATCATAAATGTTAGGATAGAAATATTAGAATAAATTGATATAAAGGAGGAAATATTTAGATGTGTTTTATTTCTGGGATAATTTCTCATAATAAAAACTATTTCTAGCATTTTATCTATTAGTAAACTACTCAACAAACAAAGTAAAAGCAATGGATAAAAGATAAAATATAGAATCTAACACTAAAATGATAAAGACTTGAGATAAAAGGTTACTAGAACAATATTGGATATACTCATATCAATATCCTAGACAAACAAAAGTAACTATTCTAGTGAGCATCATCCCATGCATGTCCTTGTGAATTCCATTATTATAAAAATGTTAACAAAGAAAAAGGTGAAAGATAAAGTTCCCAAAATCTCACAAAAGATAAAATCTTAAACCCAAAGATCACATAAAAGTACAATAAGATGAATTGACATATATACAAGATACTAAGTGATTAGATATGGAAGGACTATGATGACCAAATATTATAGGGAAGAGATAATAGAATATAAGGTTAGAACTTGTAGCATTTTTTAACTTGGAATATTTGTTGAAGGAGATAATGTGAACCACATTTCCCTTTTAACAAATCTACTAGGTTAACAAAAATAAAAGTTCTTTTAGTTTTAAATAAATGTAGAGAAAAGTAATTAGATAATGATTTTCACTTTGTTAGTCTCCTAGAAAAGGAAAACAAATTTCCTATCTAGCATGATCATTCACATGTTGTTGTGGGTAATAATACCAATTAAAGTAAGGATAAAAATAAATGATACGTAACAAAAGTAAGGTGAAAATCTAAAAGGTTAACTACGTGATAACTTGCCACATGCAAAAACAATTCTACTATTTTCCCTATGAACAAATTATCCTACAAACAAAATACAAGGGTCTGAAGATAAAGGATAATCAATATAATAACAATGGATTTCAATGCACATGAATGTCCTCACAAAGGAAAATAACTTTCCTAGCTAGAATCACCATTTGCATATCCTTACAGAATTCATAGATGGTCAAAAGATAAGATATATTAGCTCATTTAAGAGAAATATAATAAAATGATAAAGGTAGTAAAAAGATAAAAGCAAATACAAGAATATATAGATGATGGATACTTGCTCACATCAAAGACCAAGAAAAAATAGTAAAATAGTTTACTATAGCTAGTATTATCATTTATATGTTCTTATGGATTGTATCATTATAGTGGAAACAATAAAAAACTTAAAAGATAAAATATGGTGCATAAGGATGAAAGATGAAAGTGATTATGTAAAAAATTAATAGATAAATCAAATATTCCATAGAACAACAATGGATATCCACTCACATCAACATCCTAGCAAAAAAAAAAACCTAGCATAGATAGCATCAACCTATGCATTTCCTTGTGGATTAAATCATTAAATCAATATCAAAAAGACAATGGATAAAAAAAAAGAAAAAATCATCAAATATGTAGTCTTAAAGACAAAGTTTATGAAGACAAGAGAAGATGCAACAAACCATACATATAAAGGATATCACTAATTAACCAAGAAAAAAGACCAAGATAAATGTCAAAATCAAATAAACAATTAAATTCAACCATATATTGGTCTCCTGCTCTAGGTAGGAGACCCTTGTTTCAATTTCCCTGCTTCCCTCTCCTCCCATACTATGAATTCCATGCTAGGAAGATATTTTTGGGATCTCCATACTACTTTCTAGGACCTCCATGAGATTATCCTAGGGCTTCTCAAGATGTTATTTCCCATATGATGTGAGCAGAGTTGCTTGGCTAGATTATCTCAAATATTTTTTCCATGGCAGCCTAAAGTGGTGGCTAGCTTTTGATTAGATTTTCTGAGGAGCTAGAGCTATGGATTCTCTCTCGATGGATATTTTTGGATTTTGGCTAAGGACCCTAAGCTTCATCACTGTCCATAGGGAGATATTTCTCTATTTATTTTTTGAGCTAGGCTTCCAGAAGGGGGCTCCCACTTTTCTATTTACATATTCTATTATAGCCTAGGGTCTCTCTACACCTTTACTATTCTTAGGAGGACCACATGTTCATTTTCTGCAACTAAGTGGATCCCGGGTTTATTTCTAGGATGGGATTTCTAGAGTGGGATCAAGATCTCTTAGTAGATCCATTTTCTATCCTTTTTAGGGATCTCCTTTGGCATCCTTCCCTACTACTTCTTCTTGGTCTTCAAGGTGGACCATGTGCCTTCTTGTGTAGCTGTGGATGTTGATGTCTTCATATTTCTTCCTGGATGGACTTCTGGTGGGGCTAGATGGACTCTAGGGTGGGTGATTTTTTTATGGATGAGTTTATTTTACATTATCTTTTTGTCCTTGGGAGAGGGACCCTATGCTTGCATGCCAACTCCTGAATATGGTCTCCTAATGCCAGTCCTTGTGTTGGATGGTCCCTTCCAGTCTCGAGGTGTCAAGGTGGACATTATATTCTTGTGGCTTTCCTAACTTTTGGATTTGCTCTTCATCTCCTTTGAAACAAGATCCTATTACCTGTGGAGATATCCTCTTGCTAGTGATCCATCTTCCAGGTCCCTAAAAATCTCCTCTTTGTAGGTTTTTTTTTTCTTTTCAAGAAATATTGTCTTCACTAGGTCTCTTGGTCCCGTATCCATTTTCATTGGTGTTGGATCCTTCTCAGATACTTGCTAGTTTTTCTTAGTCTTGGTGGGAAAACCTTGTTCAATTTTGTTTTTCTTGGTAGCTTGCAGGTTTTTTCCAATATGGCAGAAATATCTTGTTCAAATTTCATCTCAATCAGAAAACCTTGTTCAATTTTTTCTTCATCTCACCAGTTTGTTGGATTTCCCTAGTCTTGGAGGGAAACCTTGTTTCAAATTTGTCTTGGTAGTTTGTTGGTTTTTTTAGTATTGGCCAGAAAACCTTGTTCAAATTTTTGTTCATATTGGTAGTTTGCTAGCTTTTCCCATTCTCAATGGGAAAACCTTATTCAAATATTTGTTCATGTTGGTAGTTTGTTGGCTTTCCCTTATCTTGGAGGGAAATCCTTTTTCAATTTCAGTTCTAGTTGTTGTTGGTCTTGCGGAGGGTTTCTCCCTAGTTTTGTTGTTCTTTTTTTGGCTCCTAAAGCTAGTCTTCTCAAGCTTGTTCCACTTGTTTTATTCTCTTTGTAAAAGGTTTGAGTCCCCTCTCAAAACCCCTTCCTCCAATTTATCAAAAGAAAAATATTAAGCATAGATAAATATCAAAGTAAATAAAATATCAAGGTTAAAGCTAGACAAAATTAAAAATGATCTATGAAGAATAATATCTCTTAAGATGCATGATATTTATAGGTTCTTTAAGATATTTGAAACCAGGAATGGCTAGGTGATATGCTCTTGAACCAAACTTGACAATGATGAGTGGGCTAAGTTAGTTGGGTTAAAATTTTCCCTTGAGTTTAAATTTTATGTTAGTGCTCTCTTGATTTTCTTTGAGGACCAAGTCACCAACCTAAAAGGAGTTGGAATTGGACCATTTACTATAGGCTCTTCTAAGTCTCATTTGATAGATACATAGATACTCTAAAGCATATATTTCCATTTCATCTAGGATTTTTAGTTGGAAAAGATGCTTTGACCTATACTCATCACCAACAAAGGAATTCTACAAATTCACTTTGAGTGAAGGGGTGTCTAGCTCTTAAGGAAAAATAAATTCATATCCATAAACAAAGCATAGGGTATTGTACCAATTGGATTCCTAATATCAATGTGAAAAATAGGTTTAACATTTTGATGAGGATCTTTTTAGAAACTTTGTATTGACCATTATCCTAAAGGTAATATGGGTGGACCACTTATGATGAATGATATTTGACATCAATATTTTTGAAATACTTATTCCTAAATGGGATCCATTATCTAAAATTGTGAAGGATGGAATATCATATATGTAAACAAGTTTTTTATAGATAAACTTAGAAACTTGGATATTTATGGTAAAGGCTAAAGATATGATTTCAGCCCACTTAGTAAAATACTCAGTGGATATAATGTTGAACTTATATCCATCAGATAATAGGGGATTGATCTTCCTAATAATTTTCAATTCCTAGATAGAAAATGCCAAGCTGAGGTTATGGTTTACAATGATTGGAATGATGCTTGGATAATATTTTCAAGCTTCTAACACTTATCACACCACTCAACAAAGTTTCATGAGTCCTTTTCCATGGCGGGCTAATAATATCCCATACTACGTAATTTTTTAATTATTTTTATCACCACTAAAGTGATCACCACAAGATTCCTCATGGGATTATTTGATGGCTTCTTTAAATTTTCTTTGATATAAACATCTTATCAAAGTTTCATCAAAGCTATGATGATATTATATATCTCCAACTATGACATGTTGAAAAAAATATCCTAGGCTCTTCCTCTCATTGCTAGTCAAAAAATTATAAAAAGTAGCATCTTTTAAGTAGTTATAGATATTGGGATACCAATGATTGGATACAAGCTCACCCCATAAGGTAAATACCTCTAGAGGATAAATTATAAACTCTAAGTATGTTGGTCACTGGAGATAGAATTTCTTTGAACTTGAATTTCTTTTGTTGAGTAGGATCATGGCTAATTTCCACCTCAAAATTCACTTCTACAGACATATGTGACCCATCCTCCAGCTGATGAGGTGTGGGTATTAAGTAAATTTCATCGACAGGATTCACAGGTCCTGCTAACTCATGATCCAAACCGGCATGGAATATGTCATATGCACAACCTGATGAAAAATAAAATGGTTGTAACATCTCTTCATTAGGAAAAATATCCTCAGGCTCTATAGGTGATTCAACGCGGCCCCAATCAATCACCTCTGTATCAATACACAAAGGTTTTGTGGTATCGAATGTGTTATAAAGTGGAGTGGTCAAATAAATGGAGATTGTGTTGGTGGATGGAATGAAATCTTTAGGACCACATGGGTGCCATATTATTTTAGAATTTTCCCTCCCATACTCATGATGAGGCTCTAGAGGAATGGGAATTTTTGGATCTGACATGTGAGCAGAGCGGATGATAGGATCATTGGACTCATGATCAAAGTTACTTGTTCATATTCTAGATCAAGATGAATGAGAGATTCCATAGAGGTCATAACATCTATATGTTAGTTACTATATCTAGGGATGGGGTCAATTGTGATCTTGTCAAAAGTTGCAAATAAATGATCAATGATATCTCTATAGGGTTTAACCTTCTCGTCTTTGGTTCGATACAACCTCATTGTATGGTTGAAAATTAGTTGAGTCACCAAAGATTTTAAGCCCTTTTATTTTTAAGTTTCTAGTGGCTCTAATACCAAGGATGATGGATTCATATTCCCTAATGTTATTAGTGCATGTGAAGCTCAATTTTAAGGAAAAAGGGATAGGTTGCCCTTTGGGATACCAAGGATAATCCATACCCCATAACTTTTATGCATCTAAAACTATCAAATAATATAGACCAATGATATTCTTCATCATGCTTACCTTTAATGAAACATATAGGTTTGTTAGGAAAATCAAATCTAAAAGAATGAGTAGAATTAGTAGGCACATTCACTACCTAATCAACTATAACCTCACTTTTAATTGAATTTTGGTTTGTTAATTCTAATTCAAAATTATGAAGAATCATAATCTCTTTAGAACATAACCTAAAAAAGTGGGGTTTAGACATGATATATCATAAGGGGTAAACCACAAGGTCTTATGGATAAACATATAGTGACAAAGCTTTTAAAAAGTGTTGGAGAATATTACATTATTTGGTACATGCTAATGTACCCCCATGGTACATTTATGGTACAAATATAAATATGTAATAGATTAGGATTTGTGTCTATAGTTTATATGAGTGATTTATATTTCCCTTTTATGTAAGTGTCTATGTGTAGGATATGCATAAGTGTCATGTAAGTAAGAGTGCAAATGTGTATTGAGAGAATGTGCACAAGTGTCATGTATGTAAGTGTGCAAATATGTAAAGTGAGGATGTGTACAAGTGTATTGTATTAGGAGTGCATGTAGGAGAGTAAGAGTCATGTAGAAGTGTGCAAGTGTCATAGAGTTAAAGTATGCATGTAAGAAGAAAGTGAAGAGTCTAGTATACAAGTGGCAAGATGAGAAGCCAAAGGTCAAGAATAGGAAAAGTTACATCTCTTGGATATGTGAGGAGTGCAATAGATAAGTATTAAAGAGTCACATTACTATGGCTATATTATGGAGATAAAGCTCCATACAATGTAAGGGAAAATTATCTGTAGTGATCACCACATAGCAAGAATTGATAATAAAGCTTGTATAAAAAATTTGAGCCATTTTATATTGTAAGTATTGTTTATGCACGTAAATGAATTATTTTGACCATTTACATTCATATTTAATATTATAAGTGAATGTTATTTTTATTATTATATTGGCCTGGATTTATATTTGATTGCTCATATATATAATTCTACTCTTGATTATTGATTTTTTGACCTATAATATTATGGCTTCTTTATATTAGGACCTATGGTATTTTGAGATAGTAAGGCTTAAAACCCAATAGTGGAATTAAAGCTGCCATTTTTTTTCCATTATTGATAGAGTTATATTTTAGTCACCATTACATTGGAGTCTATCAAATTTAAAAGTAGTGAAAAAATGCACTCTATTTTTGAAGGTTGATTAAATAGATATTGAGGGGACATGTAAGAGTCACTCTGATTTAGATGTTAGTATTTTTCCATTTGACTCAAGGAAAACCAATGAAGACTAGGACTTAGCTTTAAGTAGTTAAGGGCCAACTCAGAAGGAATTGGACATGCAGGGCTATTCCTAGTCACCCTAATATTGATTTTGGATTATCTAGAAAAGAGGAGAATTATTTTATTCTTAGGTTTCACCTAAGATATTTGAGATAGATTTTAGAAATTAGAGATAGATTCCAAATATTGAGGAGATCATAGCTACTAGATATTGAGCATATTCGTAACTTCTAGAGATAGAGGAGCATAATAGCTTCTAGATATAGAGAAGCATCATAGCTTCTAGGTGATAGAGGAGCATCTAAGCTTATAGGATATAGAGAGGCATATAAGCTTTTAAGAGATAGAGGAGCATTTAAGCTTCCAGATAAGAAATGTGATACAAAGCTTCTATAGATCAGATAATAAGTAAAGTACAGAGAAGAAGGAAGCAATATAATCTTCCTAAGATAAAGAAATATTGGAGAACTAGGTTGACTAAAAATATCTTCACATCAATTCAGTCTTGGTTGTGGATTAGTTTTAGAAATAGTGTTATTCAAGGAGATATTTAAATATTAAAACTAATAGTGCAATAATGACGTCAAAATATTCAAATCACCATCAATTTTGCTACTCTACATAGGTCATCATATAAGAGGCCATAATATAGAGTCCAATATATAGGCTACGTGAGTAGGAAGACAACAATCTAAGAGCATAGTTGAGCTATAAGAGCTATTATAAAATATTTTTATGAAATATTATGAAGTCTCAAATGCTAATAGGGTGTTATACTTCAAGGTATGATAGAAATACTTTAGTGCTTAAATGATGCTAGCCTTCAAGGGATATTAGAAGATCTCAAGCACTAACAGGGTGCTAGCTTTTGAGGAGGAATAGAAAATATCAAGAGAAAATAGGGTGCTAAAGGGAGAATAGACAATTGCTAACAAAGTTCTAGGAGTCATAGAAAATTAAAATAATTTCATGCTAAAAAAGTGCTAGCATTCATAGAAATTGAAGAAATTCAAGCACACTTCTAAGCATCATTTATAAAATGAATTAGACAAGCCACATGTGGTATGTTTTCAATGAGTAGAACATTGTCTAGAATAGCACTTAGACGTACTAACATCATACACCAGATACAATCACCAAAAATAATACTCGAACATGCTAACATCATCCACTAGAGATGACCACCAATACAACACACAAATGTGCTACCATCGATGACCAAAGACAACCACCACAACAACACTCAAATATGCTACCATTAAAGACTAGATAAGACCAATAGATCAACACTTATATGTTCTATCATTGCCACTAAATATGGGCACAAGAGTAGAATTTAAACATGATACCATAGTCACCTAGTGGGCACCTCAGAGTAAAAAAATAACATGAAAGGTTTCCTCACAACAGAGCATTGGAATTCTAAACATTAGAAAATACAAGCATTGGAGGAACAAGGCATCACTGACATACTCCTGACATATCACAACAATAAATATGTCGGCCATCCTAGGTAATATTTATACATTACATTCCATAATTGGTGCATTATTAACTTTTTGGAGGGAAAAAAAATTCAATTTATTTTTGGAAAATATTAGGTGGAGTTATAAGGTTTTCCACTTTAAAGGTTATTGAAATTTATTTATTCATGCACCTTGTTAAAAATTTGAATTTCTGTTTTAGTTATGGAGTGATAAGGATTACTATTTGGATTTAATTTTTTGAATATATAATAGTTCTTTTAAGATATGAATATTTTAAGTTTTGAGTGTTTTTAGTTTTTGAAAGTTTGAAGATTTAGTTTTATAGATTTGAGGAGTTAAAATGATTTAAGATTTGAGTTTTTAGTTTTTGAAGATTTTTGAAATTTGAAGAATTCTAGTTTGAAGTTATTTTAAGTTTTTGAAGATTTGAAAATTTTAAAAGCTTTGAAATTTTGCAAATTTAATAGGGAGTTAAAAGGATTACTGCATTAAAGGTTTAGAAAATTTAGAATTTACAATTTTTTTTTTATTTGAGTGTTTTTAACTTGGGAGATATAAGGATTTCTACTTCAAAGGAATTGAATTGCAAATCATGGAATAAATTATTAGAAATGCATTCAATGAAGGAACAATGAACAAGTTAAAGTTTGATTCTCAAAACTTGATATATGATGAAAAAAAGAAAATACCAAAATGGCTTAGAAATACACTTGAAGAATCAAATCCAGATATTATTACAACAAGATCACAATCTATTAGTTTAACAAAAATAAAATCTACAACTATTTAGAGTGCCATGGATTCCAAGAACATGCGACTTATTTATAAAGAAAATATAGAAAGAATGGCCTTAATAGTGCATAGATGGTTACATTGCTTTCTTGAGAAAATAGATGAACACAAAATATTATCATGGAAGTATAAATAAAAGAAAGGATATTGCTTTCAATTAAGTATAATTATTGCAATAGAACTGGGCATGAAGAATCTAATTGTTGGAATCTGTAACCATGTAATTTGCGTGGAAGAAAAACTCATTCTCCAACATTTTGATGGTACAAAAGGTAAGGTAATATTATAAGATATTTGAAATAATGTTATTATTCAGATTAGACAACCTTATTCAAAAACTTATTTCTAAAGCAACTCCTAACAAAGGAGTAAAATATCCTATTCTAGAAATATATGTCAATTGAAAAAGAACAAATTGAAGGAAACATATTTAATATTACTAATGATGAAGTGTTTGATGTTTCCAAAAATAATAACAAGGGAAATGAATCAAGTATGGTCTAAATTTATCTTATAGAGTAATCAGAAAATATTTACATGAACCAAAATTTAAATAAGAAGCTCAAGCAATTTATGAACCATATAATGAAGATACAAAGTTTGAAGAACCAAAGAATGAAGATGAAAGAGAACTCATAGTAGAAATCAAGAATGAATCTGAAGACGAATCTCAAGCATAGGTTCATGAACAATGCAAGGTCACATGAATAATTAAGATCATAGACAAAGATTGAATACTAAAGTCTTCAATAATCAAATAATGTAATACAGGGGGTGTTGGAGAATATTACATTATTTGGTACATTGTAATGTACCCCATGGTACCTTTATGATACACATGTAAATATGTAATAGATTAGGGTTTATGTCTATATTTTAGATGACTGATTTATATTTCCCCTCTATATAAGTGTCTATGTGCAGGATATGCACAAGTAAGAGTGTAAGTGTCATAGAGTAAGTAAGATTGTAAGTGTGAATTGAGAGAATATGCAAAAGTGTTATGTATGTAAGTGTGCAAATATATAAAGTGAGAATGTGTACAAGTGTCTTGTATTAGAAGTGCATGTAGGAGAGTAAGAGTCATGTAGAAGTGTGCAAGTATCATAGATTTAAAGTATGCATGTAAGAAGAGAGTGAAGATTCTAGTATACAAGTGGCAATATAAGAAGCCAAAGGTCAAGAATAGGAAAGGTTGCATCTCCTAGATATGTGAGGAGTGCAATAGACAAGTATTGAAGAGTCACATTACTATGGATATATTATGGAGATAAAGCTCCATAAAATGTAAGGAAAAATGGTCTGTAGTGATCACCATATAGCAAGACTTGATAATAAAGCTTGTATACATATTTTGAGTAATTTTATATTGTAAGTATTCTTCATGCATGTACATGAATGATTTTATCGATTTACATTCATATTTGATATTATAAGTGAATGCTATTTTCATTATTATATTAGCTTTTTTATATATTTGATTGCTCATATATATAATTCTCCTCTTGATTATTGATATTTTGACTTATAATATTGTGTCTTATTTATAATGGGACCTATGATAATTTATAATGGGACCTATGATATTTTGAGATAGTAAGGCTTAAAATCCAACTAAAATCAAACACTATGGATAGGAATAACATCTATAAGAGGGTATATCAAATCTCATAGTTGACTAAGATCCTTCTAATACAGTAGATATATCACTCTTTACCTTGCTAATAATTTGTTGAAGGCATGATTGATTATAACTACGTAGAAAATCAAAGGCTTACTAGGATTAAGAGGGACAATGACATGATATGACATTAATTATTTCTTAATATCATAAAATTATTTTTAACAGGCTTCATTCCAAATAATTATGACATCCTTACTCAATAATTCAATGGACTTGTACTTATTAGTTGATTGGGATATGAACCTATGAATGGATTGAATCTTACCTTAAAGGATCCTAAGTTGGGTTAGGTTCATGGGTGGTGGCATGTTAACTATGGATTATATTTTCATATAATCTACCTTTATGCCTCTTTCAGATACCATAAATTCTAGGAGCTTGCTCAAAATAACACCAAAGAGGATTTAGATGCACTTTGTAGGCTCTTATTCATTTAAATATATGCCCTAGATCATCAATATGGTCCTCTCTTTTGACTGAGAAACTAAGAGGGTCATAAAAATAATATATTATAATGACATGCATGAGATTATGAAAGATATAATTCATGGTTATAACACCTCTCCTTGGAAGAAATTTTATGGATAATGAACTATGTATTGATATGTTGATGTAATGACATAGTTTCTGTCAACATGATTTAATAATAGAATGATTGCTTTCTTTAAGCATGGAATATGGTACTACTAATGTATTTGTGGATGCAATATTAAGTACTTTCTCCTTGGTGGGGCTATGGGTAAAACACCTACCATGAGGGATACCTAGGGAAATGATGATGATGATTCATTCATTGGTAACTCAAGGTAAACATGGAAAATTTACCTTCATATAGATGCATATCATTTTGTTGTTGTTTCCACATTTGCACCATTGGGCTAGGATATTGCTTGCAATGAGCCTCCTCAACAAAGTTGGTGATAGCTTAGACTATCATAAAAAGGACCACCTACTTGGGGATAAAACATTGGTGTAGAATATTGTGGATGTGATACCTTGATTGACTAAGTTGCTTTATGGACAAAATTGTTATGTTTTGATTAAAAAATTTAATACTCTTGTTTCTACTTGGCTTCACAACTTAATTTAAATTATATAAATCAAATATTATATAGTTTATTTTATAAATAAATATATATACATATATATGTATATATGTCATAGGTTTGTTTTAACGATGAGCATCAATATTTATATTACCGTTGTGCATGTTTTGTTGGCATGTTATGGTTATAATTGCCTTTGGAAGATGAAGGGACATCTTCAATTTGCTCATGAACATAACAAGAAACCGCTCATGGAGTGTAATGTTGTTTGAGCATTTAAGGAAACTTTCTTGCATGTAATTTATGCTCCTCTTTAAATCCAAGAGAGGGAGGTGTAAGAAGGGGGTAATGGACACTTGAGGAAGTAGTGGATATGTAGACGAAGGAAAAGAGCAAGTAGCGATATTAGAAGAAGATTGACGAAGGAAAACAAACTTGCATCATTAGGTGCTTCTTTTATGTTTGTTCTACCATGCTTGATTTTCTATGTTGTTGTGAATCTTTCCTTGTATTGTTTCCCTATGCCTCTATATTGTTGGTTGTGTTTTTATTTTATTGGTTGTTTGCATGTGTTGAGTTTCTTTGGTTGTTGCAACCCAATTATCTTTGTTGGACCTTCATGACCTTGTTCTCCTTCATGTGGATGGGTGCTACGTGTTTGTATATTTGGTGCATCTAGTTTTAGCATTGTTGTATGTTCATGTTTTAGGGAGGTATTTGTTGGTAATATTATTTTCTTAAGCTTTTTTTGGTGGTTGGTGCTTGCATGGACTAATGCTTTAGCTTAAGTTTTGAGACTTATTCTATGCTTTGGTTAAGTCTAAGATGTAGGTTTGCTTTTAAGTTCAAAAATTATCTTTGTTTAATTTAATTATGCTTGGCTAGTAAATAAAAGAAAGAGGTAACTCTTTAGGTTTCAATATTGTAAATGGTTATAAATGAGAAATATGAAGTGTAATGAAGTACTTTGTAAGTTTTTTTTTAATGTACCCTAGTTATTATTAAATATGCTTTGAAGATCATGTTTTATTAAAGCTTTTGATGTGAGTAATATTAGAGGGGTACTTGTTTTGTAGGCTTTAATATAATTGTAATAGAGTACTTTGATTTTTATTGTTGGAAAGAGAAAGTATTTATAATGATTTTTGAGATCTATGTGGATTAAGGGATCATTATAAAGAGAAGTATAGGCTTCTCTTGTTTTGATTTGAATGTTGTGTTTTTTTGTTGGAAAGAGAAAGTATTTATAATGATTCCTAATATTTATGTGGATTAAGGGATCATTATAAATAGAAGTATGGTCTTTTATTGAATTGATTGAATGTTGTGTATTGTTATTGGAAAGAGGAAGTATTTATAATGATTCCTAAGATCTATGTGGGTTAAGGGATCATTATAAAGAGAAGTATGGGCTTCTCCTAGTTTTATATGGATTGATATAACTTTGATGACCAAAAGAATGCTTATTTCTTTATATAGAGAGGAAGGGTTCTCCTCTTCTAGTTTACCTATGTGCATGGTTGTTTGCATAATAGAGTAAGGCATGAGTTAAGTTGCATTGAATTTAGAGCTATTATGATCCCTAAGTAAACTTCATAATTGGTGGGTGGTATTTCCTCAAAGAAGCTTGCAGACTTAGTTGGTAGAAGATCCTGGAAGATGGTTGTCAGCTTTAAAATGTTATTGTTGTAAATATTGGAATATATTACATTATTTTGTTCATGCCAATGTACCACCATAGGTACATCTATAGATTAGGAAAGAGTGTCATAGATTAGGATAAAAGTATTTAATTTATGCAATGTAATAAACGCACAAGTGTGCAAAGTATTTTAGCAATGTAAATGTGCATAGTTTTCTCTATGTACATGTGTCCGTAGCATAGGAAGATGAAGAGTCATAGGAAGAGTGAAGACCAAGAATCCTCCATATGAAGAGTCACATTCCATATTATAAATGGGTATATGGATATAGAACAATAGATAGAAATATATAGAGTGATTGGTCATATGCAATCACAATGAAGAGTGATGAAGTATGATGTATTTGAGGTATTTATTCAATAAAGATCATATTTTTGTGAGTATTTATTAGTGGAATTTATATGATTCATTCAGAAGTTTTTTATGAGTTTTATATGCTTAATATATTTCCATTATCATATATTTCACATTGAAACTTTATTTTAGATCTTGTGATTACTTTAGTTTATGCATTTAGCTTCAAAAGCTAACAGTGGAATCAGAGCTACAACAAGGTTTTATATTGCACAAGTTTTTGGTTGCAAAGAATATTTCTACTGGTTAAGGAGAAACCAGTAAAGTTGAAAAAATTACCTCTAGAAAGGAAAACCAGAGAAGATAGGTTTTCTCACTGTGTTGAAGCAAAACCAGTGATAATTAAGGATTTACCTATCCCAAGAGCAAAGTTGGAATAGAAGGAAATTTATAGATCTTGAAGATAGACCTTGATATTGAAGAGATTAAGGGACCCCTAAAGGAGGTTCTATTTATAAGCTTTATAGAGAGATAGAAGATTCCAGATTATTATTTGGATTGAATCTATTCATAGGGTTGAAGGAAAACTTGTGAAGACTAGGATTCAACAAAGATTTGATTTCATTTTGAGATAGCTAGTGAAGATTATTGATTTTAGAATTTTGGAACTTTGAATATATTTAATTATTATTGTCTAAGTTTTTATTGTAGAAGATTAGTTCTTAGAAGTTGATAAGCTTCCTACAATGAATAGAGAAGAATTTTCATGACCTATTATCTGTGAACCCTATTAAAAGGACATTAATTGATCATGGGATCAATTAATGCCAACAAAAAGGGGTCATAGACCCTACAAAAATTTACAAAATTCCAATTTAGGGATTTTGAAGGAAAAGAAATTATTATGGATTTCAATTAATCACTTTAATTAGGTTAATTGCATTTATTTTTAATGCAATTAAAATTTCTATTGGACCAAATTAGACACTAGTATTATTTAATACTAAATTCCAATCTTATTCTCCATCATGGCATAAGTTGGTTGGTGGAGAGAAAAGTAATATTCTCTCCTCTATTTTTAATTAGGGATGCTTTGGAGGGATGTGGACCAAAAAGGGGCACGAGACAAAACAAGGCCACCTACCTTATCCTTAGTGGACCCTTTTTCTACTTTTGGGATTACCCTCCACATGTTAAGTTATGTCTTATAGGGCACAAGGCATATTTTTAGTAATAAAATAATAAGACCACTATTTGGCCCATGAGTGGAAAAATTTCCTATAAATTAGAGGACAATTTATGAAGAAAAGGCTATCTAGGAAAATCTAGGAGGTATAGGGAGTATGCTCTCCACCCATGGGTGGATCAGAAACCAAAAGACCTGAAATATTTCCTAGTTATGGTAAAGAACAAACTTGGAAGTTAGGATCCAAGCAGAAGAAAGATTTGGGAAGATTAATATGAGCTTAGGAGAAAGAAGGAGTCACAAGATGGATCAAGTTGGATCCTCCTTACACTTTAATCAAATATTGATTAATATTTGAAAATTGTTATTCTATTTGAAAATTATTATTCTATTTGAAAATTATTTTTTCTATTTGATTATGCTGAAATTGCTAACCTCTTAAAAACTTCCTGAATGCCTTGTAAATAGTTGAAGTTAATCAAAGTGTGACTATAATTATTCTAGGAGGTTTAATATATTTACTTGGAAATAGTGGGTTGATTTAATACCTTGATTCGATCAAGAAGTGCTTGTAAATATCTTGACTTAATTAAGACTGCCTAGAAAGATACCATGAGAATTAGATTATTTTATCGTTGATATAAAACAAACCCTTTGATTTATTACCTTGATTTGATCAAGGAATGCTATCATAGACATACAAAATAAATGGTTCATCCATGGAGACCAAACTAGGGTAGACGAGGCCTGTAAGGTGAATCGATCAAACTAATTCTGATTAAGTCCGGTTGTAGAGATCAAACACAATCGGGTCAAACCCGATTAACATATAGAAACCACCAACAAACCAGTAACTCACAAGCAAGCCGTCACCACTAATTACCATCCCAGCTTCACAACCATCGTGGAGTGGTTATACCTTCTAGCATGGGGAAATAGTTTTATTATGTGGTTAATTTCCCTGTGCAATATGTGTGGGATATACCCTATGCTCGTGAGCGATGGGTACTCTATCATGTGTTATTAGTTTGAACAATAAAATAACGAAGGGAGTCAATGATAATGCGTGAATTAAACTCAGAGACACGACATCATTAAACCCTACTATTTTAAATATTGATAAATCCTTTGAAAAAAATTTCAATCGTAGATGCTTCGATTTGCGTGCTTAGCCTATGATAAACTTTTGATCTATAACCAAGAGGGATGGATACTCCAATGATCTTCGATAACATTGTAGGTAGGTTTGGATTGGTTACCTAGGGTTTGTGGAACTCTATGCCTAGTTTTGGATACTAAAATAAGTACATAACCCACCGTGGTATCAAGTTACTTCCAAACACAACCAAGACTTAATTCTTCCTTGCATCCAATATAATTAATTCACTCGTGCCCTAATATGACTGGTCCAATTGAGGCATGGTAGTTTCTAGATACCGAACATATGGATTCCTTATGGGCATGAGAAATACCTTAATGTTATTATAATGACTTAGAGAAAGAAATTTGGAAAATTCTTTAATTGCATCAAGAACTTTAAAAGGAACAATTGTACTCCTTTATAGGAATATTTGATTGAAAGGGGTCAATAGATGCCCTTCTTTACTTGTAAAATATAACATCTCAAGTTTATGAATATGAGGAAAGAACATGTTTTGGAGGCTGGTTTTATTCCCCATGAGGGTTCCTAGAATACACATTGTGTCAATTACTTGTGTTTTACTTTATTGATTCTTATGGATGTTGCATTTATTTTCAAAATGAAAATAACATAAGTAATGAGATTATATGATGAATCAGTTATGCATACCCTTATATTATTGCATTGTTTACATCTGTGTACTACTTAATCGATAGACCAATTATGATGCAAATAATGTATGCTTAATTTCCAATATGTTAATGATATACGATTGTGTCATTTACTTTCTAAAATGTAATGGATAATTATGAATGATGTACCTATATAATTTTAACTTTCAAGCAACTAGCACTTGATGTACACAATGGTAGTATGGATGCATAAAATAAAATGTAATGGAGTGCAATCCTTGTTCAAATAGATATCTTATGTGCTTAAGGATATGATGTAATAGGATTTAATCCTTAAGGAGATAATTAAATGATGTGGACCTAAATCTTACATAAACATTCATGGATGGTCTAATCTAAGCACTATAATTATGGATTGATCCAAGTTAAAACTCGGAGGGGGTGGAACCCATAAAAAGATAAATAAGACTTGAATTATGGATCAAGTCCAACCTTACATTCTGAGTTGATAAATTTAGGAACTTGAGGTATATTAACTGATTAGTACCCTTTTGTAATCACTTAATTATCTCACGTGTTATACATAAGTGATACCTAAAATAAGGGAGAAAAAATAAGCCTTGCTATGTTTCAAGCAGTATAGTCATGCTTACAGGAACATTCCAAGGATTATGAAAGTTGATCACGTTTAGTGATTTTTTCTATCTTAGTGACCCCATCGAGAAGATGTAGGAGGGATATAAGATTTATGAGTAACCACTATTGAAGTTATTTCATTTAAGATGATTTTTCCATCTTCAAGGTATTCACCTATATACTGGTCTTGGTGGACCATGGTGATTTCAATTTTATGAGGGATGAAACCTAATGCTCTGGCTAGCATTATCATATCTGAGTGGTATGAGGGTTTCATAGAACCTGATCACTTTTACTCATGAGTGATTATGATCAAGTCTTAAAATCTCTTGAAGCTATTTACCTTGATAACTTACAATCCAAATGGAATGGTTCTACCCTAGAACGTGACTATGCCTCTTATCTCATGAAAATTATATGTAAAAAAAAAATTGAGTGGTTGAGTAATGACAAATGGGGTTGGTACAGTTGGTATCATAGCCCGAGCTAACTAATAGATTCTAGTTAGATCTAGGTTAGCAAAATATTTGGGCATGAAACAAAACATGAGTGAAAAACTCAAAATATAAACTCTAAATAATGCACACTTGGTAAGGATAAGGTCAGTGCTTGAGATTATATTGTTTGAGTAGATCTCTAGTTGTTTGAAAGTGGAAGAGCTAAGTGAACCTTCTTGCATGGATTTTAAGCAGTATACCTTAGACTCTTTTGGTAAATCACTTGACATCTATGTCTTTTAGCTGCCTACTCCTTATCTTCAAGTGTGCCTAACAACTTGAGTTAGTGGAATAATCAAAAGAATGTTTATTGTTACAACTTAGCCTTTGGTCAAGAAACTAGGTATCTCAACTACGACTAACTCTAGTGACCTAAAAATTATTTTGAGATAGTTCACCCTAAGATAGTCAAAACTTGAACCTTTACCACGATTGAAGATACCAATTTCTTTGCTATAACTTCGTAAAGATGCTTCATGCCATTTAAAAATTTATGTATGTCATTATGTAGTGCATGTGGTATTAATAAATATGCATATGAGAACCAGATGGTAAAAGAAAAAACACAAAACTCTTGATGAAAATGACTAAATTCAATTTGGGAATTATCACCGTACAAGTTGGTCATTGGAAACTAACTATTGGAAATTTAAGAGTAAAAGATAAACAAAACAATGTTTTCTTTGTTTTGTTTTTTGGTCAATGTTACAATATACTTTAGGTATGAAAGCTATCACAATAGTAGCTATAGAAACTCCATAATTTTCTTGACATGGAATTCTTTGGGAAGAACTCCACCAAATAGCTTCGATAATCTGAGTATTCCAACTCCACAGATAGGTGTGCCACCCGACCACCCGGGTGGTGGTTGTATGTATTGAGGTATGCTACGCTATTTAAATCTTAAACTACTCAATACACCATGCATGTGGTATTACTTTCCAAAGAAAACTGAAACATAAAATGGTTGGACAAAACATAGAATATTATTATACAGTTTATTTTATTGCATTCAAATATGCCAGAACTAGAAACTGGACATAATAGCAATGGTAAGATGAAAATCAACATACTCTTAGTCAAAATATGAGCTATCATAATATTCAACTGGAGATAAGATACGCTCGTAATAGATGATTGGAAGAGGAATATTGTAGTGAACTACAATATATCTATCAAACACATAATATGGCCAAGGATTCCACGACGTCCATACAACACAAGATCCATTTCTGTCGAACACCGAGTCTAAGAGAATCTATTCTAAATTTCCTAGAATAAGTGAGACTGCACATGCCTTTGATACAAAAGACTCTGATAAAGCTTGCTATCAAAATTATCCTTTCCAGTGGGAACATGTTTCTTGACCACATCTAAATAATAAGATGGTAGAAATTGAAATGGAATATTTAGAGGATCACTTATAGGAGGTAACCAAGAATACCCAAACTGAACATGAAAAGTCCAATCAGGCCAACTAAAAAATTGATCAAACCACTCAAAATGGCTTAAAGGACTTTCAAAAGCCAAATAATTGTGGGAATTATTCCTTAGCCACACATCACAAAGTGAATTCTGGAAAAAGTATTGCAATATATCTGTTCCATGGATATAAGGGCATTACGAGCTTTGATAGCTTGACTTTGTAAGAAGTTATGTAATCCTTCCCTTTTTTGAAACAAATTTTGAGGAGCTCAAACAAAATATTCATAAAATTTGTGTTGCTCTTCTTCATAACAAAACATGATGGCTAATTACTGAACTGGATTCCTACTGAAAGGAAGTTAAGAGAGATTTTTCTCTCCCTTTTTGATAAGGTGTTTTATGTCAAAAATACTTATTACAGATTGGGAAAAGAAGTACCTAAGGGTAAGGCACCAAAATTAGTGTACACAGAATCAACCTATAGAACCATTGAAGGGGAAAATGATAGAACCTTACATAAATGTGAAAGGACACATGCCACCTCGAGAATTGATAAGGCAAACAAAAATATTCAATGGGACAAACAATCTGAATATGAAGAGTGTCATGGAAGCTGAAGGATCCACCTTGGGAATGCCAAGATGCTATCGGTTAAATGAATGGACAAGATTAATGGGTTGAAAACTGAATCGGATAATCACTTGGATCAACAACGAAAATATAAAAAGTGATTGTATGTAATAACTTATAGGTTTTAAATCTTTCACCTACTCATGGCATCCAATATGATCATATTCATGGCAGGATTTTCTTGGATGATATTAGTTATATGTGGCGTAAACCCCATTGTATGCCTTATGATACTTTTGATTTTTCTTATCGGTCTAGTGATGCATCTACCCTAAAGGAAATAAACTACTAGATAATTTTTCTAGATCTAAACAAGAATAAAGGGGTAGTTATAGTAGGGGATATAATAATGAGAACTAAAAGAACAAATAGGGGAACAACGAGAGAGTATTCTATGCAAAATTCCCAAGAATATATCTGGGTATGAGAAAGAAAAAGGTTGGAGGTCGAGAGAGATGCTACCATTGTTGAGAGAGATAGACTTAGAGTAGAGATATTACAAATAAATAATTGGAGAGCAACAACAATGGCAGTTGTGCTCACATAAAATCCATAATTTCATCAATTAAGGGAAGAATTTAATGCTGCATTACTGGAATCTTGTTTGGTTGCCTTCTAAATCACGATATGCTTCTTCCATCACAACCAGCTATTAATACACAACATGGGATAAGGGGAGGTAGTGATCAAGCAGTTGCTGGAAAATTTGCTCCACTGCCATCTCCAGCTGTAAGTACCAATATAACATAAAACGAGGAACGAATGAAAGACCGCCAACCCTATCTACTCCTTGATAGGCTACCATATAGTGTTGACTAGGTTTACCAAAAATTTGAGACATAACAATGATTATCAAACTTTTGAAATATTACATTTCAGTATTATGTAGATGACATTTATTTATTAGAGCTTATGAGTGAGTTTTGGATTGTAGAATCTTTGTGTGAACTTAACTAGTTTAAATTTTTTTTTGTGAACTCAGAATAGTTTATGAATGTTTGTAACCTATAGATTTTGCTTGAATTCTTAAGCATGAAAAGTAAATTTTCTTAATTTGAAGAAACTTAACATTTTTGAGGGATGGATTGGTGTCCATTCTTGGAGAAGGTATGGGATTTATTTGTATCTTTATGATACAAACCAAGGGTCATCTGGGTAGATGCTCTGGTGATGGCAATGAGATTGCCAAAATACATTTTAGGATATGTGTGAATATCCTACATTGAGATTCTGAAATTATGATATGTCTTTGTTGATACTGGATTAACTCATGTTAAGAGTTAACAATATACATTGTGATACTCCTTGGTGGGGGTTTTGACAAAATTAATAAGACTTTTTATGCCTAATTTTGTATAGAAACATAATTTCATGATATCTCTATGCCATCCTTTTGCAAATTCTATCATTGCAGTTCTCTAGATTCATTGTTTGTACAGTAGAAAATGAATTGGAACTATAATATTATGGTGAAATTGTGTATTGATGATGCTTTCAATACTTTTTGTTATGCAAAATGGATGCTCTGTTGTGTAAAAATAATATGATATTGCTGATATTTTACATTTTTGTAGGTCCAGGTGCTCTCATGGATGGAAGGTGAAGCTTACCATAAATATTGAGGTGCTGAAAGAAAGAAGAACCTGATGTTTCAATAGGATAAATACTAGCTTTGCTAGTTAATTGTATTCCATTTAGGAAATTGTACAAACACAGAGGATTATGTTTATTTCAAGGGGGTGTATGTCACGACCCGTTATCTGTGAACACTATTAAAAGGATATTAATTGATCATGGGATCAATTAATACCAACAAAAAGGGGTCACAGACCCTATAAAAATTTACAAAATTCCAATTTAGGGATTTTGAAAGAAAAAAAATTATTATGGATTTCAATTAATCACCTTTAATTAGGTTAATTGCAAAAACATTTAATGTAATTAAAATTTCTATTGGACAAAATTAGACACTAGTATTATTTAATACTAAAAGCCTATCTTATTCTCTCTCATGTCATAAGTTGGTTGGTGGAGAGAAAAGTGAGATTATCTCCTTTGTTTTTAATTAGGGATGCTTTGGAGGGATGTAGACCAAAAAGGGGCACAAGACAAAATAAGGCCACCTACCTTATCCTTAGTGGACCCTTTTTCTACTTTTGGGATTACCCTCCACATGTTAAGTTGTGTCTAATACAGCACAATGCATCTTTTTAGTAATAAAATAATAAGACCACTATTTGGTCCATGAGTGGAAAATTTTCCTATAAATTAGAGGATAATTTGTGAAGAAAAGGCTATCTAGGAAAATTTGGGAGGTCTAGGGAGTATGCTTTCCACCCATGGGTGGATCAAAAACCAGAAGACCCAAAATATTTCCTAGTTATGGTAAAGAACAAACTTGGAAGTTAGGAGCCAAGAAAAAGAAATATTTGAGAAGATTAATATGAGCTTAGGAGAAAGAAGGAGTCACAAAATGGATCAGGTTGGATCCTCCTTACACTTTAATCAAATATTGATTAATATTTGAAAATAGTAATTCTATTTGAAAATTATTATTCTATTTGAAAATTGTTATTCTATTTGATTATGCTTAAATTACGAACCTCTTAAAAACTTCTTGAATACCTTGTAAATAGTTGAAGTTAGTCAAAATGTGACTATAATTGTTCTAGGAGGTTTAAGATATTTACTTGGAAATAGTGGGTTGATTTGTGCTTGTAAATATCTTGACTTAATTAAGACTTCCTAGAAAGATACCATGAGGATTAGATTATTTTATCATTGATATAAAACAAACCCTTTGATTTATTACCTTGATTTGATCAAGGAATGCTATCATAGACATACAAAATAAATGGTCATCCATGGAGAGACCAAACTAGGGTCAAACACAAATCGGGTCAAACCCGATTAACATATAGAAACCACCAACAAACAAACAAATCGGGTCAAAACCCGATTAACATATAGATTAAGTCCGATTGTAGAGATCAAACACAAATCGGGTCAAAACCCGATTAACATATAGATTAATTCTGGTTGTAGAGATCAAACACAAATTGGGTCAAACCCGATTAACATATAGAAACCACCAACAAACATACAAGTAACTTACAAGCAACCCGTCACCACTAATTATCATCCCAGCTCCACAGCCACCGTGGATATAAAAACCACCAACAAACATATAGAAACCACCAACAAACAAACAAATCGGGTCAAAACCCGATTAACATATAGATTAAGTCCGGTTGTAGAGATCAAACACAAATCGGGTCAAACCCGATTAACATATAGAAACCACCAACAAACATACAAGTAACTTACAAGCAACCTGTCACCACTAATTATCATC
Organism: Wollemia nobilis; assembly: GCA_028583015.1. Lineage (NCBI taxonomy): Eukaryota > Viridiplantae > Streptophyta > Pinopsida > Araucariales > Araucariaceae > Wollemia > Wollemia nobilis. The sequence continues at coordinate 5,553,279 of JAQPPZ010003613.1, read as the reverse complement.
CCAGCTCCACAGCCACCGTGGATATAAAAACCACCAACAAACATATAGAAACCACCAACAAACAAACAAATCGGGTCAAAACCCGATTAACATATAGATTAAGTCCGGTTGTAGAGATCAAACACAAATCGGGTCAAACCCGATTAACATATAGAAACCATCAAACACAAATCGGGTCAAACCCGATTAACATATAGAAACCACCAACAAACATACAAGTAACTTACAAGCAACCTGTCACCACTAATTATCATCCCAGCTCCACAGCCACCGTGGATATAAAAACCACCAACAAACATATAGAAACCACCAACAAACAAACAAATCGGGTCAAAACCCGATTAACATATAGATTAAGTCCGGTTGTAGAGATCAAACACAAATCGGGTCAAACCCGATTAACATATAGAAACCACCAACAAACATACAAGTAACTTACAAGCAACCTGTCACCACTAATTATCATCCCAGCTCCACAGCCATCGTGGATATAAAAACCACCAACAAACATATAGAAACCACCAACAAACAAAAAAATCGGGTCAAAACCTGATTAACATATAGATTAAGTTCGGTTGTAGAGATCAAACACAAATCGGGTCAAACCCGATTAACATATAGAAACCACCAACAAACATACAAGTAACTTACAAGCAACCCGTCACCACTAATTATCATCCCAGCTCCACAGCCACCGTGGAGTGGTTATACCTTCTAGCATGGGGAAATAGTTTTATTATGTGGTTAATTTCCCTGTGCAACATGTGTGGGATATACCCTATGGTCGTGAGCGTTGAGTACTTTCTCATGCGTTATTAGTTTGAATAGAAAAATAATGAAGGGAGTCAATTATAATGCGTGAATTGAACTCAGAAACACGACATCATTAAACCCTACTATTTTGAAGACTGATAAATCCTTTGGCAAATTTGTCAATCACGAATGCTTCAATTTGTGTGCTCGGCCTGTGATAAACTTTTGATCTGCAACCAAGAGGGATGGATACTCCTATGATCTCTGATAACATCATAGGTAGGTTTGGATTGGTTACCTTGGGTTTGGGGAACTCTATACATTTTTTTGGATACTGAAAGTACATAACCCACTGTGGTATCAAGTTACTTCCAAACACAATCAAGACTCAATTCTCCGTTGCATCCAATATAATTAATTCACTCGTGCTCTAATACGACTTGTCCAATTGAGGCATGGTATTTTCTAGATAATGGATATCCTTCACTATCTTCTGTAGAGCTTGGCAGAGTTTCAAGGGCTTTTGGAAGTCATTCGGAGCCGCTATGGCAACAGTGTTGTGCTTGGCAGGCCCGAGTGGTTGAATAAGTTAAGAAAAAAATATGGATAATGGCTAATTAAAATGTGAAAGGTGCATATAGACTATCCGAAATCCCTTTGAATTAGAAATCCTAATCGTTCGTGTTGATTTGTAGTGTCAAGAATCGCTCAAATATATTGTGCCAAGATACCACATGGGCGGAGGAAGGAACCCTAGTTGACTTAATTGTATGATTGATATCCAAGCATCAAGATGAATGGCTAAATCCACTCAGCCACCTCTAACTCTCTTAAGTGTTGGTCCAAGCACGAAGTGACATCTTCTTTATTATGTGTCAAACCTTTTGAAGGGCTCGGGTATCAATGCTTGCCTGATCATAGAAACTAAACATTGTTCGTCTAGACATTGTGAGTCGATCTTCCTAGAGGTGCCCGACTCCATTATGTAATAATGCCATAGTGAGGAATAAAGTCCCAACTCTATCCAAGGTAGAGATAAGACTCGTGATTATACAATGCTTAACCCACGGATAGTCGATGGGTGAGTTTCTATATCGGGCACTTCAAAACCATCCAAAATATCAATGATGGTTGATAAACTAGGGACCCAAGTATAATAAAGGGAAATATGGATAGTATATTAATTAGATAATTAAGAATTCAAACCAACAGGGTTGCCTAAATATAATGCTATTCTATAGTGAACTTTGCCAATATAAACTAGGCATATACAAGTAGAAGAACTTGGATAAGTTTTTATTAATATTAAGGAAATATATGGTTGTAGTCATGAGTAGCTCAATTAAAATATAAATGGATGATATGTAAGTATACCAAATCCTATTATAAAGGATAAGGGATATTTAAATTTAAAAATCCAATCCAAACTATAGGTAAAAGAAACCTACCTTTGGTATTATGAAAATTAAATAAATAAGATCCTAAGTCTTAACGTATATTTAGTATAAAAAAACATTATATGAAGTCTTATCATAAATTTTAGTGTATGTTAAGAGGAGAATGAACTTTGGGATAAGTAGTTATCCAAATGAAAATTAATTAAAGGTACGAGACTTTAATTCATTGATTGAATTTGAATCAATCATGAAGAATGAATTTTAGAATTCATTTTTTAGGGTATTTATAGGATTTCCTCTAACATCATTACGACTTCTCCAAAATATAATTCTGATGATTATCATAACCACTTGTGAGATGTTATAAATACTTAAGATGACTTAGAAAAATGAGTCAATAACTTTGTTAATTGTACCTTGAACTTTGAAAGAACATATGGATTCCTTATGGTTATGAGAAATACCTTAATTTTATTATGATGACTTAGAGAAAGGAATTTGGAAAATTCCTTAATTGCATCAAGAACTTAAAAAGGAACAATTGTATTCCTTTATATGAATATTTGATTGAAAGGGATCAGTAGATGCCCTTATTTACTTGTAATATTTAACATCTCAAGTTTATGAATATGAGGAAAGAACATATTTTGGAGGTTGGGTTTATTCCCCATGAGGGTTCCTAGGATAAACAAGTGTGTCAATTACTTGTGGTTTACTTTATTGATTTTTATGGATGTTGTGTTTATTTCTAAAATGAAAATAACATAAGTAATGAGATGATATGATGAATCAGTTATGCATACCTTTAGATTATTGCAATGTTTACATTTGTGTACTATTTAATCGATAGTTCAATTATGATGCAAAGAATGTATGCTTAATTTCTAATATGTTAATGATATACGATTGTGTCATTTACTTTCTAAAATGTAATGGATAATTATGAATGATATACCTAGATAATTTTAACTTTCAAGCAACTAGCACTTGATGTACTCAATGGTAGTATGGATACATAAAATAAAATGTAATGGAATGTAATCCTTGTTCAAATAGATATCTTATGTGCTTAAGGATATGATGTAATAGGATTTAATCCTTAAGGAGATAATTAAATGATGTGGACCTAAATCTTACATAAACATTCATGGATGGTATAATCTAAGCACTATAATTATGGATTGATCCAACTTAAAACATGGAGGGGGTGGAACCCATAAAAATATAAATAAGACTTGAATTATGGATCAAGTCCAAACTTACATTCTGAGTTGATAAATTTAGGAACTTGAGGCATATTAATTGATTAGTACCCTTTTGTAATCACTTAATTGTCTCACATGTTATACATAAGGGACACCTAAAATAAGGGAGAACAAATAAGCCTTGATATGTTTCAAGTAGTATAGTCATGCTTAAGGGAACATTACAAGGATTATGAAAGTTGATCACGTTTAGTGATTTTTGCTATCTTAGTGACCCTGTCTAGAAGATGTGGGAGGGATCCAAGATTTATGAGTAACCACTATTGAGGTTATTTCATTTAATATGGTTTTTCCATCTTCAAGGTATTCACCTATATACTGGTCTTGGTGGACCATGGTGATTTTCCTTTTATGAGGGATGAAACCTAATGCTCTGGCCAACGTTCTCATATTCGAGAGGTATGAGGGTTTCATAGAAGCTGATCACTTCTATTCAAGAGTGAATCTGATCAAGTCTTAATATCTCTTGAAGCTATTTGCCTTGATAAATTACAATCCAAATGGAATGGTTCTACCCTAGAACGTGACTATACCTCTTGTCTCATGAAAATTATATGTAAAAAAAAAATTTGAGTGGTTGAGTAGTGACAACTATGGTTTTTATAGTTGGTATCAAAGCCCAAGCTAACTAATAGATTCTAGTTATATCTATGTTAGCAAAATATTTGGGAATGAAACAAAACATGAGTGAAAAACTCAAAATATAAACTCCAAACAATGCACACTTGGTAAGGACAAGGTCAGTGCTTAAGATTATGTTGTTTGAGTAGATCCCAGTCGTTCAAAAATGAAAGAGCTAATAAAACCTTCTTGCATGGATTTTAAGTGGTATACCTTAGACTCTTTTGGGAAATCACTCGAAATATATGTATTTTTGCTGCCTACTCCTTATCTTCAAGTGTGCCTAACAACTTGAGTTAGTGGAATAATCAAAAGAACGTTTAATTATTACAACATGGCCTTTGGCCAAGAAACTAGGTATCTCAACTATGACTGACTCTGGTGACCTACAAATTATTCTATGATAGTTCACCCAGAGATAGCCAAAACTTGAACCTTTACCATGGTTGAAGATACCAAGTTCTTTGCTATAACTTAGTAAAGGTGCTTTGCATCATTTAAACATTTACGTTGAGAAACAATGGTGAAATTGTTCTATTGATCAACAATGCATTACATAGTTTTATAGTTCTTGAAAGAACTAAAAATAGACACGGTGGTTGAGAGAAATCCTCTTAAACTTATTACAACAAACTAACTTAAAGATAGCTCTTATCCTAACAACATGCTAATCTTGGACTATGGTCAAACATTGATCAACCAAGCCAAAACCTCAACGTATGCTAATCAAATTAACTAGAAATATGTAAATCAAAACATTAAACTAAAACTAAATACTAGGACTTAATACTTAGGACTAAGGAGGCAATGTTGAAAATATTCCAACATTCTCCCCCTTGATGCTAAAGACACTCATGCAAGAGTTCTTTAAGCATCACAGAGTTGGAAGAAAATATTTCTCTTACGTTTCCTCCAATCTTGAATCAAGAAATCAGAATTTACAAAATACTTATGGTGGCACTCCTTCCACTCTTCATGTGGAATTTCCTGCAAATGCTTGAGTGCCTTCTTTTGTTGATTAGCTCCCCCTTCAACAAAAGTATCTCCTCTTGTGGTTTTCAGCAACCACTCTCTTACATCTTTATCATTATGGTCTTTAAACCATGCTCTCACATTTTGATCTTCTTTTACATCTTCAACACTAAACAATACTCCACATGAGTATTTACAATTAATCATCTCACATAGATGATTATACCATACAACTCTTTCACATATTTCCACACAAAATATCACAATAAATATGGCCATATAATGACCAACTACATATGCAACATAAAGTTGCTCCTCACACAAATATTCTCTCACAACAATGACTTTACAAGAATCCTTCTCCCAAGGAATTTTGAACACATCATTTTGATCCATGTGACCCAAGTTCTCCATCACTGTATTCTCTCCAAGAAGACTCTTCATCAAAGTTGTCTCAATGAGACAATCACCTTTCTTTTCATTCCTGCTCACAAAAAACAAATCATTAATCATAAAAACATTACCTTTAGTATGAGTAGATTTGGTGCTTCCCATAAAGCTATTTTGTAGCAGTTCTCCTTCATTGTATGGTGCTTCAAGATCAACCATCAAATCTTCACTAAGAGTTCTCCTCCTTTGTTCAATCCATGTTGGTGTGTTGAAACACCATTCATTCAAGCAATCATACATAGTTGTCTTTTCAAGACAACTCTCTTTCTGCAATGTAGTCACTCCAAGTGAGTGATATTCATCCATGAGTGATGTTTCCTTTGCCATTATGACAATAAAATCAGCAATCTCATTTCCATTTTCTGTTTCTATCCCATTTGCCCTCTCACTTTCCATATCCCAAATGAGAGAGTCTTGTGTGTTCTTTTCTTCACACAACACATCCTTCACCCTTGATGAGTGATCTTCAAACAAGAAGCCTATCGCTTCCATCTCCTCTTCATCAAAATTTTCTTGTGGATCATCATCCCACATTACTTTATTTGTTCTTTCAAGAGAGCACACATCCATTCCAATTGAATGGTCTTCAAGCCAATGATCATCCATGAACATTGCTTCTCCATCATCATAAATTTTGGTTGATCCTATTATCTTCTTTATTCTCCTCCATGAGAATTGTAGGTGCATTCTCCATAATACACTCTTCATTTATCTCCTCCATGAGATATTTTTTATCACTTTGCCTTCTATCAACAACAAATCCTCTTCTTCCTCCTCGTCCTCTTGAGGAATACACACCTCTTCTTATCTTTTCATCACAAAATTCAGCAACATATGCTTCCTCCATGAAGCATTCTTCATCTTGTTGGTTTTCTACATACAGGCCTTCCTCTGCAAGAAATAATTCTCCATTACAAAGCATGGCTTCATATGAGTCTTTACAAGACTCTTCAAAAACTCCTTCAAAAGGATCTAATTCAGAAACTTCTTCAAGGAAGCAAGGCTCCTCCTTGCTTAAACAATCTTCATGATTGTCACTCATGGATTTAGGGGTGTCCTCATAAAACCCATAAGCATCCTTCAACACTTTCCATGCCATTGTAGCTGATCTACAATTGGCTATGAGAGGAAAAACATTATTTTCCATTCCTCTCCTCAAATCCATAAGAGCTAAGCAATTTGCATATTGTTGCTCCTTCTTCTCTTTTCTCTCCTCACCTTGTAGCTTGCTCCAAGAGGGTTCCTCATAGCCTTCTTGAACTATATCCCATAAGTCTTGAGCCTTCAATAAGGTCTTCATCATTATGCTCCAAATAGCATAATTATCTCCATCAAATTTGGGCACTTCCAATTCTTTATACATGGTGGCCATTCTCCAACTCCACCACCTTCATAAATATTCCACCTAGCTCTCAGCCAACTCCTTTTTCCTGTAGACTTCTGATATACTTATCTAAAAATCCACTAAATTTCAGAAGCAAATTCACACAAATGAGAAATATGTGATCAATTTACTTTTGCCCTTTCTAGATCTTAGAGTGTTTTTGAGACAACCTCAATGTTCTTCACATAAATCAATCCATACAACTCCAAAATTTCTAAAAATTAAACTCTGTATTCCTGAGACAATAATCTGAAAACCCTCTAAATTTTGGAAGAAAATTCACAAATGTGAAAAATATGTGATCATTTACTTTTTCCCTTTTTTTATCACAATTTCGGATCTAGGATTTTTGAAGAAAAAATCAATATTCACACAAATCAATCAATACAGATCCAAATGACCTGAAATTTTTTCTGAATTATGATTTTATCTAAATAATATTTCTCCCAAAATTTGAGAAGCAAATACCCTGTATTCCACCTTATACAACCATTTTATTGAAAAACTCAAAATGCTAATAAAATCCGCAAATTAGCTCCAAATCACCTGAAATTTTGACAGCATCCTCTTGATACAATTATCTAACAACCCTCAAAATTTCATAATCAAATACCTCAGGATGCATGAGATATTAATGATTTACTCGAGCTCTTCCTTGCAACTCTGTTGAGTGCTGGCCACTTGAGTTTCTCTGACAAAGTGCGTGCTTCAGATCTCTTCACGCCACTCTCCACAGGTTTTGATCCATCTGAGAAAACCTGCTCTGATACCAAATGAGAAACAATGGTGAAATTGTTCTATTGATCAACAATGCATTACATAGTTTTATAGTTCTTGAAAGAACTAAAAATAGACACGGTGGTTGAGAGAAATCCTCTTAAACTTATTACAACAAACTAACTTAAAGATAGCTCTTATCCTAACAACATGCTAATCTTGGACTATGGTCAAACATTGATCAACCAAGCCAAAACCTCAACGTATGCTAATCAAATTAACTAGAAATATGTAAATCAAAACATTAAACTAAAACTAAATACTAGGACTTAATACTTAGGACTAAGGAGGCAATGTTGAAAATATTCCAACATATGTATGTCATAATGCGGCACATGTGGTATTAATAAATATGCATATGAGAACCCAATGGTAAAAGCAAAAAGATAAAACTCTTGATGAAAATGACTAAATTCAGTTTGGGAATTATCACCATACAAGTTGGTCATTAGAAACTAACTACTGGAAATTTAAGAGTAAGAGATAAACAAAACAATGTTTTCTTGTTTTGATTTTTTTTATCAATGTTACAATATACTTTGGGTATGGAAGTTGTCACAATATTAGCTAGAGAAACTCCATACTTTTCTTGACATGGAATTCTTTGGGAAGAACTCCACCAAATAGCTTCGATAATCTGAGTATTTCGACTCCATAGATAGGTATGCCACCTAAACATATGAGTGGTGGTTGAATGTATTGAGGTGTGCTATGCTATTTAAATTTGAAACTACTCAATACACCATGCATGTGGTATTACTTTTCAAAGAAAACTGAAACACAAAATGGTTGGACAAAACATAGAATATTATCATACAGTTTATTTTATTGCATACAAATATGCCAGAACTAGAAGTTGGACATAATAGCAATGGTAAGATGAAAATCAACATAGTCTTAGTTATAATCTAAGCTATCATAATCTTTGACTGGAGATAAGCTACACTCGGAATAGATGACTGGAAGAGGAATATTGTAGTGAATTACAATATATCTATCAAACACATAATATGGCCAAGGAGCACCATGACGTCCACACAACACAAGATCCATTTATGTCAGACATCGAGTCTAAGTGAATCTATTCTAAATTTCCCAGAATAAGTGAGTTTGCACATACCTTTGATATAGAAGACTTTGATAAAGCTCGCTATCAAAAGCAACCTTTCCAGTGGGAACATATTTCTTGACCACATCCAAATAACAGGATGGTAGAAATTGAAATGGAACATTTAGAGGATCACTAATAGGAGGTAACCAAGAATCCACAAACCGAACATAGAAAGTCCAATCAGGACAACTAAAAAATTGGTCAAACCACTCGAAATGGCTTAAAGGACTTTCAAAAGCCAAATAATTGTGAGAATTATTCCTTAGCCACACATCACAAAGTGAATTCTGGAAAAAAATATTGCAATATATCTATTCCATGGATATAAGGGCATTACAAGCTTCGATAGCTTGACTCTGTAAGAAGTTTTGTAATCCTTCCCTCTGTTGAAGCAAATTTCAAGGAGCCCAAACAAAAGATTCATAAAATTTGTGTTGCTCTTCTTCATAACAAAACATGATGGCTAATTATTGAACCGGATTCCTACTGAAATGAAGTTAAAAGAGATTTTTCTCTCCCTTTTCGATAAGGTGTTTGATGTCAACAAAAACTCATTACAAATTGGAAAAAGAAGTACCTAAGGGTAAGGCACTGAAATAAGTGTGCACGAAATCAACCTATGAAACCATTGAAGGGGGAAATGATAGGACCTTACGTAAAGGTGAAAGGACGTGTGCCATATCAAGAATTGATAAGGCAAATTAAAATCTTCAATGGAAAAATCAAGTCAACTACGAAGAGTGTCATGGAAGCTGAAGGATCCACCTTGGGAACACCAAGATGCTATCGGGTAAATGAATGGACAAGATTAATGGGTTGAAAAATGAATCAAATAGTCACTCGGATCAACAAAAAAAATTTGAAAAGTGATTGTATATAATAACTTACAGGTTTTAAACCTTTCACTTACTCATGGCATCCAATATGATCATATTCATGGCAAGATTTTCTTATATGGTATTAGTTATATGTGTATTAGTTATATGTGGTGTAAACCCCATTGTATGCCTTATGATCTTTTTACTTTTGCTTATCGATCTAGTGATGCATCTGCCCTGAAAGAAAGAAACTACTAGATAATTTTACCAGATCTAAACAAGAATAAAGGGATAGTTATAGTAGGGGATACATTAATGAGAACTAGAAGAACAATTAGGAGAACAACAGAGAGTATTCTATGCAAAATTCCCAGGAAGATATCTGGGCATGAGAAAGAACAAGATTGGAGGCCGAGAGAGATGCCACAATTGTTGAGCGAGATAGGCTTAGAGTGGAGATATTACAAAGAAATAATTGGAGAGCAACAGTGATGGCAGCCATGCTCATAGAAAATCCACAATTTCATCAATTAAGGGAAGAATTTAATGCTACATTTTTGGAATCTTGTTTGGTTGCCTTGCTAAATCATGGTATGCTTCTTCCATCACAACCAGGTATTAATACATAGCATGGAAGAAGGGGAGGTAGTGATCAAGCAGTTGCTGGAACATTAGCTCCATCGCCATCTCCAGTTGTAAGTACCAATACAACATGAACCGAGGAATGAACTAAGGAGCATCAGCCCTAAGATCTACTCCTTGGTAGGCTACCATATAGTGTTGACTAGGTTTACCAAAAATTTGAGACATAACAGTGATTATCAAACTTTTGAAATATTACATTTCAGTATTATGTAGATGACATTTATTTATTAGAGCTTATGAGTGAGTTTTGGATTGTAGAATCTTTGTGTGAACTTAACTAGTTTAAAGTTTTTGTTGTGAACTCAGAATAGTTTATGAATATTTGTAACCTATAGGTTTTGCTTGAATTCTTAAGCATGAAAAGTAAATTTGTTTAATTTGAAGAAACTAAACATTTTTGAGGGATGGATTGGTGTCCATTCTTGGAGAAGGTATGGGACTTATCCATATCTTTATGATACAAACCAAGGGTCATCTAAGTAGATGCTCTGGTGATGGCAATGAGATTACCAAAATACATTTTAGGATGTGTGAATATCCTACATTGAGATTCTGAAATTATAATATGTCTTTGTTGATACTGGATTAACTCATGCTAAGAGTTAACAATATACATTGTAATACTCCTTGGTGGGGGTTTTGACAAAATTAATAAGAATTTTTATGCCCAATTTTGTATAGAAACATAATTTCATGATATGTCAATGATATCCTTTTGTAAATTATATTATTGCAGTTCTCTAGATTCATTGTTTGTGTAGTAGAAAATAAATTAGAACTGTAATATTGTGGTGAAATTATGTATTGATGATGCTTTCAATACTTTTTGTTATGCAAAATGGATGCTCTATTGTGTAAAAAGAACATGATACTGCTAGTATTTTACATTTTTATAGGTCCAGGTGCTCTCATGGATGGAAGGTGAGGCTTACCATGAAGATTGAGGTGTTGAAAGAAAGAAGAACCTGATGTTTCAACAGGATAAATACTAGCTTTGCTAATTAATTGTATTCCATTTAGGAAATTGTACAAACATAGATGACTATATTTATTTCAAGGGAGGTGTATGTCATGACCTGTTATCTGTGAACCCTATTAAAAGGACATTAATTGATCATGGGATCAATTAATGCTAACAAAAAGGGGTCATAGACCCTACATAAATTTACAAAATTCCAATTTAGGGATTTTGAAGGAAAAAAAAATTATTATGGATTTCAACTAATCACCTTTAATTAGGTTAATTACATTTAATTTTAATGCAATTAAAAGTTCTATTGGACAAAATTAGACACTAGTATTATTTAATACTAAAAGCCTATCTTATTCTCCCTCATGGCATAATTTGGTTGGTGGAGAGAAAAGTGAGATTATCTCCTCTATTTTTAATTAGGGATGCTTTGGAGGGATGTGGACCAAAAAGGGGCACAAGACAAACCAAGGCCACCTACCTTATCCTTAGAGGACCCTTTTTCTATTTTTAGGATTACCATTGATGAGTGGTTATTTGACACATATTTTTGTATCAGAATTGTTTTATTGTTATAATTATTTAGTGATTATGATATGTTTTATGTGAATTATTATTGAATGTTGTGTGAATTATTAGTAAATTTGATTAATTGTAGTAATCTAACAAATGTGTTTGATTTATACAAAATTCGTCTGAGTCTTGAGAAAAATGGAGGAAAAAGTGTTGATGATTGATGAAGAGATTGCAAAGCTTTGGAGTGCACCTCGGATGAGAAGAAGGATGACTAAAAGGATCCAGGATAAAAGCAGAGCTCGGTGACAACAATAGTTGACATGTTACAAAAGCATGTTACAGATGTATATTACTGAAGTGTGTTACAGATGTATATTACTGAAGTATGTTACTGAAGCATGTTACTGAAGGTAACTACCAAAGAAATTTACTAAAAAATATTTTACCAGTAGTTATCGAAGGATAATAAAGGTTGTTGAATTACATAGCATGCCACATTAGTGATGGCATGTCAAGTTTGGACGACAATAGATATTTTCACTTAGCAAAATATTTCATACTATCCACGAGAATATTTCAATTGATAAAAGTTGTTATTTGCTTAATAAAGTTTGTAATCAGATTATTATGAGAAGTTTTAGATATAGACGCAATACTGTTAGACCTTTTCTGAAATATCGGACATGAGGTCTTAATGTATATCTTGTGAATCATTCAAAATAGTATTGTCTTGTTAGGTTTGTTTGTAGGATGCCACTTGGACCAGTAAGAATATTTATCAAGTCTAAATAGGAATATGTATTATGTTAGTTTTATATTATTTTGGTTGATGCATAGTTGTCGCATTAGGAAGTCCACAAAATTTGCATGGTAAAATATGTGGAGAAATACTGTTTGGAATTGTATTAGTTACAATATAAATTACATAGGAGAGACCTTGAAAGAGGTCTGAAGAAAAATACAAGAAATTATTGTCTGTTCTAAGTTTACAATTCTGAAGAAATGTGCCAACATATATAACTAAATCTCCAATAATAAAAGTAGCATTTTATTCTTCAAAAATGGTAATTTGTATCAATTTCATGTGTTGTTTAATTTTTGTTATGTCTATTGTGTTTATCTGTTACCTGCATTTACATAATAGACATAATGTTAGTATTAGTTATAAAATCTAGTTACTGAGATAAAGTAAACTAGGGGATAAATATTTACATCGCCCTCTAGGAGGCAGGACCCACTCCTATAGCCAGTCCCTGAGCTTTCGCCCCTGCAATAGGTTAGGATTAGTTAGCCTTAAATTAAACTGCATTTCAATTTACATAAAATAAGATAGATTGCACGAGGATCCTCACAAATAAATTAAATTATTTCATAAATAAATTAGTTTACAAATAATTAGGTGCATCAGTAAATCAATTCATCAGTAAAAGTAAATTATCATTGCCTTAGTTATTTATTATACTCTACATCATTTATTTTTGCAAAAGTTTTATTTTTTTTATTACTTTCATATACACGTGAAATTTGAAAAAGAAACTTGAGCTAAGCTTAGTATTAATCCCCACAGTACAATCTATATGGGATTCCTACTCTTTAAATATAACCTTGATTTCTCTCGGATTGATAAAATTAAATGTGAAGCTCTACAACCGATCATTTTAGCATTGTTGCCGAGGAGAGTAGCACCATAGTGGTTAGTCATAAAATTGTTTTGGCAGTGCAAAGAGAGAGGCTTACTTGTATGTGAAAAGGGGTACGTACGAGACCTTGGTGTGCATACGAGTCAGAGTGGCTCAAATATGGTTCCAAAAAGTTCCTCCGTTCGACGTTGCCAGGTTCATTTTTCTTAAAGGATTCATTTTTACTGCTTTCGTAGATTAAAAAATTATTTTCTGCAAATTTCAATTTTTGTAAATTTCAATTTCAGCAAATTTTATTTTCTACAATTTCCTTGCTTTGGGTGATTACTATTGTTAATTTGATTTAGGACCTATGAGAAAGAATAGGAAGTAGGTAAACGCTGAAAACAATCTAAAATTTGCTTAGGACCCTATTTTTTAGTAGAAAGTAGTTACGTTGAGTGACACAACTGTAATGAAATTTGTCCTAATAGTCAAATAACAGTAGTAATTTACCTTTTACTTCAACAATTTTACTTCCACTAAAAAGTTACTTTCCAAGCATTTATACTTTTTCCTAAGTATGTTGAAATTAGTTGTATAAACACATCTAATTTTAGTAGCATTAGGATTTGTACTGACCCAAATTTTTTGCACCCTTACCTTCAGGCTATAGGATCCGTGCCCGTAAGGGGGATGTGAGAAGGATGGGATAATACCTCGGACTGAGAGGCCCTTTGAAGGTCGCGCATTTTGGGGGAGGGGTATAAGGGTGAATTTTCGACGGATGGTGGGGTTCACCAAGAAACTTTGAGTGGCATTTTCCATGCCTAGGTTGAGAATGGGTTTGATGTGTTCATTTTATACTCAATCATTCATATTCCTAGGTTGACCAAAATGAATCTAAGCTATTCTATATGAAAATACCGATTTATATGAATACAGAAAGCATGAATGAATCCTAAACAGAAGCTATTCTTGGGAGAGGCTGTTGAAACAGAAGCTAATTATGAAAATTTGGTTTTGGGACGAAATCGTCTGGACGTTCTGTTCCAGAAGAATTAGTCTGATCTGGGACGATTTCGTCTGATCGGCGACGATATCGTCCAACGGTCAAAACAACTCCTAAAAATGGCACGAAAAATAGGGGGAGCGGTTAATAGGCGGTTTCGGGGTTAAAATTCAAATTTTTATCTTTTTACTAAGGGTTTAACTACGCCAATTTTAGGGTGCTACATTTTTCCCCCTCTTTAGCGAATTTTTCGAAGAAAATGCGTTAAAGACGAGTTCTTCCCGCTTTACGAGAAAGCAAAAATTTATTCCATTTTTTAGACGACGATTCTAGGTCGAATCGTACGACTGCTTACTATGGTGCCCCCTCCGTGTTTTTACCCAAATCGAACGTTTGAGGTAAAAGCGCGAAAAAGAAAATTTTAAAAAAGTTGTTTTTAAATAAAATTTAAAAAATAGGGTAAAACCCTAATTCATTGTTACTGTTCACTTTTGTTGTTTCAGAGCTCTGCAGGCAAAATGGTGGAAACGACACACAGATCGACAGAGGTCCGACGCGGGTTGCGGGTAGGGATCTAAACTTGATGCATTATGTTTTTAATTTGATTTGTGTGATTTTTAATTTGAATTTTGACTGTTTTTGGGGCATCACGGCCGTTTTTAGGCCGTCGACGACGTCGGGATGAAATCGTCCCAATTTCATCGAAATCGTCCCTAGATCGCCGATTTCGTCTAGGGGCAAAATCGACGAAATAGGGGTGATCCCGTCCAACAAGGGGCGATCCCCAAGTTGAGAAATCGGAGACGATTTCATCCTACCAAGGATGATTTGACTTAATTTAGTATGATATCGTCCAATAATGGACGATATCATTTTTTTATAAGATGAAATTGATTTAACTGATTTTAATGATTATCTATTAATGATTTTTGTTGTTTTATTGTTTATTTTGTAGAGGGGATTACTAAAAAGTTGAGAGTGGAAATACGGGGGGCTCAGAGACGATGTAGCCACGCTCGATCAGGCGGAGCGAGACCGACTATCGAAGGTTGGGCTACAACATGTGGCAGAGATGCCACAAATACCTACAGACATGGGGCTATTGACAGCCCTAGCAGAGAGGTGGTATCCGGGGTCGTCCTGCTTTCGGCTACCGACAGGGGAGATGGCTCCCACTCTAGAGGATGTATGGAGGATCTTGAGGATCCCCATACATGGGCAATTGATGACTCCTATGGCCAATCAGGGCCATGCCATGATGCGACTATGCGGAGACCCTAGCTTCACCCTAGAGAAGGGCGGAGTGAACATCGAGACATTGAGGCAGATGCCTGGGGCATCTCGATTGACTCAGGTTTTGGTAGGGGTAGTGGGTGGCCTACTGCTATGCCACCAGAGTGGATGCAAGTTACCATGGCTGCTCTCAGATGTGGTCTACGACATGAGAGACCACGGCTACAGGTTTTCTTGGGGTAGCTTTGTACTATGCCGCTTGTATAGGATCCTATACGGGGTCGTATACAAGGGAGGTCGATGTCTAGTACTGACATCACTGCTACAGGTTTGGTGCTGGGAGCACATTGCGATGCGGAGGCCGATAGGGCTTCCACTGATAGGGGTTGACCAGGAGAGACCCCGGGTTTTCTATTGGTGGCTCCAGAGAGGGTCACAATGGTGGATAGATCTGTCGATGTCCCGAAGGTTGCTAGATGACCTCATCCCTGACCAGATCACCTGGAGGCCATGGAGAGAGCATCCAGGGTGGGGAGAGGATGGACAGGAGTTGGCTCACATCAGGTGAGTCTTCTGGCTGAGGATGGAGCGAGGAGAGGTAGAGCTCCACCGCTATGACCAAGTTTTGAGGTAGTTCGGTCTACAATAGGGGATCCCTTCTCTCAGAGACTATGAGTACTCCCGGACTATCCGGGATAATACTACACTGAGCGGGGCTCCAGATATGCAGCGATTCTAGAGTCAGGATGCTGACGATGCCCCCATTCAGCCAGTGGATGGGGATGACGCTGGGGTCACAGACGGATATGATGCCTGGTACGTAGGCATCCACCCTCCTCGGATGATGAGGGCATAGGGTCCGATGCACGCTATGGTGCGACGGATGGGGAGGCAGTGCCAGGCTACCATCGATGCAATGAGGAGTCGCAGAGGGAGGGAGCAACGATGGCCTCCTCAGGAGAGACGTCGGAGAGTGCCACAGGCTCCGAAGAGACCACAACAGCCAGAGAGGAGGGAGGAGGGACTCCCTTCTCAGTAGAGGGATAGGCCACCATCGCCCGATAAGGGCAAGGGTGTCGAGGTGGGGGAGAGCAGCGAGATGGCGGCTCTCCGAGCTGAGAATGCCCGCCTCCGGGCTCAGGTGCAGACACTACAGGATGAGGCTACATGACTCAGGGCTCGAAGCGGAGGGGCGAGCACTCGAGATCTGGCATGGGCTATTGCTCAGACCACGTTCTACCAGGGATTGTACTATCATGTGGTTCCAGAGGGGCAGAGGATACCACTACCAGCTAGCATTGCAGAGCCGATCATGATGGGATCATCGAGGACATCCTCACGATCGACGTCGAGGACCCACGATACAACATGGACCTCGATGGGACCACCTCCTCCACCTCAGGGTAGGAGAGGAGATGAGGCTGAGAGCTCGAGGGCTTCTCGAGACTAGCTGCTTTTGACTATAGACTGTATATTTGAGAGGATTGAGTATGCCAGGGTATAGATTGTGGCATACCAATCCAGTTTTGATATGATGTACATAATTTTGATATATATATATGATATTTTTGTGATATGACTTGTCCATATGTTTTATGATGCTTTAAATTTTGAATTGTTGATTGATTATTCATGTAATTATGTCGTTGGAAATAGTATAATTTTATGTCATGCTATAAAATTTAAATGAAATAATCTGATGTAAACAAATTGGTTGTTGTGGTATGATTTGATGAAAAATAAAGGGACTTCTAACAATAATTTCAAAGGACATTGTCGTTGTTATATGACCATTTCATGGAGTCGCCGCTCGCTAGGTCGTCAAGCTAATCCCAAGTATAGAAATATTGCTAAAAGTAAAAGAGTGCTTAAGAGACTGTCTTAAGACTTTGTGTTGTGATGATGAAAAATGATGATGGTGATGATTTGTTTTCAGATTTTCATGAAAATATTATGCATGAAATATAAAAAAATATGATTTTTGCTAGGCATAAAATTCCTAAGTGTGATAAAATTTTGAACAATTCCTTAGGAATTATACCATCGTTGCAAAATTGAATGTTGACATAATGAAATGAAATAGAAAAAAGTGTTCGTTCTTTTTAAAGCACAATTGTGTAACATAATGATGTAAGCCATATGTTTTTATGAATTAAAATAAATGGGAAATAAAATTAGAACAATGGTTTGCGCTAGGCATAGAATTATAGGTATAGACTTATACCATCATCGCGAAATCCAAAAATAATTTTATTGCATAATTGATTTTTGATTTTGAGATAAACAAAAAATATATAAGATGAGGACTTGCGCTAGGCATAAAATTCCAGTTTAGGTTTTAGGAACTATACCATCGTTGCGGAAGTCGAAAGTATATATAAACGTGACTTTATTGCTAGATTTTTGAACATGTTTTGAAAGAAAATTTTGGATTTTGGAAAAAAATGTATTTAATTGTTTTTACGCTAAGCAGATGTTCTCAAATAAGAAGATGAAATTATTCCAAAATATTTGCATAAATATTTTAAATTATCTCAAAGACAAAATGTAGATTTATAAGGAACCCTCATGTGCATATGTGAGTTCATTGCCGATCTTGATTTATCATAATGATACAAAATCTCTCAAATACAAATGTGTGTGCAATTGTATTGTTCATTTACCAATTTTGAGCAAGATAATTTGATACAAGTAATTTGAATTAACCAAATAAGTGTTCGTTGACCATGATTTATATGCATGTAACCGTATCGGACTACTATGTAAGTCGGGTCATCAAGAGCTAGCTGATCCATAAGCAGACATAGGTTCGTACAAAAGAAGGTCGCTAATGTGACAGACATATCACCACGCTAGGAGTTACCCAAGGCCAAGCGGGTTGGGCACAAACCACCTGTTATGGGGCTTACCTCACGGTTTTCGAATAATTGAGAATTCCAGGGATTCAAGCTCATTCACCCTTCTTTTCTTTTCAAGGGGTAGGGAAAGGGATTTATTGCATTTTGCTTTTGCTTTTTCTCTTTTTTTTTCTTTTTTTTTTTTGTATTTTTGCTTGGAACTGAGATAATGCTGAAATATTGCTGCGATGGTACAAAATGATATTTTTCTTTTTCTCATTTTCTTTGACTTTTCTTTTTCTTCCTATACTAGGGATACTTGCTCGGATTGGTCGTAGAGCAAGGGATTTTTATTCTGGGCAGGGGTGAGCTTGTCCTTTTGTCAATTCTCAAAGATTCTAGACCATGTGCATGATAGGATAGCAGGGGAAACTTTTCGCTCAAGAAACCACTTCTACTATGTAGCATCATATTGAATTTGCAATGAAATCATTTTAATGTGAAAAGATATACTTGGTTCAAGTAAATAACAAGATCAATTCTCTATGCTCAAAACTTTATTTAATTCAACTGTGGACTTTGATATAAGAGAGATTAATAATCATACCAAATAAAATCAAGATATTTATTCATGTGAGTGTGAAAGTGCGGGATTCCAAATAAATGCTAATTTATCCAAAATAATTGAAAATATGACTGCAATACTTCAAGAATTGACAGGTGCAAAAATAGAAAATGTTTTTGAAGATTTTGATGATTTTGATGTTTTTTTATATTTTGGTTTTAATTTATGAATTGAAAGAATAAATAATATTATTGTTTTTGAAATTTTTATATGAATTACTAAAATGAAACAATATGCAAAATAACAATATACAAATGATGAAATGACCAGATTTATGCATAATAGCGTTTAAGATGCATAATGTTCATAGGTTCTTTAAGATCTTTACCATCTAAGGTAGCTAATCTGTATGCTCCCGATCCAAATTTAGCAGTGATAATATATGGCCCAAGCCAGTTAGGCTCAAATTTACCTTTAAGATCTTTAGTTGCATTAGTATTTTTTTTATTTTCTTTTAAGACAAGGTCACCGATCTCAAAGGATCGATGATGAACTTTCTTGAGGTATGCTCGTTTAAGCTTGTTCTGGTAGGCTCGAAGATGTTCCAAAGCATTGATGCGCTTCTCATCTAGGAGTTCCAACTGACTAAATCTGCCAGCACGATATTCATCTCCTACTTCAGTATCTTGAAGTAGTAGAGCCAAAGAAGGAACTTCTAATTCAAAGGGAAAAACCGCTTCAACGCCATAAACCAAAACAAAAGGTGAAGTGCCCGTGGGAGTACGAACGCTAGTTCGATAAGCCCACAAAGCAGGATATAATTGAATGTGCCAATCTCGACCAGATTTATTGACCAGTATTTTGAGGATTTTAATTAATGTTTTATTAGATGCTTCTGCTTGGCCATTACCCTGAGGATAATAGGGAGTGGACCAACGATGTTGAATTTTATATTTTTGACATAATTTCTTGACATCTTTATTTTTGAAACAAGTTCCATTATCCGAGATGAGATTTGCAGGAATTCCAAACCTACAAATAATTTGATTAAAAATAAATTTGGAAACTTGGGTTCCAGTGCAAGAAGCTAAGGGCATAGCTTCAACCCACTTCGTGAAATACTCGATGGTGGTTATGATGAATTTGTGTCCATCAGATGACACAGGATTGATTTTTCCAATGATGTCTAAGCCCCATTTTGAAAAGGGCCAAGGAGATGAAATAGCCTGTAGTTCTTGTGCAGGCGCATGGACAAGGTCAGCGTGTTTCTGGCACTTGTCGCAATGGCGCACGTAATCATGTGCATCATTCTCCATGGTAGGCCAAAAATATCCTATCCTAAGGAGCTTCTTAGCAATGGCGCTACCACTAAAGTGTCCCCCACAAGATCCATCGTGGGCTTCACTCAAAGCTGATCTAGATTCTTCTAGATTCAAACATCTCAGTAGGATACCTTCAAAAGATCTCCTATATAACGTATTGCCAATTATTACGAAGCGACTTGCTCGTCTACGTAATAACCGACGTTGGTTTCTATTAAAACCTTCAGGGAAGGTCCCATTTTGAAGAAAATTGAATATATCAGTGTACCAAAGTTCAGGAGTAGTTTCGTTGATTAGAAACACATCCAAAGGTTCTAAGCATGATTTATTTGAAGTGGGTTCCTGGAGTCGATGAATAATGATGGTAGCATATTCGTCATCTAACTCCAAGGGTAAAAGAGATGCAACTGTAGCCATAGCGTCAGCCGCACGATTATTAGTTCTAGGAATAGCTTCCAAGGTAACTTGATCAAATAAAGATATTAATTGTAATACATATGCTTTATATGGATGCAATTTATCATCTCTGGTCTGATAAACATCATTAATTTGATTTATAACAAGTTGAGAATCACCAAAAACTAATAGATTTTTAATTTTTAGTGCCAAGGCAGCTCGTAAGCCAAGGATTAGAGCCTCATATTCAGCAATGTTATTAGTACAAGCAAACGTTAATTTAAAGGATAGAGGTATAAGATGTTTCTATGGAGATATTAGAATAATACCTGCACCAGCCCCACTCATGCATCGGGCTCCATCAAAGTATAAGGACCATTGCTCTGGATGGTCTACCTCTAGTTTAAGGCATTCGTCAGGAAACTCAATGATGAGGGGATGGGTAGACTCTAAGGGTGCAGCAGCTAATTGATCTGCTATGATTTGACCCTTAACAGACTTTTGTCCTATAAACATGAGTTCAAACTCGCTTAGAGCAAGAACCCACTTTGTTGTGCGACCAGATAAATAAGGTCGACTCATGAGATACCGCAAAGGATCGGATTTAGCAATAACATACGTTTTTTGACTGAGCATATAGTGGCGTAGTTTCTGTGTAGAAAATATGACTGCTAGACATAACTTTTCTAATGTTGTGTAGCGGGTTTCATAACTAATTAATGTTCTGCTAATGTAATAATTAGCACGCTCTCTTTTCTCATCATCCAGTTGAGCTAACATAGCTCCTAAGGCAAAATCTGAAGCAAAAATATACAAGATAAATGGGCGATCAGGTCTAGGTGGCGAAAGCACAGGTGGGTTAAGAAGATATTGTTTGAGGAGTTCAAATGCTTCCTGACATTCGTTGTCCCAATGGAAAGAGACATCCTTCTTAAGAAGCTTAAGAAAGGGTCCGGTTTTATCCGCCAGCTTATCGATGAAGCGACGGATAGCTTGAAGCTTACCTTGTAAACTCCGTAATTCAGATATATTTGTGGGTGCGGGCATATCAGTGATAGCCACAATCTTGAGAGGGTCAATTTTGATGCCACGTAAAGAAACTATAACCCCCAATAATTTACCGGACTTAACTCCGAATATACATTTGGCTGGATTCAATCGGATAAGATATTCCCTTAACCGATCAAATACTTTTCTCAAGTCATCTAAATGGTCATCTTCTTTAATAGAATGAGCTATAATGTCATCTACATAATCATGTAGTATATCATGCATCATATCATGAAAGATATAAGTCATGGCTCGTTGATATGTTGCACCTGCATTCTTCAAACCAAATGGCATCACTTTCCAACAAAAGGTCCCCCAAGGGGTAATAAAGGTTATTTTAGCCTGATCTTCAGGAGCTATCCTGATCTGATTATAACCAGAAAATCCATCCATTAAGGATATCATTCCACTCCCAGCAATAAAATCAATGATCTGATCCATATTGGGAAGAGGAAAATCATCTTTAGGGCATGCAACATTAATATCTCTAAAGTCTGTGCAAACCCTAACTTTGGTAGCTTCTTTCTTAGTTACTGGAACTACATTCGAGATCCATTCAAGCATAATCAATGGCTTGTATAAAAATAACATTCAGGAGTTTTTCTAACTCCCCTTTGACTAGTAAGGCCACTTTAGGATGCATTTTTCTAAGTTTCTGTTTAACAGGTTTAGCATCCGGATGGACTACTAGGTGATGCATAACTACATAAGGGTCTAAACCTGGCATATCTTCATATGTCCAAGCAAAGACATCTTCATATTCTTTAAGAAATGCAATGTATTTATCCTATTTTTCTTGACTCAATTCTGATCCAATGTTGATTATGTGAGGATTATCCTCGGTTCCAATGTTAATTTTTATGACATTTTCTACTTCCATGTGTAGATCTTTCTCAAAATTAGGTGGGGCGGGTGAAACGCCCAATTCTTGTAATTCTTCCAAGGTTAGCTTGGATAATTCATCTTGAGGAGTCGTGGCCTCAAGCTGGGCTATACTAGGTATAGAGCCATCAAAATAAAATTCATTATGTAATAATTCCTCAATGGAGACATCATGGAAGATATCTCCCTCCAACTCATCATCGGATTCAGCGATCATCTCAGGGTAAGCTATAGATAGCATATTACATGTAAATAGCTTATTCGTTAAATGCAAAGCATCACGCTCATCCAAATAATCTTGATAACATATGAGATGGTCATCATCCTCAAATGGGAAGGGCTGACCCTTACTAGGAAATAGGCCCACACCACATCGGGCGGGCCACGGCTCTACCTCAAAAGGTTCTTTCATACCATTTTGGAAAGGTCCTAAACCTTTCCCTTTATATCCCAATTTAAGCATTATAGATTTGGCTTTAATATACTCATTAGTAAAATAACATCGAGCATATCCATCATAATGAGTCTTGATGTTTCTGGGTATTCTACCCCAGTCATATCCCTTATAAATAAAAGCATAGCTCCCGACTTGGTAAATACTTCCCATAGGCTGTGGGAGGCCCAAGGTATGAGGAGATGGTGGCAAATTATTTAAAATAAGGGAATCTTGCATAGAAGCATTCATTTTCTCTGATATAAGAATTTTAGATAAATCGGGTAAGAGCTCATCAGTAAGAGCATAAGAGGTAGAAGGAACATTTCCTACATCTTCTGATGCGGAAACTATGCCTTTGGTGGATGTAGATGTTGTAGAGATGTCGATGGATGGGCCTATTATAGGTATAGAAGTTATAGGAGTAGAACAAGAGGCATTGGTTGTGGGATTAGGATCTTTCTGAGGTCCTAATGTGGTTTGTTTAGAGGATGGTTGAGCTGTATGTAGGGGTGGAACTGATGGAGAAGAAGTAGATGACGTTGTGGGTGTGTGTTTCACACGTTTAGATGGATAATGAGAATTAGGATGTGTGGATGACAGAGCAGGGCAAAATTGAACTCCAACAGGTTCTGCCAAAGCACACATATCAAAGGGTCTAGGATCACCATGAATGGTAACCAACTGATTCTTAAATTCGAATTTAACACATTGATGTAAAGTTGAGGGAACGGCTCGCATCGCGTTGATCCAAGGGTGACCCAAGAGTATATTGTACGATGCAGGGCAATGTACAATAAACACGGTCGTATCCAAGGTTCTCGGACCAACCTCCAATGGGATGGTAATAACTCCACACGTTTCTTGTGTTTCGTCATTGAAGGCTTTTATGATCATATCAGTTCTTTTCATTTCATCACTTCTAAACCCAAATATTTGGTAGAAGTCAAAAGTGCAGATGTTTAAAGATGAACCATTATCAATCAAGACTCATTTAACTCGCTACATCTCCAATTAAGGCAGTAATATATAAGGGGTTATCCTTATGTAAACTATGTTGCGGTATGTCTCTATCCCGAAAGTCAATACAATCAACTTCACGAGTTATTATAGTATTAGCCATGGCTTCAGGTTGAATGTCTTGTGGTACCATCATCTGGCTTAATGTGAGCATTAATTCATCTCTATGTGTAGGAGAAGATCTTAAAAGGTCCAAAAGAGAAATTCTAGCCGTAATATTTGATAGTTGCTCATTAATATTATAAGGAGGTTTAGGTTGAACATTAGGTGCCTGATTCCCTTTATTAGGAACTTTCAAAACAAATGGAGTTGATCCATCATTCTGCATTTGATCTTGTTGAGAGTTTTGAGCCTGTTGTCTAGTAACAGCTCCGATGGTACCCACAATATTATTCTATGGATGATGAATGGGTCTTGGTCTAGCATTTATGGCTTGCTCATTAGAAAGTAATTGGTGAGATGATGGTCTAGTAGTGACTCTTCTTGGAAATGGTTCTTCTGGAACCATATAACTTGTGATAGGGAGAATAGGATCCGATTCATCTTCAGAGCTATTCGATTGATTTGATGTGATTTCCATATCACTCTCAGTCTCATATTCTGTATCACTAAGATCAGGTGTCCAAATATTATGTAGAGGCCTGGTCGTAACCATGGATAAGGTTGTGTCAAATATTTCCAGATCATGAATGGGTAAATGCCCACTAATAGTCCCTACATATCGGGTAGGAGGGGGAACATTATGATGTTCAATTTGATTAGCCACTTCCTTGCCATGTTTTGGTAAAGGATGTTGAAATATATCCAATGACCGATTGGCATTCTGATTCTGGTTTTGGGGGATGTTCTTTTGAGCATTATTAGGAGGATTTTGCTTAGGTTGAAAGGCTTGCACCTCCATCTCATTGTTATCAATTAAGTCCTGTATTTTATGTTTTAATATTTTACAAGAGTTGGTAGTGTGTCCAGGTCCTCTATGGAAGTCACAGTGTAAATCAGCTCTGTATCCGGGTATAGTTGGATCAGGTTCCCGGATATTTGGTAATTGAATCAAACCTCATTCTAATAATTATGGTAGAATGGTTGATAAAGGTTGATTTAACCTAGTAAATTCTCGAGGAGGTTTATCAGGAGGTTTCAGTATAAACTTCTCCGTTGTCTTCGCAGCATTAACAGTAGCAATATTTCTACTATCACTGACTCCATCACCCACAACTTGTTTATTTTTATATTGATTTCTGGATGTTTTCTCATCGTCTTTCTTTTTAAGCTGACCTCTCCTAATGAGAGCATCTTCCACTCTTCTGGCTAAGTCTATAGCCTGATCGAAGGTGGTCAAGGTAGCAGTTGATAACTCGTAGGATAGTTGGTCTTGTAAATTATTAATAAAGATGTCCAACATCTCCCTATAAGGTAACACAAAGTGCAATTTTCCTATCAACTGTCTCCACCTAGCTAGGAAATCAGCAAAACATTCATCTTTGTCTTGTTTTAAGTTGTACAAGTCTTTAATGGTCACATGCCTTTCGATGTAGGCACTAAATTGATGAACAAAAGACTCAGCTGTTTCTTCGAAATTCCTCAAAGAATTAGTGGGTAATTGATAATACCACTCTAATGCCATTCCTCCTAAACTTTTCGGGAACATTTTTAGCAATAATAAGTCATCATGTGATATATCATGACATGCTATCCTAAACATATGAAGATGCTCTATGGGATCTTCGGTTCCTTTATATATGGGTAGGATAGGCATAGGAAAATGTTTAGGATATGGTTGTGCTACAACTATAGGATCTAAAGGCTGACTACACATCTCTCGATAATTGTACGAGGGACGGTAGGGATCTATCTCGGTCCATGCGGGAAACTAACTGTTTCACCATGGCTTCAAGATTACTAGTTTGTCCACCATATTGGTTCGGTGGGACATAGGTATGGGATTTATGAGTGTATGATGGTGTGACATAAGGATTAGATGCTATATTGCTATTATGTAAAGTGTTGGTAGGAAGAGTATTATGAAGGAGATTTGTAGTAGTATTATGTTGTATCCCATATTGTTGGTAATTGGTGTTTGGTTTTGTTTTGGGCTTTTGTTGATTTGAAGTATGTTGATCAATAGCTTGGCGAAATAGAGCAGTAAATGATGGTTTCTTTTGTGCGGGAATAACCCTAGGCTTGCTAACAGGCACTTTAGATGGTTGGGTAACCTGTTGTTGTTGCATGTTCTAGATTATAGCGGCCATATCCAAATTGGATGGTCCAGCTTGATCACTCTCTTGATCAATAAAGGACAAGGGATTAGTGCGTGTGTGAAATACTTCTTCTAGAGTTGCTTGAGTGTCACTAATTCGATCCTTGTCCATATGGACTGCTCTATTAAGAACACCAATATTAGTATTAATGAACTTCCAGAATTGTTCCATGTTTTCAAAAGTGACAGCTCCTCCCGAAGACATTTTAGGGGATGAGGATCCTTCCTCTCTAATAATTTCTTCATGTTCATTTCCTACAGCAAGCTCTTCTTCTTGCTGGTCTAGGGTTCCTTCTTTCGAACTTGATCTTCAGGAAGGACATCTGGGTTATTTAATGGTTTTCCTAACCAATCTTCTTCTTCTTCAGTCTGTTTTCCATTCCTAAGTCTAGGCATTGTGCTTAAACTTAGATTTCAGCAAATATATATACTATATATATATATATATATATATAAATATATATATATATATATATATGTGATAGGGTTTGAGAGGTATATATTTTAATTATATACCTACTATAATATTTAAGGAAATGTTTTTGATTTTTTTTTGTTTTTGTGTTTTATAATATTATTATAAAGATAACAAATAGCATTCTAGTTGCAAAAAATAACAATAGTAAAAAGAATGACTTAGTTTTCTATAAATAGTTTATGGATATCATTAATAGGATCAAGTTCATCAGGAGTCATGAAATGCTCCTCTTCAAATTGGAAATGGTTTTTCAAGAATTTGACAAAGTGTGCTATAGTAATATGATCTATTTCGGACTCTGACCTGTAGAAATAAAGTTCATGGCAATACTCTCGATATAACACAGCTCTAGGAACTCTATTCCATCTCTTTCTATCCGTAAGAATGACTTCTTGATCCTCTATACGAGATAGAAACTTATGTACTACAACTACGTTCTCAAGGTATTCCTCAAAGGTGTATAATTCTGAAGACACAAGTGCTCTTTTATCTGCTAACCACCTATGGCAAGCTCTCTAAAGTTCATGGTACAAAGTCACCTGATCGAGATCCAGGATTCTATCTAGGACAAACCTCTTAATTTGCCTAAGTTCTGTAGATCTAGATGAAATAATATCCAATCTCCTATCAAGTTCATCCCACAAAGGTTGGACTCTATTTGTTTGAGGTACTCTAAGCACAGAAGTAATCTCTATGGTTGTTAATTGATTTTCAACATTTATGGTGACAACTCGTCTTTTATTATAATCTACCATCTAAGTCTGATATGCAATTTTAACAATTTTCTAATGATTCTAGATGTTCTTAATAATGCATTTATATTTATATTTTTATTTTTTTTTTGTTTTCAAAAGGCTTTTAGTTTCACGTCGGGTTCACCAAAATGTATCGACCCAAATTTTTTGCACCCTTACCTTCAGGCTATAGGATCCGTGCCCGAAAGGGGGATGCGAGAAGGATGGGACAATACCTCGGACTGAGAGGCCCTTTGAAGGTCGTGCCTCTCGGGGAGGGGTATAAGGGTGAATTTTTGATGGATGGTGGGGTTCACCAGGAAACTTTGAGTGGCAGTTTCCACGCCTAGGTTGAGAATGGGTTTGATGTGTTCATTTTATACTCAATCATTCATATTCCTAGGTTGGCCAAAATGAATCTAAGCTATTCTATATGAAAATGCCGATTTATATGAATACAAAAAGCATGAATGAATCCTAAATACAAGGAATATGTTAAATGAGAAAGAATGCACCTGATTCTGGATGTCTGATGAAGATTCTGAAGCTTGTAGGAGTCCAGATCATCCCGAATATGATAGGATCATCTGCAATTGTACAGAATCATCCCAGATCATAGGCGATCATCTGAGATCAGACAAGATCATCGTCGATCTGACGAATTCATCAGATGAATTCGTCAGAAACCTGCAATCATAGAAATAGACACCAAAAACCAAAAATGCAACTGCAAGAATAATGCAAAATGATAGAAATGATAGTATAAATGCTTAACTGATAAATCTAGATAGCAGATTAAAGGAAATGCATTGTTTTAATAACTTATTTTAACTTTATCATGCATTTATGCTAAATGAGGTGAACTCCAGGATGCAGAATGAAAATAAATCAAGCTAATGCATAATAAAATAAGGAAGGAAGATGAGAAATGCAAACTCGGGGCTCTGATTGCCCCCAATCTGAACTACAGTCGAGATCACCTCCAATCGTACGAGATCATCGCCGATCTACGACAGGATCATCCGAAATCATGTGGAATCGCCTACGACGATCCGAGCTTCCTCCAGCTGAAGCACAGTGAAAACCTGCAATGAAAACTTAAAACTACGAGTGCAAACAATGGTAGATAGGACGTCTTAACACAACAAAGCTAAATGGTAGGGAAAATCAACCAGGGAGAGAGTCAGGAGGAGAGCCAAGGGGATAAACTGAGAAAATCCTAGTTTATATAGGATTAGGGGGAGGTTAGGAGGTTGGGGATCATCCCAATCTGGGAGATCTCCAATGGAGGAATCTCCAACTACGCAGACACGCTTCTGCCCAAGTTGGAGAGGCTGTTGAAACAGAAGCTAATTATGAAAATTTGGTTTTGGGACGAAATCGTCTGGACGTTCTGTTCCAGACGAATTCGTCCGATCTGGGACGATTTCGTCTGATCGGCGACGATATCGTCCAACGGTCAAAACAACTCCTAAAAATGGTGCAAAAAAATGGGGGAGCGGTTAACAGGCGGTTTCGAGGTTAAAATTCAAATTTTTATCTTTTTACTAAGGGTTTAACTGCACCAATTTTAGGGTGCTACAGGATTGTTTAGTAATTTTAAATTTATTTATTTTCTATTGTGTTAAGAGTATTTATAAGTTCTAAAATTTATATTTAAACTTGGTAGACAGTAGGATTGAAACAAAAAAATCAAAACCCAAACAGAAAAAATATATATATAATATAAAATCAAAGAGAGAAAATAAAGTAAAACAAATGATGGAAAACAGTCAAACAGATTTTGTAGACCTTAGAAAATTATTAATACAACAGGACGTTAATCTTCTTTTTGAACAAGGGAACAAAACAACCAAACTAGAGTGGGAAGAACTATGTGAACGCATTGACACTATCAATAAAATATTATACGAACTAAAGAAAATCAAGAGGATAAATATAGCAAAAACTCTAAGGGTAAACCATTCTTTAACTTATCAATATCTTGGAAGAAGCTATGAGAATTGGATTTGGGATAGGAGAACAATAGTAAATCCAGTAATTTATCCTTGGAATCAATACCTTGAGGATTCCCTCACCATTCACAACTTCCTTGCAAACATAGAAAGGAAAGAATTAGCCCTACAATACAATAAGAGATATTGCAAGATTCCTAGAGTTGTACATTTTAGAGAATTGTGCCAAGAGTTGCGTTACAAGCTACAATTTGGAATTCCTTATCATGTTGCAACTAAATATTTCCTTGTTTAGTTGATTCAATTTTTGGTAGACTACTTCAACTTTGAAGAGGAACATTTTATGACACTAGAACAACTTGATCCAGTCAATGATATTATAAATTATTCAAAGAATATTAGACATATTGCAAAAACAAGAATTTTAGAACATTCATGAGCAAACCTAGA
Organism: Wollemia nobilis; assembly: GCA_028583015.1. NCBI lineage: Eukaryota > Viridiplantae > Streptophyta > Pinopsida > Araucariales > Araucariaceae > Wollemia > Wollemia nobilis. Next base: position 5,523,357 of record JAQPPZ010003613.1, on the reverse strand, counting down.
GGCTCTCAAAGAAGATTCATAAAAATTAACAAAACAGAAGGAAATTCCCAAAGAGACTTTAGAGAGCCTAGAATTTATAAATTATTAGACACCAAGGCTACAACATCAACCAATCAAGCTGAAATCCTAGATCAATATCCCAATTCATATTTATTGCCCGATCTAGAATTTGACAACTACGTAGATCCTTCTTCTATCTTTTTCGAACCTATACTTGATCCAATTCTTGAACTCCTATATTCAGGTATGGCTGATGAGAAAAGTAGTTTTGGAGAGAAAGGAGAAAACCATGGAAATAGGAGATAAAGTTAAGAGAGATATCAGGGAGAGAACAGACAAAGAAAAACGTTCACTTTCCCAATCTTACATACAGAAGGAACAACAAGAGAACCTAAATCAGTCTTTGTTTCTATATTGTCTACCTTTCATGGAAAACCCCATGAATATCATGATGTTTTTCTTTTCGAATTTGAATTAGTATGTCAAGCTTACTTTTACACCACCAATAAGCAAAAGCTAAGGTTGTTTCCATCTACTCTTAAAGATGCAGCTTTAATATGGTTTATGGGTCTAGGATGATTTTATAATCATTGGGATGGAGAAAATGGATTAAAAGAACTATTCCTTGAAATATATCAAGATTGTTGTAGAGTTAGAGATAAGAAAGCTGAGCTTTTTCGTATGAATAAAAAAAAAGAAGAATCTTTGGAGTATTATCTAGAAAGATTTCAATTTGTGGGGTCTAGAGTAAATATAGACCTTGATGAAAAAATCCTAAAAGAACTTTTCCTAAAAGGGTTTAAGGAAGATGTTCTTGAGATTTTAAATCTTATGGAAAAAGGAGACGTTCATCTTATGTCATTTGAGGAGATTATCAATCTTTGCAAAAATTATTCAAGAAACAAACCTCTAAGAAGCAATAAATATACATCCACAGGAGGAGGAGTGACAAGAGTAGAAATTGGAAATATGTTGGAAGGCTTAAAAATTGATTTGTTGAGTACTTTGACCTCATCCTTGGACTTAATGGATAAAAAATCAAATGAAACTGAAGAAATTTACTGCCATAGATGTAGGAAAAAGCACAATTTGAGAGAATGTCCTCTAAACATAACAAATATATCCAATATCTCCGCTTGTTGTCAAATTTGTGATAAGAATCATAAAACTAAAAACTGCAAGTATATCTTCGTTGTTAAACCTTCCATAAAAGAACCTAAAGTGGAACAAGTAAAAGATGTTTATTTTGTCGCTCAAATATGAAATGGTCCATTTAATGACCCACCAAATTGGTCAAACCCTAGTTATTATAATCAATAAATGCCTAATCAATGGTCTAATGCATCGAATTGGACAAATTGGAACTCTTACAATCAATACTGGAACATACCTTACAATCAATACTGGAACATACCCCACGGGCTCAATTTATGGCTAATTCTTATGGAGGGCCACCTCCGTGGAATCAAGGGACACCAAGTCAAAACATGCCTAGTTGGAATAATAGTGGCCAATATAATCAAGGTGGCACCAATTGGTCCCCAAATACAACACAACAAAAAAACCTTCAAACTCAATTTAGGGGATAAAACACTCAAAACCCACCTCAAAATAGACTTCTACCACCTCCAACCAATAATAATAATCCTCCTAAGCAACCACCTCTTCCATCTCAACATATTCCTAACCCTAACAACAATAAGAATGTCCAACAAGTTTATGAGGCTAGAGAGACATGTTTTATATCTGTAGCGCCATGTCAACATATTCAATTAATATCAATAAAGGTGTTGGAAAATAATGTTACTCTCACATAACTTGATGATTCTATCAAAAAATTGTTTGAAAAAAAGGATAACAACAAAAAGGAAACCAAAAATCCACCAGAAAATATTCCAACAAAGCAACAAGAAATCCAAATAAGGAAGGAAGTAGAAGTACCATTCCCTCAAAGACTTGCAATACCAAAAGAACCATATAAGCCAGCCTTTAACTTACTTCAAGAAATAGAAGGTGTTATTATTAAAATTCCTTTATTACAAGCTATCAAGGATATACCCATCTATTCCAAGCTTATTAAAAATATATGTTAAAATTCAAGGAAGAAAAAGAAGAATGAATTTCAAACTATTCAAGTCGTTGGATAATTATCTGAGATAATGATAAGAGATAGGTTATTACCAAAATACACAGATCTTGGAGTACCTATACTCACAGTACATATTGGAGACAACCTTAAAAAATGTTTTGATTGGTTTAGGAGCCGCTATTAATGTCATGACCAAAGAAACAACATAATCCTTAGGGATGCATAAACTACAATAAACTTCTATTGTGATTCAACTCGCTGATAGATCTACTATTAAGACAAAAGGAAAACTAGAATATATTATGGTCTCTATAAGTTCATGGGAATATCCTATAGAATTTATAGTCTTAAAACCCAAAAATAAGTTAGGGGGACATCCCTTAATCCTAGGACGCCCATGGCTTGCAACAGTTGATGCTTACATTAGTTGTAGATCAATAAATATGACTATTTCTAATGGCAAGAATACTAAAGACTTTATTTTATTCTCTAGATCAGCAATAGAAGAAGAATTTCCAAAGCAATTGTGGTATGATTTCCCTCATGAGTATGATGATATCCAAACCTTATGAATTAATGTTCTACACGAACAACTTCAACAAGAAGTCGAGGGGCCCCTACCATTATTGTTAGGAAATCAACAAGAGAATCAAGATCAAGATAGTAGTTTTTCATCTCAATTTTCCATTGATGAGGCAAGCACAAGTCAATCTCAAATAGAACCATATGGCTATGATTTAAACATTCTTAAATATGAAGTAAATGGGATAGATGTAAATACAAAAAAGTGTAAACAAATAGATATTAAACCAGGAAAAACTCTTAACATTAGTAATGAATTCACAAGCATGCAAGAATAACAGTTGGTAGATGTGCTTATAAAGCATCAATCAACATTCGCATGGAACTATGAGGATATGACGGGTATCCACCCAAATGTTTGTACCTATTGCATATTTATTCAAGAAGGATGTAATCCAGTAAGACAAACCCAAAGATGATTGAATCCAGCTATGAAATAAGTAGTTGCAAGAGGAAATCATTAAACTCTTAAAGTCAAGATTTATACACCCAATTTCTGACAGCCAATGGGTGTCACCTTTGGTGATAGTCCCTAAAAAAATGGTAAATGGAGAATTTGTGTTGATTATAGAGAATTAAACAAAGTAACCAAGAAATATTATTTTCCCTTGTCATTCATTGATCAAGTCTTAGATACATTGGTTGGAAAGAAATATTTTTTCTTTTTAGATGGTTTTAGTGGATATAATCAAATCTCCATAGTTGAGGAAGATCAGGAAAAAACAACTTCCACATGTCCTGCAGGAACCTATGCTTATAACGTTCTACCTTTTGGACTATGCAATGCACCTGCAACTTTTCAAAGAGTTGTATTGGCTATCTTTGCTGACTTAACTAATGAATGTGTGGAAATTTATATGGATGACTTCACAGTATACGGTACTATCTTTGAAGAAACATTATCAGACTTGCAATTTTTTTTGGTAAAATGCCAAGAGAAAACCTCTCTCTAAGTCATGAAAAGTGTTTTATGATGATGAAAGGATGTATTGTTCTAGGACATTATATATCAGAAGAAGGTGTTAAAGTAGACCCTGCAAAGATACAAATTATTCAAACCCTTCAACCTCCAAAAACATAAACAGAGGTGAGAAGTTTCTTAGGACACATAGGATACTACCGTAGGTTCATTAAATACTTTAGCAAAGTTGCTACTCCTATGTTTAATCTCTTAACTAAAGATAGTGAATTCAATTGGACAAATGCATGTCAAGAAGCCTTTGAAGAAATAAAAGAAAATTTGACTACTGCTTCAATCTCGAGAGGACCAATTTGAGAATTACCATTCCAAATTCATTGTGATGCTTCAAGTTATGCAATAGGATTAGTATTGCAACAAATAGAAAACAAAATATGTTATGCTATCTATTATGTAAGTAAAAACTTGCATGAGCTGAGCTTAACTACACTATTACAAAAAAAAAAAAAATTAGCTGTAATTCATGGCCTTAATAAATTTAAACATTACATAACAGGGTATGAAGTATTTTTTCACACTGATCACTCTGCCATTAGATACTTAAAAAACAAAGCAACAGTAGGTGGTAGAGTGATTAGATGGCTTCTCTTACTAAAATATTTCAATGTCACAATTATAGATAAGGCAAGAAAATATAATGTTATTGCAGATCACTTATCTCGCATGCAAATTTTTGATGATAACGAGTTAATTCCTGACAACTTTCTATATGAACATTTGTTTGCTTTTTCTATTTTTACCCCTTGGTACGTTGATATTGTAAATTAGTAACAGGAAAAATGCTTCAAAATTATACACCGCATGAGCACAGGAAATTAATACATAAAAGTATTCCTTTTATGTGGATTCATGGAATTTTGTTTAAAAAATGTCTTGATCAAATCATTAGGAGATGTGTGCAAGAAAATGATGTATATGACATTATTAGGGCAGCACATGAAGAACCTTGTGGAGGTCATTATGCCACCCAAAGAATGGTTAATAAAATACTTCAAACTGGGTACTTTTTGCCTACTATGACTAAATATGTTCATCAATTTATTGATATATGTGATGCTTGTCAAAGAGCTAGCAAGCCTACACCATCTATGGAAATACCTTTGGTTCCATAGATAGTACTTGAACCATTTGAAAAATAGGGAATTGACTTTTTTGGACCTATAGACCCTCCAAGTGATGGTAATAAATACATACTTGTATGTACAAATTATGTTACCAAGTGGGCTGAAGTTAGAGCTCTCCCACGAGCTCAAGCTGAACCAGTGGTCAATTTTCTTTATGAAAGCATAATGCAATGCTTTGGAGCACCAAGAGAATTAGTTTTAGATCATGGAACTCAATTCACCTCCAATGTGATTGATCATTTTGTTAACATCTATCAAATAAAACATAATAAAACCTCACCATATCACCCTTAGGCTAATGGATAAGTAGAAGTTACAAATAGAGAACTTGAAAATATTATTACAAAAATTGTAACTATTAATAGGGGTGATTGGGCTGAGAGATTAAAATAAGTTGTATGGGCATATAATACAACTTGGAAAACTACCACAAGATTATCATCGTATGAAATGATAACGTAAAAAAAGAAAGGTTGGAAAAGTTAAATATTTTGGATGAGAAAAGATTAGAAGCATTGTATAGAACTGAAATAACCCAACAACAACGAAAGAAATGATATGATAAACACATTGTACCATGTACATTTCAATCAGGAGATTGGGCCTTGTTATTTGACTCTCGTTATCAAGATTTTCAAGGTAAATTAAGAACAAGATGGCTAGGACCCTATGAAATTGAGGAAATATTTGGAAATGGTACAGTCAAGATTAAGCCCATAGATGATTCAACAAGGAAACTACTAGTAAATGGACATAGGTTTAAACTTTATAAGAAACCATTATCTAAGGAATAATTCATACTCTAGTTTAGACAGCAAACTAATTTGCAGTGTATTTCTGAACTGCAACCAGCTACTATCCAATAAAACTCTCTCTTTGAAAAGAAATAATAATAATAATAATAATATAATTATATATATATATATATATATCAAAATTGAAAAAAAAAATTATAAAATAAAAATGATTATGCTTCCTTTATTTCATCACGAAGTATCTGTATTCCCTTTCATTTTTAGTCTTAATATTTTAAAGATAGCTCAAGGAAGATGATTACCACATGATGCATAGTACCTTGTTGCTAGATGAAATCTAGGTATTCTTCAAATACTCAAATTAAATCTGGTATCCTGAGAAAAAATTTCATTGAAAATAAAGCAAATTTTTTAAAATGTTATAAGTTACTCCTAGTTGATCAAGTTTTTCTTTTGACCACGCACAATTGCACATCTAAAAAAATTGTGAAATATTGGAGAAATTAACTCGTGTTATTTTTTCCATAAGTGAATAGTTTCCCTTGCTTATCTATTTATACGCATGGTCTAGAATACTAACAAATTGGCAAAAGGACAAGCTCACCCTTCACCTTCAAAAAAAAAAATTCCTTGCTCCTCATCTAATCGAGCAAGTATCCCCATACAAATATTTTTGCTTCTCCTCAAAATAAGCAATAACCCCAAAAAAATTATTCCAATACAATTCTTCTTGCTTCTCTTCAAAATAAGCAAGAACCCCCCCCAAAAAAAGCACTAAAAATCCCTTACTCCTCCCAAAATGAGCAAGTATCCCACATATAACAAAAGTAAATAAAGGGCAAAAGAGCTTGAATCCTTGGAATTTTTAGTATCTCAAACACCATGGGATACTCTTTATTGAAGTATTCTTACATATTAGCACTAAGTCTGGATAAGACCTCTAGATGCTCATAATATCAACTAGCTTTTTGTCATACATAACCCTTGTTGTTTTTCAATCCTTACTCATAATGGGGAATGAATCCTCAGTACACACACGATTGGTCTTGAAAGAGTCTTGAAAATACGAGGACATCTTTGACATTAAATTGGTTTGTGAGAGGAGTAAATGAAGTTGTTTCAAAATTGCTAGAATGTTTGAAGTCCTTGAAGAATAACCCTAGAAACATCACATGCAGATAAAAGCCCAAAGACAATCCTCATGAAAGTACTATGGTTTCAATTTTTTCTACAAAAGCATAGCTTGTGTCCATCACATTTTCATCATTTAAAAGCCATCTTAATAACTATTTCACCTTTTCCCATGATTGAATATATCCTAGAAGGCTGAAATCAGATTTTATATAAATTATTTTTCTATCCTAGAAAATTCTTCATGACATACAAGAAGCATACTTCCCAAAATTAGAATAAAACCCCATTCATCCTTATATTAGCCATAAATATAAATAAGTGCCCTTCCTTTTTTTTTTGTCTATATAGCCAAAATTATAGTTTGAGGGGGGGAGGGGGGGATAAATAAAGGCATATATAGCTCATAATACATTTTGGGGGAAGAAAACAAGTAAAGTATTTTCTTGACTCTAAATAGTGGTTTCTGTAAGTGTCTTTCATAAGTACCTTCCATAAGTGTCTTCTGTAAGTACCTTTCGTAAGTTTCTTCCGTAAGAACCTTCCATAAGTATTTTTTGTAAGTATCTTCCATAGGTGTCTTTTGTAGATATATTCTATAGATACCTTCTGTAATTTTTTTTTGTAATTATCTTTTGTAAAAGCTTATGTAACACCATCATCAGTAACACTATTCCGTAACACCCTTTTGTAGTTGTCATCCATACTCGTAGCACTAAAAATCATAAGTTTAAAAATTTAAACTAAAGACACATGGCAACTTAAGAATAGGGTAAATGAAAACGTACGCTAATTTATAGGCATAAGAATTTTTAAAAGTAAAATGATATATATAATATAAAGTGTGATCGATAATAAAGAGGCACCAAAGGACAAGTATGTTTGGCCATGAGTCATAATTAATCAACGTGTGCCATGTAACTATACCATGTACCCAAATAAGCCAATGGGTAAAAAATATACTAAAATATATAGAATTAAAATAAAATAATAATAAATTATAAAATTAAAATAAAAGTCATATTATGCCACAGTCCTTTTTCATAAGATACGAAGTGCAACCGTCATAAGAGCCAATTCTAACGCATCATGTGGTAAGGCAAGGAACACCTTTCATGTGAGGTGATAGATAACTCACAAGCCAACCACCACGGGGATCACATAGGTAGCACATGTAATTGATCAAGCCAACCACATGCATTTACAAGGATCATGGTTCCTTGTTGATTTAAAGTGGCATCGACGATCATAAAAGGCAGAGAGAAAACATAAACTACCACACCAATCGTAGGAAAGGTAAGTTAATGCCAATACATTTTCTGTTTGCAGACCAATCACAAAGCAATATGCAGATTAAAAAGGATAGCCATCAATTAAAGTGCATCAATGACCAGAATTTACATTACGGTTAAATTTGTTTGTCACCATAGATTTTAGGGTAATAATTACCATCGTAGATAGGGTTTCAATGTATATCCATCGTTAGATAGGTAACTTACAATGCATGCAGCCATGTAAAATGAACCATTCTATTCGAACAAAGTTGCAAAGCTCGATTTTGCTCTGAAAATGACAAAGGAAGTAAGATTTCGAAATTTTTTTAGGGTAAATTACAGAGATTCTTTTAAATATATAGAAAATCGTTTATCTGGTAAATTACAGGGATTTTAAAATTAAAAACGATAGTATATGGAAATTATGAAATTAGGGTAAATTTTTTAGGGGTTTTTGAAAAAATAAAAAAATCATATGTATTAAAAGTTTTAGAACTAGTAGAACAATTACAGTAGTTAAAACATTTTTTTTACACATATTTGGTATGATTACAATAGGGTTTTGAACAACTATTTGAGGATGTATTTTATTTTTAACCATAAAATAGAGTAAAATTCTAAATAAAAAAAAGCAATATAATAATAAAAATAGTAAATTTTTAAGGGCTCTACCGACTTCTAAGGAAAATATGTTTATATATAAATTGTAGGGTTCTTGGTGATAAATTCAAAATTCTCTTCTCTCAACCCTTATCTGTCACCATGCCTCCATCCGTGTTTCAAAAATGTAGTGAACCGTCATCCATTGAGATCCAAAACTCGAGCGACTCTGTAGTTGAGCTTTTTCAGAACACCCAGTGGTGGGAAGCATTGGCTAAGTTTAAAGGCCATGATTTAGGGGTGGCTAGACATTTCATAATGAGTTGTAACCTCGATACAATGTCTACCCATGTCAGAGGACTCCAGCTAGACTTAAACCCTAGCTTGATCTCTGAAGTATTGGGATTACCTGAGGTTGGTCTACCTTATTATAAAAACCCGTCTAAAAGCATCACTCAATTGGTGATAAAATTTGGTGAGAAGTGTACAATTCTTAGAGACAAGGAGGGATCAATCAAAGGGGTTTCAACTTCTACACTTCCCCTCCTATGGTAAGAAGCAACTGTCATTATTATTAAGTTCTTCACTTTTGAGGGACGAATGTTTGTCTTATCAGCCTACCAAATTTGTATGTTAATGAACTTAAAATTATCAAATAATAAAGATTGTGTTATTAATCTACCTTATTTTCTGTTCCAATCACTGAAATCGACTATTTTACGAGTAAACCTAAAAAATATTAAGGAAAACCAAGACTGCACTTGATTGCACACCACGTTTTAATTAAATTGATTGTCCTAAAAACATCTCATGAAGTGAAAGTATCCTGGAATCGAATCGTGGATGAATCCAACTTACCTGAATGCTCGAAATCTACCAGATCTGAGGGGGAATATTCGATAGAGGAAGAAAATGACTCTGATAATTAGGAAGAAGAGCCTGAAAGCCCAAAAAAAAATGTAAGACTTTGAAAAGTAATAAAAAATCTTGATCGAATATCAGACGTCAAAAGAAGATTGTAGAAAAATTTGAACATGAAGATGAACAAGGCCTTGAATCTGAATTACCTGCAACCGAGTCTACTGTAGATACCTTATCCTATATTCATGCACAGAATATAGTTTTGTAAATGAAAATTGATATATTAAGGAAATATTTTATAGAACACTCTAAAATTATCTAGAGAGCCCTTGTTGTTCAGATAGATTTGATTAAGCATTTTTTTGCAGATAAGATACCAAAGTCCGTGGAATCTATCAACCAACCACCACCTGTCGAAGTCTCCTCGCATAAAAGTTTTACTTCAGGTACAAAGCCTAAAAAATCTGTAAAATTCAGCAAACAGGTGTACACTAATAAACCAATTGACTTTTCAAAGATCCTCGAAGAGGATAGTTCCCAAAAAATTCTTAGTATTATTCAATAGAATCAACCTAGAAAATTGGATCTTCCCATAAAGAACGGAAAAAACATTAAAAAGTCTTGTCTTGGATGTAGGGATATCTTTGGAGCTTGATCTGATGGTTAACGATGAGGAACTTCATCCTTCGCAAAAAAAGATACAGAGTAGAAAGGAAACGCTCAGGAGGTTGAGCACATCAAAACAATTATGGTGGAAATACCAGTTGCAGCAGTTGTAGCAGCTGTAGATTAGCAGGCTAAGAAACAGATACAGTGGGTAAAACGAGAGCATAAATTACCAGAACCAAGACCACGATCATCCCAAATTTCTTCCCGAATTTATTCTCAACATGCACCAATTGGATGAACAATGAAAAAATTGTTATTTTATTAATTACTCAAACTTATATTTTTATATATTGATCATATTTGTAGTATATTATCCATGGTATTTTATCTCGTTTATATGATGACATACGTAATATGTACAGACTAATATTTGAAATATTTTCGTTGAACTATCATTTACTGATATAAACTTTTTATTCTTAGTTTTGTGAAATTAATAATTTTTTATAAATTGAATTGATAGATATTTCCTGTATTTTGGATAACTAATTATTTTATTAATTTTCTTGGAGAAAATTAGCATGATTCTATTAAATATATCTATTTGATTTGTTTTAGATGATTTCTGGCAAAATCATATGCTTGTTTCAAAATAATTATAAGTTATGTAAATAGTATTCTCTGAAATTATGGTAATGATTGTAATGATTTATGTTATTCTTTCTATACAAATATCAATGTACTTAGAATTTTTAGTTATTCATAAAATTTTGAATATCTGATGCATGTATAGGGTTGTTATATTTTGTTCATATTATCTTCCCACATGCATGAGGACATGCATAGACTTCAGTCTGGGGGGAAATGATGAGTGGTTATTTGACACATATTTTTGTATCAGAATTGTTTTATTGTTATAATTATTTAGTGATTATGATATGTTTTTTGTGAATCATTATTGAATATTGTGTGAATTATTAGTAAATTTGATTAATTGCAGTAATCTAACAAATGTGTTTGATTTATACAAAATTTGTCCGAGTCTTGAGAAAAATATAGGAAAAAGTGTTGATGATCGATGAAGATATTGCATAGCTTTGGAGTGTGCCTCGGATTAGAAGAAGGACGAATAAAAGGACCTTGAATAAAATTAGAGCTCGATGACAACGATAGTTGACTCGTTACAAAATCATGTTACGGATATATATTATCGAAGTATGTTACGGATGTAGATTACTTAAGTATGTTACAAATGTATATTATTGAAGTATGTTATTGAAGTATATTACTAAAGTATATTATCAAGCATGTTACTAAAGGTAACTATCGAAGAAAGTTACTGAAGAATATTTTACCAGTAATTATCGAAGGATAATAAAGGCTGTTGACTTACGTAGCATGCCACATTAGTGATGGCATATCAAGTTTGGATGGCAACAGATATTTTCACTTAGAAAAATATTTCATACTATCTGCAAGAATATTTCAGTTGATAAAATTTGTTCTTTGCTAAATAAATTTTGTAATCAGATTATTATGAGAAGTTTTATATATAGACGCAAGATTGTTAGACCTTTTCTGGAATAGAGGACATGAGGTCCTAATGTATATCTTGCAAATCATTCAAAATAGTATTGTCTTGTTAGGTTTGTTTGTAGGATGCCACTTGGACCAGTCAGAATATTTATCAAGTCGAAATATGAATATGTATTATGTTAGGTTTAGATTATTTTGGTTGATGCATAGTTGTCGCATCAGGAAGTCCAAAAAATTTGTATGGTAAAATATGTGGAGAAATACTATTTGGAATTGTATTAGTTACAATATAAATTATATAGGAGATACCTTGAAAGAGGTCTACGAGAAAAATACAAGAAATTATTGTTTTTTCTAAGTTTACAATTATGAAGAAACACGCCAGCATGTACAACTGAATCTCCATTAATAAAAGTAGCATTTTATTCTTCAAAAATGGTAATTAGTATCAATTTCATTTATTGTTTAATTTTTGTTATGTAAATTGTGTTTATCTGTTACCTGCATTTACAGAATAGACATAATGTTAGTATTAGTGTTAGTCTTACAATGGCACTGAGAGGGGGGGGTGAATCAGTGTAGTTCTTTAAACTTAAATTCATAGCTCTTAAAACTAAAATAATGAAACCTTAAAACAAGATAAAGCAAGTATCACAAGAGAACATCATACAACACAAGATTTAACGAGGTTCACCAATTTGGCTATTCCTCAAGAATGACTGCTTGGACTACCATCCAAATCCGACCTTTGCAAAGCACCAACTTTATAATCAATTTACCAGCACCCACTGGAAGGAGCACCAACCCCTTATTTATCTTCGCTTTTATAAGACCCTGACAGGTCTATTGCTTACCCAATCTCTCTCACTTTTTATGAAATAGACACATCTTCTACGATCTACAGCTGCACTTTGCCTTCTTTGAGTCGCTTCTCTATGCACCCTCTACACACTATCTTCGTACACTCTGTGCCCTTACAGCTGCACTTTGTGTTCATCTTCGCCCTTTGCACTCTCTGTGCCTTCTGCTTTCTCTGTGCAATCACAACTGCACTTGGTCGAGCTCTAACCTTTTTTGCTCTCTACGCACTTTGCTCTCTCTGCTCACTCACAAACGCACTTAGGACAATTCGACACGACTCTTCGCTCACTTTGCGCACTTCACCATCATCTCACCACTTCTGTGCTTTTTGCGCTCTTACGGCTGCATTTCACACTTCGACATGCATTTGACGACTTCTTCAACACCTCAACAATTCTCCAAATAGCCCTCCTTTTATAACAATATTTTCATGATGAAAACCCTAATCTTAGTCGACTTGCATGACAAATGTAAACCCTAACCTTAGTCAGCTTTCATAACAACTGTCAACCCTAATCTTAGTCGGTTGTCATCGGTCTTAGTAGGATTCAACTCATAAAGATATTCGATAATTCCACCGCTCGAAGATTTCATTCGGTCACAGTCCCTATAGCCGTCGCACTAAATTTTGTTCACTCTTCTTATTTTAGCTGCATGAATTCACTCTATATCTACCCCTGTAAATGCTATAGAGATGTCGATCCACTGTCATACTTCTCATTTCAGTCGGGTTCTCCTTCTTGACTTGCACATTTATGACCTATCACGAAATCATGACATTTCTACCTCTGTAGCTTCTTTTGTTGTTGTCATGAAAATACATGTCACGATATCACGACACTTTTTCTTTCTTTGTCTTTCTCCTTGCTTTGGCCCATGAAAATACAACATGTCGCGATATCACGACACTTTTTCTTTCTCTCTCTTTCTCTTTGCATCGGACCGCAAAAATGCTACATGTCGCGATATCGTGACACTTTTTCTCCTTACGCTTTCTCTTTGCTTCGGCCCTCGAAAATACAAAATGTCGTGATATCGCGACACTTTTTCTCCTTGCTCTTTCTCTTAGCTTTGGCCCACAAAAATACATGTGATATCGTGACACTTTTTCTCCTTGCTCTTTCTCTTAGCTTTGGCCCCCAAAAATACATGTCGCGATATCGCGACACTTTTTCTCCTTGCTCTTTCTCTTAGCTTTGGCCTGCGAAAATACAACATGTCGCGAAATCGTGACACTTTTTCTCCTTACATTTTCTCTTCTCTTATGGCCGCGAAAATGCAACATGTCACGATATCGCGACACTTTTTCTCCTTGCATTTTCTCTTCTCTTTTGGCCATGAAAATGCAACATGTCGCGATATCGCGACACTTTTTCTCCTTGCATTTTCTCTCTCCTATTTTAGTTGCAAAAATGCGACATGTCGTGAAATCGTGACACTTTTCCAACTTACTTTCTCTCTCCTATTTTAGTCATGAAAATGCGACATGTCACGAAAATGCGACATGTCGCGAAATCGTGACACTTTTCCAACTTACTTTTTCTCTCCTGTTTTAGTCACAAAAATGCGACATGTCATGAAATCGTGATACTTTTCCAACTTGTTCTCTTTCTTCGAACTTGTCACGAAATCGTGACACTTTTTCCTGATTTCTCTTGCTCTTCCAACATGTCACGAAATCGTGATAGTTTTTCCACTTGCATTTTTCTCTTCCAACATGTCATGAAATCGCAACAGTTTTTCCTGCTGTCTCTCTCTCTTCCAACATGTGGCGAAATCGTGACAATTTTTTCACTTGCCTTTTTCTCTTCCAACATGTCGTGAAAACGCGATAGTTTTTCCTGCTTCTTCTCTCTCTTCCAACATGTCGCGAAATCACGACAGTTTTTCCTACTTTTTCTCTCTCTTCCAACATGTCACGAAATCGTGACAGTTTTTCCTACTTTTTCTCTCTTCCAACATGTCAGAAAATCGTGATAGTTTTTCTTGCCTGCTGTATATGTTGCGATATCACGACACTTTTCTTACTTGTCTTTTTCTTTGATCTTTTGCATATGGGCCACTTCGGTCTTCTTGGAAAATCACTGTACATACTCCGAATAACCTTTGAACTCCTGTCTTCTGCATCTAAATAGCTTTTGAACTTCCTGTCCACTGCATCAACAGATCTATCTGACTGTGTTGACAACAATGACAATACTGTCTTCTCTTCAAAATAAGCAAGAACCCCCCCCAAAAAAAGCACTAAAAATCCCTTACTCCTCCCAAAATGAGCAAGTATCCCACATATAACAAAAGTAAATAAAGGGCAAAAGAGCTTGAATCCTTGGAATTTTTAGTATCTCAAACACCATGGGATACTCTTTATTGAAGTATTCTTACATATTAGCACTAAGTCTGGATAAGACCTCTAGATGCTCATAATATCAACTAGCTTTTTGTCATACATAACCCTTGTTGTTTTTCAATCCTTACTCATAATGGGGAATGAATCCTCAGTACACACACGATTGGTCTTGAAAGAGTCTTGAAAATACGAGGACGACTTTGACATTAATTTGGTTTGTGAGAGGAGTAAATGAAGTTGTTTCAAAGTTGCTAGAATGTTTGAAGTCCTTGAAGAATAACTCTAGAAACATCACATGCCAGATAAAAGCCCAAAGACAATCCTCATGAAAGTACTATGGTTTCAATTTTTTCTACAAAAGCATAGCTTGTGTCCATCACATTTTCATCATTTAAAAGCCATCTTAATAACTATTTCACTTTTTCCCATGATTGAATATATCCTAGAAGGCTGAAATCAGATTTTATATAAATTATTTTTCTATCCTAGAAAATTCTTCATGACATACAAGAAGCATACTTCCCAAAATTAGAATAAAACCCCATTCATCCTTATATTAGCCATAAATATAAATAAGTGCCCTTCCTTTTTTTTTTGTCTATATAGCCAAAATTATAGTTTGAGGGGGGGAGGGGGGGATAAATAAAGGCATATATAGCTCATAATACATTTTGGGGGAAGAAAACAAGTAAAGTATTTTCTTGACTCTAAATAGTGGTTTCGTAAGTGTCTTTCATAAGTACCTTCCATAAGTGTCTTCCGTAAGTACCTTTCGTAAGTGTCTTCCGTAAGTACCTTCCATAAGTATTTTTTGTAAGTATCTTCCGTAGGTGTCTTTTGTAGATATATTCCATAGATACCTTTTGTAATTTTTTTTTTCGTAATTATCTTTTGTAAAAGCTTCTGTAACACCATCATCAGTAACACTATTCCGTAACACCCTTCTGTAGTTGTCATCCATACTCGTAGCACTAAAAATCATAAGTTTAAAAATTTAAACTAAAGACACATGGCAACTTAAGAATAGGGTAAATGAAAACGTACGCTAATTTATAGGCATAAGAATTTTTAAAAGTAAAATGATATATATAATATAAAGTGTGATCGATAATAAAGAGGCACCAAAGGACAAGTATGTTTGGCCATGAGTCATAATTAATCAACGTGTGCCATGTAACTATACCATGTACCCAAATAAGCCAATGGGTAAAAAATATACTAAAATATATAGAATTAAAATAAAATAATAATAAATTATAAAATTAAAATAAAAGTCATATTATGCCACGAGCCTTTTTCATAAGATACGAAGTGCAACCGTCATAAGAGCCAATTCTAACGCATCATGTGGTAAGGCAAGGAACACCTTTCATGTGAGGTGATAGATAACTCACAAGCCAACCACCACGGGGATCACATAGGTAGCACATGTAATTGATCAAGCCAACCACATGCATTTACAAGGATCATGGTTCCTTGTTGATTTAAAGTGGCATCGACGATCATAAAAGGCAGAGAGAAAACATAAACTGCCACACCAATCGTAGCAAAGGTAAGTTAATGCCAATACATTTTCTGTTTGCAGACCAATCACAAAGCAATATGCAGATTAAAAAGGATAGCCATCAATTAAAGTGCATCAATGACCAGAATTTACATTACGGTTAAATTTGTTTGTCACCATAGATTTTAGGGTAATAATTACCATCGTAGATAGGGTTTCAATGTATATCCATCGTTAGATAGGTAACTTACAATGCATGCAGCCATGTAAAATGAACCATTCTATTCGAACAAAGTTGCAAAGCTCGATTTTGCTCTGAAAATGACAAAGGAAGTAAGATTTCGAAATTTTTTTAGGGTAAATTACAGAGATTCTTTTAAATATACAGAAAATCACTTATCTGGTAAATTACAAGGATTTTAAAATATAAAAAATTGAAAGTATACGGAAATTATGAAATTAGGGTAAATTTTTTAGGGGTTTTTGAAAAAATAAAAAAATCATATGTATTAAAAGTTTTAGAACTAGTAGAACAATTACAGTAGTTAAAACATTTTTTTTACACATATTTGGTATGATTACTGTAGGGTTTTGAATAAACTATTTGAGGATGTATTTTATTTTTAACCATAAAATAGAGTAAAATTCTAAATAAAAAAAAGCAATATAATAATAAAAATAGTAAATTTTTAAGGGCTCTACCGACTTCTAAGGAAAATATGTTTATATATAAATTGTAGGGTTCTTGGTGATAAATTCAAAATTCTCTTCTCTCAACCCTTAGCTGTCACCATGCCTCCATCCGTGTTTCAAAAATGTAGTGAACCGTCATCCATTGAGATCCAAAACTCGAGCGACTCTGTAGTTGAGCTTTTTCAGAACACCCAGTGGTGGGAAGCATTGGCTAAGTTTAAAGGCCATGATTTAGGGGTGGCTAGACATTTCATAATGAGTTGTAACCTCGATACAATGTCTACCCATGTCAGAGGACTCCAGCTAGACTTAAACCCTAGCTTGATCTCTGAAGTATTGGGATTACCTGAGGTTGGTCTACCTTATTATAAAAACCCGTCTAAAAGCATCACTCAGTTGGTGATAAAATTTGGTGAGAAGTGTACAATTCTTAGAGACAAGGAGGGATCAATCAAAGGGGTTTCAACTTCTACACTTCCCCTCCTATGGTAAGAAGCAACTGTCATTATTATTAAGTTCTTCACTTTTGAGGGACGAATGTTTGTCTTATCAGCTTACCAAATTTGTATGTTAATGAACTTAAAATTATCAAATAATAAAGATTGTGTTATTAATCTACCTTATTTTCTGTTCCAATCACTGAAATCGACTATTTTACGAGTAAACCTAAAAAATATTAAGGAAAACCAAGACTGCACTTGATTGCACACCACGTTTTAATTAAATTGATTGTCCTAAAAACATCTCATGAAGTGAAAGTATCCTGGAATCGAATCGTGGATGAATCCAACTTACCTGAATGCTCGAAATCTACCGGATCTGAGGGGGAACATTTGACAGAGGAAGAAAATGACTCTAATAATTAGGAAGAAGAGCCTAAAAGCCCAAAACGAAAATGTAAGACTTTGAAAAGTAATAAAAAATCCTGATCAAATATCAGACGTCAAAAGAATATTGTAGAAAAATTTGAACATGAAGATGAACAAGGCCTTGAATCTGAATTACCTGCAACCGAGTCTACTGTAGATACCTTATCCTATATTCATGCACAGAATATAGTTTTGTAAATGAAAATTGATATATTAAGGAAATATTTTATAGAACACTCTAAAATTATCTAGAGAGCCCTTGTTGTTCAGATAGATTTGATTAAGCATTTTTTTGCAGATAAGATACCAAAGTCCGTGGAATCTATCAACCAACCACCACCTGTCGAAGTCTCCTCGCATAAAAGTTTTACTTCAGGTACAAAGCCTAAAAAATCTATAAAATTCAGCAAACAGGTGTACACTAATAAACCAATTGACTTTTCAAAGATCCTCGAAGAGGATAGTTCCCAAAAAATTCTTAGTATTATTCAATAGAATCAACCTAGAAAATTGGATCTTCCCATAAAGAACGGAAAAAACATTAAAAAGTCTTGTCTTGGATGTAGGGATATCTTTGGAGCTTGATCTGATGGTTAACGATGAGGAACTTCATCCTTCGCAAAAAAAGATACAGAGTAGAAAGGAAACGCTCAGGAGGTTGAGCACATCAAAACAATTATGGTGGAAATACCAGTTGCAGCAGTTGTAGCAGCTGTAGATTAGCAGGCTAAGAAACAGATACAGTGGGTAAAACGAGAGCATAAATTACCAGAACCAAGACCACGATCATCCCAAATTTCTTCCCGAATTTATTCTCAACATGCACCAATTGGATGAACAATGAAAAAATTGTTATTTTATTAATTACTCAAACTTATATTTTTATATATTGATCATATTTGTAGTATATTATCCATGGTATTTTATCTGTTTATATGATGACATACGTAATATGTACAGCTAATATTTGAAATTTTTTCATTGAACTATCATTTATTGATATAAACTTTTTACTCTTAGTTTTGTGAAATTAATAATTTTTTATAAATTGAATTGATAGATATTTCCTGTATTTTGGATAACTAATTATTTTATTAATTTTCTTGGAGAAAATTAGCATGATTCTATTAAATATATCTATTTGATTTGTTTTAGATGATTTCTGGCAAAATCATATGCTTGTTTCAAAATAATTATAAGTTATGTAAATAGTATTCTCTGAAATTATGGTAATGATTGTAATGATTTATGTTATTCTTTCTATACAAATATCAATGTACTTAGAATTTTTAGTTATTCATAAAATTTTGAATATCTGATGCATGTATAGGGTTGTTATATTTTGTTCATATTATCTTCCCACATGCATGAGGACATGCATAGACTTCAGTCTGGGGGGAAATGATGAGTGGTTATTTGACACATATTTTTGTATCAGAATTGTTTTATTGTTATAATTATTTAGTGATTATGATATGTTTTTTGTGAATCATTATTGAATATTGTGTGAATTATTAGTAAATTTGATTAATTGCAGTAATCTAACAAATGTGTTTGATTTATACAAAATTTGTCCGAGTCTTGAGAAAAATATAGGAAAAAGTGTTGATGATCGATGAAGATATTGCATAGCTTTGGAGTGTGCCTCGGATTAGAAGAAGGACGAATAAAAGGACCTTGAATAAAATTAGAGCTCGATGACAACAGTAGTTGACCTGTTACAAAATCATGTTACAGATATATATTACTGAAGTATGTTACAGATGTAGATTACTGAAGTATGTTACAAATGTATATTACTGAAGTATATTATTGAAGTATATTACTAAAGTATATTACTGAAGCATGTTACTAAAGGTAACTATCGAAGAAAGTTACTGAAGAATATTTTACCAGTAATTATCGAAGGATAATAAAGGCTGTTGACTTACGTAGCATGCCACATTAGTGATGGCATATCAAGTTTGGATGGCAACAGATATTTTCACTTAGAAAAATATTTCATACTATCTGCAAGAATATTTCAGTTGATAAAATTTGTTCTTTGCTAAATAAATTTTGTAATCAGATTATTATGAGAAGTTTTATATATAGACGCAAGATTGTTAGACCTTTTCTGGAATAGAGGACATGAGGTCCTAATGTATATCTTGCAAATCATTCAAAATAGTATTGTCTTGTTAGGTTTGTTTGTAGGATGCCACTTGGACCAGTCAGAATATTTATCAAGTCGAAATATGAATATGTATTATGTTAGGTTTAGATTATTTTGGTTGATGCATAGTTGTCGCATCAAGAAATCCAAAAAAATTGTATGGTAAAATATGTGGAGAAATACTATTTGGAATTGTATTAGTTACAATATAAATTATATAGGAGATACCTTGAAAGAGGTCTACGAGAAAAATACAAGAAATTATTGTTTTTTCTAAGTTTACAATTATGAAGAAACACGCCAGCATGTACAACTGAATCTCCATTAATAAAATTAGCATTTTATTCTTCAAAAATGGTAATTAGTATCAATTTCATTTATTGTTTAATTTTTGTTATGTAAATTGTGTTTATCTCATTACTCGCATTTACGTAATAGACATAATGTTAGTATTAGTGTTAGTCTTACAATGGCACTGAGAATGGGGGGTGAATCGATGTAGTTCTTTAAACTTAAATTCATAGCTCTTAAAACTAAAATAATGAAACCTTAAAACAAGATAAAGCAAGTATCACAAGAGAACATCATACAACACAAGATTTAACGAGGTTCACCAATTTGGCTATTCCTCAAGAATGACTGCTTGGACTACCATCCAAATCCAGCCTTTGCAAAGCACCAACTTTATAATCAATTTACCAGCACCCACCTGGAAGGAGCACCAACCCCTTATTTATCTTCGCTTTTATAAGACCCCGACGGGTCTATTGCTTACCCAATCTCTCTCACTTTTT
Organism: Wollemia nobilis; assembly: GCA_028583015.1. Lineage (NCBI taxonomy): Eukaryota > Viridiplantae > Streptophyta > Pinopsida > Araucariales > Araucariaceae > Wollemia > Wollemia nobilis. Next base: position 5,502,594 of record JAQPPZ010003613.1, on the reverse strand, counting down.
ATGAAATAGACACATCTTCTACGATCTACAGCTGCACTTTGCCTTCTTTGAGTCGCTTCTCTATGCACCCTCTACACACTATCTTCGTACACTCTATGCCCTTACAGCTGCACTTTGTGTTCATCTTCGCCCTTTGCACTCTCTGTGCCTTCTGCTTTCTCTGTGCAATCACAACTGCACTTGGTCGAGCTCTAACCTTTTTTGCTCTCTACGCACTTTGCTCTCTCTGCTCACTCACAAACGCACTTAGGACAATTCGACACGACTCTTCGCTCACTTTGCGCACTTCACCATCATCTCACCACTTCTGTGCTTTTTGCGCTCTTACGGCTGCATTTCACACTTCGACATGCATTTGACGACTTCTTCAACACCTCAACAATTCTCCAAATAGCCCTCCTTTTATAACAATATTTTCATGATGAAAACCCTAATCTTAGTCGACTTGCATGACAAATGTAAACCCTAATCTTGGTCGGCTTTCATAACAACTCGTCAACCCTAATCTTAGTCGGTTGTCGTCGGTCTTCGTTGGCTTCAACTCATGAAGATATTCGATAATTCCACCGCTCGAAGATTTCATTCTGTAACAGTCCCTATAGCCGTCGCACTAACTTTTGTTCACTCTTCTTATTTTAGTTGCATGAATTCACTCTATATCTACCCCTATAAATGCTATAGAGATGTCGATCCACTGTCATACTTCTCATTTCAGTCGGGTTCTCCTTCTTGACTTGCACATTTATGACCTATCACGAAATCATGACATTTCTACCTCCGTAGCTTCTTTTGTTGTTGTCATGAAAATACATGTCACGATATCACGACACTTTTTCTTTCTCTCTCTTTCTCCTTGCTTTGGCCCATGAAAATACAACATGTCGCGATATCACGACACTTTTTCTTTCTCTCTCTTTCTCTTTGCATCGGACCGCAAAAATGCTACATGTCGCGATATCGTGACACTTTTTCTCCTTACGCTTTCTCTTTGCTTCGGCCCTCGAAAATACAAAATGTCGTGATATCGCGACACTTTTTCTCCTTGCTCTTTCTCTTAGCTTTGGCCCACAAAAATACATGTGATATCGTGACACTTTTTCTCCTTGCTCTTTCTCTTAGCTTTGGCCCCCAAAAATACATGTCGCGATATCGCGACACTTTTTCTCCTTGCTCTTTCTCTTAGCTTTGGCTCGCGAAAATACAACATGTCGCGAAATCGTGACACTTTTTCTCCTTGCATTTTCTCTTCTCTTATGGCCGCGAAAATGCAACATGTCACGATATCGCGACACTTTTTCTCCTTGCATTTTCTCTTCTCTTTTGGCCATGAAAATGCAACATGTCGCGATATCGCGACACTTTTTCTCCTTGCATTTTCTCTCTCCTATTTTAGTTGCAAAAATGCGACATGTCGTGAAATCGTGACACTTTTCCAACTTACTTTCTCTCTCCTATTTTAGTCATGAAAATGCGACATGTCACGAAAATGCGACATGTCGCGAAATCGTGACACTTTTCCAACTTACTTTTTCTCTCCTGTTTTAGTCACAAAAATGCGACATGTCATGAAATCGTGATACTTTTCCAACTTGTTCTCTTTCTTCGAACTTGTCACGAAATCGTGACACTTTTTCCTGATTTCTCTTGCTCTTCCAACATGTCACGAAATCGTGATAGTTTTTCCACTTGCATTTTTCTCTTCCAACATGTCATGAAATCGCAACAGTTTTTCCTGCTGTCTCTCTCTCTTCCAACATGTGGCGAAATCGTGACAATTTTTTCACTTGCCTTTTTCTCTTCCAACATGTCGTGAAAACGCGATAGTTTTTCCTGCTTCTTCTCTCTCTTCCAACATGTCGCGAAATCACGACCGTTTTTCCTACTTTTTCTCTCTCTTCCAACATGTCACGAAATCGTGACAGTTTTTCCTACTTTTTCTCTCTTCCAACATGTCGAAAAATCGTGATAGTTTTTCTTGCCTCGTCGTATATGTTGCGATATCACGACACTTTTCTTACTTGTCTTTTTCTTTGATCTTTTGCATATGGGCCACTTCGGTCTTCTTGGAAAATCACCGTACATACTCTGAATAACCTTTGAACTCCCGTCTTCTGCATCTAAATAGCTTTTGAACTTCCTGTCCACTGCATCAACAGATCTATCTGACTGTGTTGACAACAATGACAATACTGTCTTCTCTTCAAAATAAGCAAGAACCCCCCCCAAAAAAAGCACTAAAAATCCCTTACTCCTCCCAAAATGAGCAAGTATCCCACATATAACAAAAGTAAATAAAGGGCAAAAGAGCTTGAATCCTTGGAATTTTTAGTATCTCAAACACCATGGGATACTCTTTATTGAAGTATTCTTACATATTAGCACTAAGTCTGGATAAGACCTCTAGATGCTCATAATATCAACTAGCTTTTTGTCATACATAACCCTTGTTGTTTTTCAATCCTTACTCATAATGGGGAATGAATCCTCAGTACACACACGATTGGTCTTGAAAGAGTCTTGAAAATACGAGGACAGACTTTGACATTAAATTGGTTTGTGAGAGGAGTAAATGAAGTTGTTTCAAAATTGCTAGAATGTTTGAAGTCCTTGAAGAATAACCCTAGAAACATCACATGCAGATAAAAGCCCAAAGACAATCCTCATGAAAGTACTATGGTTTCAATTTTTTCTACAAAAGCATAGCTTGTGTCCATCACATTTTCATCATTTAAAAGCCATCTTAATAACTATTTCACTTTTTCCCATGATTGAATATATCCTAGAAGGCTGAAATCAGATTTTATATAAATTATTTTTCTATCCTAGAAAATTCTTCATGACATACAAGAAGCATACTTCCCAAAATTAGAATAAAACCCCATTCATCCTTATATTAGCCATAAATATAAATAAGTGCCCTTCCTTTTTTTTTTGTCTATATAGCCAAAATTATAGTTTGAGGGGGGGAGGGGGGGATAAATAAAGGCATATATAGCTCATAATACATTTTGGGGGAAGAAAACAAGTAAAGTATTTTCTTGACTCTAAATAGTGGTTTCGGTAAGTGTCTTTCATAAGTACCTTCCATAAGTGTCTTTCGTAAGTACCTTTCGTAAGTGACTTCCGTAAGAACCTTCCATAAGTATTTTCCGTAAGTATCTTCCATAGGTGTCTTTTGTAGATATATTCTATAGATACCTTCGTAATTTTTTTTGTAATTATCTTTTGTAAAAGCTTCGTAACACCATCATCGATGAACACTATTTTGTAACACCCTTCTATAGCTATCATCCATACTCGTAGCACTAAAAATCATAAGTTTAAAAATTTAAACTAAAGACACATGGCAACTTAAGAATAGGGTAAATGAAAACGTACGCTAATTTATAGGCATAAGAATTTTTAAAAGTAAAATGATATATATAATATAAAGTGTGATCGATAATAAAGAGGCACCAAAGGACAAGTATGTTTGGCCATGAGTCATAATTAATCAACGTGTGCCATGTAACTATACCATGTACCCAAATAAGCCAATGGGTAAAAAATATACTAAAATATATAGAATTAAAATAAAATAATAATAAATTATAAAATTAAAATAAAAGTCATATTATGCCACAGTCCTTTTTCATAAGATACGAAGTGCAACCGTCATAAGAGCCAATTCTAACGCATCATGTGGTAAGGCAAGGAACACCTTTCATGTGAGGTGATAGATAACTCACAAGCCAACCACCACGGGGATCACATAGGTAGCACATGTAATTGATCAAGCCAACCACATGCATTTACAAGGATCATGGTTCCTTGTTGATTTAAAGTGGCATCGACGATCATAAAAGGCAGAGAGAAAACATAAACTGCCACACCAATCGTAGCAAAGGTAAGTTAATGCCAATACATTTTCTGTTTGCAGACCAATCACAAAGCAATATGCAGATTAAAAAGGATAGCCATCAATTAAAGTGCATCAATGACCAGAATTTACATTACGGTTAAATTTGTTTGTCACCATAGATTTTAGGGTAATAATTACCATCGTAGATAGGGTTTCAATGTATATCCATCGTTAGATAGGTAACTTACAATGCATGCAGCCATGTAAAATGAACCATTCTATTCGAACAAAGTTGCAAAGCTCGATTTTGCTCTGAAAATGACAAAGGAAGTAAGATTTCGAAATTTTTTTAGGGTAAATTACAGAGATTCTTCTAAATATACAGAAAATCGCTTATCTAGTAAATTACAGGGATTTTAAAATATAAAAAATTGAAAGTATACGGACATTATGAAATTAGGGTAAATTTTTTAGGGGTTTTTGAAAAAATAAAAAAATCATATGTATTAAAAGTTTTAAAACTAGTAGAACAATTACAATAGTTAAAACATTTTTTTTACACATATTTGGTATGATTACAGTAGGGTTTTGAACAACTATTTGAGGATGTATTTTATTTTTAACCATAAAATAGAGTAAAATTCTAAATAAAAAAAAGCAATATAATAATAAAAATAGTAAATTTTTAAGGGCTCTACCGACTTCTAAGGAAAATATGTTTATATATAAATTGTAGGGTTCTTGGTGATAAATTCAAAATTCTCTTCTCTCAACCCTTATCTGTCACCATGCCTCCATCCGTGTTTCAAAAATGTAGTGAACCGTCATCCATTGAGATCCAAAACTCGAGCGACTCTGTAGTTGAGCTTTTTCAGAACACCCAGTGGTGGGAAGCATTGGCTAAGTTTAAAGGCCATGATTTAGGGGTGGCTAGACATTTCATAATGAGTTGTAACCTCGATACAATGTCTACCCATGTCAGAGGACTCCAGCTAGACTTAAACCCTAGCTTGATCTCTGAAGTATTGGGATTACCTGAGGTTGGTCTACCTTATTATAAAAACCCGTCTAAAAGCATCACTCAGTTGGTGATAAAATTTGGTGAGAAGTGTACAATTCTTAGAGACAAGGAGGGATCAATCAAAGGGGTTTCAACTTCTACACTTCCCCTCCTATGGTAAGAAGCAACTGTCATTATTATTAAGTTCTTCACTTTTGAGGGACGAATGTTTGTCTTATCAGCTTACCAAATTTGTATGTTAATGAACTTAAAATTATCAAATAATAAAGATTGTGTTATTAATCTACCTTATTTTCTGTTCCAATCACTGAAATCGACTATTTTACGAGTAAACCTAAAAAATATTAAGGAAAACCAAGACTGCACTTGATTGCACACCACGTTTTAATTAAATTGATTGTCCTAAAAACATCTCATGAAGTGAAAGTATCCTGGAATCGAATCGTGGATGAATCCAACTTACCTGAATGCTCGAAATCTACCAGATCTGAGGGGGAATATTCGATAGAGGAAGAAAATGACTCTGATAATTAGGAAGAAGAGCCTGAAAGCCCAAAAAAAAATGTAAGACTTTGAAAAGTAATAAAAAATCTTGATCGAATATCAGACGTCAAAAGAAGATTGTAGAAAAATTTGAACATGAAGATGAACAAGGCCTTGAATCTGAATTACCTGCAACCGAGTCTACTGTAGATACCTTATCCTATATTCATGCACAGAATATAGTTTTGTAAATGAAAATTGATATATTAAGGAAATATTTTATAGAACACTCTAAAATTATCTAGAGAGCCCTTGTTGTTCAGATAGATTTGATTAAGCATTTTTTTGCAGATAAGATACCAAAGTCCGTGGAATCTATCAACCAACCACCACCTGTCGAAGTCTCCTCGCATAAAAGTTTTACTTCAGGTACAAAGCCTAAAAAATCTGTAAAATTCAGCAAACAGGTGTACACTAATAAACCAATTGACTTTTCAAAGATCCTCGAAGAGGATAGTTCCCAAAAAATTCTTAGTATTATTCAATAGAATCAACCTAGAAAATTGGATCTTCCCATAAAGAACGGAAAAAACATTAAAAAGTCTTGTCTTGGATGTAGGGATATCTTTGGAGCTTGATCTGATGGTTAACGATGAGGAACTTCATCCTTCGCAAAAAAAGATACAGAGTAGAAAGGAAACGCTCAGGAGGTTGAGCACATCAAAACAATTATGGTGGAAATACCAGTTGCAGCAGTTGTAGCAGCTGTAGATTAGCAGGCTAAGAAACAGATACAGTGGGTAAAACGAGAGCATAAATTACCAGAACCAAGACCACGATCATCCCAAATTTCTTCCCGAATTTATTCTCAACATGCACCAATTGGATGAACAATGAAAAAATTGTTATTTTATTAATTACTCAAACTTATATTTTTATATATTGATCATATTTGTAGTATATTATCCATGGTATTTTATCTATTTATATGATGACATACGTAATATGTACAGCTAATATTTGAAATTTTTTCATTGAACTATCATTTATTGATATAAACTTTTTACTCTTAGTTTTGTGAAATTAATAATTTTTTATAAATTGAATTGATAGATATTTCCTGTATTTTGGATAACTAATTATTTTATTAATTTTCTTGGAGAAAATTAGCATGATTCTATTAAATATATCTATTTGATTTGTTTTAGATGATTTCTGGCAAAATCATATGCTTGTTTCAAAATAATTATAAGTTATGTAAATAGTATTCTCTGAAATTATGGTAATGATTGTAATGATTTATGTTATTCTTTCTATACAAATATCAATGTACTTAGAATTTTTAGTTATTCATAAAATTTTGAATATCTGATGCATGTATAGGGTTGTTATATTTTGTTCATATTATCTTCCCACATGCATGAGGACATGCATAGACTTCAGTCTGGGGGGAAATGATGAGTGGTTATTTGACACATATTTTTGTATCGAATTGTTTTATTGTTATAATTATTTAGTGATTATGATATGTTTTTTGTGAATCATTATTGAATATTGTGTGAATTATTAGTAAATTTGATTAATTGCAGTAATCTAACAAATGTGTTTGATTTATACAAAATTTGTCCGAGTCTTGAGAAAAATATAGGAAAAAGTGTTGATGATCGATGAAGATATTGCATAGCTTTGGAGTGTGCCTCGGATTAGAAGAAGGACGAATAAAAGGACCTTGAATAAAATTAGAGCTCGATGACAACAGTAGTTGACCTGTTACAAAATCATGTTACAGATATATATTACTGAAGTATGTTACAGATGTAGATTACTGAAGTATGTTACAAATGTATATTACTGAAGTATATTATTGAAGTATATTACTAAAGTATATTACTGAAGCATGTTACTAAAGGTAACTATCGAAGAAAGTTACTGAAGAATATTTTACCAGTAATTATCGAAGGATAATAAAGGCTGTTGACTTACGTAGCATGCCACATTAGTGATGGCATATCAAGTTTGGATGGCAACAAATATTTTCACTTAGAAAAATATTTCATACTATCCGCAAGAATATTTCAGCTTGATAAAATTTGTTCTTTGCTAAATAAATTTTGTAATCGATTATTATGAGAAGTTTTATATATAGACGCAAGATCGTTAGACCTTTTCCTGGAATATAGGACATGAGGTCCTAATGTACATCTTGCAAATTATTCAAAATAGTATTGTCTTGTTAGGTTTGTTTGTAGGATGCCACTTGGACCAGTCAGAATATTTATCAAGTCGAAATATGAATATGTATTATGTTAGGTTTAGATTATTTTGGTTGATGCATAGTTGTCGCATCAGGAAGTCCAAAAAATTTGTATGGTAAAATATGTGGAGAAATACTATTTGGAATTGTATTAGTTACAATATAAATTATATAGGAGATACCTTGAAAGAGGTCTACGAGAAAAATACAAGAAATTATTGTTTTTTCTAAGTTTACAATTATGAAGAAACACGCCAGCATGTACAACTGAATCTCCATTAATAAAAGTAGCATTTTATTCTTCAAAAATGGTAATTAGTATCAATTTCATTTATTGTTTAATTTTTGTTATGTAAATTGTGTTTATCTGTTACCTGCATTTACAGAATAGACATAATGTTAGTATTAGTGTTAGTCTTACAATGGCACTGAGAGGGGGGGGTGAATCAGTGTAGTTCTTTAAACTTAAATTCATAGCTCTTAAAACTAAAATAATGAAACCTTAAAACAAGATAAAGCAAGTATCACAAGAGAACATCATACAACACAAGATTTAACGAGGTTCACCAATTTGGCTATTCCTCAAGAATGACTGCTTGGACTACCATCCAAATCTAGCCTTTGCAAAGCACCAACTTTATAATCAATTTACCAGCACCCACTGGAAGGAGCACCAACCCCTTATTTATCTTCGCTTTTATAAGACCCTGACAGGTCTATTGCTTACCCAATCTCTCTCACTTTTTATGAAATAGACACATCTTCTACGATCTACAGCTGCACTTTGCCTTCTTTGAGTCGCTTCTCTATGCACCCTCTACACACTATCTTCGTACACTCTGTGCCCTTACAACTGCACTTTGTGTTCATCTTCGCCCTTTGCACTCTCTGTGCCTTCTGCTTTCTCTGTGCAATCACAACCGCACTTGGTCGAGCTTCAACCTTTTTTGCTCTCTACGCACTTTGCTCTCTCTGCTCACTCACAAACGCACTTAGGACAATTCGACACGACTCTTCGCTCACTTTGCGCACTTCACCATCATCTCACCACTTCTGTGCTTTTTGCGCTCTTACGGCTGCATTTCACACTTCGACATGCATTTGACGACTTCTTCAACACCTCAACAATTCTCCAAATAGCCCTCCTTTTATAACAATATTTTCATGATGAAAACCCTAATCTTAGTCGACTTGCATGACAAATGTAAACCCTAACCTTAGTCGGCTTTCATAACAACTGTCAACCCTAATCTTAGTCGGTTGTCATTGGTCTTAGTTGGCTTCAACTCATGAAGAAATTCGATAATTCCACCGCTCGAAGATTTCATTCGGTCACGGTCCCTATAGCCGTCGCACTAAATTTTGTTCACTCTTCTTATTTTAGTCGCATGAATTCACTCTATATCTACCCCTGTAAATGCTATAGAGATGTCGGTCCACTGTCATACTTCTCATTTCAATCGGGTTCTCCTTCTTGACTTGCACATTTATGACCTATCACGAAATCATGACATTTCTACCTCTGTAGCTTCTTTTGTTGTTGTCATGAAAATACATGTCACGATATCACGACACTTTTTCTTTCTCTGTCTTTCTCCTTGCTTTGGCCCATGAAAATACAACATGTCGCGATATCACGACACTTTTTCTTTCTCTCTCTTTCTCTTTGCATCGGACCGCAAAAATGCTACATGTCGCGATATCGTGACACTTTTTCTCCTTACGCTTTCTCTTTGCTTCGGCCCTCGAAAATACAAAATGTCGTGATATCGCGACACTTTTTCTCCTTGCTCTTTCTCTTAGCTTTGGCCCTGAGTCCATGCACAACATTCTCAGGCAAAATTTATTACACTTAGCAAAAATCATTAACATGAGCAAAAAGATAATCAAATACTCAAATGCTCCCCCTGAGAATGTGATCCCTGTAGCTAGTCAATTCTTGGGAAGTGTGACCACTCCCAATTTATTATGAAGGTGCTCAAATACTTCCTTGGGCAATGGTTTTGTGAATATATCCACTACTTGATCTGTAGTTGGAATAAAATCCAACTTAACCTCACCTTTCGCAACTTTCTCCTTCAAAAAGTGATACCAGATAGTAATGTGTTTTGTGCATGAATGCATAATCGAATTCTTGGAGATGTTAATGGCACTGGTGTTATCACACTTAACTAATATTGGCTCACTGAAGTTAATACCAAGATCTTTCAAGGTTTTCTTCATCCATAATACCTGCATACAACATGTTGTCGCTGCAATATATTCTGCCTCTGCTATTGATAAGGAAACTGACTCTTGTTTCTTACTGTGCCATGCGACCAACCTATCTCCAAGATAGAATGCACTTCCACTGGTACTCTTTCTGTCATCGACACATCCTACCCAATCTGCATTTGAATACGCAATAAGGGTGAATTCCTTACCTTTTAGATACCATAACCCATACTCCATAGTACCCTTGAGGTACCGAAAAATCTTCTTCACTGCTGTCACATGAGTCTCCTTGGGATTAGCCTGAAATCATGCTACCATGCATACTGCCTACAAAATATCTGGTCTAGTAGCTGTCAGGTACAGTAAGCTCCCAATCATAGATTTTTACATGGTTTGATCAACAGGTGGAGATTTGTCAACTTTGCTCAACTTGCAACCTGTCATCATGGGAGTGCTAACTGGCTTACAATCCTCCATTGTGAACTTTTTAACATCTCTTTCACATATTAACTTGAGATATAAATATGCCCTTCGTATTTTGATTAACTTGCAACCCGAGGAAATACGAAAGTTCACCAATCATTGACATTTCAAATTCTTTCTGCATCTTATTTGCTAAATCTTTACACGACTCATTTTTATTGCTACCAAATATGATATCATCTTTCTTAAACCCTTGTTGAGTGAGATAGTTGTCTAGCCTTGCATACCATGCTTAGGGTGCCTGTTTCAAGCCATATATCTTCAACTTACAAACCAAGTTGGGATCATCACCAAGCTGAAAACCATTTGGCTACTCAATATAAACCTCTTCTTCAAGCTTCCCATTCAAAAACGCTGATTTCACATCTGTCAAAAAAATTGTCAAGTGACTCACACTTGTACCAACTTTTGTCCAACACTGTACCAACACTGCAATTTTACTACCAACTCTGTGCAAGCATTAAACACTATACCACAACACCAACCAAATCCCTTTTTACATTTTCAACTTGGTCTATGTTTTCTACAGTTACCGCTAGTCACACCTTACTTTCAACTATTCGAATCAGGAGACAACATTTTGTCAAACACTTCACGGCCAACTATAGTGCACCTTACTCAAACTCATACTTCTGGACCTCGGATAGGTATGATTCACAAAGCAAAGTTGCTCATCTTGATGAGCTAAACATGAATCTATAATCAGACTTCAATATTTTTCACCACAGCATCATAATAGATCTAACAATCTTCACGTTAATGTGTAGTTCAAATACACACTGCTTTTATCAAAACACATATATGTGGCTAGGGAAACATTCTTTCACTAACCAAATTATCTGAACTATTATAATCCTTAACTTTGGACAAGGCAAGTAAGAACCATCAACAGTACAACAATGACATATAGCAATACTACCAATAATGACAACTCTCAATTTAATCACCACCCTTCACGGCACTTCCACAAACAACCACATGAACTGAAAACACATTTCGACAACTATACGACAACTTCCTTGACTACTTGCCTTTCATCCTCAGGTAATCAAACAAAGACATAGGAGCATTAAAATGAAACTTCAAGATCGCTCCCCCTGAGGATGTGCTACCTGGAGTTGCTTAGTGCAATAGCGGAGTAGTCTCCTTCAGTCCAAGGAGACATGATTTCCTTTCTTCTATCTTTCTCCAAACTTTCTTGAACTCGGGCTTGGATTTTTCAACTACATCCTTGTTTTGCACCTTTTCGTGAACTCGAACATTTTTCTTGTGTGGTTGTCTCTTGTGCATCCTTGATGAATGATTATTTTCCTTCCTTTTATGTACATGATTTATTCCCTGTATGTGTTGCGTTCTTTGTGTCTGATGAAATCTACTATTTTGCCTTAGATTAGATACAAAAGTGCTTGGACAAAACCTTGCTATGTGCCCATAACCATTACATTGAAAAAATTGTACATAGTTTTCACTCAGAAACGCAGATGTATTTCTACCAACATAACTCTTTAATTTATTATTCAATCCATAATAAATTGCCTTGTGACCATACTGGTTGCATCTGAAACAATAGCCATTAAAAGTATTATTATGAATAGAGTGAGAGTGATAGAACCTCTTTTGTTGTGGTTGCTTTTTTGTAGATCTCCTTTGATATTTTCTTCCTTTTGAAGATTCAGCTTCAAACTTTTCTTGCTTCGATCCTTCAACAGTGAACTTCTTCTTCTCTATAGAGTTGGAAGATGAAGGTTGTTCAGCTTCATATCCAAGACCATGCTTATCCGTGAAGCTTCTTTGTTGGCTTATCATTTTATCTAGCAAATTTGTGCTCTTATCGAATTTGAGATTTGTATTGGCCTCTTCTAGTTGTTTCTTCAATAAAATAATCTCTTCCTTTTTTTTGTAGTAACCAATCTCTTTCTCATTGATCTGTGACCTGAGAGTTTCTTCAATCCTTTTGAATTCTTCTACCTATACTTTCAAACTGGTTATTATTTCATTTGCATCCTCAAGCTTTCTTGAGATTTCCTTATTCCTTTTTCTTTCTATCTTCAATTCATCTAGAGCTACAATTAGTTCCTCTTTCAAATTTATTTTTGCATCAATTTCTTCTTCATCACATTCTTGTTCTTTTTTTGTTTCTTCTTCGAGTGTCATGAAAAGACCTCCACCTGTTTCCTTTTTAGAATCATTCTCTAGTACTTCATTAACTTTCAGCATATATGCCTCTATGTTCTCATCGTCATTCAACTTTAATGCTTCGAACTAAGCTTGATGTGTTTGTAACTTGGCCTCCTTGATCTCATCGTCTCTTTCATGAATACTCCTTAGTTTGTCCCATATTTCTTTGTTGTTTTACAACTCATGATCTTTACCAGTTCACTATCTATTAATCTACACTTGATAGCATTCTTTGCTTTTGAGTCATTCTCAAATAGATTTTTATCAGCAGCATCGGTTGGAGGAGTGATGGGTATTGTGTATTTATTGTCTACTAAATCCCATATGTCGTATCCCAAAGCACAAAGATATGTCTGCATCCTGATTCTCTAGACCGCGTAATTAGTTTTGTCAAACAAAGGTGTTTTGTTTGATGAGAAGTCTTCAACCTTTTCTGGTTCAATTTTCTCTTCCATAGGAACTGAAACTGACTGAGATGCCCTTTTGGAGGAGGATCTATCCTTCTTACCCATTGCATACTAATTCAATATCAACCCTGAATAATTTAGCCTGAGAAGGGAACTTGGCTCTGATACCAATTGTTAGTCTTACAATGGCACTAAGAGTGTAGTTCTTTAAACTTAAATTCATAGCTCTTAAAACTGAAATAATGAAACCTTAAAACCAGATAAAGCAAGTATCACAAGAGAACATCACACAACACAAGATTTAACGAGGTTCACCAATTTGGCTACTCCTCAAGAATGACTGCTTGGACTACCATCCAAATCTAGCCTTTGCAAAGCACCAACTTTACAATCAATTTACCAGCACCCACTGGAAGGAGCACCAACCCCTTATTTATCTTCGCTTTTACAAGACCCTGACTGGTCTATTGCTTACCCAATCTCTCTCACTGTTTACGGAACAGACACATCTTCTACGATCTACAACCGCACTTTGCCTTCTTTGAGTCGCTTCTCTATGCACCCTCTATGCACTGTCTTCATACACTCTGTGACCTTACAGCTGCACTTTGCATTCATCTTCGCCCTTTGCACTCTCTACGCCTTCTACTTTCTCTATGCAATCACAGCTGCACTTGGTCAAGCTTCAACCTTTTTTGCTCTTTGTGCATTTTGCTCTCTGCTCACTCACAGACGCACTTAGGACAATTTGACACGACTCTTCGCTCACTTTGCACACTTCGCCATCATCTCGTCGCTTCTGCACTTTCTGTTCTCTTACGACTACATTTCACACTTTGACACGCATTCGATGACTTCTTCAACACCTCAACAATTCTCCAAACAACCCTCCTTTTATAACAATATTTTCATGATGAAAACCCTAATCTTAGTGGGCTTGCATAAAAAATGTAAACCCTAATCTTAGTCGACTTTCATAACAACTGTAAACCCTAATCTTAGTTGGTTGTCATCGGTCTTAGTCGGCTTCAACTCATGAAGATATTTGATAATTCCATCGCTCGAATATTTTATTCGGTAACAGTCCCTGTAGCCGTCGCACTGATTTTTGTTCACTCTTCATATTTTAGCTACATGAATTCACTCTGTATCTGCCCTTGTAAATGTTGTAGAGATGTCGATCCACTGTCATACTTCTCATTTCAGTCAGGTTCTCCTTCTTGACTTGCGCATTTACGACCTGTCATGAAATCATGACATTTCTGCCTCTGTAGCTTCTTTTGTTGTTGTTGCCACGAAAATACATGTCGTGATATCGTGACACTTTTTCTTTCTTTGTATTTCTCCTTGCTTTGGCTTGCAAAAATACATGTCACGATATCGCGACACTTTTTCTTTCTCTCTCTTTCTCTTTGCATCAAACCGTGAAAATGCTACATGTCGCGATATCGTGACACTTTTTCTCCTTATGCTTTCTCTTTGCTTCGACCCCCGAAAATACAACATGTCGCGATATCGCGACACTTTTCTCCTTGCTCTTTCTCTTAGATTTGGCCTGCGAAAATACAACATGTCGCGATATCGTGACACTTTTTCTCCTTGCTCTTTCTCTTAGCTTTGGCCCCCGAAAATACATGTCGCGATATCGCGACACTTTTTCTCCTTGCTCTTTCTCTTAGCTTTGGCCCACAAAAATACATGTCACGAAATCGTGACACTTTTTCTCCTTGCATTTTCTCTTCTCTTCTGGCCGTGAAAATGCAACATGTCGCGATATCGTGACACTTTTTCTCCTTTCATTTTCTCTTCTCTTCTGGCCGCAAAAATGCAACATGTCGCGATATCACAACACTTTTTCTCCTTGTATTTTCTCTCTCTTGTTTTAGTTGCAAAAATGCGACATGTCACGAAATCGCGACACTTTTCCAACTTACTTTCTCTCTCCTATTTTAGTCATGAAAATGCAACATGTCGCGAAATCGTGACACTTTTCCAACTTACTTTTTCTCTCCTGTTTTAGTTGCGAAAATGCGACATGTCGCGAAATCGCAACACTTTTCCAACTTGTTCTCTTTCTTCAAACTTGTCACGAAATCGTGACACTTTTTCCTGCTTTCTCTTGCTCTTCCAACATGTCACAAAATCGTGACAGTTTTTCCACTTGCCTTTTTCTCTTCCAACATGTCGTGAAATCACGATAGTTTTTCCTATTTTTTCTCTCTCTTCCAACATGTCGTGAAATCGCGACAGTTTTTCCTGCTTTTTCTCTCTTCCAACATGTCGTGAAATCGCGATAGTTTTTCCACTTGCCTTTTTCTCTTCCAACATGTTGTGAAAATGCGACAGTTTTTCTTGCTTCTTCTCTCTCTTCCAACATGTTGCAAAATTACGATAGTTTTTCCTGCTTTTTCTCTCTTCCAACATGTCGCAAAATCGCGATAGTTTTTCCTACTTTTTCTCTCTCTTCCAACATGTCACGAAATCGTGACAGTTTTTCTTGCCTACTATATATGTCGCAATATCACGACACTTTTCTTACTTGTCTTTTTCTTTGATCTTTTGCATATGGGCCACTTCGGTCTTCTTGGAAAATCATTGTACATACTTTGAATAACCTTTGAACTCTTGTCTTCTGCATATGAATAACTTTTGAACTTCCAGTCCACTGCATCAACAGATTTATCTAATTGTGTTGACAACAATGACAATATTGTTGCTGCACCTTGCTCAACAATTAGTTATAAAATCTAGTTACTGAGATAAAGTAAACTAGGAGAGAAATACTTACACTGCCCTCTAGGAGGCAGAGCCCACTCTTATAGCTAGACCCTGAGCTCTCACCCCTGCAATAGGTTAGGATTAGTTAGCCTTAAATTAAACTGCATTTCAATTTACATAAAATAATATAGATTGCACGAGGATCCTCACAAATAAATTAAATCATTTCATAAATAAATTATTTTACAAATAATTAGGTGCATCAATAAATCAATTCATCAGTAAAATTAAATTATAATTGTATTAGTTATTTATTATACTCTACATCATTTATTTTTGCACAAGTTTTATTATGTTTATTACTTTCTTATACACGTGAAACCTGAAAAAGAAACTTGAGCTAAGCTTAGTATTAATCCCCACGGTATAATCTATACAGGATTCCTACTCTTTAAATCTAACCTTGATTTCCCTCGGATTGATAAAATTAAATGTAAGCTCTACAACCGATCAACCATCCACATGTTAAGTTATGTCTTATAGGGCACAAGGCATATTTTTAGTAATAAAATAATAAGACCACTATTTGGCCCATGAATGGAAAAAATTCCTATAAATTAGAGGACAATTTGTGAAGCAAATGTTATCTAGGAAAATTTGGGAGGTCTAGGGAGTATGCTCTCCACCTGTGGGTGGATTAGAAACCAGAAGACCAAAAATATTTCCTAGTTATGGTAAAGAAAAAACTTGGAAGTTAGGAGGCAAGCAGAATAAATATTTGGGAAGATTAATATGAGCTTAGGAGAAATAAGGAGTTACAAGATGGATTAGGTTGGATCCTCCTTACACTTTAATCAAATATTGATAAATATTTGAAAATTGTTATTCTATTAAATAATGTTGAAATTGCTAACCTATTAAAAACTTCTTGAATGCCTTGTAAATAGTTGAAGATAGTCAAAGTGTGACTGTAATTATTCTAGGACATTTAAGATATTTACTTGGAAATAGTGGGTTGATTTAATACCTTGATTCAATCAAGGAGTGCTTGTAAATATCTTGACTTAATTAAGACTGCCTAGAAAGATACCATGAGGATTAGATTCTTTTATCATTGGTATAAAACAAACCCTTTGATTTATTATCTTGATTTTATTAAGGGATGCTATCATAGACATACAAAATAAATGGTTCAGCCAGGGAGGCCGAACTAGGGCAGACGAGCCTTGCAAGGTGAATCGGTCAGACTAATTCTGATTAAGTCCAATGGTAGAGGTCAAACACAATCGAGTCAAACCTGATTAACATTTAGAAATCACCAACAAACCAATGACTCACAAGTAAGTTGTCACCACTAATTACCATTCGAGCTCCACAACCACCGTGGAGTGGTTATACCTTCTAGCATGGGGAAATAGTTTTATTATGTAGTTAATTTCCCTATGCAACGTGTGTGGTATATACCCTATTCTTGTGAGTACTTCGTACTCTCTCATGCATTATTAGTTTGAACAAAAAAATAATGAAGGGATTCTATGATAATGCATGAATTGAACTCGGATACACAGCATCATTAAACCCTACTATTTTGAAGATTGATAAATCCTTTAGCGAATTTGTCAATCGTAGATGCTTTAATTTGTGTGCTCAACCTATGATAAAGTTTTGATATGCAACCAAGAGGGATGGATACTCCTATGATATCCAATAACATCATATGCAGGTTTGGATTGGTTACCTGGGGTTTAGGGAACTCTATACCTTGTTTTGGATACTAAAATAAGTACATAGTCCACTGTGGTATCAAGTTACTTTCAAACACAACCGAGACTCAATTCTCCCTTGCATCTAATATAATTAATTCACTCATGCCCTAATATGATTGGTCCAATTGAGGTATGGTATTTTCTAGATATCGAACATCCTTCGCTATCTTCTATAGAGCTTGGTAGAGTTTCAAGGGCTTTCGAAAGTCGTTCAGAGCTGCTATGGCAATTGTGTTGCACTTAGTAGGCCCGAGTGGCTCAAGAAGTTAAGAAAAAAAATGTGAACAATGGTTAATTAAAAGGTGAAAGGCACATATAGACTATCCAAACTCCCTATGAAATTGAAATCCTAATCATATGTATTGATTTATAGTGGCAGGAATCACTCAAATATATTGTTCCAAGATACCATGTGGGCAGAGGAAGGAACCCTAGTCGACTTAACTGTATGGTTGATAGCCAAGCATCAAGAGGAATGGCTAAATCCACTCAGCCACCTCTAACTCACTTAAGTGTTGGTCCAAGCATGAAGTGACACCTTCTTTATTATGTGTCAAACCTTTTGAAGGGCTTGTGGATAAATGCTTACCTAATCATAAAAACTAAATATTTTTCATTTAGACATTGTGAGTCGCTCTACCTAGAGGTGCCCGACTTCGTTATGTAATAAGGACATAGTGAGGAATGAAGTCCCCACTCTATCCAAGGTAGAGATAAGACTCGTGATTATACAATGCTTAACCCACGGATAGTCGATGGGTGAGTGTCTATATCGAGCACTTCAAAACCATCCAAAATATCCATGATGGTCAATAAACTAGGGACCCAAATGTAATAAAGGGAAATATGGGCTATGTATTAATTAGATAATTAAGAATTCAAACCAACAGTGTTGTCTAAATATGATGCTATTCTATAGTGAACTTTGCCAAAATAAATTGGGCATATACAGGTAGTTAGAACTCGGGTAAGTTTTTATTAATATTAAGGAAATATATGGTTGTAGTCATGGGTAGCTCAATTAAAATATAAATGGGTGATATGTAAGTATATCAATTCCTATTATAAAGTATAAGGGCTATTTAAATTAAAAACCCAATCCAAACTATAGGTAAAAGAAACCTACCTTTGGTATTATGCAAATTAAAGAAATAAGATCCTAAGTATTAACATATACTTAGTATAAAGAAACATTATATGAAGTTTTATCATAAATTTTAGTGTATGTTAAGAGGAGAACGAACTTGGGGATAAGTAGTTATCCAAATGAAAATAAATTAAAGGTATGGGACTTTAATTCATTGATTGAATTTGAATCAATCATGAAGAATGAATTTTGGAATTCATTCTTGAGGGAATTTATAGGATTCCCTCTAACATCAATACGACTTCTCCAAAATATAATTCGATGATTATCATAACCACATGTGAGATGTTATAAATCCTTAAGATGACTTAGAAAAAGAATCAATAACTTCCTTAATTGTACATTGAATTTTGAAAGAACATATGGATTCCTTATGGGTATGAGAAATACCTTAATGTTATTATGATGACTTAGAGAAAGGAATTTATAAAATTTCTTAATTGCATCAGGAACTTAAAAAGGAACGATTGTACTCCTTTATAGGAATATTTTATTGGAATGGATCAGTAGATGCCCTCATTTACTTGTAAAATATAACATCTCAATATTATGAATATGAGGAAATAACATGTTTTGGAGGTTGGGTTTATTCCCCATGAGGGTTCCCAGGATAAACAGTGTGTCAATTACTTGTGGTTTGCTTTATTTATTCTTATGGATGTTGCATTTATTTCCAAAATGAAAATAACATAAGTAATGAGATGATATGATGAATCATTTATGCATACCTTTAGATTATTGCAATGTTTACATTTGTGTACTATTTAATCGATAGTTCAATTATGATGCAAATAATGTATGCTTAATTTCCAATATGTTAATGATATACGATTGTGTCATTTACTTTCTAAAATGTAATGGATAATTATGAATGATGTACCTAGTTAATTTTACCTTTCAATAAACTAGCACTTGATGTATTCAATGGTTGTATGGATGCATAAAATAAAATGTAATAGAATGTAATCCTTGTTTAGATAGATATCTCATGTGCTTAAGGATATAATGTAATAGGATTTAATCCTTAAGGATATAATTAAATTATGTGGACCTAAATATTATATTAACATTCATGGATGGTATAATCTAAGCACTATAATTATGGATTGATCTGAATTAAAATTCGAAGGGGGTAGAACCCATAAAAATATAAACAAGACTTGAATTATGGATCAAGTCCAACCTTACATTTTGAGTTTTTAAATTTAGGAACTTGATGCATATTAATTGATTAGTACCCTTTTGTAATCACTTAATTGTCTCACGTGTTATACATAAGGGATACTTAAAATAAGGGAGAACAAATAAGCCTTGATATGTTTCAAGCAGTATAGTCATGCTTAAGGGAACATTCCAAGGATTGTGAAAGTTGATCACATTTAGTTATTTTTTCTATCTTAGTGACCTCGTCGAGAAGATATGGGAGGGATATAAGATTTATGAGTAACCACTATTCAAATTATTTCATTTAAGAGGGTTTTTCCATCTTCAAGGCATTCACCTATATACTAGTCTTGGTGGACCATGGTGATTTCTCTTTAATGAGGGATGAAACCTAATGCTCTGGGTAGCGTTCTCATATCCGAGTGGTATAAGGGTTTCATAGAAGCTTATCACTTCTACTCAAGAGTGACTATGATCAAGTCTTAATATCTCTTGAATCTATTTACCCTGGTAACTTACAATCCAAATGGAATGGTTCTACCCTAGAACGTGACTATGTCTCTTGTCTCATGAAAATTATATGTAAAAAAAAAAGTTTTGAGTGGTTGAGTAGTGACAACTGGGGTTGTTACAAGAATTTTGCCTTTGATTACCTAAAATTATATGTGCTTTCCTCATGCAGGTATTAACTCTTTGTTGTAGAAAAGTAGACATCGAATATCAAAGAAGGTCCAAGAAAGAATACCTCATTGAAGATTGAGGAGAACCAAGAAGGAAGTCCTCATTGAAGATTAATGAGATCCAAGAAAGAAAGTCACATTGAATATTGAGGAGAACCAAAAAGGAATTCCTCATTGAATATTAAGGAGGTCCAAGAAAAAGGTCTCATTGAATATTGAGGAGAACCAAGAAGGAATTTCTCATTGAAGATTGAAGAGACCCAAAAAAATGTCACATTGAAGAACTTCCAAATTTGAAATATTGAAGATTGAAGAGACCCAAAAAAAGGTCACATTGAAGAACTTCCAGATTTGAAAGATTGAATATTGAAGTCTAAAGACTAAATATAAATAGGACTACAAAAATCTCCTATTTTAGAGTTTAGAAGCAACATATTTTGGAGATCTAATAAAGGAGATCTCATTGCAAAAATTCCATAATTGGAAGATTGAAGAAACTAAGGTAAGGTTTCATTAAAAAATGATTAAGAAGATTTGAGTAGCTATATAATTAGAAGACCCAAGAAAAAAGGTTTTAAAAATATTTCTAGAGAATAATAAGAAGGCTATATAAAGCCTCATTGTAGAATTAGAAGACCCAAGAGAAGAGGTCTCAAGAAGATTCTAGAAAGAAGAAGAAAGCTAAAGAAAGCCTCATTGCAGATTTGAAGTAGTGGGTATTGGAGGAGTTCTGAAGAAAAGTTCATGTCAGAATATTGTAAGTAGGAGAAGCTCTTGATAAAAGGAAGTTGGAAAAATTATCACCATCCAACAATAATACCAAAAATGATAGAAGGATTTGGAAAAAAATTTGCCAATTTTTGAGAAGTTTTGAAGATATCAAGACATTCATATTCTTGAGGAAGAAGACAACGAACAAGATTGGATTTGAATTTAGAATTCAACAAGAAGATTGAAGAAAAAATAAGGATTTAAGAGGCCATATATTTGAGATATTTGATAATAGCCACAAATATTTTGTAGGTTGATTTGTAAAAGAGAATTTGATGATTTTCAGAGAAGTTGAAAGGTCATAGGAAAAAAAGTCAAACAAAGCATAGAGCTGCAATTTGGAGAATCTTTTGAAAGATTTTCATGTACTTTTGGATATAAAATTAAAGGCTTGATATTAAAAGAGATAAGTAGATTTAAAGAGTCGTCAACATCAATGAATCATATTTTTGTAAGCAGTGATTGCAAGAATTTTAAGCTGAAAATTTGAGTAGCATTGAAAGAGTAAAGCAAGTCATATTTGAAAAAAAAGTGCAATAGGATTTAGCATAATCTAAGGAGAATATTTACTACATATTTGGACAACAAAAGGGCAACATTTGCAGCTATAAACTTCAGATATTGATAGCACACATTTGAAGAAAAGAGAGCTGATTTTGGGTAGCAACTACAACTGCAAGATAAAGAGCCTACAAACAATAAGAGAAAAGGAGTATTACTAAAAATTTATGATATCAAGCTATCAAGAAGGAGAGGTACAAAAGAATCCATAAAAGGTGTGTTAAATTGATGCCATACAAAGTGTTATTTTAGAAACTTTAAAAAGTGCTTATTATAAGTTTTTAAGAGCATCAAGTTTAGAGCTATTAAGAGCTAGCAAAAGGATTTTTAAGAGTTCTCTAAGCCAAAGGAAAATACATCATTGCACACCATTATTATTGTAGAAAAAAACATATTATAACAACTAGAGTTAAAGCTTGTAAAGAGTTTAGAAGGAGTAATAAGAATATTAGTATATGTTGTTTTTATAATAAGAGAAAAAGCAGATTTATCCTACGTTATAGTTAGGCCAAATAGTCATCAAAATCTAGGTAGATTTAAGGTTTTTAAAAATACCAAGCTTGTAGATTACATTGGTGAAGGAAATCACAAAAAGTATGGTAAAATCCTCCACTGGAATCACCACCAAACTGCATAGGTTGAGCACCATTGAAGAGTACAAAAGTGATAACAAAATATAGGGGGAAAGTGCCCTAATAGTGTCTAGATGAACAAACACCAAAATAGCAACCGGTCTAAGAAGGATCACCATGGAACAACCACCAAAGGAGAACCCAAGCAAAATAAAACTATCATGAAAGAAGCCACCAAATAAGAGCACTTGAAATCTACCATTGGTGAATTTGAAGAGACACCTGCAAATCTGGAAACGTAACCAACAAAAAAGAGGGTATGTTTTGCTATTGAAAATATAGCAAGGAGGCTAAAGATTCAAGTTCATGCATTCACAAAGAAAAAATATGTTCATAATGTAGCACCATCCAATTAAATCATATCACATGTATAGCCAAGTGTCCAGAATCGACATGTAATGCAGCTAGGGAACATTACAACTTTGAGCACCAAAATTTTGGTCAAAGATGTTATAAATTCCTCATAGAGTGTGTGAAGCATTATAATATTGCATGATACACTTGTCACAATAAATAGGAATATTTTGACACCATCCAAGAGTCACAAGAGTGTTGATATTAGTTAATCCATTTGTCATAAAGGAGAAGAAGCACCACACAACAACAAGTTATGTTAAAACGAGTGAAGGAAGAACTCTAGTGGCACTTGTCACTCATCTTGCAAAGATTACAAGCATTACCAAGGAAGGCAAAATGTTTTAAGCACTCATTTATTGCATGAGATTAAATAGTCTCATTAATCATAGCAAGGACTCCACTACATCAAAATAGAATATTCTTGACCAGTTTGAAGGAAGTTGACCAAAGGAAGAGCGCCCAATTTCAAAGGAAGACCAAGCATAGCATTAAGGTGGGAGTGCCTAAAATATCAAAGGTAATATTTATTATTTTTTGGAATTAAAGTTTATGCTAAGTAGGATTTATAAG
Source organism: Wollemia nobilis (assembly GCA_028583015.1). Taxonomy (NCBI): domain Eukaryota; kingdom Viridiplantae; phylum Streptophyta; class Pinopsida; order Araucariales; family Araucariaceae; genus Wollemia; species Wollemia nobilis. Next base: position 5,479,347 of record JAQPPZ010003613.1, on the reverse strand, counting down.
GTGTAAAAGGATATATTATCTAAGGTTAAAAGTTTAAAAGTATTTTATTGGAGAGATGAGCATTATTGAAACCTTAGAAATCTAAATATTACAATTTAAAGCATTTTACAAAGTTTTGAAGATTATTTTGAATATTAAAGCATTGATTTTGAAGTTTTTTAATTTTCACATTTGAAATTACAAAATAAATTAAATATTTGTAATTTGATAAGTTTGGAGAAATAAGGTATTCTACATCAAATTAGGAATACACAAAACTTGCAAATATTATTTTTTAGAATTTCTAAATTTCCAGAGTTGGAGTTATAAGGAATTCAACATTAACAAAATTTATGAAATTTAGAATTGAGAAATTATAGTGTAAAATTTGGGAGATAAAAGGAATTCAATATAGAAGTAGTTGACAAAGAAAAATTTCATTAATCTCTAATCCAAAATTATTAGAGATATAAATTTGAAGATTTACAATATTTAAAGATTGCATTCAAATAATTGATTGATAAGAAGAAAGTAAAGTTGCTATTAGTGAATAATAGAAGTTGAAAAATTATATTGTCATATTCATTCATTAGGGAGATACAAGGAGTTTTACAAAACATAGAATTGAAGAACAATATTGAAAATAGGGAGATAAAAGTTTTCAACAATTAAAATTTATCCTTAGTCTATCATTCAAAGCTAAGGAGAGAAAGAATTGAAAATTTGAGATTGTTTCAAATACTTATTTCATAAGGTATAATACTTCAAAGAATATAAATATCAACTTTTGAAGAATTAAAGGAATTCAACTCATGATATAGAAGTTGAAAGTTTTCAAGGAAGACAATATATACAAAGTTGGGAGATATAAGACTTAAGTATATGAAAGGTTAAAATAGAAAATTATCTCTAAAGAGAAATTGAGTTTGCATCAATAATTGCTTGATAAAAAAAACTAGGGAGTTATAAGATAGTCAACTACAAAGGTATAGATACTCGAGAGTTACTATTCATAGCTAGATGGAGGAAATAATTAGAAATTCATTCAATGAATGTAATGAAAGACTTCTTCATGAACTTATATTTTATTCACAAAATATAATAGATGACTTTGATGGATTAAAATGCTTACCTACATATTTGAAAGAAATATTCTCATTGTTTTTTAAAGAAGCTAAGGAGGATAACTTTATGACTTTAATCGGATATCTTCATGAATCATTGTTTAAGACTTGGTGGAATGCTCAAAATAGTATTATTCTTTCATCATAAGAGTGTTAAATGGTTTATTTATCATTAATCACTTTTGAGTACTTTTCAATAATGAAATAGAAGAAAGTAAAGAATTCTAGCAATGAGAGTCTAAATCCAAGTAATTTCTATTGTGATGATTTACTAACTCATTGCATTGAAGATATATCACTAGTAAAAGTACATAAATGAAGGAGAAAGAAAAATAAGGAAAAATATCAGTTCAAGTAGGACAAGATGAAGACCAATTCAAAAGCTAAGGAAGATGTCTATACAATATAACCAGATATTAATCTATAGGAGATAGATTGAAGACAAGAAGACAAAGATACATATTGAAGACTAAAGTCTTCAATAACCAAGTAATATAATACAAGGAGGTGTTGGAATATATTACATCACTTGGTTCATGCCAATGTACCACCATGGGAACTTCTATAGATTATAAAAGAGTGTCATACATTAGTATGAAAGTATTTATTTTATGCAATGTAATAAATGCACAAGTGTGCAAAGTATTTTGGCAATGTAAATGTGCATAGTTGTCCCTATGTACATGTGTCCATAGCATAGGAAGATGAAGATTCATAGGAAGAGTGAAGGACAAGAATCCTCCATATGAAGAGTTACATTCCATCTTATAAATGGGTATATAGATAGAGAGCAATAGATAGAAATATATAGAGTGATTGGTCATATACAATCACAATGGAGAGTGATGAAGTATGATGTATTTGAGGTCTTTATTCAATAAAGATCATATTTTTATGAGCATTTATTAGTGGTATTTATATGATTTATTTCTGATTTTTTTATGAGTTTTATATTCTTAATAGATTTCCATTATCATATATTTCATATTGCAACTTTATTTTAGATCTTGTGATTACTTTATTCTATGCATTTAGCTTCAAAAGCTAACAGTAAATAAACAAGGACTTGTTTTTCTTAAAATAATTGTAATCTTGATTCTTGTTTTCAAAGATAGCATGATGATTATTTATGCAATAAAGAGATACTTTAATAGTGTATCTTAGAGTATGATTATTTGGGTTCTTATTTGATTAAGATAACCTTTAATGTTGTTTATGTTGTCTAATGTTCACTTAGAGCTAAACTCCTAAGTAATCTATGGACATGGTTGTTAATGTGTTTCTTTAACAAATTGAAATATATGTTTATATTACAGATATGGGTTATCTTGCTAATACATTAATGATGAAGGAAATATTTTGTGATCCAAATTTTGATAAGATTATAGTGTGATTTATGGTTATGATGAAATATTTGTATGCTTTTCATTTGATATGAATAATGCAATATGATTTTATACTTAATGAATTAAATAAGTTCATATTAGAAAATAAAATAAGATTACATTGGTTTATATAGTGCAATTGTAAAACAAATAAATAGCACGACAAAGATAAGACAAAACAAAACGCCTCTTCTAACCTGTCGACTTCTAAACTTTGCTGACATGCTAACCTATCGTCAAGTTAACCTATTTTCTAACATTCTCCCCCTTAAAGTTGAGAGGGTTGACAAGACAGTCTCTCAGATTTAAATATTGAGCTTTAGCAACTCCTTTGGTGAAGATGTTTGTCATGTTGTCCAAAGTGCTGCAATGTTGAAGCTCAACTACCTGTTGCTCCACCATGTCTCGAATGAAGTGATACTTCATATCAAAGTGTTTTGACCTGCTATGGTGGATGGGATTATGTGCCAATTGGATGGCACTCATATTGTCACAATACAATCTTGTAGGACCACTTTGTTGCTCTCCAATCTCTTCAAGGACTTTTCTCAACCATAGACCTTGAGTACTAGCATGAGTGATTTCTATATACTCAATCTCAGTAGATTACAATGCTACAACAGTCTAATTTTTGGAACTCCATGTATTTAGTCCTGACCCAAGACTAAAACAATTTCCTGAAGTAGATTTTCTATCATTTATATTGCTGCCCAGTCACTATCACTAAAGTCAACTAATTTTATAGAATTACATTTGTGGTAATGGATCCCAAAATCCAAAGTACCCTTTACATATCTAAGAATTCTCTTAGTTATTTGAAGATGTAGTTCTGATGGATCAGCCATAAACCTTGAAACAAGAGAAACAACATACTGAATATCAAGTCTTTCATTGGTGAGAAACATTAGACTCCCAACCATGCTCCTGTAAGTGGTCATGTCAACCTTCGGTGCTCCATCATCTTTTCTCAATTGGATCCCATGACCCATTGGAGTTGCAATAGGCTTGCATTGCTCCATAGCAAACTTCTTAATCATATCTTGAGCATATTTGTGTTGACATATGAATATTCCTCTATATTTTTGATGAACTTCCATGCCTATAAAGTAATGCATTAACCCTAGATCTTTCATCTCAAATTGTTTCATCATGGAGTGTTTGAACTCCTTCTTCATCTTATCATTACTATCCATAAATATGATATCGTCCACATATAAACAAACTATTAGAATGGATTTACCTTGCTTTAGGTAGTAGAGAGTAGGTTCACTTTTTCTCTAAGTGAATCCATACTCCTTAAAGTAGCCATCAATGTGAGAGTACCATGCTCTTGGTGCTTGCCTGAGGCCATATAGTGCTTTTTTTAGTTTGTATACAAGTTTCTCCTTACCTTGTTCTTGAAAACCTTGAGGTTGTTGGACATAAACCTCTTCAGTAAAGTACCCATTGAGAAAGGCACTCTTTACATCCATGTGTTGAATTTTCCATCCTTTGTGGACAGCCAAGGAAAGTATTGATCTGATAGTTTCCTGTCTAGCAACAGGAGCAAAGGTCTCCTCATAGTCAAATTTGTACTTTTGAGTGAAGCATTTTGCTACAAGTCTTGCCTTGTGTCTTTCAATGCTTCCATTATCATTGAATTTTGTCTTGTAGACCCATTTGCATCCAACACATTTTTTTCCTTTAGGAAGCTTCACTAGCTCCCAAGTATCATTCTTTTTTATAGAGGTTATTTCCTCTATCATGGCTTGTGGCTATACATCATGAGTGCATGCTTTCTCATAGCTATATGGCTCTAGTTGTTCACTAGTCATTAAAGCATAATTAACTACATCTCCATTAGGATTATTGGATTCATCATCACCATACATATGCAGATTTTCAAGTCTTTTAAAAACTACATTCATTTCACTAGCTTGACTTCTAGTGTATCTTTTCTAGAAATTCTTATCCAACATTTGGTAAGATGGATGATACTGAAGTGTTCTTTTACCTCTTGATGGAGAATCAATATCCATTGGTGAAGAACTTACTGATCTTTGTGGAGAAGGACTTGGAGTAGCATCTGGTGTATTCATACTTGGGCTTGGAGGACTTCCTTTGCTATTTTTGGGATGCACTTGTTGCACTTGTTGTACTTGAGAGGTACTTACATCATGAGATCCATCATAAAAAAAAAAATTGATGACCCCATTCTCCCCCTTCATCAAAAATTACATCCCTGGAAAGAACAATTTTATGTATTTTGGGATTATAGATTCTATATGCTTTGGTAGACTCACAATATCCAACAAAAATACATGTTTGACTCTTGGGGTCAAGTTTCTTTCTTTTCTCATCAGGAATGTGGGCATATGCAAGAGAACCAAAAACTTTAAAGTGTTTTACATTTGGATTTTTGCCATACCATCCTTCATAAGGAGTGATCCCATCCAAACTAGAAGTAGGACTCCTATTCAAAATGTAAACACTAGTTCTAACAACATAGGCCCAATACATGTTACTGAGATGCTTAGTTTGAAGCATCGATCTTACCATTTCTACTGTGGTGTAGTTATTTCTTTCCACCACACCATTCTGTTTTGGAGTATAGGCAGTGGTGAATTGCCTTTTTATCCCAAATTCTTTACAATATTTTAGAAATGCATTTGAGGAATACTCTCCTCCTCTATTTGTCCTTAGACATTTTACAATGAACTCACTTTGTTTCTCTACATTATTTTTGAAATCTATGAAGCAATCAAAAGCTTCATCTTTGGTTTTCAAGAAATAGATCCAACACATCTAGATAAATCATCTATAAAAGTGAGAAAATAGGAATTATTACCAATGCTTTTGGTTTGCATTGGAACACAAATGTCCGGATGCACCAATTGAAGTGGATGTCAAGCTCTCCATGCTTGTCCTTTTGGAAATTTGGATCTAGAGTGCTTTCCCAAAGCACACCCTTCACAGACCTCCTTGTGTTCATCAACTCTTGGAAGTCCACACACCATAGCTTGAGAAGTTAACAATTTCAAGCTTGCAGAATTTAGGTGACCATATCTCAAGTGCCAAAGTACACTTGGATTTGCTATAGCAATACTAGCAAGTTGAGCACCCCCTAGTTCCCCAAAATTAAGAGGAAACAACCTATTATTTTTCATAGGTACTTGTGTAATGACTCTATTACAATTTTTCTTATCAAAAATTACACATTTGCCTTCATCAAAAACAAGTCTATAATTTTTTCCATAATTTGTCCAACACTAAGCAAATTATGTTGGAGTTTGGGGTTAATAGATGTTATTTACCTTGTTGGTGCCTTCTTTTTTTGGAACCTCCATGGCTCCAATAACTTCAACTCGCAGAGCTTTGTCATCGCCCAAATTGACTCTTGATTTATAAGTGGAATCCATTGTAGCAAAGAGCTCTTCCTTACCACTCATGTGATTGGAACAACCAGTATCTAAAATCCAAGTGTCATATTTTGATCTGATTTTCCATAATAAAGAAACATATTTGATGTTCCTTCTTCTTCACCATAGTTGCCATATTGACCGTTGCCTCCTTGAGAAGTCTTGGACCAACAGTCTCAAGAAAAATGACTGGGCTTGCCATAATTGAAACAAGCTTTCTTTATTTTGTCACTGCCTCTTCCTTGATTACCATTACGACCTTGATTTCTACCTCTGCCTTGATTGCTACTTCTGCTTTGATTGCCACATTTGCTTGGATTTTCACCTCATGAGATGCTTCTTCCTCTGCCTCTTCTTTGTCCTCTACCTTGTCCTCTTCCTTGTCCTCTTCTTGCACCCTCATTGAATGAGAAAGCTTTATCATCGCCTCCATAGCTTTTTGAAGTAGACCCTTGTAATCTCTTTTCATGAGACATTAATGAACCAATTACTGCATCAAAAGTTAGAGTGGAAAGGTCTTTAGATTCTTCAATGATGATAGCAATGTGGTTCCATTTATGAAGAAGTATTCTCAACAATTTCTTCACAACCACTTTAGGTTTGACTTCTTCGCCAAGAGTTTCCATCTTGTTGACAACTGCTTTGACTCTTACGCAGTAGTCTCTAAATTTCTCATCTTCATTCATTTTGAGATTCTCAAAATCTCGTTTTAGGGTTTGAAGCCTTACTTGCTTCACCTGATCACTTCCTTAATAGTTGTCTTTCAATGTTTTCCATGCATCTTGGGCAGTTAAACAAGAGGTAATCCTCGAGAAGATGCTCTTCTCCAATGTTACTTGGAGATGATAGAGAGCAGAGGAATTGCTCTTTTGGGCATCTTTCTTTGTCTTCTTATCAACTGCACTCAAAGTGGTCCAATATGAAGGTTCTGAGTAACCTTCTTTGACTATATACCATAGTCCCTTGCCTATGAGTAAGGTTATCATATTGATGTACCAATGCTCATAATCAAACCCATTAAATTCTGGAATGGGTAGATTATTATTAGATGCCATAGCTTTTGGAAATAAACTAAAAGCACACTTTTTATTTCTCATTTACAATAAAAGCACTATGCTTTTCAAAGAAAAAATTATAGATTTAAATAAGATCTAAATTGATCTACTCTCTCGTAGATATCCTATTCTACCTACAGAGGTTCTCCTATCACTGGATTGACAAAGTTGTCAGCAACTGAAACATCGTCGTCACTAATAAGAATGATTTCAGGTGAATATGGTTTTGGCTCCAGTATTTCAACTGAGTTACTATCACTCTGAAGAATATTCTCTAGCTCTTGTGGTACAACTTCTACATATTTCGACTCCTCAAATCTACTACCAAAGGAATTGTCTTCTGAATAAGCATCATATCCTGCATCTGGTGCTCTTTGATGGGCTAATACAACATTTTGTAGTTGACTAAATACAGTATTCAATCCATACGTTCGAACTTTTTCATTAAAGGATTCAGGGGTTTCTCTTGCTAAAATAGAATAAAGGGCATGATAGCATCATGTTGACCTTATCATTAATTATTGTAGAAATATTCCCCTTTGATGCAAAAAATATCTCCCCTTAAAGCCTCTTAGGCTATTACAAAAATTTCCTCTTAGGAAATGCCTTTTTTTAAATGTTGCAAAATAAAAATAAAATTTTATCAATAATTTTAATTAATAATAAAATTTAATATCAATTAAAAACATTTAAAAACTTTTAAAAATGATTTTTAATTAAAATTAATATTATATTATTAACTAATTTCATAAAATTAATTTTAAATTTTGCAAAATAAAAAATATATATATATATAAAAAAATTAACTTTTTTTTGTGGGTCGAAGGGTTTTGAACCCTCAACCTTATGGCCCTGGGCCTTACCGCACGACCAACAACCATCGCGGTAGCTCACCTACCATGAGCTAAAGTGAGGAATCCTCACCTTAAAGGGCCCGGGGAATTAATAAAAAAAAAAATTAAAACTTTAATCCCCGACGGAACTCGATCTACGCTCGATCGCGGATGAGCACCCTAAGATTGGCTAGCATAGCCAGTAGGGCTATGGTACCGATTGGGTACAAAAGGGAATGAAGTTCCATTTCTCTTGTCCACTGGGAAAAATTTAAAAAAAAAATCAAAATTCAAATATCCCACATTCCCCCTACAACAATGTGTGGGGTGTTTAAAAGAAAAACACACCCACTTAACATGATTACCTTCGGGCAATCACAGAACTGCCCTTTTGCCACTTAATCTTCCAATCATAGACCACCAACTTAGCATCCAATGATATTTTTCCAACTCAGCATCCAATCACAGTTAGCTACCTCGGGAGTTGTGTCATCTACCACATCAGCTCCTACCTCAAGAGTTGTATCATCTGCCACATCAGCTCTGCCACTCAGCTCCTTGATCCACATGCAATCATCCATCATGTCAGCTTTCTCTATTCGTGTGTGCCTCGGTGCTCGTGCTACAGGCCTATTCCAACTTTACAAGTCGTTCCTTGATCCTCATGCTACGAGCCAATTCTAGCTTTGCCGCTCCTCGAGATGCATGCATGGGACTACCATGCCAGTTGTGCACTCCTCTACGGGATGCTCCTCGAGAAACATGCCTGAGGTGGTGTTATTCCCTAACCCCTCATACAGATCTGATACCAAGTGAATTAAATAAGTTCACATTAGAAAATAAAATAAGATTACATTGGTTTATATAGTGCAAAGAACTCCTAAATGCGAAACAAATAAATAGCAAGGCAAAGAGAAGATAAAACAAAACTCCTCTTCTAACCTATCGACTTCTAAACTTTGTCGACATGCTAACCTGTCGTCAAGTTAACCTATTTTCTAACACTTAATGCTTTGTTTTATCTTTATGATGTGTTTATGTTGTTATCTATCCTTGGGATGGATAGTGTTTCTCTTGTAAACTATAAAAACCTAATCTTGGAAGGAGTTGCATGTATGCAATAGTCAGGTAGTCAAGGGTCCTAGAAGGAGTTACGAGAATACAATAGCTAGGATCTCATAAACTTGGAAGTAGTTGTGCATATACAATAGCCAGGGTACTTTTTATTAGTCACACCTTGATCAAGTAGGATCAAGTATGTGGGGAAACCTCTTCACAAGACAATAGTGGTGGCTTCTTGATCACGTAGGATCAAGAGGTCATGTTAGTTATCATTCAAGTGGCAATAACCTTAGTTAGACCATGGAGGTGTGGTAACTAAGCACCAAGGATATATGTCATATAACCTATCTAGGAGGAGCTAGAGCCAGGTTAGGGAATTGGCATCCCCCTTTAAGTGTTATGAGTCTTATAATCCCTATTTTGTGGTCACATGGTCCTATACCAAGTAGGGTATAGGAAATGTGTGGGGACCACTTATGGTGTCCTTATAAACACTTAGATTTATTAAGACAAACCCAAAAAAGTTATAGGAGTTGGCCCCTCTTGTACACTGAGTATCATTTACAACAACTTGGAAACTCAAATGTGGTTAAGACTTGTATGTTAAAAATAAATTAATAAGGGTGTTCCCCTTGAGAACCTATGTTTTATGAGTGCTCTTCAAAAAAAAATTGGATTGGCATATTTGGGGTTGTTACAATGACCCTCTAGTAAGTAGGTCCTACATTCTTGAGATGAAAGGATATCTTGATAGTAGAAATTTCCCTAGGGAGTGGTGAAAGTAGTCTTGTATTGTTATTCTAGACTTACTATGATTTGATTGTATCTAAAGAAACCATCCATCAAAGAAAAAATTCTACATCCAATAGTGAAATAAAAACTCATGTCAATGCTAGAGAGAGGGAAAATATATTTATGATAATATTTATTAATATCCTAAAAATCAGTACATATTCTCATGGTTTCAGTTTTCTTGGCTACAAGGAACACATTGGAAATTAATTCATAATAGTTGATTTTTCTAATAAAATTAATATCAAGAAGTTTTGAAGCTCTTATTTAATCAAAATTGATACCTTATGATGCATTTTGCACAAATTCTACTTCATATACTTGGCTTCAAGTTCGATTAGTAGGTAATGGACAAGCAGGGAAGGATCTTGGCTTGGCATGTCAACATATAACCAAACAAAGATGGACCCTCATATTTGATTAACATCGTAGTGTATTATTCTTGCTCAACAAATGTTGGGACCTTACCTATTTTTGGATATAAGGATATTATATTGTCCTTAAATTGATGTTAGTAGTTTTTCAATTAAAATATGTGATTCATCTTCTAACTAAGGTGGAGCCAATAGGACATCTAGAATCTCTAGGTTGACATTATTGAGATCTAAGATTTGAAAATCTAGACTAGGGTTTTGGGAAAAGGATATATTGATTATTTGGGGGAAATAACCCTTAAGATAAAACTAATTACAAGATTATATGATTTATAAGGTATTGAAGCAATGATATCATCCTCAATTCATAGGAATACTCATTACCTATAAGTGATGGGTAAAATTACTTAAGACACTACCAATGACAACATGATTAAGGCTAATGAAATATTTATAATTATATTGATGAATTATTGATGCTAGTAGTGCTTTAAATAAGAAATATGCGATAGTAAAATTTATTATCAAGTTCATTACAGTAGATATAATATCGATGAGTGAAATTTTCAACTTAACTAGTTAAAAATTTGTAATTATATAAAAAATGTAGTTCTTAGTTAAATAGGACAAACATATATCCCAAAAATTTCAAATTTAAATAATAAAATTATTTTTTAAAATAAAATTTAAATTAAAATTTTATCATGCATATATTCTCAAACTATATTGACAATAGAAGTTAATTTATTTATTTTGATGGTTTGTCATTGTTCAATTTTTAAGACCCAAAAAGCATACAAGTCTTTCTTTGTTATGTGCATGATGATTGTATGATGTATGCAGTTTTTACCAAAGTAAATTTAACATTGAACTTATAGTATAAGCAAAAGATTGCCTAATGAGTTTGAAACATGTCCAAAAGAGTTATTTTCATCTTACTATAAACTAACATTAATAAAAAACATTAAAAAAATAAAGTCAAAAATTAAAATATTTTTTAAAATCAAATATAAAATAATCAATTAACTTATCAAATGGTATTATCTCAATGGGTTAAATTCCTCAACATTCAAGGAGGAAACCTAGGTTCAAATCTTGCCAAGCGATGTATGGATAATATCCAAGCTATTTTAATACCACTACATGGTGATGATGTAATACGAATGGGGCTTGTTTCAATCCCAAATGACCTAATTATATATATACATACTAGATAATCATTAAAAAACATAAAGTTATAAAAATGAAAATATTTTTTAATTAAAGATAAAGATAGGTTTACTAGAATATAATAGAAGGATTTTAATTTCCATGAAGCTAATAGCAACCTATGGAACAAGAAATTTATAAAGAACCATAGCTACCAATGCCACAATCTGACCCAGCCATTTTTTGTTCTACAACTTTGATATTTTGTTACTAATTTTTATGATGAACTCTCCTACTTTCTCTATTTTATTCTATTCAAATAATTCCTATAGTGATTCTATTGCTAGAGTATCAACATGACTAGCTTGAATACCACTATATATCTCACATTCAAAAATAAAATATTTCTTTGTCTCAACTACACCTGAAGTACAAAAGGTATATATCCTCTCCTTCCATTACTCTTTAACCTCTTCCATGTCCTCCATTATAAGAATTTTTATGGTGCTAGTATGTAGGATTAAATTCAACAAGATAATATTGTTAGATTTTGATGAGTATATGATATAGGAAATGCAACCACAAGATGCAAGATAAGCAAGCTATGATATCTATATGATAATGGCACTATAATATGCAGGAAAACAAAGAGATAAACTTTTGCAATAACTCAAAAATATGCCATTAATGAAAGCTCATGAAAATAGTACAATGCAGTATAATGGAGGACATGAACACTCCATAAACTATTTTAAAGGAACTACATTGTACCACACTACCAATCTATACTATGCACTCTCTATATTCTCTCCTCTCTCATTTCACTCACTATAAGACCTTTATATAGGAAGATAAGTTCCTTGGCCCTTAATCTACCTTTGACTCTATACTATGACTCATGCACATGTGGACTACATGCACATTTACATCATTGCACATTCTAACAATTGTGTATTTATTACATATTGAAGTGACTACTTAACTTTACTCTAAATTAAACTCCTACTCTACTAATGTACCAAAGGTGGTACATTGATATGTACCCAATAATGTAATATATTTGCTAACACCCTCTATATTAAATTATTTGGGTATTGAAGACTTCAGTCTTCAATATGGATCTTCATCTTTAGATGTTCTTCAGCTTGATCTAGTCATTTGTATTATCTTTAATTCACCTTGCACTATGCCTCCTTGATCTGGTTCCTCTTCTTATTCCTCTTTATTCTTGTCTTTGGAATCCGCTACTGCACTTTTTTAGGTGGGCGTACGATCACCCGATTCTTGCAAAAGTATATTTTCTTTGCCTTTATCATTTTCCAGGTTCTTATAGAAGTTTTTGAACAAACACTTAAGGCATTATTATAATATTTTGTGTTAATAGAACTTGAAGTATCAATACTGCATGAGGATTGAAATATCTTCTCTAGGTATGATTCATCTATTTTTATTTTCATTTTAAGTAATTCTATCAATCCTTTTTGTTCTACATTCTCATCCTTGTAAAATTTGAATGTAAGTAATGCTATATATAATATGCTACCAAATTCTAAAGGAATTTGTATGTCACTCTTTCCATTATCAATTGCTTTAGTGATTTGAGCATGTATATAATATTCCATGGTTTCAAAGTTATCTTTTAAAGTTTTACTATGAATTTTTTTTGAAGTAAGGTCTAAGTCTCCTCCAGACTTTATAAGTAAATTCTTGATTCCAAATTTTATGATACTTGCTCTTTTCTTTATAATAGTGTTATTCATATCATTGTTCACTATATTCTTTGAGGTAGATATATTTCTTAGTTTTAACTCTATGTTTTTTTTTTTTATAAGTAGCAATATATTTACAGCGGGTTTTTTGAAGAAGGATCCCAAAACCTTAGTTACATAGAAATTCGAGGCTGAAATTAAGATTAAAAGCCGAGGCTGCACCCTTGGGCAATGATCCGGGGCTCGGGGCCCTGGTGCCTACAAAAATCAGGCCAACTAAGAAACAGAACAACAAAATTTGGCCTAGGGCCACCAAAACAAGGAAAAATCATAAAATGACAAACGCCAATATCGCAAAAATTGCACGCCGTCACTCCGGAAGGCCCTACAGCCAGGCCTGGCCTAGACGGGGCCCACCCTGTCAAATTAGTTCCACTCCCTATCAGGGCCATCGCCCAACCTATGCTAGATTTTGACCAAGGCATTGGCCGTTGCGGAAGTTGCTTTGGCGGACGTGATCAGGGAGCCAATCGTAGTGTCAAGAAGGGCCTTGATTGCAAAGTTTTGTAGCCTACTGCCAGAGTCATATCTAATTTTGATGGGCTCTAGGGCCTCCACCTTGACCTTCTTGGTGTTGCCAGCAGCACTGCTACTGCCTGGGTGTGGGCCTTTACAATTGGCACCAAGATGCGGGGCCCTGCCTAGGCCATGGGTCGTAGTTCTACACTTTTGGGTGGGCCTACACCACTTTGGGGAATGGGAGCCTTCAGGGGAGGGGGTCTACTTGGATTTAGAAGTTGCAAGAGAAGCACCGAGGGAGTGAGCCACTTTAGGGGGGCCAGTGGACATGGGAGGGATGTAGTGAAGCTATGGCTGGTTAGCTAGGGCATGCATGTACAGGACAACCATGAGGCCTTGGTGGGAGGGTTGGGAGTGGCTCCTATGAGCTTGGTCAATGGAAAGTCTCAAGGAGTACAAAAGGAACCGAGGAGTGCTGACCAGCGTGGCTCCACGGAGGTGGTTGAAGTAGCTAAGGTGGAAACTGTATAGCCGCTGGTCCGGATCATCGCAGGTGATGTATTGCATCACTAGGATGATGGCCTCATCGAAGGGGGCTGGGAGGTTGGTGCATAAAATATTGGCCTTATCCCACTGCTACTCCAAGAAGCAGGACAGCTCCTCCTCCCAATTGTGCTTATCCTGTTTGACGACTCTGTCTTTCTCCTCATGATGTAGGCCTGTAACCTTCATCAAAAACTCTTTGGTCACTTTGAAGTGGAGACCCTTCACTTTGACCTCGCCATCATTCTAGGTATCCAAAAAAATTTGGGTAATATCTTCGTTGGCCCCTATGAATTTGTTGAAGAAAGGGGTATATTTCTTGGCATTGGAAAATAACCTGGCTGACTCACTCAATTCAAGTGAGGAAGGCTTGAGGAAGATGGATTTGGTAGCCATGAGGAGCAAACTGACAGCCTATGGGTAGTGGAAACAAGGGTGGCCTGACTAGAGACACGGGGACAAGGGGAGGGGGAAGTAGACAAGAATGTAGGAGAACTTTGCGCACGATAGGTTTAAAAACTTGTAGGGGGCACGAAGGAGGGGAAGGGCCACCGACATCGGGAAGGAGCACTAGGGGCAGGGGGTGACATGAGGTGGGAGGGGCTGAGGGGGCACGGCTGACGGCTAGCATGCATGGCAAGAGAGAAGGGCCAATGCCAGTGCTCCAGATGGTGCAATCTGAGCAGGGGATCAACTTGAGGGGACCTCACGAGATAGAGCCACGGGTGAACTGATGCAGCATGGGAATCTGATGGCATGGCATCCAAGGCAGGAAGGTCAGAATGGGCTGACATGCACTCTAACTTGGACTTGCCAAATCTACCAGTGGAGCTTCACAAATCTAGGCTGGGATGAACCGAACGTCTGATGTGGCCAATGACACTTGGCATCGCAAGGGGGATCTTGATGACTGACTCATGAGCAAGATAAGGACAGGGGTCAGTCGACGTGGCAGAGCAGACAGGTGAGGCACGGTAGTGAAACTTTGGGGCCTCGACTTGAGGCGGTCTAAGCACCAGGGCCCTCATCGTTGCTAGGATAGTCTTGTGAAGCTATTTGGACTAGAGCTTTAGGGAAGTTTGTGGTCCAGGTGGTGAAGTCTTTAGCTGATATGGCTTGATTTGCCATGAAATTGGTAGCCCTGTTGCTTTCTCTGTACACATGCCGAAATGCATAGTTGAAGAGTCCTTGGAGAATGGTGAGGACTTCCTAGATGGAGTTGTGAATGCACCAAGAGTAGTTTCCCGGGCTGCGGGCGGCTTTAAGAACACTTTTGATAGATCCTTTGTAGTAGACTACCTTATGACTCCCTAGTTCGAGTATGTGAATTACTTTGATAAAATATTTCTAAGACTTAGGTTTTTTAGGATCCTTATGTCTCCCTAGTGATTAGAATATATTCTAATATTGGTAATAGTTCACTTTTTGAGTTGATTTGGTAATGTTTTGGGAAAGATAATAATCAACTCCTATTTCATATTATCTCTCCTAATGAACTATGCACTTATCAATTTGAAGTTCTCTATGGTTGGATTTCTTTTATCCCTTTAGTATGAGTATGAGACAAGTGTAAGTAAATAATTCCAACTCCTTTAAGTAAATAATGAACTTTTTTTTATACCCCTTAATATCCAATAGTTTAATATTTTTAAATTTCAATAATCTATGTTTGATGTAGTATACCTTATAACTCCCTAATTTTGGAATATTAGAAATTAATAATATATGCAATAATAATATTGATTTTCCAAGTATAAACCCTTATATCTCCTATTAAATATTTGTATTTCAATTAAAGTGGTCTGAAATACTATTAACTCCTTTGATGTGCTTTCAATGTTACTAAGGGTGATTTTCAATTTTAATGAATGGACTCAACCTTAAGTCATTCACCTTATCACTCCTTTAATAAAAGCAATTTTAATAAACTTAGAACTTATCTTATAATGTTGTATTTCCTTGAGAAATGGGTGTTGTACTTCCTTGATGGTGGATGTATGACAGTGGCAATGTGTTTAATGCTCCTTTGACTCCTTGACTTCATGCCTTGCACCTTGAATATGCTCTCAATCATGCCTTAATTCCTCCCTTACTTAATGTTGGTTGAAAATATGGTTCCACGCCTTGCACTTCTATTTAGGTGGCTATAAGTATGCTTCTACTCTCTTGACATAGGCGCCAAGTGGCACAAACGTTATTCAACTATTTTGACTCCTCCTTAGGTGGTGTAGTGATGATTAAGGACTTGTTAGGTGATATGACACGTGGTGCAGTAGTTATTGAGTGTTGAAAATGTAGATGAGCACTCAAGATGCTCTTCTTGAGCGTTAGTTTAAATATGAGAGTGTTATTGATGTAAATTCACTGTAGGAGACCGACAATTGACTCCAAGGGTAAAATTGCAAGACAAGACATCATACAAAATACACCAGTAAAAGAAACCTGCAAATTCTTCCTTTCATCATCTAAATTCACATCCTCCTTAAAATAGAGTCTCCCACTCCTTATACTCCCCAAAAAGAAAAACCCCTACACTACCCTCTTACTATTTTTAGTCACTTTCTATTTTTAGCAACTCACTTGCTATTTTTAGTAGCCATAAAAAAAGAGCTCAAATGGCATCTAAAATGGAATTATGCATCCGTTATTCAATAATAACCACTATACCAAGATAGCAATCCTACTCTAGTTCTACACTAACATTTATGATAACTTTTTTAGTTCTGAAAAATGAAAATTACATTAAAAGCTAATTTTGGGTCTCCTAGAAGAATTTTTTACTCACAAATGTAAAGGGCAATTATTTTTAAGTTTTCCATGCAATTTTACATGTTTTGAAAAAGAACAGGGTAAAACGGACACTCGAAGCAAATGTTATGGCCTTGGCAAAGTGCATTATTCTCCTCTGGTTGAAAATGAACTCAGCTCCTACGAGTTATGCTGATGAAATACCTCGATCTTGTCAATGTCAAGCCTTTTTAGTTCTTCCTTAGAAATACAAGTGTTATCAGCCTAGGACAAACCTTCCCACTGTACCAAGTATTTGCTATAGTTTCCATTGCATGTGGTGATCACTTTCCTATCAAGGACCTGCACAATGCATTTTTTCTTCTTCTTGGGGATTTGCTTCTCCCAAGATATGGTGTTTACCTCTTCAACAAATGCAATATCATCATGAAATTCATGCAAATCAGGGATATTAAAAATTGGTGAAATATCAAGGTCAACTAGAAATTCCACCTTATAAGCATTGTCATTCATTTTCTGTAGAATCCTACAAGGGCCAATTTTCTTTATTTTTAATTTATTGTATGTCCCCTTGGGAAATCGCTCCTTTCAAAGGTGAACCATCACCTAGTCCTCAACCTAGAATACTTGGATGTGCTTGTGCAATTACTATTCTACAACTTATATCTGACCTCTTCCTACAATTGTTGTATATGTTTAGCAAATGCTTTTGCATCATTACTGAAATGCTCATGGATTGGTAATTCAATTAAATCTAGAACACCCTTGAGGTTCTTGCCATAAACAATTTGAAATGGTGATTTACTTGTTGAGCAGTTCACTGAACTATTATGTGCAATTTTTTTTTGTGATAGGGTTAAATCCCATTGTCATGGCTTCTCACCAAATATGCACCTCAGAAGGCTGCCTAAGCTCCAATTCATGACCTCGATTTATCCGTTAGTCTATGGATGATAAAACTACTGAACTACAGCTTTGTGTTCAGTTTCTTCCAGAATGTCCACCAAAAATGACTCAATAACTTAACATCCCAATCTAAAGTGATAGTCTTTTGAACTCCTTACAGTCTCACCACTTCATCAAAAAAGTACTACAATATGGGTTGCATCATTGGTTTTTTAACAAGCAATAAAATGAGCCATCTTAGAAAACCCATCTACTACAACAAAAATAGAATATTTACCTCACTGAGTATGGGGTAGCCCTAGCACAAAATCCATGCTTACGTCGGTCCATGATCCTAGGGTAACTGGTAAGGGTTTATACAACCCTATATTTTGTACATGGCCTTTAGCCACCTAGCACACTCTACATCTGGACACAAATCAAATTACATCTCTCTTCAACCATGGCCAATAGTACTTTTCCTCCACAAGAACAACTATTTTATCTATGCTAGTGTCTTGCCAAATTGCCACTATGCAACTCACAAAGATATTCTCCCGCATGGAACCAACAGGTATGCACAACTATTTCTCCTTAAATAGATAGCCATCCTGCATAACATACTCAATAAATATTCAACCAGCCTCACCCATAACTAGAGTTTTGTATTGTTGTATAAAATTTCCAAAATCTGTATCATATTCATAAAAATCCTTAACCCCCTCAAATCCTACCACTACATTCTCCATGGTGGTTACCAATAGTACTCTCCTTCTTAATGCATCAACAACCTTATTTGCTTACTAGACTTGTGCTTCAACACAAATGAGTATTCTTGCAAAAATAAGACCCACTTGGCATGTCTACTATTTAATTTCTTCTGAGAATTGACATACCTTAAGGCCTCATGATTAGTGTACAATGTAAACTCCTTAGATAACAAATAATATTACCAATACCTTAGCACCTACAAAATTGCATAAAATTCTACATCATAAGTGGAGTAATTCTTTCTTACCTCATTCAAATTTTTGCTGAAAAATGCTACTGGACGCCCCTCTTGGCTTAGCACAATACCAATCCCACATGTTAAGCATCACATTCAACTTCAAATATTTTATTAAAATTAGGTAATACCATCATGGGTGCTTCTGAAACCTTCTTCTTCAAGAGTTCAAAACTCTGAGTTGCTACTTTTATCCATACAAAGTCTTTCCCTTTCATACACTCTGTTATGGGTGCAAGAATGTTGCTAAAGTTTCTAATGAAATTCCTGTAAAAAGTTTCCAAACCATGAAAACTTCTCACCTCTGTTACATTCCTTGGAATAGGTCATTCAATAATTGCCTTCACCTTTTCCTCATCCATCTTTAGGCCATCCTTGGAAATTACAAAACCCAAAAACACTAAACTTTCTTGAAGAAATCTTCACTTCTTCAAATTAGCATAGAGTTTCTCTTTCCATAATAAATCCAACACCAACCTCACATGGTGCAAGTGCTCTTCTTCACTTTTACTAAAAATCAAGATATCATCAAAATAGACAACCACAAACTTACCAATGTATTCCTACAGCACTCGGTTCATCAACCACAGAAAGGTACTAGGTGCATTTGATAACCCGAATGGTATCACCATCCACTCGTACAACCCATCTTGGGTTTTGAAAGTAATATTCCACTCATCCCCCTATTTAATTATGGGATTATAATAACCACTTCGTAGATCAATCTTACTGAAGTAGTTAGCCCTTGCTAAGACATCCATCATATTATCCACTTTAGGTATTGGGAAACTGTACCTGATAGTAATTTTATTTATAAATATGCTATCTACACACATCCGCCATGAGCCATACTTCTTCAAAGTTAACAGGATGGGATTTGCACAAGAACTCATGCTCTCCCTTACTAATCCTTTCTATATCAATTATATCACTTGCTTATTCAACTTTGCATTATAGGTTGGGCTCAACTGATAGGCTACCTAGTTCAGAAGAACTAACCCAAGAATTAAATCAATGTGATATTGAATATCCCTCTTTGGTGGTAACCCACTAGGTAACTCATCTGGTATGACATCAACATACTCCAACAACTTGGATGTTGTCAGTGTTATAGTAACCTCCTCTACGTCTATCTTCTTCATAATCAATGCATAGCACCAACCAGATTCTTGTGCCTCTATGATATACTCATTTGCAATAAAAAAACTCTCGCTTTGCCCTTCTTCCTAAAGAGGTAAAAATACTACCTTGGCACCATCCTTCCAAAAGTTGTATGTATTTTGAACCCCATCATGGATGGTCTTCCTATCATACTGCCAAGGCCTCCCCAACAGTATGTGATAGGCATCCATAGGAATCACATCACACCAAACTTCATCTTTATAAGTATTCTCGATTGAGAATTTTACTAAACATCTCTTATCAATAGTCACCTCATTTCCTTTCTTGATCCATGAAATGCGATAGGGGTGTGGGTGCTTCTCACATTTTATATTGATTTTATCTACCATTACATTAGAGACCATATTCTCACAACTACCACCATCAATTATTACAATGTGCATCTCGTACGAAAGATTTTTGTTCGTAGTCAAGATTCACCACCCTAATCTGCTTATATTTTTGCCTTATTTGGAGCAATCAATGTTCTCTTTATCATGAGATTCTTGCCCGTGTCTGTAGCAAATTCTGTTTCAGTTTTCTCCTCTTCCTCAACCAAGTTGACTCTAGCATATCCTCCCTGATTTCCCTCTTCAACATCATAGTGGGTGTACTCAAATGCTCTGTGACCTTCCTCACCACATCTAAAACAGATATATGGCCTCTATGATCCATTCCCAGTTTGACCTCCCCCATTACCTCGACCTCTCCTATTGCCTCTTCCTCTTTGGTAGGTACCACGACCTTGCTCTATCTCTTCCTATTTATTTGTATTTAAGGGTTCTCCTTTTGATGAGCTATATCCACCACGCTCCCAATTTGGATAATATGTCAATCCCTTCTTCCCTCTTCTATAGTTACTCCTCTTATGCTTCTCTTTAGCACTCAAGGCCATTTGATACACATCTTCTATAGTAAGTGTATGATGCATAGTCAACTCATCTTGAATAGCATAACTTAGGCTAATTACATACCTCACAACCCTTTGCTCTTTGGTCTTGTTATGCTCCACAAAAATATATAGCTTGTAGAACTCATTGGTGTAGTCCTCGATGCTTTTGTCCTTCTTTCAAAGGTTTTGAAATCTACAAAATAAATTTTGGGAATAGTCTACAGGCACAAACTTTTCTTACAACTTCTTCTTCATATTATGCCCTCTATCATTTCATTTTTAGATGATCCCACCAAATTAAATCATACCCTTTCAACTTCATGCATGTGAGTTTCACCTTCTTTTCCTTAGCTAGATTACTCCATTCAAAATATGTCTCCATACTATTTACCCAATCGATTAGCTCCTCTAGTTTTCACCCACTAGCTTACTCAAAAACCTTGATATTGATTCCATCTTGGCTTCCTTTAAGTCCTTCCAACGCTTGGATTAGCTTGCTTTCAAAATGTTCTGGATTTTTTTTCGCGTGATCCTCATATTTGCCTTCCTCATCCATGGTCTTATTATCATATCATAGATTTGGGTCCACATTGGTGTTGGCCTCCATCATATAATTAATCACACCAGTCAACCATGCTATTTTTGCATGCATATCCTCCATCTGCCTATTCACTTGGGCATAGATCCCTCACACTCTCCCTGTTCTATTCATCTTCTTTCCACTTGTAAGATCTCACCTGCTCTGATACCAATTGATGTAAATTCACTACAAGAGATCGACAATGGACTCCAAGGGTAAAATTGCAAGACAAGACATCATACAAAATACACTAGTAAAAGAAACCTGCAAATACTTCCTTTCATTATCTGAATTCACATCCCCCTTACAATAGAGTATCCCACTCCTTATACTCCCCAAAAATAAAAACCCTATCCTACGCTACCCCCTTACTATTTTTAGTCACTTTCTATTTTTAGCAACTCACTTGCTATTTTTAGTAACCCTAAAAAAGAGCTCAAATGACATCCAAAATAGAATCATGCACCCATTATTCAATAATAACCACTATCCCAAGATAGCAACCCCACTCTAGTTCTACACTAATAGTTATGATAACTTTTTTAGTTACAAAAACTAAAAATTACATTAAAATCTAATTTTGGGCCTCCTAGAGGTATTTTTTGCTCATAAACACAAAGGATAATTCTTTTTAAGTTCTCCATGCAATTCTACATGTTTTGAAAAAAGGACGGGGTAAGACTGACACTCAGAGCAAAAGTTATGGCCTTGGCAAGGTGCATTAGTTACTTGGTTGAGTGCTCTTCCTTCTTAAGCGTGAGCATTAGGGTTTCTTCCTTCTTAAGCGTGAGCATTAGGGTTTGAGGATTCTCTTACACCTTTGTTTCAAGTGGTACAATATTCCCTATGTGCTAGGAAAAGTGTTTGAGTCTTCCTTGCATGCACTCTTGTCTTCAACATAGCAATTTCTTATGGATTTCTCAATGTATTCTTGCCAACTATTGCAAGCTTTCCTTGCCTCCTTTGTGATAGTAAATCATGAGATGGCTCCTCCTTTTCTACAGTGAATATGGATGATGTATTCCAACACGGTTGGATCCAGCTATGAAGATTCTCAAGCTTTCCAATAGAGGTTCTATGGTGTTTCCTCTAGACTGACAATTTTTTCATGTTGATATTTGGTAATATGATCCTTGTAAACTTATTATTTTATGTAGGATGTGTTGTGTTGTCCTTAGTATTGTCCACCTTGTAATGAGCACTAATTTCTTACATAGGATTGTTGATGTTGTAGGTGGCTTTTTGTGTAGGTGTTGAGTTGGTGTCTTGATACACCTTGGTGATGCAGATGTTGAGCCCTTTAGGATGGCTCCTCTTTCAAGCACCTTGGTAGTGTTGATGTCAAATGTTGAGCCCTTTAGGATGGCTCCTCTTTGAGCACTTTGGTTGTGCTTCTCCTCTACCAATGGTGGCCACTTGTAGTTAGGATGATAGGCTATGTAGAGTATCCTTAAGACACTTTGTTTTTGTCTCCTCTTGATGTAATAATAGAGATAAACTTGGTGCTTGTATAACCCTATAATAAACCTATGATGGCTTATGTATTGCACCTGTAATGTGAGACTCTTATAGTCTCATTTTGTAGCTCATTTTCCAATTTTTAAAGGTAGCTTTTCTTCTCCATTCCTTGGAGTAATATAACCCTATTCGATGGCTTATCTAGGCCACAAAATATTGCAAGTTTTTTGCATCGAATAGTATCTCTAGACACTTTGATAGTATGCAGGTTTTATGCTCTTGATATTAACCTTAACTTAACAATCAATGCACATAATAATCCTTTGAGAGTAACTAGTTTAATGAATAACTAGAGTAATGTAATTAATCCTCAATAAACTTAAGGATAATAATAATTTCACCTTATTTCTCTTGTAAATGAACCACTAAATTAGTTTGAAATATGCACTTAATTTTCACTACAACTTAAAATACTTAGTGCACCTTAAAACTCTTTAAGAACAACTAGTATAGTGCAAGATTGGTCTCACCTTATTACTCCTTCAAATGAACCTTAAATCATGCACTAGTAATTGCTTCTAAATGCACTATAATATTTGTAAACTTAATGTAGTCTTCTTAGATCTAACTAGATAATAGGAAGATGATAATTTTCTTTCTATCAAAATATATCTAACTTCTATTTTAATGTGCAAGTATAAACCTTAAAAGAAACTATCTTTTGCACTCTCTTGAAGACTAAAATGCAACCTTCCTCCTTGCAAATTTTAAACTCTAATAAGGTGCTCAATGAAACTAAATAATGAACCGAATATAAGTGTTCATAAAATGAACCCTTTGCACCTAATTTTCTTACCTTTAAGATCTCTAAATATGAAGGATTACAAGGTGATTAGATTCACCTTATTGTTGTCTTTAACTGGATGGACTTGTAGCTCTTCTTGGATGTCCTAAACAACTCCTTAACTCACCAATTTGTAGCTTAGTAAATCCTCTATCTTGTTGCTTGAAACTATAGTGTGGTGGTTTCAATTCTCCTTCAGGATGCTCTTTGTAAATCTAAAGTTCTGTAGCTAGTAATGTTGTCCTAATTGTTGCTCTTTCACAATAAATTTTTGTACTAAAATGTTATCCTTGAAACTCAAAAATTTGGTTGGGAACTTCCCCAAATCATAGCTGAGTTTTTCTTCAAGAAATATTTTTTTATTTTTTAAATATTTATAAAATCCCTATATCCAAATGAGCCTTCTAGTCATCTAATGCAATCTTCAAATCTCTTGTATTTGGTGGCTCCTACTATCTTTGTTCTCCTTCAACCTCCTTATCAAAATCTAACTCCAATCAAGGCCTTCTTTTGAAGAATCTAGAAGTCTTGAGGTATTCACCAATCTCCTCCAAAATTTAGCAAAATTCTTGCCAAATCCTTCTCCCTTGGGCTTGTTGTCGGATGGCAATAATTATCCCAAGTTCTATTTTATCAAGAACTTCTCCTTGGTGGTAAATTTCTCTAATGAGTCCCCTAGGAACTCCTCCAATGGCCTTCTTCGAACTCTAAAATAAAAGCTCTCCAAGCCTTCTCCTTATTTCTCCTTAAGACCTCTCCAAGGTCTTCAATCTCGTAGCTTCTTTGGTCTTCCCAATAAGATATTTTCTTCAACCTTCTACTATAGAGGTGTTGGCAATGAGATCTTCCACTTGGATATCTGAATTTTGCTACTTCAGGAATGGGAATTTTTCTAGTCCTTCTTTATTGCTTCCAAAATTGAATTTTTTTCAGTCGAACCTTCTATGGGTCTCTTTAACTTTTTTAGGTTGATTTCTTCAATATGTTATCTATAGTATTCAATGGATATAATCAACCTCCAATATTCTTCTATACTTTTCTATGGAATTTTTTGAATTAGCAATAAAGGTACTATGGTTGTTTCTTCTTTTGCACTCTGCAAGTTTGCAATCTCTAGTAATTTAATGTTCTCTATGGACCTCCAATTCTTCACTCTTCCACTTTTTGCTTCTAGTGCTAGATTGATTCTAAAGAAGATCTTCTTCCTATCTCTATGTAGGAAGCTTCCCAAATCACTTTGAATCTCCTTTCCTTGCAACAAAGTATTAGGATTGTAATAGAAGAAACTCTAAATCTAGAAATAATCAATCTTCACTAGTTGATTTGTCAATCTAGTGGAATTTATATTGAGTCCTAGTCTTCACAAGTTTTTTTGCAACCCTATGGAAAGACTCTAGCCAAATGCAATCTCAAAAATTTTATAAATAATATTTCTAGATTTCTCTCAATCTCACTTGTGGCTCTCCATATTTCCTATCGATCTACCATGTGCTTTGATACCACTGTTAGCTTTTGATGAATATATGATATAGGAAATGCAACCACAAGATGCAATATAATCAAGCTATGATATCTATATGATAGTAACACTATAATATGCTAGAAAACAAAGAGATAAACTTTTGCAATAACTCATAAATATATTATTAATGAAAACTTATGAAAATAGTACAATGTGATATAATGGACGACACAAACGCTCCATAAACTATTTTAAAGTTACTACATTGTACCACAATACCAATCTATACTATTCACTCTCTTTATTCTCTCCTCTATCATTTCACTCACTATAAGGCATTTATATAAGAAGATAAGTTCCTTGGCTCTTACTCTACCTTTGACTCTATTCTATGACTCATGTACATGTGAATTACATTCACATTTACATCATTACAGATTTTAACACTTGTACATTTATTACATGCTGAAGTAACTACTTGACTTTACTCTAAAGTAAAATCTCGGGCCTCATCAGACTGAATGCTTGTCCATTTCCTAGTGCTTTCAATGGTTTTAAAGGTTTAAAATGATTGTGGCATGGTGGTTATAGGGCGTACTATGCGAAGATCTATGTGGCGACTTTCGGGGTGAACAACACATAATACTATGGTGGCTATAAAAGTCAGACAGCCGGCTCAGATTTGTGGCGGCTATTGATTCCACCATGTAAATTCAAAATAAAACTTTACTCTAAAGTTAACTCCTACTCTAGTAATGTACCAAAGGTGGTACATTAATATGTACCTGTTGAGTGATATTTTCACCCAATTACAAAAATACACTCACAATTAGAATCATGTTAAGCAATCCCCTCTTACAAAGAAAATTATTAGTTTCTCCAAGGTTTTGTTTGATTAATATTTGAAAATGTGCTTGTATGCTTATAAAAGGTGTGAAAATATTGTTGTAATGCCTCAGAGGTGCAAGTTACTGTTAACAAGGGGCCTGTGATTTGATATTTGATTTATACTGTGAAATGCTATTGTTCATGAAATTTATTCTCCAAATGTAAGATTAATAATTAAATATTACCAATAATCAACTTTATAAAGTGCAAATATTTAATTTAACCTTAGAAAAATATTTTAATTAAATTTATCCAAATAATTAATGTTTGAAATTTAATAATTATTATTTGGAAATTTAATTAATTGAAATTCTAATGTTTATTTTAGAATGTGCAATGTCGAGAGTTTGATAAAATGAAATAAAAATTTACCCTAAGATAAAGTTGAAAACATTATATAAAACTTAGGGTTTTGATTTTTTCCTAAATGAAATAAAATAAAGTGAAAAGCTTAGGGTTAGGAAAAAAATGAAACAAGAATGAAATGTAGGTTACAAAAACTTTAGAATTCCATCCAAAATTTGTAAACAAAAATATTTGTGAAATAAAACCTAATTTAATTCAATCATAATTAACACAATTCAAATTAAATTAGATGTAATCTTCAAGGAAATAATTCAATATAT
Organism: Wollemia nobilis; assembly: GCA_028583015.1. Classification (NCBI taxonomy): domain Eukaryota; kingdom Viridiplantae; phylum Streptophyta; class Pinopsida; order Araucariales; family Araucariaceae; genus Wollemia; species Wollemia nobilis. The sequence goes on along the minus strand of JAQPPZ010003613.1, from coordinate 5,452,875 downwards.
TCATTCGTTATAAAGTAAATAATATTTAGCATTAATATTTTCTCTAGAATACCTCTGTCCATCCAAATTGAAGATTTCTCTGACAAGCAACCTAGGAGGAAACCTTTGGCAATGTCATTCAATCCATTTCTTGCTTCTCCAAAAATATTCCCACCATTCTTCCTCCATATCAATGGCTATCTATAATTTAATAATCTTCAATTGTTCCCTTCGTTTATTTCGTTCAGTTATAGTTTTGAAATGGGTTTCATAATTTCATTTTTGTAACTATTTTTATTACAAAATTCGTTCTTTGTTGTTCTCTTTTACCATAATTAAGAAAATAGTAGACAATACACATTGCATAATATGTCTCCCTTTTTATAATAATTTCAAGCATCAATAATATTCTCTTAATTCTATCTTTCCTTCCTAAATCGATCCAATGTCACTCGTACCACATCCAAACTTATCTTGTCTTAATTCAACCACAATATAACCATTGGTCTGAGATGCAACATTAGACTGTGCATCATTTGAATCTTCATTTATGGAAATACAAATCATTGCAAAATTTTTCATTTATGTTGGACAACAATATTTGGCTTATGTTTGAAACTGATTTTCTTTCTCAATAAATCTTTGTTAATGATATCCATGTGATTTATTGTAAATCTGAAGGTAATTTTCACAACTATTTGTTTCAAAACAACTTATTGAAATTTATAAAAAATATGCAGTTGTCTTCACAGGAAAGAGACCCCTATAATAGAATACATTATGGCTTTATATGAAAATGACAACTTAGTTCATTCAACTTTCAACCAAGGTAAGTAAATGAACTAAATGAAACCATCGTGACAAGCTTTAATACCCAACACAACACCCATCGAATTTATATTTATTAATACTATTGCTATGCACATTTTCAATGTAGCAATGATAGGACATAGTCAAATCTAAAATGACGAACATGTTGTGCTCATCTACCATATCATATGAAAACCAACCCACATCTCGAATAAAGCCACTATGCTAGTGATAAATCATGGTAGGTAAAAACTAAATATTGATATTGTTTCTCCAATGTTATTACCTATCATTGTAACAATAACCACTATCCATTTACCTTGTCAAACTATGCACTATGATAACAAATTATATCTCACCTACGATATGTGTGCTCACGAACCTCATAAATAGTCACCATAATTTGTTTGTTGTTGGCACACTCCATCTGCTTTAAAATGAGACTAATGAAAACCAAAATCCTTTAATGTTCAAGAAAATACTCCCCTCTGATGTGGAAGAAGAAAATGAACAAGAATGGGGTCAACTACTATTGCCTTAGATACTATTCCAGAACCATCTATACATTCTGGATGCCACAAGACAAGAGGCTCAAGCACCAATCATTTCTGAGTATAAAGGTGTCTCATTAGTTTTTCATTATTATCAACATGACTATTATTACAAGGATATTTGAAAGGCTTTCCTGCAATAGCAACTTCATCTGCAACTAAAAACACTTTGGAAAGTAATGCTTGCCTTCTCACCACAAGATTATCATTGTCCATCATTTTAATACATCTAAATGTTCCTACTGCTATAATCTGATCTGTTGCGTTCTACATCCATTGGATAACACGTTTTAATGTTGCATATATTTTCCAAATTTTAATACATATTGCTTACGATATTACAATGTCTACGAAATGATTATGTATATCATTCTCCAATTTTACCTATACATATGAGTAACAGCTTCTTATGCCATACCTCCATTATTTAGCTATCAACAATTGGACTTTCAACCTCCACAAAAAGGACTATGGCATTATTCGATTGAAAAGAAAGTTATGATTGCCTAATATCACAATGTACACCAAAACATCATGTCCCCCATAATATTGCAAGACTTTTCACATGCCAAATGCACCAAGGAAAGTGTAATAAACCCTTTATAATCATAAATGCATCCAATATTATTTGACTTAGCCAAAAAGCTCTTGATGGGCATATCCACATTCCCTTAGCAATCACGCTCTTGCATCCTCGAACACTGTGCATCCTATAGAAGAAACCAAACATTAGATAACATGAGACAAACCCAAAAAATTTAATTAATTAATTTTTAAATGATTTAATTTAAACTTTTTAAATTAAAACATTTAAAATCATAATATTAAGAATCTTATTTAATGAATTTTAAATGATTTAATTTAAAATTAAAATTTCAAAATTAAAACATTTAAAATTAAAGTTCTAAATTAAAACATTTAAAAAAAGTTCAAAATTAAAACATTTAAAATCGTAATATTAAGCTTTAAGATTTAACATGAAGCTCAACAAAACATAAAGCAACATAAACAAAAACTTGGATTCCAAACAAGTAATACAAAATAAAACATCCAAATTTCAAAATTTTCTAGTGGGTCCCCAATTTTGGGGTAATTTGTGCAATGACAATAACAAATGATGACTCTACTAGGAAATTCTCCTGATCATTTCAGATGAAGAACCCTATCTGAAACAAGTAAAACCAACGATCAGAAAAATAAACATTATCTAGCAATATCCAAAAAAAAAAGAGTAAACGAATTCAAATGAAATAGATGGACCATTTGCTTCTACACAATGTGTGAATTGTGATTCATTTTACATTCTTGAAACAATTCAGATTTCATAATTAGTTTTGCATTTAGGCTATAGAATTTCACTCATTAAAAATGTGCCTCTGCCTTGCTCCACTGTCAGTCAAGCGTTCATAGCTTCGGTGGAGATGACCTTGGTCTCTTCTAAACCTTGCTCTACTACCAACCAGAGTATATAGACCTAGTTGAGATTATCTGAATTACCTAGGTATTATATAAATTTTGCTTTTGCTTCTTTTCTTTTATTTTTGTCTAGACATAGCTCCACTACCATTCAGGCATATATAGCCCCTATGAAGATTATCTAAACCATTTGATTTATTTAGCTTTACTTTCCTTTTTCCTTGCTTTTTGTATTAAGCATTGTATTTTTTTATAAAATTTACTTGCCACCTAGGTTAGAGATCAATTAAGGCTAAAGATAGAGTATATTAGATTTTTGCCTTAATTTGCAAAACCAAAATGACTTTTTCCTTAAAGATTTCAAAGAATACATTTTAATGTGATGTGATACATGTGGAGCTTTAGCAGAATGTTTTATTGTTCCAAATTTCAATATCTTAATCCAAATTCATAAAGATAATTACTAAACAATCTCATTTTCTTTTCCTTAAGTTTCATCTACTTTCAAAATAGGTAATTTATCCTACATGACTAAGGAACAAGTATCAACAAAGAAACAAAATATTTGTAGCTATCACAAAACAATACCTCAATTAGAGGAACAAACCCAAAACCTGGTGAGGCACAAGTGGAAAACTCACAATTTGAAACAAACCAAAATTGCAAAACTAATAAGCAAGTAAGAACCTGCTCCCTAAACTTGAAAACACTAATAAGAAAGCAAATAGCAAAATCTTGCGAAATAAAATATTATTTACAAAAGCAAAACAAAGAATGAAAACCCAAAAAGTTATTTACAAAAATATACAATATATGTACAAGCAAGAATTCAATTATCATTTCCCTGGATCCCAAACATGATTTTGACCACAAATGAAACAACTTTTGAAGTGATAGGCATACCAAATTTTGTGAGCATTGTTCCATAATAAGATTAAGCTAAACAAAACAAAAGCCTTTAATTTACCTCTCTCACCCCACCAACTTGATCCAATCCCATTACTACCATATTTGAAATTTGACTTATTAAACCCATGAGTCCACAAATGGTTTCAAATTATTTTGTGTTTATTATATGAAATGTTTATTACAATTTCTCTTGGCATTGTATGAGTTTCCATTATCCACTCCTTGCTCCAAATACTATCCTCACTATTATGAATAGACATGATCTTTTCCAAGCTTGACCTTATTTCTGAAAATTTGATTGCTAAACCATTGTTCATAGTTTCATACCAATCATAACTATGCAACAATTTACAAGCATCTAGGGTATCTAACAAATGAGGATCATTATGACTTTGTATCCCAGGTTCCAAAGTCAATTGTTGATGAATTTGATCTAGTAACTCAAAAATATCTACCTTTGTTTTGTTCAACATAGCAACCTTATTACTAGTGTGAGCAGGAATCAACTCAAATTCTTTGTTAACCGCAAATGGCATCTGCTTATCAATAATATTTGAATCCAACATAATATTATGTAAAGTTTTACCTGGAGTTCGAATGATTGAACAGAAAGATTGATATTCTATTTTTGTGTATTTCTATTTACCAGAACTTGATGAGCCTTTGTGATTTTCTCTTTTTCCTCATGGTCTTCATCATCATAATATTGTAGCCCTTCATCTTCATGAATCACCTATTTTTCAAAAATACCAAAATTAGTCACCCAATTAAACATATGCCCATCATTTTCAAACCATAGCTCTTACTGGTCAAGGGATGTGTTAAATAATAAATCTCTTTGATTAACTACCCGAGTCGTCTCAAATAAAGCAACATTTTTATCATTTGGATGAGTAGAAGTCAATTCTAATTCTTTGTTAACCACCAATGGTATTTCTTTATTTGAATCTCCAAGACAATCATGTGAATTTGTACCCAAATTTTCAGTAGTCAAGAGTAAAAGAGAATATTTTACCTCTTCCTCATCCATAATAAATGAGTCATAAGAAACATTTACCATTTCTTCCTTTTTAATTTTAGCAAGGTGTTTAATAAACTCATATTCAAAGTGATTAAATTTTGGAACCTTCTCTATTTATGCAAGTGACCCATCATTTTTTGATTGTACATAAATTACAAGATCTTCATGTGAAATAAAGGTTTCAGCATCCTGCATATCAAGTGAAATAGAAATTTCATCAGTAAGAGTGTGAGAAACCAATGATTCCTCATATCTTCCTTGATCATTATAATAATTATATTCTAAAAACAAGTGATGAAATTATATCGTGTCTTCTAGAGACTCTTCATATTCATCTATTGATTCCCCCTCAAATTCACTTTCAACCACTTTTGGTGGGTCAAGGATTTCTTCAGTGGGATCAATTCTTGTATTCAACTTTCTATAATTATCCCAATCCTCACTTGTGAATAATTAATCTAAGCCTTTTATTTCTAAAGGTTCATATATTTCCAAAATTGAGCCAATCTCTACATTTTGGTTAACTTGATCATCACAATCCTCATTGATGGGTAGTGACTTTGAAACTTGCACCTCCTCTTGAATGATATCTAATATGGTTGTAACATCTAGACAATCAATTTTATATTGTCGATTACTCGCATTAGACATCATTTGATTCAAGGGTGCTATATTGGATGGTTGGTATTGGTTGGAACCCATAACTCGTGAAGAACAATTAATCATGAGAGAAGGTTGTGCATCAACTTGACTCAGCTCTGGCATCTGATTGTAAGCCTTAGGGTTAAGTAATGATAATAGATCCACATCAATGCCTTTCAAAATCCACCATTATTCTATTGTTACTACCTCACTGTAGACTTAGGGCAAGGATGGATTTTTAAGAATTCTCCCTAGAAATGCAGAAGTAAAGGGGTCGAAGACCTCAATGCATCTTTGAATGGCTTATTCTTTTTAAATGATATAATATATCACCACTTCGGCATACAACCTATGGAACCTATCATTGAATTATCTCATGGATTCATTAGGTTTTTTATAGATAGAAACAAATTGATTCCATATCATAACTAGGTCAACCAATTTTTTAAAATGGTTGAAAAATGTTGCTTCTAGTTGAGCCCAAGAAGTGATAGAACTTAGAGGTAAGTGGATGTACCAATCAAATGCAACCTCATCCAATGTGTATGAAAATAACCTACAAGAAACATCTTCATGCATAATTTACAAATAAATTAAAATGTTCTTGTATATTTTAATATGTTCTTCAGTAGATGCCACATCATGCCTAAACATGGGTAAATATTCTTCTACATTTTCAAGAATTTTATGTGGTATTCCACAAATATTTAATGAACTATAATAACCACCTAACCAGGATGTAATTCATACCATTGATATCATTAGAGAGGTGATAAATGATTCCAGCTTTAACATGCAAAGCTATGTTTGAAAATTCTCAATAATTTTATCATAACCATATTTCTGAATTTATAGTAGATCAAAACTAATGCAAAATAAATAGGAAACATTAAAAAAACTTCTTCTTTTTTTAATATTTTGAACAACTTCAAATGCTAAAAAATCAAATTTGTTACCTTTCAGCCCTCCTTCTAGCATCAGTTCTGTTGAGTGATATTTTCGTCCAATTACGAAAATACACTCATAGTTAGGATCTTATTAAGCAATCCCCTCTTACAAAGAAAATTATTAGTTTCTCCAAGGTTTTGTTTGATTAATATTTGAAAATGTATTTGTATGCTTATAAAATGTCAGAAAGTATTTCTATACTGACTCAGAGGTGCAAGATATTGTTAATAAGGGGACTATGATTTGATATTTGATTTATACTGTGAAATTATTTGATTTATACTGTGAAATGCTATTGTTCATGAAATTTATTCTCCAACTATAAGATTAATAATTAAATATTGTCAATAATCAACTTTATAAAGTGCAAATAATTTATTTGACCTTAGAAAAATATTTTAAGTAAATTTAGCCAAATAATAAATTTTTGAAACTTAATAATTATTATTTGAAAATTTAATTAATTGAAATTCTAATGTTTATTTCAAAATGTGCAATGTCGAGAGTTTGATAAAATGAAATAAACATTTACCCTAATATAAAGTTGAAAACTTTATATTAAAACTTAGGGTTTTGATTTTTCTGTGAATGAAATAAAATAAAGTGAAAAAACTTAGGGTTAGGAAAATAAATAAAAAAATGAAACAAGAATGAAATGCAGGTTACAAAAACTTCAGAACTCCATCCAAAAATTGTAAACATAAATATTTCTAAAATAAAACCTAATTTAATTCAATCAGAATTAACACAATTCAAATTAAATTAGATGCAATCTTCAAGGAAATAATTCAATATATTCAATCATTATAAAGTGAAAACACCATCCACATGCATATTTTTCACTGTAATAAAATGAATATATCATAAATAAAATTTGACATTAATATTTTCTCCAGAATACCTCTGTCCATCCAAAATGAAGCTTTCTCTGACAAGCAACCTAGGAGGAAACCTTTGGCAATGTCCTTCAATCCTTCTCTCTTGCTTCTCCAAAAATATTCCCACCATTCTTCCTCCATATAAATGGCTATTTATATTTTAATAATATTTAGTTGTTCCCTTCATTCATTTCGTTCTATAATAGTTTTGAAATAGGTTTCATAATTTCACTTTTGTAACTATTTATATAACAAAATTCGTTCTTCGTTGTTCTCTTTTACCTTAATTGAGAAAAGATTGGAGAATATGCATTGCATAATATGTCTCTCTTTTTATAATAATTTCAAGCATCAATAATCTTCTCTTAATTCTCTCTTTCCTTCTTAAATCGATCCAATGCGACCCGTACCACGTTCAAGCTTATCTTGTCTTAATTCAACCACAATATTAACCATTGTTCTGAGAGGCAACATTAGACTACGCGTCATTCGAATCTTCATTTATGGAAATCCAAATCATTGCAAAAATTTTCATTTATGTTGGACAACTATATTTGGCTTATGTTTGAAACTTCTTTTCTTTCCTAAAAAATATTTGTTAATGATATCCATGTGGTTTATTACAGGGCAAATGAAGGTGATTTTCACAACCATCTATTCCAAAACAACTTATTAGAATTTATAAATGATACGTGGTTGTCTTCACATGAAATAGATCCCTGTAATGGAACACATTATGGATTTATATGAAAATGACAACTTAGTTAATTCAAATTTCAACCAAGGCAAGTAAATGAACTAAATGAAACCACCGTGACAAGCTTTAATACCCAACACAACACCCATCGAATTTATATTTGTCAACAATATTGTTATGCACATTTTCAATGCAACAATGATAGGAGATAGGCAAATCTAAAATTATGAACATGTTGTCCTCGTCTACCATATCATATGAAAACCAACCAACATCGTGAATAAAGCCACTATGTAGGGGATAAATCATGGTAGGTAAAAACCAAATTTTTACATTGTTTTTCCAATGCTATTACCTGTCATTGTAACAATAACCACTGTCCATTTGTCTTGTCGATATATGCACTATGATAACGAATTATATGTCACCTACGTCATGTATGCTTACGAACCTCATAAATAGTCACTACAATTTGCTTGTTGTTTGTACACTCTGTCTACTTTAAAATGAGGTTAATGAAAACCAAAATCCTTTAATGTTCAACAAAATACTTCCCTCTGATGTAGACGAAGAAAATGAACAAGAATGGGATCAACTACTATTGGCTTAGATTCTATTCCAGAACCATCTGTACATTATGGATGCCACAAGACAAGAGGCTCAAGCACCAATCATTTTTTAGTATAAAGGTGTCTCGTTAGTTCTTCATTATTATCAACATGACTATTAGAACAGGGAGATTTGAAAGGCTTCCCTGCAATAGCAACTCCATCTATGATTGAAAACACTTTGGAAAGTAATGCTTCCATTCTCACCATAATATTACCACTATTCATCATTTTAATACATCTGAACGTTCCTTCTGCTATAATCTGATCTATTGCATTCTACGTCTATGGGGTAACACATTTTAATGTTGTACAAATTTTCCAAATTTCAATACATATTGTTGATGATGTTACAGTATCTACAAAATGATTGGGTATATCATTATCCAATTTTACCTATACATGCGAGCAACAACTTCTTATGCCATCCCTCCATTATCTGACTACCAACAATTGGATTTTCAACCTCAACAAAAAGGACCATGGCATTATTTGATCGAAAAGAAAATGACGACTGCCTAATACCACAATGTACACAAAAACTTCATGTCCCCCATAATATTGCAATACTTTTTGCATCCCACATGCATTAGGGAAAGTGCAATAAACCCTTTATAATCGCAAATGCATCCAATATTATTTGACTCAGCCAAAAAGCTCTTGATGGGCATCTCCATGTTCCCTTAGCAATCACGCTCTGGCATCTTCGAACATTGGGCATCCTATAGAACAAACCAAACATTAGATAGCATGAGACAAACCCAAAAAAAATTATTAATTAAATTTTAAATGATTTAATTTAAACTTTTAAAATTAAAACATTTAAAATCATAATATTAAGAATCTTATTTAATGAATTTTAAATGATTTAATTTAAAATTAAAATTTCAAAATTAAAATATTTAAAATCACAATATTAAGCTTTAAGATTTAACATGAAGCTCAACAAAACATAAACAAAAATATGGATTCCAAACGAGTAATGCAAAACAAAACATCAAAATTTTAAAATTTTCTAGTGGGTCCCCAATTTTGGGGTAAGTTGTGCAATGGCAACAAAAATACCCAATAATGTAATATGTTCTCTAACAAATATTCTCTCTTTATTTCTAACTTATTTTTCACATATCTTCCCTAATTTTTTCCTTAACAAATATCTTTGTGTCTTTGTTATTATTTGGTCATTCACCCAGTTTGATATTCCATTTGTTCATCCACTTAATTTTTGTTTCATCTATGATTTGTTTCTTTTTGTTCAAATCTTCTTCTATTACAACTTTAAGCCATTTGTATACATTCATCTTTTAAATTATTTTTAGATATTCTAGAAGATAAACCATAGTAGTTGCCTCTATAGGGAAGGTACTTGTTTTGATTAGAAGAATCTTATATGGAACTAACCTTTTTATTTTGGATTTATTTGTAATTAGATATTTTTTAATCCTCTCTATTTGCCTCGATTTGGATTTGATGTGCCCCTAGCACAGACTTCATACCCATACAACAAAATTGGTACCACTAATAGCCCAAATAAAGCCCTTATAGTCTTCTACTCCCATTATTTAACCTCTTTGCTTCTATCTTGTAATACAAAAAGTGTTCTCTATCCTTCCAAGATTCCCTTCATTGTACATGTTTTCCAACTAAGCTTATTATTGAAGTCTTTCCTAAGATATCTATACTTTGTTACTTATTAAAAAAAGATCCCCTTCAAAATAAAAATACAACCGATTCTTTTTATTTTTATTAGAGATCATGATCTTTTTATTGTTGGTATTTACTTGTATGTCTACCTCCTTGCAAAAGTGCTCTAAGACTTTTTAATGCTATCTCAAACTTTATGTTGACTTTACAACCAGAATGAGATCATCTGCAAACAAAGGAATATTCACTATATACCTTAAAAAATGAATATTGTCCCCTCCATTCAAATTTTGTCATTCTTCTAATTTGTCAATATACAAACCAAATAAGGTAGGGGATAATATGCATCCTTGTTTAACCTCTATATCACCACTATAACATTTTGAAAGGCTTACTTGCATCTTGATTTTAGCTCAAACCTCTCCATAAAGTCTATGTATTGTTGCTTTATATTTTTTTTGGTATGTATAAGTCTTTTGTTCTAATCCATAGTTTACTTCTATGCAATGTGTTATTTTTTTTAAGTCCATAAAAAAACAATAGGCTTCTCATTTTTCATTCTATATTTTTAATGATTTGTTTGAAAGTGATGATGTGGTCTATCATCAAGTGTTCTTGTTTGAAGCTAGCTTGTCCTTTTTCCCTCTATCCATTTGGTGGATCTATTCTCAACTGCACTTTCAAACAACTTTGCAAAGAGGGGATTGAATATAATGGTTTGATAATTTGAGAGATTGTCTACATCTCCGCCCTTGAAGGGAGGTATTGTTAGACTTGTTGTCCAGTCCTTTGTAAAGGCATGTTGGATGATACTCTTTAATATCCTCTTGATGCAATGCTAAGTCTGTTGTCCTCGAACAACATGCCCCCATTTTACACTCTAAATTGGGCCCCCTTTTTTTGCATGTTGGAGTTAGATTTATATTTTTTTTTGTGGACCTTTGAGGTTATGAAGATTAGTGAGCTCATGTTTATAAAATTCTAGTTTTTTGATGTTTTCGGTTGGATTTGGATCTTGTAGAGTTTTGGGTTTTCAATTTTATGTTCATCCTAAAAAAAACTAGAAAAAAAATCTAACTGTTGGACATGTTTCGAGTCTTCTTTAGTCTTGGACGAGTTCCTTCTTTGAAATTTCAAAGTTTTTTTTTTTGGTGAAATGCATTTTGCCAAATCTCGTAACCTCAAAATCCCAAAATTCTAAAATCTCATTCAAAGACTATTTGAAACCCGAAGTAATTTATTAAATAATATTTTTCCCATGCAAACTGATTTTTTTACCGCTTTTTGGTAGGTAATCTTTCAAAGGCCATAAATTTTCATCCAGAGCCTCGATTGAGCTCAAAATAGATGTGTTGGAAAGCTTACGATGAAATCTAGTCAACCACAATTGGATTTAGAGTTAAACATATATGGATTTTTTCAAAATTGTTTGATTGAGCACAACTTTTATCTTCTATTGTGCGAGGATCCAATAGCTAGAAAAGTATTTGGATTTCCCCCTTCCGCTTGGAAATGCATGATTTAACGAGCTGAAATTATTTATGTTATTGTAATCTATGAAGACTTGAAAAGAGCTTCAATTTAAAATTATTATTTCGTGGAAGTCCAATTTTGAAAATGGAGGGAAAATTGATTTCCTCAACTTATAAAAGAAACTTTCACTCATTTGTAAAGGTCCAAAAAAAAAAGGAAACAAAAACAAAAAACTCGAAATACTCTTAGTAGCAGCATTAGAATAGGTTTATTTGTTTGCATTTTTCTTTTGCAGGCTCCTAGTTATTACCAAATGTATGGAAAATTACTTCATGAATAGAGAAACTTGTTGAAGATACTAGTGTAATTGCAATCTATGCATGTTTATGGTGACTACAATTATGTTTTTGACAACTTTTCTTCCATGCAATTGTGTGCATACTATCTGCCTGAAGGTGTGCTCATGCTTGGATTTCTTATTGTATGTTGTGGTGAATCAAGGAGATTTAGATTTTATTTCTCCTAACCCTCTTCTTTTTGTATTTTTTGATCTCCTCTAGTAGATTAGACGGTTGCTTCTCTTAGTTAGTTATAGCTATAGTGTGTGTGTGTGTGTGTCAATGCTAGAAATTTTTGAGTTTTACTGAAGCTTGTGGGTAGTATTAAAGTCAGATCTCATATATTGAATGTGCTACAAAAAACAAAACAAAAAACCTTGTGGATCACCAACTTAGCCTCCACTGAGTAAACCTTGGTTGAGACCCAACCTACCTGAACCTTAGAGGAAATATCTTTCCTTTTCAAGAGGGAACATATGTTGTGTGTGTGTGTTTCACCTATTGGCAAACATATAAAAATACGTGGGTCAACAAAGTCCTCTACTCCCCATTTTAAGTGTTATGTCTAAAGTCCATCCACATCATAAACTTTTTAAGTTCATAGTATGTTAATACTTGCCTTGTCATTCCTTAGCTTTTATTGGTTTTTTAGCCAGATTATCACAGGTGCCTTGTAGAATTGCTCAAACTATACATACACACTTTATTATTATCAATGCTTGAATGACTTCTTCTATGATCATATACAACATGGAGCTTTGTCTCCGTAATATAACCTTAAAAATATGACTCTTGGATTCTTTGTCTATTGCTCTCCTCACATATCTAGGAGATGCATCTTTTCCTATTCCACACATAAGACAAGTCTCTCATGTCTTTTGGCTTCTCATATTGCCACTTGTATACATGACTCTTGACTCTTTATTTATCCTTGCACACTTTATTACACATTGCACACTCCTAAATCTATACACATGTACACTCTAATTCATGATACTTATGTACATTCTCACTTCTCACACTTGCACACATAATTACATGACACTTCTCAATCCTCACACTTGCACACATAATTACATGACACTTGTGCACAGCCTACACATAAACACATACATAAAGGAGAAATATAAATTACACTCCTAAATTATAAGTTCACTCCCTAATCTATTACATATTTACATTTGTACCATAAAAATACCCTACAAATACATTAACATGCACCAAATAATGTAATATTCCCAACACCTTTCTAGTACTATCGCAATAAATTTTCCTCTCAATATATTATCATTTTTATTTTTAAAAATTACACTTTATTTTAATTGATATAAATATAATATCTATGGATAATCCCTGGATCTCTATCCCCAATCATTGTGCAAATCATGAATAAATAATTTGTGACTAACAAAATCCTCCACTCAAAACAACACAAGTGAATAATCAGCACAATTTCACCCCTTAAGCTGCTAAGAATTGCTTGTTGGCCGTTACAACCGTTGATGCATTGCAGTTAAATATTTAATTAGAGTTTATATCTCTTTGGAGTGTGCGTAGCAAAAATGATATTTTGTTGTTGCTTTGGTTGATTTGATGAATAGCAGCGCTTTTATGTACAATGCAGATCATTGTCAGTGTTGAGCTATGATAACCCAAGTCCGTAATATATCATTATCCGGACATGATACGAGTCTTTAAACTAGCAAAACTTACCAAAAATACAAATCAGTAGCAGCAACATCTGAGTTATTATTCATTTTCCCTTGCATTATCGACCATGGACAACTATATCAAGTCTTTATTCGAAGGAACTGATGGCAACAGTGATATAATGCCCTTTGAGTTTTCTTTAGAGTCTGAAATGCTATATAATGAATTTCATGATGGTCAAGAGTTTAGGTTGCCTGATGTCGAGAATATCTGGCCATTTTGTAGCTTTGAACAATCTGAAACTCTGGAATCAGTGGTTCCAGGGATGGTTGAAATGGAACCTCAACCACTTGAGAAAGATAAAAGTTTATCTGCAACATCCACCCAGTTTGGTTTCCTTGATGAATGTGCAAATTATTCTGGATTTGAATTCTACAGTGATGAAGTGGTAAAAACAAAAAAAGTTGTATCAAATCCTGGTGTAGAGCCTCAAAGTATTGCTGCACGTCACAGAAGGAAAAACATAAGTGAGAAATTCAGATTGCTAGAGAAGCTGATTCCACTGGGGAGAAGCAAGCTTAACACGGCCAGAATGCTGGAGGAGGCCATCAAGTACGTCAGATATCTTCAGGCCCAAGTTCACATTCTTGAAAGTCTCTGTGATTATGAATACAAAGCTACTGGATTTCAGGCAAATAGAGAATTTGTTTTTGAGCAGACGTCAAAGGAACGATTGCTTGGCATTTTAGTCATGTCCCCTGAAATACAAAGAAGATTGTATGCTGAAGAATGCTGCATTTGCATTGCTGATGTGAAGATGCAACAATGAATGATGTTACCCAGATGACTTGAGAACATGACGGAGGCTGTCAAGAATTAGTAACATAAACCCTGGACTTCTTTGCTAACCACACCACTATGTATGTAGACTTTGTGATCGTTTACGTATGTTTTTGTTCCTTTGAATGTCTATAATCTTATTAATGCTCTTATCATATTTGTTTTGATGCTCTTGAGAATCTTTAGTCATAGAGTACAATGCCAAATTCTATAGTAAACATAAATTTTTACCACGTACACAATATTATTTGACATAACAACGCACGAATTCTGTATCACCAAAGTGATATATCCATCCTTGTCTTTGCAGACCCACATTGAACTGCACATAATTTTTTTTTTAATTTTCATCTTGAACAATTTTTTTTTAAACACACTCATACATTTAGTCTTTTGCAGAGAACTAATTCCAAAAACTTATTTTTTATTAGATATAAAAGGTTCTAAACGGGTTTTTTTTATTTTTAAAATAGGAAAAGTATGTAAAATTTTAGCCTAAGATTAGCAATATTGTCGCAAGAACGGAAGTACATCACCGGAAAAGAAGTACAATTAACCACCCCTCACAAAATGAACTAATTATAACTTGATACAAACAATGTTGGTGGGTCCTCAACCAATCAACACTCCACTGACTACCCACAAAATCTTTCTTCATAAAGAGTGAAGAGCTTACATCAATAAGCATGTATTTTAAAAAAGCTGTTTATTTTGGCGTGTGTTCAGAAAGAGTTCATTTTCAACTGTGTTAATCCAAAGCGGCATATTTTGCTGTCTTATCCAAAGCCTCATATTTTGCTGTCTTTCCGGTGTAAAGTGCATGCCATGTCTGTTTGTAAGATTGGGGGATAGACCGTGCGGGGCTTCCGTGTAATGAGGGGGTAACTTCTCTTGAGTTTGCACGATCTTCGTGTGAGGTGACCTTGCGCCGATCTAATAAGCATGAGCCCCATCTTAGATGAGGTATATGAGGTAAAATACATTTAATAAATATAATGTTTTAAGATGTGTGTGGAATGATAACAGATTTGAACATGATGTTAATTGCAATATGGGGAACGAGGGGTTTGAATTTCTTAGCCACGTAATTTTTTTTATTAAATTTTGATTTAAAAAATAGTGGTTAGGTAAAAACGAAGTTAATGAGATTTTGATTCTTTTAAGGAATTTAACTGGAGCACTTTATCAACAAGCATTCAGCTACTAACCAATCTATTTTTTTTTTGGATTAAAATTGTAGGGTAAAGCATAGGTTTTTGAAAGGGGTTTCAGTCCTCTTCTACCGTGGTTTGAACTTGGATCTTTGGGAATGAAAATCTTAAGACATACCATTATGACATCCCTTATGAGAATAAAATTTTAACATAAAGGGCTGGTTATTTTGAAAGGGTCTTGGTCCTTGTACAAAGGAACTTTGGTCTTTTGGATGAAGACCAAGAAATACCACTAAAGTATTCCTATGGGACAAAAATTTTATGGTAAAATACAGGTTTTGAAAGGGTCCTAGTTCCTTGTATTGAGGATTAAAAATATATATTAATAAAGATTTTATTCAATTGAATTTTATAGTATATAAACATAAAATGACTTTTTTTTGTTGAGAATAATCACACATTCATTGGGTGGTTTGAACTTTGGTTTTCTCAACGAGAACCCAAAGACATACCAATGTAGTGTTCTTTTTGAGACAAATGAAATGATTTTAATTACATCTATGAGACTAAAACAATTTATGGAATTAAGAGTTTTTTTTATTAGGGTAAAAACAGGATTTTGAAAGGGCCAAAATCCTTTTACAACACAAATTCAGCCCTTCAATTACACAGCTGCCAAGGGCAAATAGTCAAATATCCCCTAGATGCAAGACAAACAGTATCCATCCTAGACCCCAATTAGCTATAGTCCTTCGTTGTGAACTTTTCTAAGTCCTCATGGACCACCCTAAGGGGGATCCATCTTGTATCCTCTTCTTTAATGGCACCAACGTTTGTCAGCCAGTCTGCTAGTTTGTTACCTTCTTTATAGACATGAACAAAGTCAACTTCTTCAAAATGCTTTACAATCTCTCTAATATCTTGCACAATGTAATCAATTTGCCAATTAGCTTCTCCCTCCTTTTTCAAAAGATTGATAATATTCAAGGAGTCTCCTTCAAAGATAACTTTTTTAGCACCTAGATCCTTGGCTAGCTTTGCACCTAGATGCAAAGCATTAAATTTAGTTTTATGACTAGTAGTAATTCCTAAAAACTTGTAGGTTACTGATGCAGGAGCATCCAGGGTAGCACAGCAATCTTGCATCACCGAAAAAAAGACAAACAAAAGAAACAAGTAAAAAAAGTTCTAAGTTTGAGAAAAAAATATATAAGGTTCAAAGGTGTCGCGATATTGCGACACCATCAGCATCATGGCGGGCGCAAAATAAGTTGTCGCGATATCGCGACATAAAAGTTGTTGTGATATCGCGACACCATCAGCATCACGACGGGTGCAAAATAAGTTGTCGCGGTATCGCGACATAACAGTTGTCATGATATCGCGACACCAACAGCACAACAACGGGCGTAAACTTAATGGTCGCGATATCGCGACATAACAGTTGTTGTGATATCGTGACACCATCAGCAAAACGGCAAGCGCAAACCCAAGTGTCGCGATATCGTGACATAACAATTGTCGCGATATCGCGACACCTCCGATCAAGGGCAAAAGCAAAACTCAAGTGTCGCGATATCGCGACATAAAGGCTGTCGCGATATCACGATGGACTTAGAACAAAGCAAGAGCTAACATGCAGATGTCGCGATATCGCGACACCTCGACAAAGAAGGTCGAAGGGCAAAAAAGTGTCGCGATATCGCGACACATTGGCGAAAGAGAGCCAAAGGCAGAAAAGTGTCGTGAAATCATGACATGTCACGTTTTCGCGACCTAGCTAAGAAAGAGAAGGCAGGTTTCAGACTATTTCAGAATGACAGTTGGCGGTTCCAGAAGCCGTTAAGGCTGTTCTAGGAGACCGTTGCAACGGTTACAAGGATGGTTGCGAACGGTGTTTATAGCAAGAATCTTTGATGATAAAAAGGGATTTTTTGAAGGATTGCGCAGGCTGGAGAGACGAAGGCTGCGGCTTCTTTTGGCATTTTCTTACTGTGTAATTTTTCATGGTTTCAAATTGTAAAGCTTTCCATGCTTCGAAATAAATTACGTCTTTTGAAATAAAATTGCGTCTTTTCTTTGTTATTAAAATTGGCTCCCCATCAAGTGGTATCAGAGCAGTAAGATTCTGAGTGTGTGAGCAGAGTGTCGAACGTGAGGCAACTTGCACCGGGATCTGGGGTTATGGGTTCTGAGAAACAGTGAAGTCGAATGTCATCACGAAGAAATCATGGTGCTAAAAGGAACGTGGTTCCTGAAGGAGACTTCCGAGCATTGCAGAGGCAAGTGCAGGCCCTGTAGGAAGAATTGCGTAGAGGAGTAGAGCCAAGAGGATAAGACCAAAGCGATGATGAAGCTTGCGGAGTTGAAGACCCGTTTGAAGAAGAAGAAGAAGCAATGAGTGTTGTAGAGTCTCGGATGATTAAAGTTATTTCTCAAATTGAGAAAAGACCAAAGATTGATGTATCCACATATTCTGGAAATTTAAATCCAGAAGAATTAATTGATTGGATTAATGACATGGAGGAATATTTTGAATATGAGGAAGTTGAAGATCCAAATCGAATTAAATTTGCTAGAACAAAGTTGAAAGGCCATGCTGGCATATGGTGGAAAGGAGTGCAACTGGAAAGAAATCGGAGAGGAAAAGAAAAGATCACCAGGTGGGATCGAATGGTTGAAAAACTGCAATGGCAGTTTATTTCGGCAGATTACGAATTAGATCTGCTGAGAAAAATGCAGAGTTTACGCCAGTCAAGCAAGTCTGTTAAAGAATATACAGAGGAATTTTTTAAAATTTCTATCAGAATCGGCCATACAGAAGAAAATAAAGAGAGAGTAGCCCGTTACATTAATGGTTTGAGAACCAGCGTGCAAGAAGATTTAAGTTTGGTATGAATGAGCACCATTGAAGATGCTTACCAGTTTGCTCTGAAAATGGAAGAGAAACTGAACCGTAGATTTGACAATAAGCAAAGAGGCAGAGGTCGTGGTGGAAGAACTGGTGGAAGAACCAGTGGAGGTAAATATGATGACCAAAAGTAGACTGGTGAAACTAGCAATCACCAGGAACAAAAGGAGGAGAATGCTTACTGACCTCGTAATCAGAACAATGATTATCAAAGGGGACGAGGTAGAGGTGGACGCGGATATGGCAGAGGCAAATTTCGTGGAACCTGTTTCAATTGCGAAGAAGAGGGGCATCGATCATATGAGTGTCCCAAACACCAAGAAACACAGAACAGAAGGCCTGAAGGTAATGCCAGAGCTGCAGTTGTTGAGGATGGAGTTGAATCTAAGCTTTCTAAAGAAGCAGAGTGCGAAGAAGTGATGATCACAAGGAGAACCTTATTGAACAAAGAGAAGGAACCAGATCAGCGAAAAAGTCTGTTCCACACAAGATGCAAATGTTCAGGTAAAATCTGTAATATTATTATTGATAATGGTAGTACAGATAATTTGGTTTCTGAGGAAATGGTAGTTAAGTTAAAGCTAGAGAGAAGACAGCACCCGCATCCATACCGGATTGCGTGGTTGCAGAAGGATCATAGAGCATTGGTCAGTGAACAATGCTTGGTCAAGTTCCAAATTGGAAGATACCAGGATGAGGTCCTGTGTGATATTTTGACGATGGATGCTTGCAATTTGTTGCTGGGCAGACCATGGCAATTTGATAGATGTGCAACACATGATGGGCATGCAAATACCTATTCCCTGACAAAATATGGAGTACGCCACAAACTGAAGCCATTGAAGGAGGTTGAGGAAAAGGTATGCAATAATTCTAGAATTTGTTTAGTAGATGGCAAAAAAAATTTGGATGGTCTAAAGAGAGATTCAATGTGTTATGCATTAATTCCTGTTGTAAAGAGAAAAGAAACTACTGACATTCCAGCAGAAGTTACCCAGTTGTTAGCAGAATTTCTTGATATTATATCAGACAATGTGCTTGAGGGTTTGTCGCCAATGAGGAAGATTAGTCATCAGATTGACTTAATGCCAGGATCTAGCTTACCCAATAAAGTTGCCCATAGAATGTCTCCTATAGAGAATGAAGAGTTGAACCGCCAGGTTCAAGAATTGTTGAGGAAGGGTTTGATTCGAGCAAGTTTGAGCCCTTGTGCAGTGCCAGTAGTACTTGCACCAAATAAGAATGGCGAATGGCGAATGTGCACTGATTCCCGAGCCATTAATAAAATTATCATTAAATATCGCTTTCCATTACCTAGAATGGACGATATAATGGACTGCTTGAGTGGAGTTAAATACTTCACTAAGATTGATTTGAAGAGTGGATATCACCATATACGTGTTAGAGAGGGTGACGAATGGAAGACAGCCTTTAAAACCAGAGAGGGTTTGTATGAGTGGTTAGTTATGCCATTTGGATTGACTAATGCACCCAGTACGTTTATGAGGCTAATGAATGAGGTATTGCGTGACTTCCTAGAAAAGTTTGTGATAGTTTATTTGGATGATATTTTAATTTTCAGTAAAACATTAGAAGAGCTTTTGATGCATGTTCGAACAATTTTTGAAAAACTGCATGAGGAGCAATTATAAATTAATATACAAAAGTGTAGTTTTGTACAGAAAGAGTTGATTTACCTGGGATTTGTCATCTCAGAGGAGGGTCTGAAAATGGATCCTGAAAAGGTAAAGGCTATCATTGAATGGCCTGCCCCATGAAATGTAACAGAGGTAAGATCGTTTCATGGTCTTGCAAGTTTTTATCGAAAATTTATTAGAGACTTTAGCAGTATTTGTGTGCCCCTAACAAAAACTATGAGAGGGGATAAGAGAGAATTTAAGTGGACTACCAAGGTAGGTACTAGTATGGACATTGAAAAAGAAAGTGATAGAATAGCCCATTCTGGCACTTCCAGATTTTAATAAAGTGTTTCAGGTTGACTGTGATGCCAGTGGCAGTGTCATTGGAGCTGTATTGAGCCAAGAAGATAAACCTGTTGCATACTTTAGTGAAAAATTGAATGATGCTCGCAAGAAATACTCTGTTTATGATCAAGAATTCTATGTTATAATTCAGGCTCTTAAGAAATGGAGACATTATTTGCTAACCAAAGAGTTTGTTTTATATACTGACCATCAAGCTTTGCATTATATAAATAGTCAAGGTAAACTTAACCAGCGGCATTTGAAGTGGGTTGAATTCTCGCAGAGTTATACCTTTGTACTGAAGCATAGAAGTGGCAAATATAATAGAGTTGCAGATGCCTTGAGTAGAAGGCATAATTTGTTGATGGAAATAAGAGTGCAGGTTGTTGGGTTTGATGAACTCAAGAGTTTATACCTAGCAGATATAGATTTTGTAGAGGCATGGACAGCATGTGTGTCTCCTACTACTGTGGATCGTACTAAGTGGTTGGATTTTATGATCCAAGATGGGATGTTGTTTCGTAAGAACCAGTTGTGCATTCCACGCAGTTCCATGAGGGAAAATTTGATCAAAGAGAAACATAGCAAAGGACTAGCAGGGCATTTTGGTCGAGATAAGACCATTGCTCTCGTTAGTGAGAATTACCATTGGCCACAGTTGCAACCGGATGTGACCAAATTTGTGCAGGGTTGCAGAGTGTGCCAAATGGCAAAAGGAGTCATCCAGAATACAGGAATGTACCAGCCATTGCTTGTACCAAAGAGACCATGGGAGGACATCAGTATGGATTTTGTTCTTGGTTTGCCAAGGACACAACATGGAAATGATGCCATTTTTGTTGTTGTTGACAGGTTTTCGAAGATGGCTCATTTTATTCCATGTCAGAAGACAAGTGATGTTGTTCATATTGCAGGCTTGTTTTTTAGGGAGGTTGTGTGCCTTCATGGTCTACCCCAAAGCATTGTCTCGGACAGAGATACCAAATTTGTGGGTTATTTCTAGAGGACCCTATGGAAGAAGCTAAAATCAGAATTGAAATTTAGTTCTGCATACCACCTGTAGACTGATGGACAGACCGAAGTAGTCAATAGAAGTTTGGGTAATCTTCTACGATGTCTGGTAGGAGATAAACCCAAGGGATGAGATCTGATTTTACCACAGGCAGAGTTTGCTTACAATAATTATGTCAATCACAGTACTGGTAAATCCCCATTCCAGATAGTGCATGGGAATAGCCCGAGAAACACTTCTGAGTTGAGGCCAATGGATAAAGGAGACAAGCGTAGTGCTAAAGCTGAAGACTTTGCAGCACACATGAAGAATTTGCATGAAGAAGTACAGTAGCATATCAGTAAAATGAATGCTACTTACAAAGCCCGAGCAGATCAGAAGCGATGTTTCAAGGAATTCCAGATAGGAGATGAAGTCATGGTTCATTTGCACAAGGAACATTTTCCTACCAAAACCTACAATAAGCTGAAAATGAAGAAGTTTGGACCATGCCGGATCATAGGTAAACGAGATTCAGGAAATGCCTATGAAGTAGATCTGTCGAGTGAGATGAATATTTCACCCATCTTCAATATTTCAGACTTGGTTGAATATCATGCAGGCAGTTGTAGTGAACCACCCAGTTCGGATCTGTGGAACATTCCAGCATCCACTCCCAACAAAGAAGAAATTGAAGACATACTCGACACTCGCGAAGGCAGAAGTACCCAAAACAAGCAATATTCGAAGTATTTGGTCAAGTGGAAGAACCGACCTGTCGAAGATGCCACATGGTTGTCCAAATCAGAGGTTGATCGTCTGGGTTTTCCTCTGACCGTCTAGAAGTGAGGATCACCTCTAAAAAAAAAAATCTACCTCGGGTGTCTGATGCAGGGAGCATCCAGGGCAGCATAGCAATCTTGCATCATCGAAAAAAAGACAAACAAAAGAAACAAGAAAAAAAAGTTCTAAGTTTGAGAAAAAAATATATAAGGTTCAAAGGTGTCGCGATATCGCGACATAAAAGTTGTTGCGATATCGCGACACCATCAGCATCACGATGGGCACAAAATAAGTTGTCGCGATTTTGCGACATAAAAGTTGTCACGATATCGCAACACCATCAGCATCACGATGGGCGCAAAATAAGTTATCGCGATGTCGCGACATAACAGTTGTCGCGATATCGCGACCCCAACAGCACAACGACGAGCGCAAACTTAATGGTCACGATATCATGACACCATCAGCAAAACGACGGGCGCAAACCCAAGTGTCGCGATATCGCGACACCATCAGCAAAATGACAGGCGCAAACCCAAGTGTCGCGATATCGTGACACAAGTTGTCACGATATCGCGACACCTCCGATCAAGGGCGGAAGCAAAACTCAAGTGTCACGATATCGTGACATAAAGGTTGTCGCGATATCGCGACGGACTTAGAACAAAGCAAGAGCTAACATGCAGATGTCGCGATATCGCGACACCTCGACAAAGAAGGTCGAAGGGCGAAAAAGTGTCGCGATATCGTGACACATTGGCGAAAGAGAGCCAAAGGCAGAAAAGTGTCATGAAATTGCGACATGTCACGTTTTTGCGACCTGGCTAAGAAAGAGAAGGCGAGTTTTTGCAGACTGTTTCAGAACGATAGTTGGCGGTTTCAGAAGTCGTTAAGGCAGTTCCAGGAAACCGTTGCAACGGTTACAAGGACGGTTGCAAATGGCGTTTACAGCAAGAATCTTTGATGATAAAAAGGGATTTTTTGAAGGATTGCGCAGGCTGGAGAGATGAAGGTTGCGGCTTCTTTTGGCATTTTCTTACTGTGTAATTTTTCATGGTTCCGAATTGTAAAGCTTTCCATGTTTTGAAATAAATTGTGTCTTTTGAAATAAAATTGCGTCTTTTCTTTGTTATTAACATTGGCTCCCCATCAGTTACCCCCACCAATCTACCCTGATTGTCCCTTAAAATTGCTCCTGCTCCGACCTTACATGGATTACCTTTAGATGCCCCATCAAAATTTAACTTCAACCAGTCATCTCGAGGTGATTGCCATTTTACATCAGTTCTAACCTGAACATTTGTCTCTCCACCACCATTAGGTTCCAAATTCCATGCCTTAGCTATCATAGTCTCTTTAGTATTCTTTGGCTTAATATGGTACTTGATATATTTAACATTCTCCTCTAAAAAGTGGGTGATACTTCCAAAACTTCTCATTGCAGACCTTTTTTTACCTCTAAAAATTATCTTCTTCCTCTCTAACCAAAATCCCCATACAAAATGAAATGGAATCAGGTTCCAAATTACATTAATACGAGGACTGAAAAATGGGTTCTCCCATTATTGTAACCACGGAACCATATTAGAAGGTATCACCCAAGAGATGCCCATACTTTTGATGAGAAGATGGAAAATATTTAGAGCATAGGGACATTCCAAGAAGATGTGTTCCACTAATTCTTCTGCCTTTTCACATAAATTACATCTATTAGGAAACTGAAAACCTCTCTTCTTAAGATTATCCACTATTAGGATCTTATTTTGGACTGCTTCCCAAATAAAAATCTCTAGTTTAGGAATAACTTTCTTACCCCAAATTCTATTCCAAGGGAAATCATTATCTACAGTAGAATCCAAAAGATTATAGATTGTCTTCACGCTGAATTCCACGTTCTTAGTTCTGCTCCAAACCATGGAGTCTTTATACCTGACAACACCTAAGTAATAAGCCTTTAGTTTAGCTTTAAGGAGGTTTAAAACCTCCAAATTCTCGGGGTATGCCTTTAAACATTTCTAGCTCAACCGGTTATCCAATAAAGTCATGTAATCACAAACCTTTTTACCATATCTATCTTCTAGATCCTCTTTTAGATTAGAGAAAATATCATTTTTTGCTAAAGGGTTGTCATCTAACCAAGCGTCTTTCCAAAAACTTATAGAGGCCCCATCTCCAACACATCATTTCACACCCTTCCACAAGGCCTCCCTAGCCTCCACAAAGTGGTTCCATAAAGAAGAGCCACGACAAGGGTCCTGAATTGTGAGAAATATGGTATCCTCCTAGCTGTCAAGATATTTTTCTTTAGGAATTATTGCCCATAGAGTTTTAATACAAGAGATGAGATGGTATAATATGCAATCAGGCTCACTTTTAAATTCAAACCTTGGACCTTCTATTCAAAATTCCAAAGTTTAACAACATAAAAAAAATTATTCAACAAAGTAAAAAAAACTCAATAACCTCTCATCATCTTTTGGAGTGTGACTCTTCTTTCATTGATTTTGATGAGAAGTTTCCTTATTTTTTCTATTTACAATTCTTCAAAAAAGTTTCATTATTGAGTTCACTTTTAGAGTGTCCTCATATGCAATCCACATGTCCTTGTAGGCTTCACATTCCATGACAAAATATTTTTCTATCTCTATACTCTTGTTGTGCAAAAGGTACATATTTATTTTGACCATGCAGCCTGAGGAATTGTCCATATTCGAGTTTCATATCTGAGATACTGTGAACTAGATAGATAACTATCCATTTGATTTTTGCATCTATGTTATTCTTTTGGTTGTGTTCATAGTTTGGGTATAACTATTTTTTTCCTTCCCAAATTTTCAGTCCACATGAGAAGTCTAAATTTTTTCTCACATATTGTTTAATTTTTTTTGGAGTTTGGGATCTCATGAAATTTAATGCTCCATTTGTCCATCCATTTGTTGTTTTATTTCATCCATGTGTTTTTTCTTCAATTCAATGTTTTTTTTATTACTTGTTTTGACAACTTATTATCTTCCTTATCATTGCTTCTACTTCTAGTAGAAAAGTCCCTGATTTTAGAAAGTAAAATATCATATGGGTTTGATGCTTTGATTATAAAATTATTTGTAATTAGTCTCTTTTGAAATTTTCCATTTGTCTCCATTAAAAATTTGATGTATTATTAGCCCACATCTTACACCCATATAACACCACTAGAATAACTAATAACCCAAAAAGGACCTAATTTTTCCAATCCAAAATACTTTTAATAACATCATTAAAGGATGCTTTACACTAGAATGGATAACCAACCTAGTCATACCATTGCATAAAAATGGAGACACCAACAATCCTTCAAATTACTGCACCATCATGATTAATCCTCTTTTTGTAAAATTGTTTGATAGTATAGTGGAAAGTAAAAATAGTCAGTGGGTATAAAATTAAGGAAAGAGGGCATAGGGCAAGTAGATTTTAGGCCAAAGTACTCAACAATAGATCACTACATTACTTTAAGGCACTTAATAGAGATGATATGGAATAAAAAAGGAGAATATTGTTGTCTTATGGACTTAAAGAAGGTTTTTGACATAGTAATTAGTATCTAAAGGAAAACTACAGAAAATACTAGAAGAAACTAGTATACTAACCAACTATAGAGCAACTGAACATAGACTTTATAAGCATATGGTGGCAAAAATTAGAAATTTAGAATTATAAGAGTGTTTTGAGAGTGATATCAAGATGAAACACGGTTTTCCATTGTCACCTACTTTATTTGACCTTTACATTGACAAATTAGAGGAATTGATAGAAAGGATGAGATAAGAGGGAATACAATTAGCTAATTATGTAGTGAAACTTCTCTCAATGTGATGACCTCATCTTGATTGGCAAAACACTTTAAAGTTTAAAAGAACATCTAAATGCTTTAGAACATTTTTGTAAAGAAGTTGGGATGCAAGTAAACACTAGTAAGAAAAAAATTATGGTTTTCTTTACTTGGAGAGAGAAAAAACAACCTTATATTTTATTTTAAGGAAATCCTGTAGAGATAGTAACTAAATATAAATGTCTTTGGTAAGATTTTCAAAGTAAACTCAATTGAGGAATATGCAAGATGAAATCAATACTTGAGATGTTCAACTTGCAAACCATCTATATTCTAAGCTTTACCTATTACTATTTTCTTAATATCTCCCTTCACATTTTTCAAAAAAAAAGTTCATTAGTTGTGATGATTATAGGAGGGGAATCTTTTTCTTGGTTTCTCTCATAAAATTTCTTAGCATACAACAATCATTGTTCACTCGTGATATTGTTTTTTGTGTGCCTTGTGATTTGTTGTAGCTCTTTCCAAAATTGTCTTGGGTTATGCTTTGCAAGATATATAAACTAATTTTGCCTTGCTTTTATGTATTCTTTCTTTTTTGTTTTCACTAGCTGTTTATATATCTTGTTATTTGGTTTCTCTTTGCATAGCTCTTTTAAGGTTATCCTTATTGATTTGCATTCTTCAACATACCATGGATTTATAGGGAATCTTTCATATTTTCTTTTCCTAGGTTTTAACTTTATGTATGATTCTAAGGCTTCTTTAATTATATCCTAGATAGAAGAAAGATATTTATCCTCTTTCTTTCCTCTCTTTGCATAATCTTCTTAAGTGATGTTCTAAAAAAAAATTAATTTTTCTTTTTCATAGATATTTTTCCTATTGTCTTTCCTATAATTACTTGAAGATGTTCTTCTTGCCAAATTTATTGTATTTTGTATCTATATGTATATTAGATTGTGATAATATTTTAGCTCCATCAGAACTGCTTCAATTTCTAGATATTTTATCCTTGAAATGAATTTTGGTGAACAAATAGCATAATCAACACACTATGTCTATTATATGTTTAACAAGTATAATTTTTAGATTTTTGCCACATGTTTATGCTATTGAAGATGATCAATCCCTCTATTCTACATAGTTTAAGAAATTCTTCTTGATAATATGCGATGGGTCCTTCACTATCATATAGGGACCTTAACCAACGATGATCCACATCTTCTTCCAACCACAACGGATTATCATCTATGTCTTTATTAATATTTAAATATTTTGCTTGTCTATTTGTTGTTCTAACATTAAAACCACCTCTTCAATTTTGTTATATTTTTTGATATCTTTTGTCAATTCCATATATGAATCCTAATGATCTAAGTCATGTTTCTTATAAACAATTGATTGTTGTAGAGCAAAATAACAAGTTGCAATGCTAATCAACTTTTCATTATCTATTATTCTAATCTATATAATATTTATCTAGGTATTATTTCTTAGCCTATATGAGTCTACCCCAAGACTCTTTTATTAGTATTATTTCTCCTCCATGTCCTTTTTGTATTTTCTATTGCTTCATTCTACATTGATATTTTTTTGCATCCTTTGCAATGTAGAATCTTTCATCCATCATGTTCATATGTTTATATTAGTACAATTACATCATTTTCTTTAGTTATGGGCCCCAGATCGGGACCTCTTCTCCATGGATATCTTGATATTTTCAACTCACTAATGTTAAGTGTTCCCAACGGGTCTCATTTTCCTATTTATTTTGGTTTATTCTATTTATATTGTATGCTTTACCATTTTTCAACCATGCATTTTTACCCTCACTTCTTGTTGTCTTTACCTTTTCCCATTCTACCCTTATCTCTTCTTGTTACATAGGATCAAGATCCTCATCCAAGTAAAAATGTTACCTTCGTAGCAATCCTTTTTTGAATAACCTATATTTTATCTCCTACAATGAACATTGTGACTTGAATCGATCTAGTTCTTATGTATTCCCTTACATTTCCTAGTCTTTAGGTTTGATGGATTTTTTTGCTTCAATGAAGTTTATCAAAAATAAAATCCCTTACTAAGTTGGTTGTGTTTTCTTGTTTTCAAGTATAGTATATTTATATAGTTTAAAGAAAAAATATATATATAATATTTTTAAAATAGAGTGTATATAATCAAATGGTTTAGTTTAATTGGTTGAATTCTTAATTTTTTGAGGAAATTTAGGTTCAAATATTGCCAAGATATATATGCATAATTGTTAGACCTTATTACATTATTTGTAGTTATGTAATGATTTGGAGCTATGTAGTCATTTGCTATTTGTGATTATTAGGGGATAGATAAATTATTCTCTCATATGGAAAATTGAATAAACACAATTCTTGTGAGATTGTGAGAAGATGAAAAGACAACTAAAGGTTAAATATCAAGAATTGCAAAATATTAAATAGTATTTTGAATGTGAAGAAACTTCATGATGTATAGAACTGTATGCATACAATAGATTATGGTTGGCGAAGTAAGGTGAAGTGTATGAATATTGTGTGAAAAATAAAATTATTTGTGATACATCTTTATGTTTATATTGTTCTACACAATGGTTTTGTAGATTTCATTGCTTGTCTTCCCCCATATCCAGCATGTGGTATTAGAGGCACCAATTGGAGAGTCTATGATAATCATCACCATTCGACGACATGCCCTAACATTTGTTTGATAAGTTCAACTTTTTTTTTGGTAAATTAAAATTTTATGTACAAAAGTGGGTTTTGTAAGAGGATCCCAAAACCTTATGACAAAAAGGGTCGTAGCACCCTGTAAACATCCTTAGACATTGCCTTGATGCAGTAAAACAACCATAACCAAAAGAACTAGTAAAAACTGCTTGACCAGCAGAAAAACCAGGTTCCAAAAACAAAACGTAGGTCTCATCTATCACAAAACTCCAGCCTACCCTGATGACCAATCGTCGTGCTCCCTAAATATTCATAGTTTCCTCCTGGTCATCAGAGGCCTCACCTCGCTTGCAGATGAGTTGCTTAAAAACTTTGTCAATGGCATTCTTTGAAC
This sequence comes from Wollemia nobilis, assembly GCA_028583015.1. NCBI lineage: Eukaryota > Viridiplantae > Streptophyta > Pinopsida > Araucariales > Araucariaceae > Wollemia > Wollemia nobilis. Next base: position 5,423,758 of record JAQPPZ010003613.1, on the reverse strand, counting down.
TTGCGATGTTGGCCATCGACTTAATTGCCATCTTTAGGAGTTGGGTAGGGGATGCTTCACTTTCATTATCAGAGTCCAATACGATGTACTCAGGGATGGGCATCTTCTCCTGCTTGGGCCTCTTCAGTCGAGCAGAAGACCTGAGGATAGATGGTGAGTCCCCTATGGGGTTCTGCTTCCTTGGGATATTGCCATACCACTCTTGAGGGGAGAAGACTTTCACCAGTCCATAGGGCTAGCATTTTCATCCTTGGGAAGGCTTGAAATAGATATGATTAGGTAATCTGAGGGGGGTTGGATGCTAGGGGAGAAATTCCTGGGCAAGGATGCAGTTGGCCATAACATGGCAGAAGATGACCATAAGAAGACCCTGGTGAAAGGGTCTTGCTTGGGATTTTTTGCACTTCTCTATGGATAAGGTAATGGAATACAATAGATAATCAGGGACACAGACTTGTTTGGATTCGTGAAGGTGGTTGATGAAACTGAGGTGGAAACTACGAAGAGGCTTCTCAGGGTCATCATAAGTCACGTACTGCATTATGGGGACTATGGCTTCATTCCAGGGATTCGACAGGGATAAGCGATATAGAGCATATTTGTCCCAACCAAGGTTCTTGGATCTATCTAGGAATTGGTCAAGCTCCTCCTCCCAATTATGTTTATCTCACTGTATGAAGCACCTATGGAGGGAAGCCCCATCACCTCACACAACAGCTCCAACAAAATCCTAAAGTGGACACCACAAACATGCACCTTTTCCTTGTGCCATGTATCTAAAAAAGCCTTGGTGATTTCATTGTCTGGACCCTCAAATTTATGCAAGAATGGAGAAAATCCTTTTGCATCCATGAACACCTACATAGTTCTACTAATATTGATTTGGGTCAGATCCATGAACACAGCAGCTATGGGGGTGAATATAGTTAGGCTAGGGCACGAGGGAATCTTGGATTTAAAGGCCCAGTGAGTAGGCTGATAGAAAACTAGCAAGGAAAAGGTCTGAGGGAGACCCAATGGGAAAAGGTAAGCAAGGATCCAAAGGGTACCAAGGGTAAGGAATTGTGAGGAGGGGTAGCGACTAATCAGAGGTGGTTAAGAAGGAAGCAATGAGTAAAGGGGGAGGGGGATCATCAGAAAGAAGCCACCATCTACATGGGAACACAATGCCAAAAATAAAGGCTTGCACGCTTTCAAGGTGGTGGGGGGGAAATGATGGATGTGGATGGTTGGATTTGAAAGGGCCTCCAACAAACCATGTGCCACTTAGAGTTCCAACAGCAACCTAGTGCCACTTAGAGTTCCAACAAAAAAAATTGTATGATTGCCTTCGATGGATATTTCCTGACCAAAGGGATGAATGACACGATCACACACTTTCCAGTTTCCAATGCTTAGATCGGTGGGCCCATCAAAGGTATGGATATGGATGGCACTACCTATATTTGAATGTCTTATTGGTTTGATTATGATGTGGATGAATTTGTCGAGTTATCCAACAAATTCCTTATGATAAAGGGCCCAATGAGGGACAGTTGAGACACGTAAGTTGGGGTCCAAAAATATGCCCTCATCTTTACTCTTTGTTGACATGGAGCTCTGACCCATGTCAATCTGGATTAACCTCCTTTGGCTTTTTGTGATTGGTCGCATCGAGGATATCCTGAGGAAATTCTTGGTGCCACACAAACATATATTTGAGGAAAGTTTCCATGTTGGCCAGGGGGTCCATGAGGGAATTGGCCTCTCTATACTTATATTGAGCCTTCGAAAGGCCTCTGGACTATAAGAGTTTCTTGGCCTCTTCAATTGTATTACTCACCCTCCATGCCAGACTATTAGAATAAGCTAGGTAGTTGATGACATTCATGGATTATCCTATGATGAGACATTTGGGATCCTCTGAGAGGAGGGAGAGGCCTCTCCATAGTGCTTTGTCTTCAACTACATGATTGGTTTGAACACCCAAGCATTTTGTATACACCAGGATCAACTCGCCATGATGATCGTGAATGGCTCTCTCGGGTCTAGAAGGACCTGGGTTTCCTTTAGATGCTCCATCAAAATTTAGTTTAATCCATCCTTCTAGGGGGGCTCCCATCAGGCGCTTACTCTGGGGTGGACCAAGGCTAGGGGGGATGCTTCACTTCCACAGGGGATGTGTAGGGATTTAAAAATAGAAGATTATAAGGCCGACTGAGGGGCTGAAGGGCAAGGGATAAGCTTGGCTTTTTTAGTAGCAAAGGCAATGGATTTGGATGCTATATATAAAGGATACTTGGAGGAGTTGCCAAAGGCTCTGCTATTATGTTCAACCCAAATCTTCTAAAGGAAGTGGTGGAGGCACACATCCTAGAGGAACCAGAGCTTGATATTGCAGAAAGGCTTGTTCCATTGGGAAAAGAGATCGTTTATGGACTTGGGTGGACCCATTGGATATGAAAGGACATCAACATAGAATCAAGGATAGTGGATGAAAAATCACATCTCAAAAATAGATGATTTTTGGAATCCCAATCGATCAAGCATAGGTAGCACCTGTTGGGGATCGAGAAACCTCTTTTGTGCAAATTTTTGATGGTAAGTGCTCTGTTTTGAATAGCAATCTAGGAGAAGAAGTTAACCTTGGGGATCAAGTGTTTCTTCCAAACCAATTTGAAAGGGGTGGTCAGGATAGGAGAGAGGATTTGAAAGCTATATACTGACTTGAATGTGAAAGCTCTGTTGTCAGACCCCCTCCATATAGGCTTGTCTAGTATCTCTTTGATAGGGATGGTGGTCGAGTTGAGCAAAGTATATAGGGAGATAGAAACCTCATCAAGGTTATCACCATTGATTGGTTTCCACTAATGGACTCCATTGGAGAGGGTTATGAAGTCAACCACCCTTGGCCCCATGTTATAATCAGTTAAGGGTTTAAGCTCTGCCATCTCTATATTGTCAATAAGGGGTTCATCCTGGATCCACCTATCATACCAGTTTCAATGTGATTGCCATCATCGAGGATCCAACATAAGCCTTTTTGGATCAACTGACGGGTGTGAGTGATGGATATCCAAAAAGCTGATCCACTCAAGGGGATCCCATCATTGAGGATTGAGTAGTTGGCCAGGTATTTATTTTTGACTATTTGCACCCATTCCACTATGTCATTGGTTAGGATTCTCCATGTATGTTTTTCCAGTAGTGCTAGGTTCATTTTGGCCATTTTCTTGAACCCCATACCTTCTTATTTCTTACTTTTGCACACGATGTCCTAGGAAACAAGGGGGATTCTAGTCTTCTCATCATTTCCTGACCACAAAAACCTTTTCTTGAAGCTGCTCGATCTTGGGACATATTGTCATGGGAATCTTAAACACTAACATGAAGTAGACAGGTATACCTTGGAGGTAGGTCATGGTGAGGGTGGCTTTAGCAGCTTGGGACAAGATTTTACCTTTCTAGGCCACTAGCTTCTTCTGGATTCTCTCTAGGATATTTTTCCACATAAGTTCCTTGGGGTTACCATAGAACAAGGAGATGCCAAGGTAGGAATATGAGAGCGATTCAATGGTGCACCCTAGGATTCAAGCTATCTTGGATTGGCGAGATACAGGGGTGTTGATGAAAAACACTTTCCTTTTGATGAAGTTAACATTTTTTCCAACAGATTTTTCATAAAGAAAAAATATATGCTTGATGGATTTATCCTAATTAACAGAATCTTGGGTGGATAAGATGGTGTCATCAACAAATTTCTAATGGCTAACTGGATTGATGCTTGAAACCACCTAGATTCCAAAAATCCTCTACCTCTGGCAAGTAGCTTTGAGGTATCTTCCCAAGGAATCCACAAGTAGATCCTAGTGAGGGAGCCACATAGATTCGAAGTGAAAGGGGGTCTTGAAGGATGGAGGATTACCTGCTTCCAGGAGGAGAGGACTATGGTTCAAGCCAATATTGGGGAGGGCAAGGAGGGATGCGTCCCCAAATATCGGGATAGCCTCTTTGGATATGAGGAACCTATCAAGCTTTACCTAAATAATCCCACTTCCTATTCTTCTATTGCTCCAAGTGAACTTAGATCCTTTGAGCTAGACATCAATGAGCTCATTGAGATTCACAAAGTCCCTAAAATCCTCCATGATTTAGTTTGTGGTGTTGAGTCCCCCTTTTTTTTAGGGGTACAGAGGACTATTAAAGTCTCCAGCAATGATCCAAGGGATGATGCTAAAAATGCTCCTCATTTGACTAATAGTGTTCCACAATGTTGCTCTTTCAAGGGGATAATTTGGGGCATGTACATTGGATAATATCCAAGAGGAGTTGTTGGTCTTACAATGGAAAAGGACATTGATGATTCTGTTGGAGGACGAAAATAGCCTCCCTTCGACCTGAAGAGGGTCCTATAGGCACATGAGCCCTCCTAAGGATCCTTGGGCGGGGTTGATGAGGACCCCTACTCCAGATTGATTTGGTTGATCTAAGGGAGGAGACATTGTCATTTTTAGTTTCTTGTAGGATGAGGATGGTAGGATTGCATTTTTTCCTGAGGTTAGCAGCGAGGCATTGTTTGGTTGCTCCATTTAGACCTCTCACATTCCATGAGAGGATATTCATTTAGAACTTTTTTGGGGTTTTTGCCTCCCTTCATCTGTTGAAGGGGAGGCTTGTTTCCTCTTGGGTCTTCTTTCTACATGTCTGAGCTCTCAAATAAGAGGGTGGACTAGGTTCCATTAGCTATATATTCTATTGTCTCTTTATTCTACTACTCCATGATAGATGGTATCCCCTTTTTTTTGCAAAAAAAGTCGATGGAAGATTTTTTGCTTCTGGTAATTTTTGGGCTAAATCTCCCATTCTGGAGAGAGATTGATAGAGGGCTTCCCACATATTTGATGATAGGGATATGGGATGGTCCATAATTGTTCAAGTATGGGGAGGGGGAGGACTAGGATGGGTTCCTATGAATCATTGTCAAAATATCATAAAAAAATAAATTTGAAGTAACTATGGGAGGGAGGGGAGGTACCTGGTATTGATTGGTCTCATCACTAGAATCAGCTATTTATTTACCTTTGATTTTAGAGGGGGCTTATAGCCCATGTGATGGGGCCAGTATTTCATTGCTCCCTTAAGGGTCCATGGTTGGAGGTTCCTGGTGGAGGGCCCTGTGTCCATTCCTTGGCATAGGGGGGTTTTGGGTTTGCTCCTTTGGAGGACCTGGTCTATGATTTGTACCTTTTTTTGGCTCTTTAGAAGCTTGGAACTAAGCTTTTAATGTGGGACATTGATTCCTTAAGTGTCCTTGGGAGTGGTAATGCACGTAGAAAGCAAGTTTATTCTCGTACTCCAGAGGTTGATGCCTTATGAGAGAGGATCCATGAAAGAGGTTGACATGGGTGGGGAGCTCTGAGTCTAGATTGGCATTGATGCAAATGTGAGCATGGACCATCCGAGATCAGACTTTAGTGGATGGATCAACTACTATCAGATCATCGATGGTTCTAGAAATCCCTTGAAGGATTTTCTCATGCCAAAACTGGAAAGGGAGGTTGGGCAACCTAACCCAGATCGGGGCAACGTTTATATTTTGGGTTTTAGGATCAAAACATTCAGCCTATTTGCAGAGGAAGAGGCTCCTTCTACCTAGGAACCAGGGTCCTCCGAAGAGGATATTACAAAAATCCTCTTGGTTGTTTAATTTTATGGTAAAAAACCCCTGAATAGGGCTACGATCTCCATGTTCTTGTTAGTCCTCCATTTGGAGTAAGCCCATTTATGAATGGTCTCCATTTTTGGGTGGCCTCCGACGAACTTGCCTACTAGGGTGAGCCGCTCCATATCTAGGTAGATAGAAATTAGGCTTTTTGAGATCACTAGATTTGATCTAGTGGGGATTGGCTCCTGGGAAGGAGGTTTGAATAGGGGCCCTAGTTGAACAACTTGATATAAAAAACTACCGAGGGATTGATCGGGATGGTAAAATCCACTAGTCCCCCTTTGCCATGGGGCTCCTTTCTATGCACCAAGACCCCATCAATCGGATCCTTACCTGCTTCACCTGTGACAGATCCTGCCTTGGATCCTCCACCCTCTATATAGCCATGGTTGCGTGCACCTGCTTCCTCCACCATCTTTAACTCCTATGCTTCAATAATTGCTCTCTTTTAGTTTGTTTTCATTCTCTATAAGTTCAATTTTTTATTATAGTATGAGCTATGGTGTTTAACAAGAGAAGAAAAAATTTAATGGCTAGATATTCTTGTGGAAAATGTATACTACAACACAACTTAGAAGATGTTTTGCAATGATAGGATCTTACAAAAGAATGGTTGAATATCTATAGTGACAAGAATATATAGAAGAATGTTTATGTGGAATATTTTTCAAATGTGGATGATTCCAATAATATGTTGCAATGGTTATTTTCCAGAGGTGATGATTGATAGATTGATCCAATAGTTGATCCAGAGGTAATGTTGACCTAGTCGAGGTTATGTAGATTCAACTGAGCTATCATTAGAGGAGCCAAAGCCAACAAAGTGAAATTCAACCAAAAATGAACAATGGCAAAGTTAAAGCCAAAGCCAAATTCAAAGAGGAAGAGGTAGAGCTAGATAATATTCCTAGTGTACCACTCCTGAATGCATGGGGTTAGACCTTATTACATTATTTTTAATTATTTAATAATTTATAACTCTGTAATCATTTGATATTTATAATTATTGGGGATAGATAAATTATTCTCCCATAAGATTATGAGGAGATGAAAATATAGCTAAAGGTGAAATGCCAAGAATTGTAGAATATTATAGTCTCCTGAATATGAAGAGATTCCATGATTTATAAAACCATATACATAAAGAATATTATGGTTGACAAAGTGAGGCAAATTGTATGAATATTTTGTAAATAATAAAATTATTTATGACATGTCTTTATGTTTAATATTATTGTGCACAATTGTCTTGTAGATTTCATTGATTGTCTTCCCCCATATCCAACATGTGCTATTAGAGCCACCATTAGGAGATTTTATGAGTTTTGAGAGAAAGGACAATCATCTCCATTTGTGAAGATAAATAATACCCCGATAAACAAATTCTAGAAAAAAAGTAATTACAAAATCAAAGGAAAAATAGAGAAGAACACATTACACAAGAATTTATCCTGGGAAACCCTTTCAAGAAAAATTCCAACAAGAATATCTCCTTATTGTATAAACTTGATCATCTCTAATACAATAATATTCTTTAGTTTATTTCCTTCTTGCTCTAACTGCTTTCGATTACATTTCTTGCATATTGTGTTCCCTCCCTTGGGAGGTGCCCGAACATTCACCATACCCAAACCCTTATGCAAGTGTTGTTTTATATACCAACAACACAATAAGGGGTTTTACAATACCATGGCCATAAAACCCGGGTTCAAATATATTAACCCAAATATATTAATCCATGGGTTCAAATATATTAACCCATATATATTTATCTATGGGTTCAAATATATTAACCCAAATATATTAATCCATGGGTTTAAATATATTAACTCAAATATATTAATCAATGGGTTTAAATATATTAATCCATGCGTTCAAATTTAGTAACCCAAAACCCGACCATAATAACATGTAAAATATTCAACATATTTCCAACATTCTCCCGCTTGTTGAATACTTTTCATAGGGTCCAAAAACTGCCATAGTAGTTCAATGTTCCTTCTCTATATTGGACATATATCTGCTAACTACTCCCACTGCATGTGCAATATCTAAACATATTAGCTTCACTTGTTACCCTCAGCCATATACCGACAAGGTAACAAAATAGTCCAAAAAATCACTTTAAAAACATTACAAATATTACTAAAGCTAACTCTGAGAACATTACACCAGGAAACCACCACTAGCATCCACACCAGTCTCTTTTGGGCACAACTACACCAGTTATAGTAGCTTCTTCAGGTACAAGCTACACTAGTTACAATAGTTAATACTTGCCCAAAAACTTATGGTACAACCAATAAACCATCTCAAACATTTTTCAACAACTTTGCAATAAAACCACTAGAACAAGCATTTCTAGCCTTAAACTCCAGATCTACCACTATTGAAGCTCACCATATTTACTATTCCTAAATTTCACCAGCTCTATCACTATTTAAGCTCATCAAAACTACTACCATTGAAGCTCACCAAATCTACCACTATCGAATCTCACTAGATCTACCGCTATCAAAGCTCACCAGATCTACCACTACCAAAGCTCATCAAATTTACCACTACTAAAGCTCACTAGATCTACCTTTTTCAAAGCTCACCAAGCTTACCAGCTCTATCGTTGTCGAATCTCACTAGCTCTACTACTACCGAATCTCACCAACTCTACTGCTATCAAATCTCACCAGATCCTTCACTGCTTAAGCTCACCAAATATTTCACTATTGAAGCTCACCAAATCTATATCGATGTGCTTCCTATCATTTTTCCTTTGCCCAGATTCTTCCATGCACTACTCCCACTCAAGAATCAATTTATCCAAGGGTTGAAATTCTTTCTCCTCGAACTAAGCTACAACCGAGCTTTGATACCAAATAGAGAGAAATAATATCCTAATAAATAAATTCCAAAAAAAATAATTACAAAATCAAAGGAAAAAGAGAGAAGAACACATTACACAAGAATTTATCCTGGAAAATCCTTTCGAGAAAAAACCCAACAAGAATATCTCCTTATTGTATAAACTTGACCATCTCCAATTAAATAATATCCTTTAGTTTCTTTTCCGCTTGCTCTACCGTTTGCGATTATATTTCTTGCATATTGTGTTCTCCCTCTTGGGGGTGTTCGAACATTCACCATACCCAAATCCTCATGCAAGTGTTGTTTTATATACCAACAACACAAGAAGGGGTTTTACAATACCATGGCCATAAAACCCAGGTTCAAATATATTAAAACATGGGTTCAAATATATTAATCCATGGGTTAAAATATATTAATCCATGGGTTAAAATATATTAATCCATGGGTTCAAATATATTAACCCAAATATATTTATCCATGGATTCAAACATATTAACCTAAATATATTAATCCATAGGTTCAAATATATTAACCCAAAACCTGATCGTAATAACATGGAAAATATTCAACACATTTCCAACAATTTAATGGCATGCCCTTATATTTGTTTGATAAGTGCAAGTTTTTATTATTGTGTGAGTTTCAACATTTAATAGGAGAAGAAAACATTTAATGGCTAGAGAGCTTGTGAATAATGTATATTACAGTCATGGATTAAATAAAGAGTAAGAACCCCTCACTATTTTCTTGTAGGTAAGTTCTCCTTTAAATCTCCATAAATTTCCCTTATTATTTATTTTAGCACCTTCAAATCCTTGCATTATAAAATGTTAATGCTACCAACCTGTGTGCTTGCTTTAAAAGCATCCATATTTTCCCTTATGGCTATGTGTTTTCAATTCTTCTGCATTGTCTAATTTGTTTTTATTAGATTGAAAAAAGGGGTTTTGAAAGGATCCCCAAACCTTTTACATTAGAAACCGATCAAAAGAAAAGCAAAGAAAGAGACACATAACGATCAACAAGAAGACAACAACATCCAGGAGGAGACCCCCAACACTAAATAGATCCAAGAGAGATCCCAAAATACCAACCAACACCAAAGATGAAGATCAACCAAAAAACTAGCATGTCCAATTAGTCCTAAGAATTATCATCAGAAAGGACAATGTCCATATTAGGAGTATTTGGGTTCTACTTCAGTCTCCAAGATATTTTATTAGAGAAGAAGATATTCATTATCACATATCTCTTAAGGGACCTCACTAAATCGTTAACCGTATCATATGACTTGATTAAAGTAGGAATAGTCTCCATATACAGCTTACGACTTGTTGCCAGGGTTCCAGAAGTCTTCAAGCTCTTCTTAGAAAGAGGTGTTGGGATCGTGTCCTTAGAGTCATATGAATCCTGTAAAGCATGAGAGGTCTTCAAATTTCTCTTAAGTTTGGAGTTCAAATGACTTAATCTCTACATTCCATTTGGCTCAATCTTCAACTTCTTTAGTGACTTGGACTTCTTCTTCCTAGTAGGTTTTTCATCCTCTGAGGAGGACGAATCACTAATTTCTTCTAGCCCAACCAAAAATAGTTGGGGGCATTGAAAATATTGCCTTTCAATATTTGAGGGGCCACAACCTCTTATTGGCTTATAATAGTATCCTCCCCAATATTTGGGGCCATGGTTTCATCAACAATAATTTCACCAATTGATTTATCAAGGTCATTCTTACCATTATCAAAAAATAAGGGGGGCTCAGAAGCACCACCCTAATCAAACTTTTCCAAACAAGAATTGTTAATCCCATCCCCAATAGAAGAATTAACTAGAAAATAATTATCCATATTTTTTCCAAAGGAAGAGACATCCAAAGTCATAGAGGGCCCAACACCTCTTTTCCCCATTGCACCTACATTTTCTAATTTAACTTTTGTATATCCAAAATATTTTTCTGCCTCTAAAACATTTTGCAAGTTTTAAAAGACTTTAGAATTATGAAGTCTGAGTTTATTTGCATTTAAAAATATGTCAGGTTCATTTTGCATCCAAAGCTTGAAAAACACCTGAATCTTCCTTGAAGTGTTTGCCAAATTCATGTGAGTCATTATGCATATATCCAAAAATGGTGTTGAATGCTTATTTCTTCAATATGATGTCCAATTATTAATGATGACATTCTAAGCATGCATATTATTTATCTTGGAATGTACTAATACTTTCATGTGAAGGTTAATGCATGTAATGAGTGTCAAATCTATCTTTTCTAAGTCGTCTACCCTAAAATTATTTATTTGTATTGGTAATTTTCCATAGTATTCATTCTACCCATGATTTTGGAGATAGAATAATTACTTTTGACCAAACAAGAAGATAAAGGCATGAAGATTCCTTGTCAATTTTTCCTTTCGATCTAGAAGGGTATAGAATATAACTTCCAATGGAGGACTGCTACATGGATAAAGTATTTTGCATTACTTGTTGCATTATTTTTGTTACTTATTACATAGGGATGCAAAAATCATGGTCAAAGCAAAGAATAAGACCATGAGACACAAATTTAGAAAAATGTGCATTGGTTGGCAAGATTTTTGAAGGAAATTTGGTCTTTGAAAGGATGTTTAAAAATTTTGAAGGAAAACATCATGGGTTCAATCCTTCAAGTGCTCATTTGAAATTTTTTTAAATTGCATAGTGGGGACTTTAAATTTGCAAGGGTAATTATTTTTATATAAAATGGAAAAGCTAATAGGGATCATATTATAAAGAAAAATGCAATTTCTTTTATTTTTTAAAAGCAAAAATTAGAGAATCTAAATAAATTCATAGACATTTCTTGAAAAGAATTAACTAAGAAAAAGGGTAAATTAGAAATGTCAAGCTTGTGAGAGGTAGAAATATTTTTTTTAGGAGTTATAAGGTATATAAGTGCACTTTATATATGTGGGTAGTTTTTGGGAAAAAAAATATGGTATTTTGAAAATTGAAAAGGAAATCTTAAGAGCTTTAAAGTTTAGAGGTTCCATATTTTTTGTAAAATAAAATTGTAAAGAAAAATTATAATTATTTGTAACAAGGTGCATTTTCAACGATGATCAACACCTTAAATTTTTCAAAATTTATGCATCAAAAACAAAATCTTGTGTACACAAAATTAAAACCATGCGCTTTGCACAATCACAACATTCAATATGAATGGTGCCTCTAACTTGTGTTTACAGGTGATGCTATCATGACAAGTTATTGTGTCTAATGCTTAATATAGTTACCACAATGATATTTGAGCATTGACCCTTAAATCGTCTAGGAGGAATAAGGTCACACATTTGTAATATTTTGTTTCACTCCATCATCTATGCCATTTGTTACTATTATCAGACATAAATCCTAAAATTGAGAAAATCTAACTATATAGGGACGTTATGCCCATGTATGAGGATTTCTTTTTAAGCAAGTGCCATTGATAGAATGAGTCATTTTCAAGTACCACCTTGGTATCATGTATAAATTTATTTCACGTACCTTAATGTCTCTCCCATGTATGACCATGTATATTGAGAGGACTAGATTCTTTCATGTATTGATTTGTATATTAGAAGGGCAACTATATCGAAATGATTGACATATAGAATAGGTGGTATATCAAAAAGGGGATCATTTGGCCATATAAAGACCCTCACCATTTTGTCAAAGAAATCAAAATCCAAAGGATACAAAGAGAAGTGTTCACATCACTAAGACAACATGAGAAAAACAAAGAGAAAGTAAACAAAAAACAAGGTAATATTCAAAAGTGTGCATCATCAAAATTTAGTATAAGTGAATAAAAGCAAGTAGAAATTCAAATGTATGGGTCATCAAAAACAAGTAAAGGAGGAGAGAAAAAAGCTAGAGATCTCTATTTTCAAAATGTATAGAAATATTTATTAGCACTAAGGTTCTATTAACATTCCATTATTAGAAATGCTCAAAAGTATGTATCAATAGAATTAAATATATACTTATAAAGGATTCTTAAAGAAGCTAAATATGGAGACTTCTCAACACTTAAGGACTATTTAAGTATTATTATCAAAGAAGCTAATGACTGATTTAAAAATTTTATTACATTACTTGTTGATGTGAGGAATATAATATACATAGCATTAGTCACCCTTCATGTCCTTAAGATGAAGTACAAAAGGCAAGAGGAAATATTTGAATGGTTGAAGGAGAAGACCATGATGAAAATGTGTATTGTGATAGAAATGATCTTCTTTAGAGGATAGATATTAGTTGTGATACAAGTGATTTGAGGTCCACGATGGTAGATAGTTGTTGTGATACTTGTGATGTAACAAACCCATTTATTACCACAAATTTTATATATATATATATATATATATATATATATATATATATACATATTCATCTTTCATGAGGCAAGGGTCATAATCATGAACTAAGATAGAATCATTCCATTTGTATTATAAGCTATCAAGATAAATAGCATCAAGAGTTATTAAGACTTGATCAGAGTCACTCTTGAGTATAAATTATTAGCTTCTACAATACCCTCATACCACTCGGATATGGGAACGTTGGCCAAGCATTAGATTTCATCCCTCTTAATAGGGAAATCACCCTTAACCATATTGTCCACTAGGACCAGTACATAGGTGAATGCCTTGAATATGGAAACCCATCATAATGAAATAACCTCAACAATGGTTATTCATAGATCTTAGATCCAACCCACATCTTCTCGATGGGATAACAAAATCACTACACGTGATTAAAATTACATAATCCTTGGAATGTCATGATTATATTACCTTATACTTCTCAAGGATTATTTGTCCATTCTTTTTATTTAGGAAATCCTTAAGTTATGAATCAATTAAGTTCATTACAAAAGGACATTATTTTTCCATTATGGGAGTGCCCATTCCAAGTTTTCACTCGGATTAATCCACAATTTTGTTATCATAATATTTTAGGTTATACCAACCATGAATGTTTATGAGGTGGACATAATTCTATTAATCCTTGAGGGATATAATCCATTACATTATGATTCTTGAAATTGTAGCACACATGAGTTATTCAATTGAGAAATGTTTGCATTCCATTACGTTCTACTTTTTATATCCATACAACCATTGAATACATAAAGTGCTAGTTGTTGAATGGTAAAGCTAGCTAACTAAATTATTCATAATTACATAATGAATATATTCTAGAAAATAATTGACGTAATCGTATATCATTAAATCATCAACATATTAAAGTTAAGCATACATTCCTTGCATAATAGTACACATGGTCATAATCTAAGAATTGCATAGTTGTTACATCAAGCATTTAACCATCTCATCCACTAAAATTACTTTCATTTTGAAGTAAAAGCAACATGCACAAGAATTAACACATCAAACCACAAATAGAGTGACACATTGTTTATCCTGGGAACCCTCATGGGGAATAAACCCAACCTCAAAAATATGTACTTTCCTCATATTCATAAACTCAAAATGTCAAATATTACAGATATAGAAGGGCCACTATGGGTCTCTTTCAATCAATTATACATGGCAAGGAATACAATCGTTCCTTATTAAATTCATGATGCTATTAGGTAATTTTCCTAATTCTCTTCTCTAATTCATCATGGTATCATTAAGGTATTTCTCATACCAATAAGGAATCAATTTATTCCTTTAAACTCATGATGCAGTTAAGGAATTTTTCTAATTTCCTTTCTCTAAGCCATCCTAAGAATTTTCATATGTTTATGATAATCATCATAATCTTATTTTGGAGAATTCATATCGATGTTAGAGAGAACCATATAAGTTCCCTCAAGAATGAATTCCAAATTCATTCTTCATAATTGACACAAAGTCAATCCATGAATTAAAGTCTCATACCTTTAATTCATTATTAAACCATTCTTCCTAAATTAATAATTCAAGTTAATAACTTAAATTATCTATCATTTCATAATTATATCTTGTTGTACCAACCCATGTCAACCATATTTCTCCTTAAACTTAGTTTAATAAGAGTAAACCCTTAGAGGTTTAGCATTGGTAATATAAACTCATTATACCAAAGCTATTTCCTTTGATTATATACAAACCAATAGGGATATTTAAAAAAAAAAAAAACTCCTTGCGAGGCCGCCTTGGTCTGAGAGACCATGAACAGGGGGTTCTACATCTATCAAAGTCACCCGGGAGTCGCACCCGACCCTACCCGCACCAACATTATCAATTGGATTTTGGATACCCAATTCAACTTTTTGGTAGGGTGGATATTTGAACCTGGGACCTCTCTTGGAGAATTTCCCTCTCCTATCCAACTCACCTACAACACCTCGGTAACCAATAGGGATATAATTCCCTATTGAATACAACATATTAATCTATTCAATTGGCTCTCAATTCCTATCAAATTTTCTTCCTAAATTTGATCCAAGATTCATTTCATTACTTTCTAAATCCTATCAATTATTTTTCCAATTGTGAGCTAAATATGCATCAAATATCCTATACAATTTTTATATTTCAATCCAAGGTTAGCTCTCAAATCAATTCATTTCTGTGACTGGATCCCAATATGCATTCAGTTATTTCATCCTCTATCATAAAGTTTTCAAGAATGCATTTATAAATTGTTATAAAAATTTTCCCAAAATATGATTCAACAGAATCTCTAATTATCTTGCTAATTTGGTTATCAAAATCTAATCCAAGGATTATTTCTCTTATCTCCAAACGATACCAAAATTTGCCTCCAATATTTGTTTTAATATTATTCAATCAATCTCTCAAAAGAGGAAATCCCCATAAATTCCCATAAATCTTCTAGCACCATGGTCCATATCTAAAAAATTACTTTTCTAATCCCAAATATAAATACCATTCCTTTGATTTTCAGGGACATTTGAAAGAGTCCCATACCTCTTCCTGGATGGACACCAAGGTCATCCATTCCTCTAGTGGATTTCATTAATTAAGAATTTCATAATAAATCATAGTATGTATTTTACATATAAAATCTATAATTTTGCTAAAATCATTACCTCCATTTACTTTCCACATTTAACATAGAAAATCACCAAGCATGAATAAACAATTCATTCATCATAACAAGGATTAATTCTTAATCCCATTCATCATTTATATGCAAACATGCATCACATCACCAATCATGAATAGATGATTCATCCATCCTTAATATTTTCATAATTAAGGATTGATTCATAATTCCAACCATCATTTGTTTGGAATATCACCAAACTTAGGGAAGATTCCCATACCTCTTCCCAAGGAATGGACACCAATCCAAACCTTACCAAACTAGAAGATATTTTCCCAAGCTTCTAGATGGTTAACTTTAGTTACACTTTTCATTATAGCAAATATAATGAAATACAAACGCAAGATATATATAATTTTTCTTTATTAATGAAATATAATAATCAAATTGATTTCAAATTAGCCAATACTATTTGATTTCTATTTTTTACAAGATCATTCCTAATATAATAAAAGTTATTATCAACATTAATTAAATCTGCTATGCAATAGTCCTATTCTTGTTATAAAGAAAATTTCCACTCCATATAAAATAATCATATGTCATCAAAACCTAAAGGACTTTTCTTTGAAATTGGACTTCAAATATATATACATGTATATACTCAACATTAGCAAATAAATTTATTTTCATTCAATTTAAAGTCACCATATTTACTTTAGATTAACATAAATTAAATTAATTTCGGTCTCCTTGTGAGAATATAACACAAATCATAATTTTTCTTATGAGAATAGAACTATATTTAGGGAAGAAGAGAATTATTCTTTGACTTTAAAGTCATATATTACCTACTCAGAATGTGGATTTTAATTGGTTTTTTTGGCCCTTTGTTTTTGTTTTCCAAGAATGTATTCAAAACCTATTTTGCTCTTCTCCAAATATGTTCACAAATTCCTCTTGGAACTGTAAACTTAACCAGCACTTTAACCTCGGATTTATCCCTTTTTGTCGAGTTCTTTACTATATTGTGTTGATTTTCTTCTCCAATTTTGGAGGTATTATCACCCTTCTTGATGTCTTTTTTTCTGGTTACTAATTTTAGCCTTTAATTCCTTCACTAAAGGTCTAAAAATTTTGCCTTCCATTCACTTGTTTTAGGTTGAACTAGGGTGATGTTATGGCTGCCTTCAATCCTTGGAAAAAATCTCCTTTACTTGGCTACTCTTTCACTTATAACTCCAAGCTATTCAATGTATTAATCTACACTCTAACTTATGAAATTATAGTCTGCTTTTCTTTAGAATAGGCAATAGAATGTTGCTATATTTCTATCACTTGAATTATGCCTAAATTTTGTTTTCCAATTATGTGCAGGTTTGCTCCTTGTAAACTATAACTTCTACACTATTTTGAAGACTTGAAATGAAACTATTTTATGCAACTCTTTGAACCTTGAAATCAATGCTTAATAAACTTTAATAAGAAACCAAATATGAAAGCTCAACTAATGAAATTTTGCACCTTATTATTGCATACCTTTTTCTCTCGTATATGATGAAGATAGTGGTGATTCAAGTCACCTCAATGGTTGCATTTTGTGGATGATTTTCCAGCTCTCTTATGATATCCAAAAACAACTCTTTGCTCACCTTTTTGCAGCTTCAATACTTTATCAACTTGCTGCTCTAAACTCTGATTTTGTGGCTTCAAAACTTCTTCAAAATGTGCATATGGATATGATTGTTAGTAGTCACTAATGCTGCCCATAATTTCTAAAAATTTTAGCACTAAGCAATCTTCACTGTTGCTTTTAATTTCTTTGATTTGTTGCCTTTTTCGTTGTCCATGAACTCTGTATTTTGCAGCTCTAAGTGTTGTTAATATGCAGCCCTTTTCTTTGTCTTCAAATCTGAAACTTTTCCAAATTGTAAGGCAGTAAATACCATCACTGAAATATTGTCCTTGAATCCCAAAAATTTGGTAGTATTCTCCCCAAATCAAGTTGATATGTTGCTCAAGAACCTCCTTCAATGATGGCCCCCAAATATCGCATATTTGGTGGTTCTTCTATCTCTTTTCACTTGCCAAATTTTGACTTCAAAGTAGATCTCCTCCTCAAACAATCTATCAATCTTGAGATCTATTCAATACTACCTTTTTGATTTGATAGTCTTCTTGCCAAACTTTCTCCTTTGGGCTTGTCATCGGATGGCAACAATTGTACCAATTCCTTAGTTTCTTCTTTGGTAGTAATTTCTTCAACGAGTCCTTCTATGAACTCCTTTAGTGAGGCTCACCAAGCCTTCTTCTTGACACCTCTCCAAGATTCTCAATATTGCAGCTTCTAAATCTTCAATGAGACCTTCCTTGGCCTCTTCAATATTCAACTATGGAAATGAGATCTTCTTCTAGGATCTCCTCAATCTATTGCTACTGAAATATGCAATAGAACATTTTTTTAGTTCTTTTCAAAGCTTAATATTCCACAATGGAAGTTATTCAATAAGGTCTTCAATGGACATCTTCTTCAATAGAGTCTTCAATGAATATCTTATTCAATAGGGCCTTCAATGGACCTCTTCTTCAATAAGACATCCAATGGACCTCTTCTTAAATTAGAAATTTTTACTCTTCAATGGAGATCACCAATCTCCAATATTTTTCTAGGACTCTTCTTATTGAGTCTTTTTTATTTTCAATGGGATATTCTTTCTAGGACCTCATATCTTCAATGGGACCTTCTTTCTAGGACCTCCTTCCTAGATTTGCAATCTTCAATGTGGCTTCCTTGGCCACTAGATCTCTCCTCTATCTTTCAACTACGAGTCTTCAATCTGCAAATATTTCAATGGTACCTTTCTCTTTAGGCCTCAAAATTATCAGTCCTCATTTTTATGCAACAAAAAATCAATCCCTGCACAAGGAAAGTAACTTCAAATTTTAGGCAATAAAGATGAAGTTCTTCTCTATCTGTTGTAGGAAGATTCCCATCTTCAAAGAGTTAATTTTCTACAACAAGAAAAACTTAGATGATAGTAACCAAATGGTTCTCTTGAAAACTTATTTTCTCTCTTGCAATAAAATATTAGAGATAATTAAAATTTCTATGACTCTATGAGAAATAAACTTCACTAGTTGGATTGCCAATCTAGTGGAACAATGTTGAGTTCTAGTCTTCACAAGCACTACAACTCTTGTGGGAAAACTCTATCCAAATCTATCATGTGGCTTTCTCTATTTTCTATTAGTCTATCTAGAGATACTTTTATCAAAAAATATATTGTGATGGTATTTGCATGCAGTGGCGCACTATGGTTGATCCGGTTTGCATACTCAACAATATTACTTGTGGCTTTCCTCTGATCCACCATGGCTTTGATACCACTGTTAGATTTTGGAGCCTTAAACATAAAGGAAATGCATTCACAAGTATAGAAATAAACATGCAATGATACAACTATGATAATAGAAAAAAATCATACATGAAAATATGATAGAAAACTTGATACAAAGCTCTATAAATGTTCATATAAAAATCTCACGAAAATTACAATGTTCCTCTCATGGAGTTTGCAACTCCTCCATGATAACAAAATGGAGCTACATTGTGACTACTACTACTCTCACATATGCACTATACTTTCTCTCTCTCAAGCACTCACAATGAGGTCTTTATATAGAAAGATAGGTTACTTACCTCTCACTCAAACCTAAGACTCATGTACATGTGGATTACATGCACATTTACATAATTGTACATTCTAACACGTGTGCGTTTATTCTATTATGCTAATAAAGCAATAACTCCTAATATAATCCTAAACTAAATATGCACCCATGAGGGTACATTAGGAAATAACCAAATGATGTGATAGCCATATTTTCCAACACTAAGGTGGTTATACCTTTGGAACTTGAAATATCATCCCTTTGAATTTCTTTGCAGGAATTCATGGATGATGATATCACCCGCCAAGCTAGGCTCGATCAATTAACCCTTCTCGATGAACATTGGATTAATGCCCTAGAGCATCTCCACATTTATCATGATCATACTAAATGATCCTATGATCATAAGGTTCATCCCCATGAATTCCAGGTAGGTGACCTTGTCCTAAAATCAAATCAACAATAGTCTCACATTTCGCTCACTTGCGGTACAAGTTTCAGCCAATTGGTTGGGGCCTTATATCATAAAAAAAAAAATTGACACAAGAGCATATAGACTTGCCACCCTTGAGGGATATGATGAGCCTAAGTCTATCAATATTTTACACCTACAAGCCTTTTATGCATAATTTTCATATCCATTCATAAATATTATACCTCCTATACATACATTTTCTCTTATCAATAAATACATCCCCCTTTTGCACACTTTTGTATCCTTTTTGTGCCCTTTTTATATCCCTCATTTTGTATCACTTTATTCCTACCACATAGCCCTCTGGTCACCTTTTATTTGATCTTTGTCTTCATCATGTCATTCTACAATATCCTTTACATGTGAGGATAGTAGAGCGCAATTGTTGTTCATAGAGGGAGTGATGTTTCTTTTGGATATCATAGGCTGATTTGGTAAGGATAAATATCTTATAAAGTTTGTGACTATGTTTTTCATATTCACCCTTTCACACCATCAACCTTTTTTTTTCTCATGGGAAATGTTTACCTCATTAATCATTTACCTTTCCATCTATGTGCGAGGGTATATATGTGTCTTTCCCTCCCCTCATTCTTCTAGTATCCCTTATCTTTTTATCCCTTTCCTCGTATCTTGTGGACCTTTCCATCACTCAGCCATACCTAGTATCCTCCTCAAGTGCATCGAGTTTCTCATTCGAAGCTATGAGTATTTGGAGTCTCCCTTTGTGACTTATTGGGGCAACCTAGAAACCACACATTTCACACATAATTAATATTATTTTTTATTGTACAAGGATGACATCATGATTAGTCCTAATACCTATATCTACTCATCAATGGTCTAAAACCCAAGGTTGAATGCTTTGTGTTCTTAAAAAAATAAATGAAAAAAATAATGATGCTATAGCCCGAACCCTTGGGCATATTAGATGACTCCACCAGGGCTATAAACATTTGGCCAATAGTGGAGCAACATCGATGGACCATGCGAATGAGCTATCCTTTTCTCATTAGGGCTATGATTGATTAAGTCCAAACCTTCTCAAAATTCATTTAATGAACCCACTGCACACACAATGATTCTAGGATGTTTTGATATGTCTCAAGGGACCTCTAATCCTAATGGCCTAGAATGGGCACCTTACCACTTGAGAGGAGAACTAGGGTGTTTGAGTCTTGTGAAATCTCCCTTGGATATTTTCCTTTATCCTCATATTCCACTCCTTTTTCTTTTGTCTCTTGCTCTCTTTTTCCTCTTAGAAATTATATACCCTTGTGTATCTCAGGTGAGATTTTTTATTAATGAGGTAAATATTTCCCATCATTACCATGTTCACCATTCTTCATTATATATATTATCATCTAATTTCCTATGTTCATTATCCTTTACCATTACATTTCATCCATTAATTATTTATTTATGTTTATCCATTTATATTAATTAACCATATCACCATCTCATCCATTATCTATCTACTAATCATTCATACATAAGGTATACATGGTCCTACTCCTACTTCTGCTTTGAGATCGTGACTATGAGGAGTCCTCTAGAAGTGGAATATGATACCTCAAGAGCTCCATATCTAGCCTCTGACACCATGATCACGCCCCCTCATAAGCCACCAAAAGTGTCGAGTTCCCCTGACTCTGATTCCTTCTCTCCTGCTCTAGCTTGGTATCCAACTATTGGATCCGATGTTGGGACTTTGAATGCTCTCTCCTCAATTGCTCCATATCACCCTCCAACTATTGGATCTGATTATGAAGTATCGAGCGATCCCTCCTTAGGCTCACTCACTCCTCACTCTCTTGCATATACCCAACATCCAACCTCCTTACCTAGCATTGCAATCCATCCCACTCAGCTATTATTTGATCTCGCTTCTACTACCATTGATCCAATCACACTCTTAGAGCATTTCACTTTGTCACCACCCGATCCATTGTAGCCTCCCAATCTTGTAGCTACATCACTCATTGTGCCCTCTCCCTCTCCACCACCTCCTATATATGGGACATCCCATCCTCATATACCTGGTAAAGTCTTGCTATCTCCATATTTATAGTCTATAATCGGTCTCGGTCCTCCTCCCTCTCATCTATGGTCTGATACCTATCCCTCTCTAAGGCATGCACCTACATCTTCAACTACTCCATCTCATCATCATTAGCATCCCTTCCTCTATCCACCATTGGGATACCATGAGTCTACCACCATGCATCATAAACTACAATTACACATGCATCTTCAACTCCATCCATATCTAATTTCATATCATCATCCTCCCCCACACTCATCACCTCCCCATGCGGTAAGTGTATATTTGTATTCCTCTACTAGTAGACTATAGGTGTTGATGAAATTCCCTGCTATAGACTAAACTTTCTCAGCACACTCTCTTACTGAAACAACTCATGATCTCCCCTATGATGCCTATAGCACCATTTCCTCCTCCTCACTCTCCTCAAATGGACCTTATCAGTCTCCTATCATGGCCTTGCTAGCCAAGGCCCCCAAATCACCTATACTCATCGTAGTCATCAAAATGTATCCTCATAGTTCTCCAAACTACGCACTCTATTTTGACTCAGGTTTTGCTCCTTCTCACGGTCCCATATCATCGCATACCCAATCTCTATGTTAAGATCTGTGTGCACCTCCCATGGTAGCCCTACTAGCCTCTCTACTACAATATGCTCCCACCCTCACACCTGTAGGAGGAAACTCACTCCTAACCCAACTCCCCCCTCCTCTACACCTCATATAACTCCCTATAGGTATGATCCAAAAATGTTGGTCCCCATGCAAACATTGTCTCATACTCTATCATGTCCATCACCATGTCTAGCATGTCCCAAGGGAACCATGTGTCTGAAGAGTTTGAGAGTATAATTTTAGACATTATATTCATAAAAACCACTTGGTATACTGAAATCATATTTATTGAATAATAGTGCTCCACAAATACCCCTCCATATTCCACATCCACCACTACATCGATTGCTCGGTCTCCATAAACTCTACTCAACACCCTATCTAGCTCCTGGGTCTCTACCACCACTATCCTATCACCCTCTACTAGTAGATGCAAAATCTTATAGATGTCCTCCAAGTTGATGGTGATCTCTCCTATTGAAAACATGAAAGTGTTGCTCTCACAATCCCACCGCTTGACCAAGGTGATCAAGTAATCATGGTTGGAGTATACATTCTCTAATCGAACTACATACCATAGCCCAATCTGCTTGAGCCACTCCCAATCATCACCAATAAAATTGTCTTTTTACACATCCTTGTACAAGTTAGTGAATCTATCCCTTTCCCATAGAAACTCCCCCTACAATCACAAAAACATAAAAAACCATCAGTACACATTCACCATATTTCATCATAAACAAAAATATATAATTTATCACTATCAACAAAATATTCAAACTTTCACTCCCCACCTCCCTTTAGTCATTCCAATTTACTTATCCTTTCACTCTTATTTACCTGCCACCCCACCATTTTCATTGAATTTTCATCTTTATTTCACCTCATCCTTCTCTAATATACCCTTCCCTTCTTCATTTGTTGTCCAACTTCACCCCTCTTTACCCTATCGCTTGATTGTCTCCATCAAGACAATCCTTCCCTCGATCGTATCCTTTGATATGGTCCCATCCATGATCATCCCCTTAGATATGGTCTCGTCCATCGCACAACCCCCTCCCCTCCACACCCAAGACCTAAATTTCTTCGCTGAGATGATTATAAAGGAGATCGTTTGGCTTGAGACGGTCTACCCCTTAATCGCCTCTTTGGAGATGGTCTCATAGTCGCCATTCCACGTAGTAGGTTATTTCCACACACCGCCCGTAATCAAACCCTACCTTACCAACCCAAACTCTCTTCCTTATTTTTAACTCCCCTCCACTTAACCATTCCCCCTCACCAAAACCCTAACCCTAGCCTTTTTTTGTGTCCTTCTCCTACAATTAATTAGGTAATTAATTTAGTTTATTAATTATTTATTTAATTAATTTCCCCAACCTAAAATCCTACCCTCCACTCTAGACTCCTCACCCTTCATTTTTTTCCATCATCCAATTTAAATAGTTGATTAATTAAATTAATTAATTAATTAAATTATCTTACCCCACAACCCTCCTTTACAAAACCAAAAAATAAATAATCACACAAGTTTGGACCACTTATCGACTATATTATGCCTCTGGTCACCCCTCCCATCACTGCCTCTCCTCTCGTGCCTGCACCCACTCCGCTTGTTGATGTCATCTCCTCGCTCTTTTCTCTCTTCATTTCGTCTTTCGCGACTATGCAAATGATCCTCACGACCCTGATTTTCGTATTTAAAACCCTTCACGTGAAACTGCCCAAGGCGGTCACACGATCAACCCAGGTAGTCACGCACACTTGCCTTAGGTAGTCTCACATCCATATGAGGCAGTTTTATGCTCTCACGATTGTCTTGGTCGAGGCGGTCTTCCCTATCCCATATTTTCTCCTTCCTAACTTTAGCATATGCTTTTTAGATCCGATTTTCAATCCCATGACATTGCTTTATCTTTTACTTGCACGTTTGTGCACTTCTTTATTTTTTTACACCACCTCCTTTGAGTACTTTTTTTTTAACACTACCTCCTTAGGCACGTTTTACACTCACCCCCTTGGGTTGTCCACTTTTTACCATGCCTTTATAGGCTACATGTTTTTTACTTTTTACTTCTCTACGCAATGTCCATGGTGTCTATTATTGTTCTGGTCTATCCATTTTTCGCACTTGCATTTTCTTTTCTCACCATATCCATTCATACCCATTCTTCTTCCCTTCCTTGGAGTCTGAATTTCACCACACCCTTCGGCCCCCACCCCCTCCCTTTCCTTTTACCCTTTACCCTCTCATATTACTCACCATCGCTCACCCACACTTCTCCTTTTGTTCCAATTTTTACAAGTGGCTTGTCCTTGGCCTCATGACCTTGTGTGTGCACTCACCACTTGAGGGGGTTGCCAAATATACTCTCATGGGGATAACCATTTCACTGGGGCAATCAAACAATAAAATTTTAACACAAGTTTTTGCATTGTGTTGTTTTTACAAACAACATATTGCAAAAAGGGGCAACTATAGACATTGAAAATTAACAATTTTTCTAAAATAAAAATACTTAAATAAGTCTTATGAAATCACAAATAATAGAAGAAGAACATTAGGGGATAGCAGGAGTGGGAGGAATAGTAGGAAGGACACATACTTGATAGGGTTTTTTGTAGTTTATAGCCCCATGCCTGAATCAGCTTCAGAGGATTCAAGTCAGAAGGTGGATTTGTCATGGGATCCAAGAGAGCATCAAAATGATCCAAGAATATGGTTTTGGTCACATGTAGTCAGTGGAAAAATAAAAACCCTAATATCAAATTTTGGTTTGCAGCCAAAAGAGGGAGATCTCTTCATTCCTAATAACCTGGTTGATATGGCAATATACCAAGGGGCTCTAAACCTAGTTGGATATTTTATGGGTGTTCGTCCTTATTTAGATGCAGTGAGGAAATGAGCCTTCTTAAAATGGATACCAAATGAACACAAGGAAATTGCAGTGCTATCAAAGTATGTTTTTATGGTTATGTTAATTTGTAAAGAGGATTCATATAGGATCCTATGGGGAGGCCCATGGTTTTTCAGATGACGAGGACTATTTTTGTGAATATGGGGGACATACTTCGATCTTGAGACAGATTTTCTCCCAGGCTCTGGTCTGGATAATATTATTGAGCCTTCCATTTTATTTTTGGAATGAAGAGGTGTTTGAGGGCATAGCAAAGGTATTTGGATAATTAATAGCCCTAGACCCTACCACTAAGTCTAGATCAAGGCTTATTTTTGTGAGGATTTGTGTTAATGTGGACTTAGAGAAGGATTTGCCTGAGTCAATCCAATTGGTTTCAAAGTTGGGTGTCTAGAACCAAAGAATTGAATATGAGAATGTACCAACTAAATGTAGTGTCTGTAAAAAACTAGGGCACGAGGCTAGTGTATGTCTGTTTAGAAAACAAGTGACCCAAAATAAAATGGTTTGGCACAAAAAGCAGAGTGGAGGAGAAAGTTTTGAACAACACAAAAAAAAATGAACTAAGGATGATAAGAGGGAAGAAAAGTAGAAGGAAGTTCCAATCCAACAAGACATATTGGAAGAAGGGCAAATCATGGAAGAGTATCCAACAAATCCCCAACAAATCTAAAAGGACATTAATGAACAAGAGGAAGAAGATTCATCCAAAAATTTAGACCATGTAAAATCCCCAATTCTAAAATCTAGTAATCGTAGGAATTTAATTGATCAAAATAATTTATTTGAATGTCTAAGGGAGAACATAGAAGAATTTATAGAAATAAATGATGAATCCCAAGAAGTGGAGGCAGTGCCAGAAACTCAATGGGATGTTAATGCGGGAACCAATCAGGAGAAATTTATTTTAAAATAAAATAAAGAAGTAATTTTTTCTGATAATGAGAAAAAAAAAGAAAGGTTTTAGCTACCCCAATGAGAATCACTAGAAAAAAAAAATGAGGGGTAGATGTAGGAATTGACCCAAAATTTGGTAGACCTACTAATCAGGAAATTTGAGAAATAGAAATAGCTGCTGAGATTACGAATGGTACCCAATCTATATTGGATTAGATTGAAGGGAGAAAGCAGCATACCAAACCCAAAAAATAAAGATAATTTCTTGGAATGTGAGGGGTCTCAATGCCCCCTCTAAGCATAGAGTAGTCCAAGCATTGAGAAGATAATCTGACCCGGCTATCATGTTGTTAGAAGAAACAAAACTTGATGAACCTCAATCTGAACTTATCAAAAAAATATTGTGGAGAGGGGCCAATTTTGTGGTAGGCCTAGTTGTATGGGCCTCAAGAGGTCTTTTAAGTATGTGGAATCATAATAGATTTTAAGGAATATTGATAGTTTTGAATCGAAGCTTCATCGCTATACATTTTTTTGATAAAGAGGAAAATCAACAATGGATAGTTATTAATGTTTATGCTCCAAATTTAATTATAGGAAGGAAACAATTATGGAAGGATCTAAACCAATTAAGGAATGCATTTATGGACCTCCCATGGGTTTTGGTAGGGGAATTTAACTCCCCCCTTTACCCTTCAGATAAAAATAGAGGGAGTTAGTCCATTACTGAAGGTATGATAGATTTTGCAAATTTTGTAAATGAGAATGAACTTATGGATATAGAGCTTCAAATAGCAAAGTATACTTGGAGTAATAGGTGACTAGGAGACCAATTAATTCAAGTTTTTTTGGACCGCTTTTTGCTATCAAGAGTCTTCTCATTTTTGGGGATTCAACCCTAACAGCCCATCCGAAGATAGGATCTATAGTTTGGGATTCAGAGGTCCAAAAAATAACCTTCAAGAGCCCTTTTCATTTTGAGAAGATGTGGCTCCAACATGAGGATTTGGAAAATAGGATTGAATATTGGTGACGATAGGATTTTTCTGGAAGTAAGTTAAACCAAGTGGAAAAAAATATAAGGTTTATAAAGAAAAATATTAAGGTGTGGAATAGGGAGGTTTTTGGTGATCTTCAGAAGAAAAAGACAGAGTTGAAAAAATAGCTAAATGATTTAGAGTCAACCCTTTAGTATGAAAATCTATCTTGCGATTTGAGAGCAAAAAAAACAAACTTTTGTGCGAATTCCACAATGTTTTAGCTTGTTAGGAATCCTTTTGGAGGCAAAAATCCAGAGTTACCTGGCTAAAGGAAGGTGACAAGAAAACAAAAAAAAATCATGTCTCTACCTTAAGACACAAGAGTTATAATAAAACTAAAGAAGTGGTTAAACTTGATGGATCATTAACTTGTGACCCCATACAAATATGAGAGGAGGTTGTTAATTTCTTCTTCAACCTAATAGGTGTGGAAGATCATGTAAATGGGGTTGCTTCAGATTTAATGGTTTAGAACATTCCTTGTCTGGTTACAGATCAATTAAATACTTACTTGCTCAACCCATTCAAAGAAGAGGAAATTCAAAAATTTGTGTTTGGGATGCATGGAGACAATGCCCCAATACTTGATGGTTTTACAGCTATTTTTTTCCATCATTTTTGGCATATTGTTGGAGGGGATATCACTCAAGAAGTAATGGATTTCCAAAAAGCTCATTTTATGCCAAGAGATGTCAACTCAACATTTCTAGTTTTAATACCAAAAGTAGCTGGAGCCAAGTCTTTTTCTGACCTTCGACCAATAAGTCTCTGCTCCATTCTTTACAAAGTTATTTCAAAAGTCCTTGCCAAGAGATTAAAAAATTATTACCATTTATAATTGATTTCCAACAAGAAGGTTTTGTGAAGGGGCATCAAATTTTAGATGGAATCATTACCATTCGGGAGGTAATTCATTCCATTGATAAGAGTGGAAAAGAAGGAATGTTACTAAAGTTGGACATGAACAAGGCATATGACTGAGTCTCCTGGTAGTTCCTAATTAAGGTTTTCAGTAGGTTTGGTTTTCATCAAGAATGGGTAAGTCTTATCAAGGAGTGCTTCTCTTCTGCTATGTTTTCCATCCTAGTGAATGGATCTCTAGTAAGGTATTTTCCAAGCAATAGGAGGTTGAGATAGGGAGATCATTTATCTCCCAATCTATTTATTATACTTGTTGATGATTTGGAAGGAATAATCTCGGTGGGTTCAATAGGCGATAGGATTGATGGGATCATCCCAGCTACTAATTTACAATGTATGTCCCACAAGTAGTTTGTGGATGATACACTTCTCTTTAAAATCCTCTATTCCATAGTAAAAAGAGCTAAGATTTATCTTGGATTAGTATGAGTAGGCTAAGGGTCAAATAATTAACTATGATAAGAGCAAAATCTATTTTTTGAACACTTCTGGCCCTAGACAAGTTAAGTTAGCTCATATATTTGGCTGCAGCATTGGAGACCTTCCAGCAACCTATCTAGGAATACCACTATTTAAAGGAATGATGAAGGTATCTCTCTGGAATCCAATGGTGGAGTGTTTAACAAAAAAAATTCAAGTTGGAGGGGTTCCTTACTTAGCTAGGCTGGTAAAGCTCAATTGGTCAAGTCTTCATTTCATAACATACCCATTTACTTCATGTCTCTATTCAAAATGCCGGCCAAAATTTATGAGAGAATAGAGCAAATTTAGAGAAAATTCCTATGGTATAGAGTGGAGGAGAAGAAAAGAATAGCCTTAGTGTCCTGGGATAAGGTGTGTTCCAGAAAAGAAGTGGGTGGACTAGGTTTTAGGAAGTTGAGGAAAATGAATTTGGCCCTAATGGGTAAGTTAGGATGGAAACTGGAAACTAATGTAAATCTTAATTGGGATCACATCCTCAAGGTAAAATATTTGAGTTCTACCTCAAATTTATTAGAGGTAGATAATCTATAAAAAGAGTCATAACTTTGGAATAGTATTCAAACAACCAAGCCACTTTTACAACAAGGAAAATATTGGCAGATTGGGGATGGATCCCAAGTTCACTTTTGGAATGATAAATGGATTAAAAATATTCCTCTCAATGAGGATCCAAATTTTACAAGGTTAAAAACTTTTATTGAGGCTGTTTATGGGAACCTAGTCAAAGATTATATAATCACTAAGGAAAATAGTAAGAAATAAAAACATTTACAAGTGGATAATATTGATGATAGAATCAACAAAAGCTAAGGAAGCTAAATATTCTTCTATATGTTTATTTCTTGAACAATACTATATCTTCAAACTCTCTTATTTGTATGAGCCAAAAGGAAGGAACATACTTAGTCAAATCAGGTTATTATCTCCTTGAAGGGAGGGTTTTGGATGGCTACCAGTAGCTAGGATATGGATCAAAGACCTCATTCCCAAGATAGCACACTTTTATTGGCTAGCAGTCCAAAATAAGGTCTTGATCATGGATAATTTACGTAAAAGAGGCTTCACATTCCCAAATAGGTGTGTTCTCTGTGAAATGAGTGAGGAAGATACTAATCATATCTTTTGTACCTGCCCTTTTATATTTGAGCTACTAAATAAGATTTTGAAGAAATTCCAGGTAGAGTGGGTCCTCCCCAAGTCTCTCTTTGATCTTTGTCTTCAATGGGATTTCCCCTTTAAAAGTAAAAGGTTGCAAATGTTATGGAGGTTAATTCTTCCACATGTTCTATGGAGGGTTTGGAAAGAAAGGAACCATCGGATCTTCAAAGACAAGAAGAGAAACTACACATCAGTGGCAAATAGAATTTTAAGTGCAATGTTGAAAAATTTAGGTATCATGAAGTTCAACAATGATTTTGAACTAGACCCAAAGAAAGAAATTGCTAGAGTTTGGGGTTTAGCTTCCAACTATCAAAATTCCTGCTCATCCTCAGTTTATCCATGAACTAATTCAAAATGGAAAAGACCTCCAAGTGGATGGATAAAATTGAACTTTGATGGAGCCAAAAAAGGAAATCTTGGGAGCGCTGGAGTAGGAGGCATCTTTCAAGGTCATTGGGGTAGACCACTCTTGGCCTATGTAGAGCCTCTAGGAGATCAAACAAGCCATGTTGTTGAAGCTAGAATAGCCTTTATCGGTGTGTCACTTCTTAGCAAGCTTAATATAAGGAAAATAATAATAGTAGGAGATTTGCAAAACATCATTAATATTTTAAATGGAAAACACCCTCGAGGAAGGAATATAGCATATATGATAAATGAGGTTAACATTAAACTAGAGCTCCTTGAAGAAGTGCATATTATCCATGTCTACAGATAGGCTAATGGGGCAGCTAATTGTCTAGAAAACATGGGTGTACCTTTGTATGGATTGCAGTGTTGGGAGTTAATATTCCCTCATAGTGTTTAAGAAATTATTAATAGCGAAGCCAAGGATGATGAACAAAATAAGATTAGATATTAAATTTGCTAGGGGAATTTTAAATATTTTATGTGTAAAGCTAAATTGTTCATTTGGAGGGAGGAGTTTGAACATTCCTAACTGCTACAAGTATAATATTAGGGATGAAGGAAAGAAAATAGCACTTGATAGTGAGTCTCCAATAATGGTGGATCCTTTATTTTGTATTTGAATCATGTGTTATTGAGTGAACAAGATTCTGCCTCTGGCGAACTCCACTTTCGGGTTTGGTCTACTCTTGGTTTTTTACTAATCATTATTTTGTGAGCTACAGGTTGCATCTTGTGTCTCAATGGGACTAAAGCTGGTATGTGGGGCTTCTCTAAGTCCCAATACTCATGTTTTTTAGTCCATTAAAAAAATATTAGTCATTATTTGTACCAGCAACCGTAACATCGAAAAGAAATATGACATGATTAATCTTGTTGAGTAATATGTTTCCACTCCAATTGTTCTTGGGAAAATAAAAGAAGCAAAAAATCACTTGGAGGACCTAAAAAGGAGTATCTTGATGCTCAAGGCCCAGAAAAAAGTTTAAGCTTTGTATGGGTTTGTTGATTGTTCATTGTTTGTTACATCTTTTGTAATCTTAAATGATCCTGAAGTCAAAAACTTAGATAGTATTTAGGTTGTTTGATCTTCTGGTTTACGGTCTAAAACCTTATTTCTGGAACCATATTTGTAGTGTAAATATTGTTTTTTGATGTTTATTGTAAAAGGTTTGGGGTCCCTTTCAAAACCCCTTCTTCTACCTTAATAAAAAAAAAATCGCAAATAATTAATATTCCCTAATAATCCCTAATAAAACATCACAAACATTAAAATAAATAATAAAATTCATTTTTTTTTAATAATACTTCTTATATACATCCACCATGGGGATTGAACCTGGATCACATCACCGATAATGCAAGTGGTGTCCTTGTCGGTAGACCACACTCACGGGGATAAAAATTCAATTTTTGATATACCCTCCTTACACCAACAAAAAAGTTAAAAATAATAAAAATGTAAATAAAATAAAATATTAAATACTCACTCATTTCCCTACACAATTAATAACTAGTTAAACCTATATTAGGCTAATTAAATGTAATTAAAATCACCATCATGATCCCTATTTATTACTCCTCCCATATAGAAAATGATAAAAAAATAAAAAATAGTAATAATGATTAAAATTAACTCATCATTTCATTAAAAGCCTCTTTTTGCTAATTAACCATAATTAAACATTGTTCAAGGCAATGCATTTAATAAAATCTCTAGAAGTTTGAAAAATCTGCCCCTCTCAAATCTCTAAAAATCCCCTAATTAAATATGCCACCTCACATGCACTTTCCCTCCATACCACAAATGGAAATTTTGAATTTTAAAATTGTGTCAAGTCAAAAAGTGCATTAAATCCACTTGGCCCAAGGACAAGCCACATCATTATCTTGGCAATTTTAAATTCTTTTTCTATCCCCCATGTGCCTTGGGAAACTAATAAAAATTTAGTTTTCCATCCCCCTAGGACACTACCCCCAAAGCTATTTACTATGCCAACTCCCCAGCCCCTACACCTCATCATTTTAGCAATTAAAAATTACTTGTCACAATCCCCCATGCCCATGGGAAACTAATTAAAAATTAGTTTCCCATCCCCCTAGGATTGCAATCCCAAAGCAATTAAATAACCCCACCCATCTCCCCTCCACCTCACCATTCTCTAGACCCTTCCCCACCTACCTTGCCCATGTGGAATCCAAGTGGAGCCTATGTGGCATCCTACTCACCCAGCCCCAAAACTTCTATAAATACCTTTGGCCATGGCCAAGGGAGGGGAGCCCATTTTGAGCTAAGCCTATGCTGCCAAAAAATTTTACTTACCCCTTCCCTTTAGCATACTTAACGATTACCCACAACCCTTAACCACATCCCAAGACTCACATAACCTTGTTGATACCCTTTTCAAGATCTTAGGTCGATTGTCTTTGAGTTTCTAAGCATAGTCTCAAGACCGCCTCCCTTGAGACAGTCTCATACTGCCATACCGTCTCCACAAAGACGGTCTCACCTTTATCACAAAATAATATCTATAGCAGAGAACTTTAGCAACAGTTTTAGTATAACAACAGGTATAATCCTTGGTTTTTCTGCATTTTGATTCACATAACAATAGTTTCATTTTATGCACTATGGTTTTTATCTTGTATGGACTAAGACCCAACCTAGGTGGGCCCATCTTGTTTGTTAACTTTTTCTTCTCTTGGTTGTGTGCAGGTCCTTCATTCATCTACTGCAACCTTGGCAAGCTCACACACGCAAGCATTCACCTCATGATATTCTCCTGATCATAAACTATTGCGGGAAGGAAGCATCACACCATCTCGATTATAAAATCCCTCTTGGAAAAATTTATATTTGTATAAGACAGAGAGTTGTGTTGAATATTGTAAAATCATATATTTATAATAAAATTCATTGTATATTTTGTGCTCTTTGTCTTTGTATCTCTCTTGTTAATGGTGTCTTTCTCATCTCTACACATTCTTGATGATCTTCCTATGAAAATTAGATCAACATATAAGCAAACAATCAAAATATTGTAGTGAATTCTCACTATAATATAGCCAAAAGGGGAGATTGTGACTAAAGTTAACTTGCAACCTTGTGTAGGATGAAAAGCCCTTAAACCATTGTTGATAACTAAGAAGCCCATGCTAAAAATTCACCAAAGAGTTCTCACTAAAGGCTGAAAATGGGTATAAAAACCCCTAAGTTGTGTGGCTAGGCTAACCATCAAATATTAATAGCTAGCAGCCCATAGTAATTCCTCGTAGTCTTTTTTATTATAACTATATCGAACCATGTCATCGGTAGTAGCTCATGATCCTTTTTATGGTAAGTTAAATAGCTCTATCATTGGTGGTGGATCAACCCAAACAGAGGCTTTGGACAAGATAGCAAGTTTAGCTATCATCCATATTTGTTTAGGTCTGTCTCTTGACCCCTCATTTGCTATCTCCCCATCATACATGTAGAGCACATTCATTACGGAGAATTAATTTAAGGAATATTAACAACTACAGGGGATGGATGAAGACTCATAGGAGTTAATCATCAAAATCTCCTAAGAGATATATGTTCCACTACATTCAGTCAAGTATACTACTCAGTGAAGCTTCTCTACAATAATGACTCCTTAAAAAATGAGACCAGTTCTCAGTGACAATAGAGTTGTAGGTATATGGGAGCAATTCAAGTCGAAGATCCCACAAGCTGACAAAATATTATAATATGTAGTTCACACCTAAGGAGATTTCTAACAAACATTTCCTTAAAAGAACTAAGAAAAATTTTAAGAGTTAAAAGTCAAAATTGGTGGAGAGCAAAGAAAGAAGTTGCATACCTATAAGGGCAATAAAAGTTTTCTAAGTAGGTATTTTTTAAAGTTTTAGATGGACTCCAAAAATTAGAATGTGGCAATTCTTAGAGACATGGATGAAGAATGAATATCAGAAGGTTGAGAGTTTTCAAAAGATTTGACCAATATGGAAAGGTAAAAATTTTGATGGCATAGCCTCAAAACCTAAAATGGTAGAAAGTGACAAACAAATTTTTAAAAGATGCAAGGGGAAATATTTGGTGGTTAGGATTTTTTAAATTATCGAAAGGAAACAAATGGGGAATTTTTTTGACAAGAATATCATACAAAGAAAGAAACTTTCAAAGAATGGAGCACCAAAAAATATCTGATGACAGGATAAAAATAAGAGAGGTCCCCCTCAAAGTACTCTCAACAAAATCACCTAGCCTACTCTAAAAACTTCTAAAGTTGTTGATGCAAAAGAATAAGAAGAAAGTTTTGATGAAGCATCCAAGCACTCCAAGAATTAAAGTACAATTCAACTAGAGTAGAAAAAGAATTAAATCATGTTGTAAAGCATCAATAATTATGCATGAACTTCTAGAAGAGGTAGATGAGCTAGATCAATGCATCATTACTAAGGAAAAGTTTAAGAGTTAAAAGTCAAAATTGGTGGAGAGAAAAGAAAGAAGTTTTAAACCTATAAGGGCAATAAAAGGTTTCTAAGGAGGTATTTTTTTTAAGTTTTAGATGGACTCCAAAAATTAGAATGTGGCAAGTCTTAGAGACATGGATGAAGAATGAATATTTGAAGGTTGAGAGTTTCCAAAATATTTGACCAATATGGAAAGGTAAAATTTTTGATGGCATAGCCTCAAAACCTAAAATGGTGGAAAGCGACAAATAAAGTTCTAAAAGATGCAAGGGGAAATGTTTAGTGGTTGGGAATTTTTAAATTATCGAAAGAAAAAAAATGAGGAATTTTTTTGACAATAATATCATACAAAGAAAGAAACCTTCGAAGAATGGAGCACCAAAAAAGATATGATGAGAGGATAAAAATCAGAGAGGCCCCCCTCAAAGTACTCTCGACAAAAGCACCTAGCCTACTCTCAAAAGTTCTAAAGTTTTAGATGTAAAAGAACAAAAATAAAGTTTTGATGAAGCATCCAAGCACTCCAAGAATTAAAGTACAATTCAACTAGAGTAGAAAAATAATTAAATCATGTTGCAAGGCATCAATAATTATGCATGAACTTCTAGAAGAGGTAGATGAGCTAGATCAATGCATCATTACTAAGGAAAATTTTAAGAGTTAAAAGTTAAAACTGGTGGAGAGATCCGCTCATGTAGAGGAGTTGGAGAGCAAGTGGGTAGTTAAAACTCTCCAGTTGAAATCGAGAGGCCCCATGTTCAAATATCTCCCCTCACATGTTGCGGATATGCTATGTACAAGGAGGTTACAAATAAAAAAAAATGGTGGAGAGTAAAGAAAGAAGTTTCAAACCTATAAGGGCAATAAAAGGTTTCTAAGTAGGTATTTTTTTAAGTTTTAGATGGACTCCAAAAATTAGAATGTGGCAAGTCTTAGAGACGTGGATGAAGAATGAATATCAGAAGGTTGAGAGTTTTCAAAAGATTCGACCAATATGGAAAGGTAAAAATTTTGATGGCATAGCCTCAAAACCTAAAATGGTAGAAAGAAACAAATAATGCTCTAAAAGATTCAAGGGGAAATGTTTGGTGGTTGGGAGTTTTTAAATTATCAAAAGGAAAAAAATGAGGATTTTTTTTTACAAGAATATCATACAAAGAAAGAAACTTTCAAATAATGGAGCACCAAAAAATATCTGATGACAGGATAAAAATAAGAGAGCCCCCCCCTCAAAGTACTCTCGACAAAAGCACCTAGCCTACTCTCAAAAGTTCTAAAGTTTTTGATGCAAAAGAACAAGAAGAAAGTTTTGATGAGGCATCCAAGCACTCCAGGAATTAAAGTACAATTCAACTAGAGTAAAAGAAGAATTAAATCATGTTGCAAGGCATCAATAATTATACATGAACTTCTAGAAGAGGTAGATGAGCTAGATCAATGCATCATTACTAAGGAAAATAAGGATTACCTACTAGAATCACTTTAGCTTAGCAATCCAAGAAAGGTAGGTGGATTATTAAAGACAAAGGCATGGTACCTATAGGAGTAGTAATCCTAATGCTAACAAGAGTAATGGTAGAAGGTGTGTCTATTCAATTTTTTAGTATACCTGGAAAGAGCAATTGGGATTGTTAGATTATCCTATAAATTTTGAAGGGAAAATATCCTTGTTTTGTAATCTTTATATAGAATTTACTTTAGCATTGTAAAGGATCACCAAGTTGTATAAATTTCCCTTCATTTTTCTTTGCATAGTATTACTTAGATTCTTGAGTGGTTTTATAGGCATGCTTTCAAGCCTCTATTTCTAGCATATCGTGTAATATTTCATATTAATATATACATGCTTGAGGTTGTGACTATTTGTTTTATGTCCTATTTCATGTATGTGTATGCATTTATGTGCATGTACTAGAGGCCATGACTATCTCTGTCTTGTTTCCATTATACACAAATTTGTGCTTAACATTATTAGAGAAGGAAGTGTTCATCTTAGGGATGTTTACACTCAAGGTTGTTATGTACGAGGATTTTATTTAGATCTTGGTGTATTTTTTCCTATTAATATAGGCTAGCTTAGGTTATTTTCCTTTATATTGTGTTTGCTTTCTATATTTCTCTAACACTTTTCTCCCTAAAGCTAGTATATTAGGACTATGTGCTTAAGATCACATCTTACAAATAGTTGACTTTATAGAATCCATGGAGGCATCCAATTGAGCTAGACCTCATGCTCTCATAGTTTCCTTATTGTATCACTCTATGCTAGACATGATCATCCCAACCATCTTGTCCCTTCATTCAGTACCCAAGATAATTGAAGAGGACAACAATTTAATGGCTAGTTTGATGAGACCCAAATGATTTATCACTGGTCCCATAATCAAATGGATAATTGGGCTCTAAATTAGGTGAGGGTCCCTACCTATTTTCTTGTTGAAGCACCTAAAAATTCACTTAGTGACTTTACTCAAGATGAACATCTAACCCATGTGTTGTAGGTGAGGTGGAGAGGAGAGGACAATCCTCCAAAGGAGGTCCCAGGTTCGAATCTCCACCCTACCAAAAAGCTAAATTGGGTACCCAAAATCCAATTGATAATGTTGGTGCGGGTAGGGTCGGGTGCGACCCCCGGGTGACTTTGACGGTGTAGAACCCCCTATCAGTGGTCTCTTAGACCAAGGTGGCCTCGCAAGAGCTTTTTCGCTTAGAAAAAAAAAAGATGAACATCTAGACATCACATTGAAGGATATTAGATTGATATTTTGGTGAAGAAATCAGTTAACCAGCTCAAAGAGCACATGTTGTGATCACTTGGTGATTTTACTCCAACCAAATAATGTAGAAGTGGATGAATAAGATACATGCTACCAAGTCCTTAGCTACTACAAATCTTCAAGAGTAGCTCCCACCACTTTACACCATTCCATGAACAAGATCTAGAGGCAAAAATATGACTGCTCCATCACCATCTAAAATATTCTCTGCCTGGAATGATAAAGGTCTTTTGAAATATCCTACTTCACATGAAGTATGGGATGATATATCAATGTCTGATCTATAAATTTTCCCATATTTTATTGGGAAATACTTGACTACTCTGATTGAGCATCTGAACCACGTGGTGAGCTTGTGCATGTTTCATAATATATTAGAGCAAAATGTGGCTCTAATATTATTGTTGGCTTTATTTAGAGGAAAGGCTCAAGAATGGTATGTTGTTATTCAACCTAACTTGATAGCTATATGGGAGTAGATCGCAACCCTATTCATTGAAAGATTGAAAGAGAAATATGCGGTATTTCTCCTAGAATAACTATTAACCATAAATAGAGCTCCTATGGAGCTAGTAGATGATTTTGACCTCAAATTTTATAAGACATGATACAAAATACCTTGATATATCCATCCTCCCCTAGGTATAGTATATATACACTATTTGAAGATCTTGGACTCTAAAATCTCATTAATGATTAAGGCCAAAGGTGGAAACCCCCTACCAAATACCTATAGCAGAGCTATCTAGGTTTTGTGCCTTTATACACCAATGTACAATCCTCATATTAGTATCCCATAGTCATCTAGCCAACAAAATTCCATCCAACTTAAATCTCACCTATAGTAACATCTATCCCTCCTGCTTTAGTGTCATCTACTTTAAATAACTCACAGCTTAATGTAATGCAAAACCTTCTCAAGCTAGTTACCAATGGAATGATAACCATGAAAAAGGAACATTGTGCTTAGAGGTGTCCATATCATAAAACCCAAGACCTCCTTTCCTACAAGGTAACCAAGGTAACATACCTCCATCCAATGGCTACCCTAGGTCCCAATTCTAGACCAATTGGAAAAAAAATCAACCTTAGAGCCAAAATCAACATATAGTGCCAGTGTTGACCCCTCTATAGAAAGAATATCCTAACCATACTAGGGAGATATATCCCATTCAAAACAATTACATATATGAGTCCACCTCTTGGTACTTCTTAGTTCTAGATACTGTTGTGGTTGCTCCACAACTAGCCCCAATAGCTTGGGGACCCACTTTAAATTTTCGTTTTTTGAGATTTGGTTGGTTGTTTTGAGAAGTAGTGTTCATATGTGTCATCCATGCGATTGCAAACCATATCAGTTGTAAGCTTAGTATCTCCCTTCTATGTGCTTGGTTTGTATTGTGAGATTGCTTGCTTTCAATATTTGCGAAAGGCCTCAGTCATTTACTTGTAAGACCATTAATGTAGAGGTGGATTGCCTTTGTGATTTCATTAGGTTAATGTTTTAGTATGGTTTGGCTTGTTTGATGTTCAAATAAACATTCAAATTTGATTAATTTAAATTCAACTATTTAAATTAATTGAATTTAAAAATATAAAAGATAAAAAAAAAATGAAAATAATAATGATAAAATTGAAATCTATATATATTTAACCAAAAAATATATATATTAATATTAATATTATCATACACCATAATCAAATGAAGCATGACGTTCATTATAATTATGTATGGTGCTATATGTATTAAAGCATTAGATTTAATTTGTTTATGCCCCTAGGGCTTCGGATGGTGGTATGTACTAATAAATGATAATTGTTTTGTGTCCAGCTAGGTATTATAAGGTGAGTGCGCACGGCGAACGACATGGAATCAGTATGCAATCGCAATGGATTTCACGATATCAAAGACAATGGCGCCAAACGATTTGGGGAAACAGTCTCCATTGACGCATGTCGAGAGTTCGACGATTATCGGGACAGGCTTGTAGGTTGTTGACGGGGAGTTAGAACCTAGCAATGATGTTCCATTCTATGGTAAACACAAGATGCACACACAAATCCAATGATGGGGTAGAATGCAGAATAACAACGATGAAAATATAGATCTACTAGTGAATGTGAACATGGAAAGGGACGTCGGCGGTGTTTGTGAGGAGCCGAAGTTGCAGACAACGGATGAGGAAAGATGACGTCGGATATAGAAAGTGCTTCCGGTTAAAGCATCGATGATGAAGACGCATCCAAACCTAGCAACATGACCACGGCGCAAATAGGAAGATACAATCGACAATCATGCACGAATTGAACGTATAAGGAGATATCGATGCATACGACAGGTTCCCGGACAAGTGTGTCAGCACGAATAATAGCTCGGACAGCATAGATTGAAGGCGTCTGGCGGTAGTTGAAAATGTAGCAAGCGAGCAGCGTCAACTGAAAATTAAAATGATAACATAAAATCGTAGTCCGAAGGACGGGACTCGGAGCAATATGGTGAGTCAGACATCCATGCAGATGTAACAGCGATGGACTCGGGTTTCAATGTTATTTTGGGCCCACTAAGGTTTGTGTAAACCCAACAGAAGAGGTCTGCGATGTCGACGAAACACACCACACCGAAAATCGTGGATATGGATATAGTGGACCCCACATGGAGGGGCGTTGGTAGAAATACAGCATGCGTAGCAGAATATTCAACGATTGGTGGTGACAGGGACGTTGGGTGTCAGAATTCGAATAGCGCAGTCTAGAGACATGATAATGATCATAGTAATCAGGGCGTATACGTTTAAGAAATATGGGCCCCATGGAAGTTCAGTATTACGGTAAGAGGTTTCAATAAACCCTAGCATCGTTACATAGTCTTTTGGCTACGTGGAGAGAATGTTCATCCTATATGGAGGTCACATTTCCCCGAGAAAGCGATGGATGTACTGAAAGATAAAGTGATGCTAATTAAATAAATCCGTTACTAGGGAGAATAAATGAAATATAGATGTTATCATAACATGGACAGAGGACTATGAAGGTAAACATGTAGTGAATGCCCACGTGGTAAAAAGAAGATTTTAGAAGCTTATTCCCTTCCAACGGAGACTCGCCAAATGCTTCGAAGACTAAACGAAGCCTGAAAAAATATTACAAAGGGTTTTAACAAAGCAAATAATCATACTACCATGGGGTTAAGTCATTATGTGACGGTTAAAGAAAAACAAACATTTCAGAAGGCGAAGAGGTTTCAGGTGGCGAAACCAGAGAAATGAAAGACCAAAAGGCACAAAGAAGGAAACGGAGAGCAAACGAATGGAAAATGAAAAGATATTGAAGATTTTAAAGAGGTGAGAAAAACATGGTATGGGGGCTAGACCCTTGGAAGGCCACATGCCAGAGTGTGAAATGATAGATTTTTCTTAATACCAAAGCTTTTCTCAAAAATTTCAGACCTTGTTAGCAAAAAAGAATGAGATTTATTATGCATGCTCAAATTTAATTGTTCATCTTTCTTCTTTTCAGATTTTGGACTTGTAGATGAAGTTTATGCAATTACGTTTTGGTTACTTCATGTGAATGTCTGAATCTGAAAGTTTATTTTTGAACCCTAGGAGCTAGCACTTAGTTTATTTTGGTTGCGCAAGTTTGTGGATCGAATAAGCTAGGTTGAATGTATGAACTTCTCACATATTCGGTTTTGCAGGACGGGGTGCTATCAAACTGATGGAGATTTGCATTTCTGCGTTTTTAGCTTTTAAATTTACTTCAAATTTTCACTTTTTTGTTTTTCAAATTTCATTTTATAGAATTTTTTTAATTTTCGGACATTAAAATAAATATTAAAAAAAATTCAAAACCCAATTGTAGGTGAGTTGGAGAGGAGAGGGCAATCCTCCAAGGGAGGTCCCAGGTTCGAATCTCCACCCTACCAAAAATCTGAATTGGGTACCCAAAATCCAATTGATAATGTTGGTACGGGCAGGGTTGGGTGTGACCCTCGAGTGACTTTGACGGTGTAGAACCCCCTGTTCATGGTCTCTTAGACCAAGGCGGCCCCGCAAGGGGTTTTTCGCTTTAAAAAAAAAAAAAATTGCATGGCTGCGTAGAGTATACTTCATAGTTCCATTACGCACTTAGACGTTTTTTCTTTGAAGTCATTTCATATTTTTAAAAATTGCTCGAAGTTGCTATTTTTATTGCAGATTTTAAAATTCCAAAATTTCAAAATTTCCATGTTTAGGACAAATTTAATTTTTTCATTTTTATACTTCATTCATGAGCCTATGATGACATTTTCTTCATGAAAATTTCAATTTCATTGAAGAGGTTATGTTTTATGGAATTTCATAAATTACCATTTTGGAGCAATAAATGCACCCTTCTTCATGAAAATTATGATTTCATTGAAGAGGGAGAATTTTATAATTTACATTGAAGGTTATCATTTCAAAGCACTAAATTATTCATCTTTATGAAAGTCTGA
Source organism: Wollemia nobilis (assembly GCA_028583015.1). Classification (NCBI taxonomy): domain Eukaryota; kingdom Viridiplantae; phylum Streptophyta; class Pinopsida; order Araucariales; family Araucariaceae; genus Wollemia; species Wollemia nobilis. Next base: position 5,381,821 of record JAQPPZ010003613.1, on the reverse strand, counting down.
TTTCTTTTAAGAGGGATAATTTGAAGTGACATTTTAAAGCCTCTATTTTAAAGCAATGAATGATCATCTCTTTGTGAAAACTAATTTCACTAAAGAGGGATGATTTATTAATCATATTAAAGGCTATCTTAATCTCCATGATAAGATGCTACATTTGAAGACCCTATTCATCATTGAGGATTCACATTCATATATAGATTTAATCTTCATTTTCATGTTTAAAAGTAGGATTTAATGCAAGATAGAACTTGTTTAAAATCTACTTAATAAAGGGAGATAAAATCTACTTTAAAATCCTCAAGATAAAAAGAATTAAGGCACTACATCATGGTCATATGAGGGCCAACTCACATTTGCTTTATTTTGGTTCAATGAACATTCATTAAAGTAGCATGGTAAAATAAACCAACACGTACCCCTTGTTTACAGTTACTTGCAATCACTAAGGTGTTTTAAGCATTTAAATTGATACATCTTTATTTGAGATTACTAATACACAGATGCAAATGCTAATATAGTGGAGACCTTGGAGAAGTTTTTTTGTTTAACTTCTTTGCAAGAGGGTATTTTGGAAATAATTAACAATTGGGAGAGTGTAATTTCACAATTGGGTGAAATTAACACTCAATATTTTGGCGCTAGAAGAAGGGCCTGAATTGGTTTACTTTATTTTATTTATGCTAAGCAATTCACACATTGGTTTTTTTTTATCTAACGCTTTTGGATTGTTCATACATTAATGATGTGATTTGATGTAACTTTGAGAGTTTTAATTGCTAAATATTTCAAGTTCATTTGATTAGCATCTTTGGTAAGCTTTTAGCACTCGGTATTTTGGGAGCTAAGAGGGTTTGACTTGATTTATTCTATTGCTATTTAGATGCTAAATTGGTCATGTTACTTGAAAGATTTATCCTAAGACATTGGTCTTGACTAATGAAATTTTGTTGATCACTTTAATTGATTCTAGCATTCTCTATTTGATGATGTGTTAATGATAACCTTTTGGTAAATTTGAGAATGTTCTTTTATGTCATGATTTAATTATTACATATCTTTTGGATGATGCTAACATGATGATCTTTATGGTTTACTCATTTGAAAATTGTTGGTCATTTTATGCTTATTTGCAAGATATTATTATTTGACTAACAAATTTGGTTCTAAAAGTTATTCTTTGAGTCTCACTAATGGTGACATATGATGTAAAAGCTGAAGTGGCATCTCTAAGAGAAAGAATGGTATCTAGAATGGGGGATCATTACAAGGGTTTTCCTATGCATGGGATACCACATCAAATTCCTGAAATGTTATTGGAGTTTCTACGACAATTTAATCAAGAAGTGCCATTAGGATACTTACAAAAATTGCATGTCTACAAGAGCACATTATTTCAATTCCAAATTTTCTATGAGGATGTTGCTTGTAAGTTATTCTCATACATCTTGGATGACAAACCATTCTTTTGGTATGGCCAATTACCCATGGAGGTTAGGACTTCTTGGATTTGATTAGAAGAAGCCTATCTTTATCATTTTGGTAATCAGGTTGACTTAGATATGTTGCGAAATCAATTTACCTCTATTCGTAAAGAGCCTAATGAATCCTTGAGTCAATTCAATGGGATATTTCATGAGTTGTACTCTCAAATGTGGGAAAATTTTAACACAACAGAAGAGGAAGCTATTCAAGGGTACATGGGAGCCATACCCCACATACTTGCTACATATTTAAGGGAAAAATTTTATGACCCCTCTCTAGACATAATCTATGAGATCATAGAAAAGGCAGAATAACAGTGCGTTTTGAAAGTGGAATAAGAGGCACAACATGTTCCCATAAGAGAGTGTTCTTCTAAAGTTATTGATGCCAACCTACACCACCCATCTAAGATAGCACCCTCCACTTCAATGATACCTAATGTGAATGATCAAGGGGATGAATTTGAATGTCTAAATACTACAACCACCTTAGATATTGCCCAAGAGGAGGTGCAAGTTGCCAAGCCAACATCCATTAATGAGGATTGTCTAGAGATGGGTTCTTTTCTAGAAGTGCATGAGTATTTAGATAATGGTGTCCTAAATCTGATTAGTGTTGGAATATTTGATAGGACAGAACCTACCATATAATTGAATGAAGTGGTTGAAAGTAAAATTGGAATAGAATCAACAAATGAATACGAATATATAATAGAATTTCACCACTTGTTCTTGGAAGATACTTTGGAAGAGATTCTTGAAACTAATGATCAAGAAATTCCTCACATTCTAAATTGTGATAAAATTGAATCATGGGTTACCAATTTGGACTATGATAGCCTTACAAATTTAAATTCAAGAAATAACCCACTTTTGGAAGTTATTGAACCATCTAAGGAAGGTGAAGGTGAATTTGATGAGAAATACATTGATGAATTGGAAGATGTTGAAGAAGTAGTTGAGCGTCACCACTTGATTTTGGAAGATGATTATCATGATGCTTGGACAAAGTGGGAAGACTACACTCACTTTAAACCTTCTAATGAACCCTTTGTGTCAATTGATATGCAGGATAACACAATCGCCTACTTGCAGGAAGATATTACAACTCCTGTACAATTTGAGAATGTTTTGGAAAAAGGGTTGGAATCTCACCAAATTTTGGAAGATGATAACGAGGTTATTGCCAAGAACAAAGAAGAAAAATAATTGATGAATGAATCAAAATATCATGTCATAGATACCATAGAGTTTCATCCCATGAATTTGGAAGATAATTTTTACAATGGTTGGGGGAGATATGAAGATGTGTTATTTTCTCATACCCCTATTGATGAAACTTCTATTTTACTTGATATGCAAGATGTTAAAATTCCTACTTCATATGAAGATCCCACATTTACGAGATTTGAGAAAGTTACAAAATTAGATCATGTTGAACATAAATTCATTGAAAATTCGGATACAAGTTTGCATGATTACTTTGAGGATTCAAATGAAGAGATACCATGGGTAGTGAACAAAGAATTGGAACCAAATGAAAAAAAAGGTAGATCTATTAGAAGCAACTCAAATGATTGGTCATGAATATGGGTTACTTGACATACACTTTGACCAACAAGATTTGAGGGTTGAAAAGGATGGACATGTTTATAATTGGGTACCATATTTTGGTATGTTTGATGAACAGGTAATCAATGAAGAAGATGAAGACCATGAGGTAAAAGAGGGAATTGCAAATCCTCACCAAGTTTTGGTAAATGAAAATGTGCAAAAGTTAAAATTTGAACCTTTGTGTCCGAACATCCAAGCTTCAGGTGAATATTTGTATAATTCGAATGTTGTTTATGATGAAATGCCATTGAAGGTGAATGAAGAACAAGGATTAATTTCTACTTACACCTTTAATAAGACTGCTTTGATGAATGAAAAAGAAGTTGATGCCCTTGAATTGCTAAATCAAATTCATCAACAATTAATAATGGAATCTAGGATAAAAACTCATAATGATTCTCATTTAATAGATATCCTAGATGCTTGCAAATTTTTGCATAAATTTGATTGGCCTAAGAACATGGAAAATGAATTGGTTTTAAAAAATTTAGAGATAGGCTCCTGTTTACAAAGCTTCATTTTGGATAAGGAAAGCCTAGTTCTAAATCATGAATTGAGTCCTAAAATTTACATCTTAAAGAATAGAAAAGATAAAATTGAAAATCAAGTATTGTCTAACCAATTTGATGATTTGAATATCACCTATGGGAGTGTTAATGGAACTAAATCAAATTGGTGGGGTGAGAGAGGCAAGTTGAAGTTTGTTGCATTGTTTGGATTAATCTTATTTTTGTTGGATTCCTACAATACTTGGCTTGCGTATCATATTATTTGTCTTTTGAAATGTGCTAGTCATGTTTGGGATCCAAGGAAGTGATAGTTCAAACTTTGCACCATCTTGTACCATATTGTACATTTGTATATAGATTTTGGTTTTCATGTTCGGTTTTGGGTTTGGATTTTGTTTTGATGTTTGCAAATTTGATTTGTGTGTTTTGTATTCATTCGCTTCCAAGTTTTGGTTGTTTTCTAGTATTTTAGAGTGATATGTCAGCTCGTATCCTCATGAATGTTCACTAAGATAAGGAGAATATGAAACATTGGAATTATATTGCAGAAGGCTCCACAAGTACCACAAACACATTAAATAATATCGTTTGAAACTTGTGATGCATGAAGTTGTCAGTTTTGCAAATTAGGGTGAAATATTTTGCATGCTCCATCTCATTCATCCATATTTCATGGTACATTTCACATTGCATAAACATTGCATCTCACTTGCATGTACATTTGAAAGACAATGGCCAAAAAACATGTCAAATTCTCTTAGGATCATTGCACAATATACACTAAGAAGATCTTGAGATTGGGAACTGATGCCGAAACTATCTTGAACCAAACACGATTTGCACATATTAAAAACATCTTAGGTAAAATGGCCAAAACCATCCTTGGAAGAAAATGTGAGGAGAAAAGGGTCATCCTTGTCGGTCCTATCATGCAACATAGTCCATAAAATAGTGGTTTTCACCACTTCCACAATATTTGAAACTCAAAAATTAGAGTAGTAAGGATAGGGTCAAATTCTCATCATATTTAGGTTGAGAATCTGATTCCCCAAAGTTCTCAGTCTGCTTGCATCACACACCACTGACTATTGGATTATAAGGATCATACTACATGTCCCCTCAGAAGGATGGGTAGTCATCCCCAAGATTTAAGAAATCAAAAACAAAATCATAGACTATGGGGCTAACCTCCACTAGGGATATAGACGTTTGACTGGCAGTGGAGTATGCTCATGTGTGGCGACATGTCTCATTTAAAAGCGAGACCTCTGACCACTCAAATGGACAGGCCAGCCTTGTGGTTTCATCCATAACAAGTTTAACCATTTTGGTCAAAATGAGGTAATAAACTCAAAATTAGAGTAGTAAGGATAGGGTCAAATTCTCATCATACTTAGGTTGAGAATCTAATTCCCCAAAGCTTTGAGTCCACTTGCACACACTGGTTCTAGATTGTAGCGGTTCATAACCGAGCTCTTGATCTGGTAAATGAATTCACTGCACACACATTTGATCCTAAGAGGGTTAGACAATTTTAGTGTGTTTTTTTATGTTACTAGAATGTTTGAGTCTCTACAAAATAGGTCATTCATATTATAGTATCCTTTCAATACATCCATAACCTATTATAAACATCTATGTCAAAAGGAAAATGGAGTGTTGAATGGTTTCAAACGATAAATAATTAATCACTTTGCACACACTAAGCTGATGTTGAATGATTCTGAGGGTTCATGTATTTTTGGTCTACTTTCATTCTCTAAAAACTGGCTGATGCTTGTAATTTTAAATTTTGGGTTTTATGTGTTTTTAGGTTGGGTTCTCACCCGAAACACTCAAGAGCATTTCCCAGTAGAGTCACCATTTTTTGTGGCTGCTCCACAACTAGCCCCAATAGCTTGGGGACCCACTTTAAATTTTTGGTTTTTGAGATTTGGTTGGTTGTTTTGAGAAGTAGTGTTCATATGTGTCATTCATGCGATTGCAAATTATATTGGTTGGAAGCTTAGTATCTCCCTTCTCTGTGCTTGGTTTGTATAGTGATATTGCTTGATTTCAATGTCTATGAAAGGCCTCAGTAATTTACTTGTAAGACCATTAATGTAGAGGTGGATTGCCTTTGTGATTTCATTAGGTTAATGTTTTAGTATGGTTTGGCTTGTTTGATGTTCAAATAAACATTCAAATTTGATTAATTTAAATTCTACTATTTAAATTAATTGAATTTAAAAATATAAAAGATAAAAAAAAAATGAAAATAATAATGATAATATATATATATATAGATTTAACCAAAAATATATATTAATGATAACATTAATAGTAATATTATATATTAATAATAATATTATTATTAATCAACATGGGCCTCAAGGACGTGGAGCTCGAAATCCGAATATCAGAGACCCTGTTCGCCCTATTGTAAGCAAGAGGCAACGTTATAACCCTCCTCCCAAAAATACCTATGCCCCGAAACCCTCTCACGGGGAGCTGGTCCCTTTGATGGATACCCTCAAGCTCAACTCTGCTCCTAAGATGATACGAACAACCCTAGAGCCAAATCACAAAGGAAAGAACCCCATAGATCAACGCCCCGGGGCAAGTAAGTTTGATTGGGTAATACGGGAGGCCTATGGAGGCTCGATGGAAGTGGTCCCATGTACTGTAGAGGAATTTATGGGAAGAAATTCCAAGGAGATCAAAATCCCAAAGGAGAATAGTTTTGATGCATTAAATCATCTGAAGGGAGATCAGATGGATAGCCAAGAAGTGAAATCTGAGGTAGAGGAGACTCAAGAGAAGGATTTAGAGGAGAAAAATCAGAGGAAGGAGCAGGAAACTAATAATACAGGCAAGGATACTTAGGAGGAAGAGGTAAACCACCAAGATCAGTGTAACCCCAAAGCAGGGAAAAAAGAATCTACTAATAAAGAAGCTAAGAGCACGGAATCATCTCCACTGTCAGAAAGACCAGTTAACCTAGAAAGCTATATTGTTACCCCAAAGACCAAGACTGACCTATCCAAGATGGTTACTAGAAGCCAAGTGAATCCCAAGGAACCCCAGCATAGAGTGGATGTATGGGGATATGGTTCGGTAGGAAGAGGGAAACCTAGCAATGCTGCCTTAAGGCAGAAAGAAGCAGAGCGAGGAGTGGATGATGGCACTCAAGCAGTATTGCTCTTTGGGATGAAGGCTCGAGGATCCAAAGCCCATAAATGAAGATTCTTTCATGGAATATTCATGGGAGTAATCCTGCAAAAATAAGAGCTTTGTATGCTCTTAGACAAGAACACAAACCGGATATGATTTTATCGCAAGAAACTAAAATGGAGGAGAGTAGAGTTATTCCTTTTAAGAATAGGATTTGGCGAGAAGCTGAAGTAGTAGGCCAAGAGGCCATTGGAATAGCAGGAGGGTTGCTGGTTATGTGGAACAAGAATGTGATTGATAGTAGAGTGATTTTGATGTCTAATTGGTTTATTTGTCTCTTATGTGTGGATAAAACCATGCAAGAAGAGTGGATCTTAATGAATGTATATGCTCCAGTTAGACAGGGACTGAGAAGGGTTCTTTGGATTCAGCTAGTTGAATTGAGGGAGACGGTCCCCAACTACCCTTGGATTGTGGCAGGGGATTTCAATTGCTACCTTAATCCTGCAGATAAATTGGGGGGCTCTCAAAGAATAACTATTGATATCTACGAGTTTAGAGATTTTGTTGAGCAACATGAGCTGATGGATGTGGACCTGCGTAGATTCTCCTATACATGGTCTAACAAAATATTGAAGGAAAACCAAATTCAGATCAGATTATATAGGTTTCTTCTTTCTCAAAAATGCCTGGAGAGGTTTGGGGGCTCTTCATTAACGGCACTCCCAAGAATCGGGTCTGATCACAACCCAATTATGTGGGAAACAGGGGAGGACTCTAAGAAAAGATACATCAGACCCTTTCAATTCGAACTTATGTGGTTACAACATCAGGATCTCAAGGATCTAGTTGCCCAATGGTGGGACAAAAAGTATAATGGTTCGAAACTGGCCCAAGTGGCATGTAAACTAAGGAATGTGAAGGCTAACATTAGAGAGTGGAACAAAACTTCCTTTGGCAATATTTTTGTTAAAAAGGCAGAACTAAAAGACAAGATCAATGAACTATAGGAGAAGCTAAATTCAGAGCAGCTTACAGAGGATCTGAGAAACCAGGAGAGGGAGCTGTTAGCCGAATACCACATGATGCTAGGATTTGAAGAAACCTTTTGGAGGCGAGAAATCCAGACTGCGTTGGTTAAAGGAGGGTGACAGAAATACAAAGTTCTTCCATGTCTCTACTCTTTGCCACAGGAGTACTAAAAAAATTAAGGAGATCAAGATGGTCGATGGGTCTAACACCAAAGATATGGAAGTCATAAGGAGGGAAGCGGTTGAGTACTTTAAATCGTTGCTAGAAGATGTAAATCCGACTATTGAAGAAGAGGACTCGCTGTTGGCAACCATTCCACCCCTCATAACTGAGAATCTTAATGGATTCTTACTTAGTCCTTTCACAAAGGAGGAAATCAAGAAGGTGGTTTTTGACATGGATGGTAACAGCTCCCCAGGACCGGATGGCTTCCCCGCAGCTTTCTTCCATAAGTTTTGGGATATCCTAGGCAATGATGTAGTGGAAGCTATAATTGAGGCTTAAAAGGACATGGAAATCCTAGAAGGAGTTAATGATACATTTTTAGTCCTCATCCCTAAACTAGTGGGAGCAATGGAATTTTCCAGTTTTTGCCCTATCAGTTTATGTAACACTCTGATGAAGATTCTCACAAAAACAATCGCCAATAGGCTAAAGGTTATCCTTCCTTTCATCATTGATATGAACCAAGGAGGCTTTGTGAAAGGGTGACAAATACTGGATGGTATCATCACAATTCATGAGGTTATTCATTCAATGGTGGCTAGTAAGGAAGCAGGTATGTTACTAAAGCTTGATATGAATAAAGCCTACGACTGGGTCTCATGGCGGTTCCTCACCAAGATTTTGGGTAAGTTTGGTTTCTGTCCCCAATGGATTAAGTTGATTTTTAGTTGTATCTCTACTACAAGATTTTATGTCATGGTGAATGGGTCACCCTCCGATTACTTTAAGAGTGAAAGGGGGTTGCGACAAGGAGATCCTTTGTCTCCATACTTGTTTATTATTTTAGCGGAAGCATTGGGTAGGAACATTTCAGCAGCGATGGCAGATGGTCGATTGGAAGGTTTCAAACCAGCCTCAACAGTAGAGCCAGTGTCTCACCAACAGTTTGTGGATGATACAATCATTGTGTCCAAAGCCTCGGTGCCTCAGGCTAGGAAGCTGAAGAGAATTCTAACCAAGTATGAGATAGAAGCAGGACAGTACATAAACTATAAGAAGAGTAGCATCTATTTCTTTAACACGCCTGGTGGGAGGGAGGAAATAATAGCTAACCTCTTTGGTTGTGGAAAGAAGCTTCTACCAACAACTTATCTAGGCATGCCTATGTTCGAAGGAAGAATGAAGGCTACATTATGGAATTCAGTCATTGACAGGATCTCCAAAAAGTTAGCAGGGTGGAAGGGCAGCCTTCTCAGCTCCGCAGGAAAAGCCTTATTAGTTCAAACTACTTTACAGAGCATTTCAATTTACTGCATGTCTCTATTTAGAATGCTTGCAAAGGTTCGAGCTACATTGGAGCAAATTCAATGCAACTTCTTGTGGTCAGGTTTAGAGGAGAGAGAGAATTTCATTGGTAGCATGGAATCAGGTGTGTGCAAGCAAGGATCAGGGAGGCTTGGGGCTAAAGAGAATGAAAGAAATGAATCAAGCTTTGATTGGAAAACAGGTATGGAGATTTATCAATAATGATCAATTGGGATGGGTAAAACTTCTTAAGGCAAAATATATCAGAAATAATCAGGACTTCCTGAAAGTCGATAATCTCCCTAGAGGATCCTATTTCTGGAATTGTTTGCTCGAATGTCGAGAGGTAGTCAGGAAAGGCATTATATGGAGAATTGGTAATGGAAGACAAGTGGACTTTTGGAAAGACCCGTGGTTGGAAGAGGCCCCTCTGAAAGATAACTTAGACCTTCAGGTCCTCCAACATAAACTTTCGGAGGAAATGGGAGGAAAAGTAGGGGATTTTATTGTTGTAGCACAGGAAACTTCCTCTTGGAAGAAAATCACGAGTTCATAACTCGTCGAGCAAGAGAAGGTGGCCCTAACCAAACTCAATGATGCTTTAAGGGTGTTCCCGATCATTCCCGGGGAAGGAAGAGACAAGGCGATTTGGGGCAAAACTACAAGTGGGATCTATTCAGTAAAAACTGCCTATAAGTTAATCCACTTAGGATTCAATGGCTAGACTCTGACTTCTATTATTTGGTTAAATAAATTTAACCCCAAAAATAGCTTTCTTCTTTTGATTGGTAGTTCAAAATAAGATTCTGACAACAGATAATCTGCAAAGGAGAGGTTTCCAATTCATCAATCGATGTATCTTGTGTGAGAAAGCGATAGAATCTGTAAGTCATATATTTCTAACTTGTGAATTTTCTTGTACAGTATTCCAAATGATCCTGTCCAAATTTCATATAGATTGGGTCTGTCCAAATAACATGTCTGACTTCTGCATATAGTGGGCTTCCCCCTTCCAGGCGAAACTTTTGACTTGGCTCTCGAGCTCGACTTACCCCATTTTTTATGGGGGATATGGAATGAGAGAAATAAGAGAGTATTTAAAGGACGTAAGAAAGATCCGAGGTTATGTGGTAATAAAATAATCAGAGCTTTGAAAGAAAATTGGAAAACTTTCTTCTTCAAAAATGAGACCATGTCTCTAAGGGAAAGGAGGATTTTGCGGAACCGGGGAGAGGAACTTCCAGACCTAGACATTACAACCAACCCACGGGATGGTGTCAAGTGGATACCCCCACACAAAAGTGGGTTAAGTTTAATTTTTACGGGGCAGCTAAAGGAAATCCAGGGGCTGCAAGAGTAGGAGGAGTTATGAGAAATGAGGAGGGAAAAGTGGTCCTTGCCTTTGCATAGCCTTTGGGAACTCAAACAAATCATTTTGCAGAAGCCTGAGCCTGCATGCAGGCAATGAGAATTGCCAGACTTGAGGGTTATAAGGAAGTTATCTTTGAAGGGGATTCACTTAATATAATCAAGGCAATTAAGGAGGATAAAGACCCCAGCTGGACCATCTTGGAGCTTATCCTAGAAGCAAAGATTCATAAATCTCATTTGGTTAATGCCCGAATCCAACACACCTTCAGAGAAGGGAACCAAGCGGCGAATCTAATGGCAAATATTGCAATTTCTGTTGGGGAGATGCAAATTTGGAAGGATAACTTCCCTCAAGAACTATTGGTGTTGGCTTCTAGAGAAGAGCTAAGATCAAACCTGTTAGAGCATCGAGGAGATCAGAGGGGTTGATGATGAGTAATCCGACAGATGGAATTAGGCAGAAAAGGCATCCCATTTGTTGGGGCCTGGGAGGTGAAAAGTGTACAGTACAACAACCTAGTGGTATTAGTAAGTGCTAGGTGTTGTTTGGTTTTGTTTTATCCTGAATAGTCAAGCGACAAGTATAGGACTGTGGACTCTAAGTATGGCTTAATGTGGGTCTTAGAAAGATCCATTTTGTATTTTGATTATACGGGCTTGATGCTAGAACCAGCCCATTTTGACTATGTAAAAGGTTTGTGGACCTTATAACCACCTCTACCTTATACCAAAAAAAAATAATATTATTATTAATATTAATATTATCATACACCATAATCAAATGAAGCATGACGTTCATTATAATTTTGAATGGCGCTATATGTATTAAAGCATTAGATTTAATTTGTTTATGCCCCTAGGGCTTCGGATGTTGATATGTACTAATCAATGATATTTTGTGTCCAGCTAGGTATTATAAGATGAGCGCACACGACGAACGACATGGAATCGGTATGCAGTCATGATGGATTTGGCGATATCAAAGACAAGGGTGCCGAACGATTTGGGGAAGCAGTCTCAATTGACACAGGTTGAGATTTCAACAATTACCAGGACAGGCTTGCAGGTTGTTGACGGAGAGTTAGAACCTAGCAGTGATGTTCCATTCTATGGTAAACACAATATTCATGCACAAATCCAATGATGGGGTAGAATGCAGAATAACAGCAAAAAAATTGTGGATCTACCAGTGAATGTGAACATGGAAAGGGATTTCGACAGTGTTTGTGAGGAGCCGAAGTTGCAAGCAGCGTATGAGGAAAGACGACATCGAAGATAGAAAGTGCTTTTGGTTAAAGCATCGATGATGAAGACGCGTCCAAACCTAGCAACATGACCATGACGCAAATAGGAAAAAACAATCGGTAATCGTGCACAGATTGAATGTATAAGGGGATATTGATGCATACGACAGGTTCCTGGACAAGTGTGTCGACACGAATAATAGCTTGAACAGCATAGATTGAAGGCATCCGACAGTAGTTGAAAATGGAGCAAGAGAGCAGCGTCAACTAAAAATTAAAATGATAACATAAAATCGTAGTCCGAAGGATGGAACTCAGATCAATATGGTGAGTCAGACGTCCACGCGGACGTAACAATGATGGACCCAGGTTTCAATGTTGTTTTGGGGCTGCCAAGGTTTGTGTAAACCCAATAGAAGAGGTCAACGACATCGACGGAACACACCACACAAGAAATCATGGACATGGATACAGTGGAACCCACATGGAAGGACATTGGTATAAATATAGCATGTGTAGCAAAATATAAGAGCACTGGTGGTGATAAGGACGTTGGGTGTCAGAATTCGAATAGCACAGTCCAGCGACATGATAATGATCGTAGCGGTCAGGGTGTATATGTTTAAGATATATGGGCCCCATGGAAGTTCAAGATTACGATAAGAGGTTTCAATAAACCCTAGCATTGTTATATAGTATTTTGGCTACGTGGAGAGAATGTTCATCCTATGTGGAGGTCACATTTCCCTGAGAAAGTGATGGATGTACTAAAAGATAAAGTGATGCTAATTAAATAAATCTGTTACAAGGGAGAATAAATGAAATATAGATGTTATCATAACATGGACAGAGGACTATGAAGGTAAACATGTAGCGAACGCCCACGTGGGAAAAATGAGATTTTAGAAGCTTATTCCCTTCCAACGGAGACTCGCCAAATGCTTCGAAGACTAAACGAAGCCTTTGAAGGAAAAGGAAAAATATTACAAAGGGTTTTAACAAAGCAAATAATCATACTACCATGGGGTTAAGTCATTATGCGACGGTTAAAGAAAAACAAACATTTCAAAAGGCGAAGAGCTTTCAGGTGGCGAAAGCAGAGAAATGAAAGACCAAAAGGTACAAAGGAGGAAACGGAGATCAAAAGAATGGAAAATGAAAAGATATTGAAGATTTTAAAAAGGTAAGAAAAACATAGTATAGGGGTTGGACCCTTGGAAGGCCACATGCTACCAGAATGTAAAATGATAGATTTTTCTTAATGTCAAAGCTTTTCTCATAAATTTCAGGCTTTGTTAGCAAGAAAGAATGAGATTTATTATGCATGCTCAAATTTTATTGTCCATCTTTCCCCTTTTCAAATTTTGGACTTGTAGATGAAGTTTATGCAATTACGTTTTGGTTACTTCATGTGAATGTCTGAATCTGAAAGTTTATTTTTGAACCCTAGGAGCTAGCACTTAGTTCATTTTGGTTGCGCAAGTTTGTGGGTCGAATAAGCTAGGTTGCATATATGAACTTCTCTCATATTCGGTTTTGCAGGATGGGGTACTATCAAACTGATGGAGCTTTGCATTTCTACGTTTTCAACATTTAATTTACTTCAAATTTTCACTTTTCTGTTTTTCAAATTTTATTTTATAGAATTTTTTTAATTTTCGGACATTAAAATAAACATTAAAAAAATTTCAAAACCCAAAAATAATTGCATGGCTGCGTAGAGTATACTTCATAGTTCCATTACGCACTTAGACATTTTTTTTTTGAAGTCATTTCGTATTTTTAAAAATTACCCGAAGTTGTTATTTTTATGGCAGATTTTAAAATTCCAAAATTTCAAAATTTCCATGTTTGGGACAAATTTATTTCTTTCAGTTTTATACTTCATTCATGAGCCTATGATGACATTTCCTTCATAAAAATCACAATTTCATTGAAGGGGTTATGTTTTATGGCATTTCATAAATTACCATTTTGGAGCAATAAATGCACCCTTCTTCATGAAAATTCTGATTTCATGGAAGAGGGAGAATTTTATAATTTACATTGAAGGTTATCATTTCAAAGCACTAAATTATTCATCTTTATGAAAATCTGATTTCATTTAAGAGGGATAATTTGAAGTGACATTTTAAAGCCTTTATTTTAAATCAATGAATGATCATCTCTTTGTGAAAACTAATTTCACTAAAGAGGGATGATTTATTAATCATATTAAAGGCTATCTTAATCTCCATGATAAGAAGCTACATTTGAAGACCCTATTCATCATTGAGGATTCACATTCATAGATAGATTTAATCTTCATTTTCATGTTTAAAAGTAGGATTTAATGCAAGATAGAACTTGTTTAAAATCTACTTAATAAAGGAAGATAAAATCTACTTTAAAATCCTCAAGATAAAAAGAATTAAGGCACTACATCATGGTCATATGAGGGCCAAGTCACATTTACTTTATTTTGGTTCAATAAACATTCATTAAAGTAGCATGGTAAAATAAACCAACACGTGCCCCTTGTTTACAGTTACTTGCAATCACTAAGGTGTTCCAAGCATTTAAATTGATACATCTTTATTTGAGATTACTAAAACACAGATGCAAATGCTAATATAATGGAGACCTTGGAGAAGTTGTTTTTTTTAACTTCTTTGCAAGAAAGGATTTTGGAAACAAATCCTAAGGGAGAGTGTAATTTCACAATTGGGTGAAATTAACACTCAACAGATACTTGCTCCACCTAGTTTTATCCTAGAGAAATCTCTCAACTCACCATAACCATGTCAAGTGAAATAATATCCTCTCAATCATCTACATCTTATTTAGGTAATAACACTTAGATGGAAAACTAGTGCACCTCTCGCCTCTATCCCTAAGCCAAATTACACTTAATTAAATAAAATCTTAGTCACTTGGGATGAGGAAGAAGTGTTCATGGTATTTGACAAAGTAGGTAATATGATAACTAGTATATCTCAAGTTTGATTAAGCTATTTGATGAGGTCAAAGAGGCAAGCAATTGAGAAGTAGGATAATAGCAATATAATGGCCCCAATCAATTAGATTATATTGACTAGACCAAGTTAGCAACCTCTTGCCATAGTAGCTCTAAAGTCAAGCACACTGGTACCTACTACTAACATCACTAGATGGTCCTGAGTGGTCAGACCATAATGGTTGATGCCAGCTAGAAGACTCTAGTAGTTGTACCTCTAGTAGTATAAGATCCCTTGGTAGTTCCTAAGCAAAGAATTTTAGAGATCCCAACATAGCCAATGCTTTCATTTCAAAGCCTTCAACCAACTAGAGACAAACTAAGACTTCCATTGTCGACACATGGTGTACAAAACATTTTCACTCTTAGGGCATTCAAAATTGTAGATGATTTGCAGAAATCCACTCTAATGTTACTAGTATAGGTTATTCTATACTTCCCTAAATAGAAGGAGCATATGAAGAAAGATCTAGAGGAAAGATAAAAAGAACAAGGTCAACATAAAGCTTTTGTAAATTTTCATATATCACCTACTAGAGTAAGTAGGCCTAAACAATCCCCTTTTTATATCTCTAATATACAAGGATAAATTGATCCATAACTACATGATAGAATTAGGGGCAAGTATAACTATTATGCCTAAGGGAGTAGTAGAATTGAAATATCAGCCCACAAACAAGAGGGTGGTGCAATTGGATGGTAGTGCGGTCTAAATATTATGAGTAGTAGAGGAACTTCCTCTTGCTTTGAATGCTTTTCCAAGTGTGACTATTACATAGGACATTGTAATAATTTATTTCCTTGCCTCTTTTAAAATTTTTCTATCTAGAGGCTTTACCACTAAGCTAGGGTATATTTGTATCTAGACTGGTCTATCATGGTCTTAAGAACCCAATATGGACCAAATTTAAAGTCCAATTAGAGCCACTCTTCTTACACCATGTAGAGCATTTATCGACATCTAGATCAAATGATGATTAGATTCTAATGTCAAAAGAATAATAGTCCAAGTCTTTGGTCGATGATGTAGCAAAAGAAATAACACCAAACAAATACGCAAAAATGAACACTTTGCAAATAAAAAAATGATGTATCTTGTATTAAACAGGGGAGCCTTAATCTCCCAATATTATAGATATTTTCTTTTGAATTATCCCAAATGTTTTGGGTGCATGATGCAGGAGCATCCGGCGGCAATAGAGCAACCTCGCATCAACCGGAACTTAAAACAAGGGAGAAGTTTAAGTTTGGTAAAGCAAGTTTTTTGCCAAAGCAAAAGTTGGGGAGGGGGTCACAAAATCGCGACCCCAAAGGCTTCGGCAAGGCGAAGCGGAGTTTTCATCACGACGTCGCGATGTCGCGACGTTTTTGAGGCTAAGGCTCGAAGGGGGTTTTCGTTGCGATATCGCGACGTCTCGATGTCGCGACATTTTTGAAGGCAGAGGTACGGAGGGAGTTTTCGTCACGATATCGCAACGTCTTTGAAAGCAAAGGCGCGAAGGGTTCAAAGAAAAGCGAAGACGGAGTTGACAAAGGGCTCGAAAGGTGAAGGCGGAGAAGAACCAAAACATAAGGCATGGACTCAGAGGCAAAAATTCCAAGGCAAGGGGCTCGGAGGAGAAACGGTCGTGATGTCGCGACGTCGCGATATCGCGAAAAGAAACAAAGCAGAGGAGTCAGAGGTGAAACGGTTGCGACATCGCGACGTCGCAATATCACGACAAGAATTTGAGCAAGGGACTTGGGGGCATTTTGGTCGTGATTTCACGACGTTATTTACAGACGAAGGCAAGGTGCCAGTTTGGTTGCGATATCGCGACATGTCACGATTTCGCGACCGGTTGAAGACAAATCAAAAATGGACACATGGACGGCCCCGCACGCGGAAAAGAGATAGCGGGCATGGTTAAATGTTCTGACAAGGCAACAGTTCCCGAGGGACAGTCTGGCAAACGGCGGTTGCAGGTCAAGGTTAATGCGTGCTTTCATGGCGGATCGGGGTTGGTGGCCCATTGATGGAAGGAAATTTGAAAACGTAGCAGAGGAAGCGAACTTTCATATTTTAATTTCATGAATTCATGCGGGTGGGCATTAATTGCATAAAGGGCCGAGACCTCGATAAAAACTCAAAATTTTGTACTAGTGGGGGCGACGAATTAGAGAGCAGGAGACGGAGTGCAGGGAAAAAAAAAAAGACCAAATTCGAGCTTGGTCATTTGTAAAGCCTGCGGGCTGTTTTATTTTTCTGTATGTATTTCTTTTGAATATTTTTAATGAAAATCTGAATTTGAGAAGGTGTGACCTCTTGTCCGTCGTTAGTGGTATCAGAGCCGAAAGTTCCTGAGTGTGTAACAGATCGCCGGACGTGAGGTAGTTACACCAGGATCTGTGGGAAGGCTCATGAAAAAGTGAGTAGAATGCCTCCGAGAAGAAACCTCGTTGGTGGGAGAGGCATGTCGATAGCAGAAGATGTCCGGGCTTTGCAGCGACAAGTTCAGGCCCTGCAAGAAGAACTGCGTAGAGGACACGAACCAAGAAGAGATGCAGACAGTGAAGACGAAGTAGATGAAGAAGAAAACCAGTCTGAAGAAGAAGAAGAGGCTGTAGATCCGACACAAGCCAGACTGTACAAAGCCATATCCCAGATTGGGAAGAGGCCGAAGATGGAAGTTTCCACGTATTCCGGGAACCTGGATCCGGAGGAATTGATCGACTGGATCAATGATCTGGAAGAATACTTCGAGTATGAAGAAGTTGAAGATCCCGAGAGGGTCAGATTTGCCAAGACCAAACTGAAAGGTCATGCCAGCATATGGTGGAAGGGAGTACAGCTGGAACGGAACAGAAGAGGAAAAGAACGGATAACAAAATGGGAACAAATGGTAGAAAAATTAAAAAGACAGTTTATTTCGACAGATTACGAGTTGGATCTGCTAAGAAAAATGCAGAGTTTGAGACAGATGAATAAAACTGTCCAAGAATACACGGAGGAGTTTTATAAAATCTCCATCAGAACTGGCCATTTAGAAGCAAGCAAGGAGAAGGTGGCCCGTTATATTAATGGGTTGAGACCCAGTATCCAGGAAGAGTTGAGCTTAGTTCGGGTGAGCACCATTGAAGATGCTTACCAGTTTGCTCTGAAGGTTGAAGAGAAACTGAACAGAAGGTTTGAGAGCAAGCAAAGAGGAAGAGGGCACGGAGGAAAGACTGGTGGAAGAAAAGAGGAAGGAAAAGAGGAGAAGAAGGAAGAGGTTAGCAGCAGCCGGGATCAGAAGGAAGATGAGGAACCCAAACCCCAAGTTCAGAACAATGGCTACCCAAGGGGAAGAGGTAGATCTGGACGTGGGTATGGAAGAGGAGTGTTTCGGGGAACATGTTTCCACTGTGGAGAAGAGGGGCATCGGGCATATGAGTGTCCCCAGCACCCCGAGAGAGTGAACAAGAAATAAGTGGGTCCTGCCAGAGTTGTTGTGGCAGAGGAAGATGCTGAATCAGAACATTCTGAAGAAGCTGAGAAAGGAGAAGCAATGATCGTGAGGAGAACCATGCTGATTGAGGAAGACAAACCAGAGCAGAGGAGAAGCCTGTTTCGCACACGGTGCAAAAGTGCAGGCAAAGTCTGTAATGTTATTATAGACAATGGGAGTATAGATAACTTAGTCTTCGAGGAGATGGTTGCTAAGTTATAGCTGGAGAGAAGGAGACACCCGCATCCATACCGGATTGCATGGTTGCGGAAGGACCATAGAGCATGGGTCCGTGAATAGTGCTTAGTCACGTTCAATATTGGGAAGTACCAGGATGAGGTCCTGTGTGATGTTTTCCCCATGGATGCTTGCCATTTGTTGTTAGGAAGGCCATGGCAGTTTGATCGGAGTGCAGTGCATGATGGTCGTGCAAATACATACTCCTTGATGAAAGATGGAGTGCACCACAAATTAAAGCCATTACAGATAGTGGATGAGAAGGTGTGCAGCAATGCCAAAATTTGTCTGGTAGAGGGCAAAAATTTTTTTTGCCAAGAGATGGGATTTGAGCAGGTTGCAAAGGCAGATGAGTGTTTGGAGGTGTTACAGAAGACGCGGACCAAATAGCACAGAAGTGAAGGTCACTTCTCCATTTACCCGGGGTGTCTGATGCAGGAGCATCCGGCGACAACAGAGCAACCTCGCATCAACCGAAACTTAAAACAAGGGGGAAGTTTAAGTTTGGTAAAGCAAGTTTTTTACCAAAGCAAAAGTTGGGGAGGGGGTCGCGAAATCACGACCCCAAAGGCTACGGCAAGGCGAAGGGGAGTTTTCGTCGCGATATCGCGACGTCGCGATGTCGCGACGTTTTTGAGGCTAAGGCTCGAAGGGGGTTTCCATCGCGATGTCGCGACATTTTTGAAGGCAGAGGTACGGAGGGAGTTTTCATCACGATATCACGACGTCTTTGAAAGCAAAGGCGCGAAGGGTTCGAAGAAAAGCAAAGACGAAGTTGACAAAGGGCTCGAATTGTGAAGGCGGAGAAGAACCAAAACATAAGGCATGGACTCAGAGGTGAAAAGTCCAAGCAAGGGGCTCGGAGGAGAAACGATTGCGATGTCGCGACGTCGCGATATCGTGACAAGAAACAGAGCAGAGGAGTCAGAGGTGAAACAGTCGTGACGTCGCGATATCGCGACATCGTGATATCACGACAGGAATTTGAGCAAGGGACTCGGGGGCATTTTGGTCACGATTTCGCGACGTTATTTACAGACGAAGGCAAGGCGCCAGTTTGGTCACGATATCGCGACATGTCACGATTTTGTGGGCAGTTGAAGACAAATCAAAAATGGACATGTGGACGAGCCCGCGTGCAGGAAAAGAGATAGCGAGCACGGTTAAATGTTCTAACAAGGCAACAGTTCTCGAGGGACAGTCTGGAAAATGGCGGTTGCAGGTCAAGGTTAATGCATGCTTTCATGGCGGATCGGGGTTGGTGGCCCATTGATGGAAGGAAATTTGAAAATGTAGCAGAGGAAGCGAACTTTCATATTTTAATTTCATGAATTCGCGCAGGTGGGGGCATTAATTGCATAGAGGGCCGAGACCTCGATAAAAACTCGGAATTTTGTAATAGTGGGGGTGGCGGATTAGAGACAGGGAGACGGAGTGCAGGGAAAAAAAAAAGACCAAATTCGAGCTTGGTCATTTGTAAAGCCTGCGGGCTGTTTTATTTTTCTGTATGTATTTCTTTTGAATATTTTTAATGAAAAGCCGAATTTGAGAAGGTGTGACCTCTTGTCCGTCATCGATGCAATATTACAATATGTGAGACAAGTGCTCAAGTCACAAAATAGGGCTTCTCCGGACAAATCAACTGGTGTTCTTCCTTCCTCTGCTACAACTCCAAAAAGTGAGTGGGCTTTGGTATCCAATGCGGGGACCACTCCAACTTCAACAACTCTCCAAGATGTCTATTCTCCTACACACATACAAACCAGATAAGGGTTAGTAGCACCTATAAATCAAGATATAAAATGTTGCTATAAAACCCTAACTAAAATAAGCATATGATGAAAAAAAAAGAGATAAACTAAAATTACTTGTTGAATGGAACTTACTGATTTGATATATCATGTGCTCTCGACTCTGAGAAACTACGGACATGCGGTGGAGACTGCTAAACTATGCATGGGGAGTGGGAAAACTGTACAGATGCAATTTTGACTACAAAACTGCGATGGGTGGTGTAGACTAAATAACATATTATTACAAAATGAGGCCTTTGTGCTTCAGATATCTCCTCTCCTTGGGATGCATGCAGTGTTGTGGTCCTATTCTGGTAGCCTGATGCTACAAATGTTCAACCTCCTTGATTTGGTGGAGTGAAGATACCTTTATAGGCTTCTTAGGATTTTTGAGGGAAATGAGAGGTGGCAAGCCAGGATTACCAAGTGGTAATCATGGGCTACCAAATGGAGGGGGTAATTAGAGTGAGTCAACCAGGGTGTCTCACTTAACTGGGGTGATGTGGCTGCAAGTTGAGTGCTATATGGAGGGTTACCCCATGTGAAGGGACAAAGGGGACAAGGGTGTATGATATGTGGCAATGGATATTGGTTAGGTGGCTAGGACACTTATCTAGTGGGTAGGCAAGGTATCCTAGGAAAAATTTCTAGATTTAATAAATCTGAAAAATAGGATAATGTGTAGGATTTATATACCTAAGTCTAAACTTAGGCATATAACTTGATTATGTAGGATTTGATGTGGGGTGCCAAATATAATGTTATGATACCTGGGTTTTTGTATCTATAGGTGAAATCCATTCATTCATCATAGATGATTAAATGGATCCCAAAATTTGGGACTCAAATCCTTTTAAGATATATGGACCTATAGGAATGGGTTGAAACTCAAGCGAACACAAATTACTAACCCTCTTAAAGTCATGTATATACAAAAAAATATAAGTAGATATATATATATCTTTATTTTGTATACATTATTGTATTAGCTATTTTTTTTTGTAGGATGATTTTCAAAATATGTGAGCTACTTATAATTTGAAAAGATGGTTAAACTTTGACGAGGGAACAAAAGTAGATTTGAAGGTCAGATCAAAATTTTAAATTGATAAAAGCCATTGGAATGGAAGGCATGGAACAACATAGATTGTAATTGCATGGACAAGTAACTTCCTAAAAAGGGTGAACTCCCTAGATGCATTAAAAAATGACTCTTGGGACCAGTGCCAACTAATTGAAACCATCAAATCAATCATAGTGTTGAGGTTGCATAACATAAAATAAATACCAAAAACATGATAGACATATACAAAAAGAGGAATAATCTTACATCATGCAAATCCATAGCTAAAAATAAATATGAATATATTCTTGGATTATCTTGATGCAAACAAGATAGGCTCAAGTCAGATGAAAGGACATTGAATAGAGGGAGGTGTAGCTAAAGTTGGGTGTCAATTCACAAGAAGAAAATTTAACATGGGTAGGTACCTCTCTTAGGAAGAATATTATAAAAGGACTATCATGCATCATTTTATTGACTCAAACAATGGTGTGAGTCGTGTTGATCCTTTTTTTATTACTAAAATTGTATTCACATGACTTTGCACCCAATAGATAAGGTCTTACATTTTGGGTTCATCTCCTTATACAAGTATAGGACCCATGTGAGCTACCAAAGCTATAGAGAAATCTCATTATAATCTATCCAAAAGGGGAGATTATGGTTAAAGCTGACTTGGAACCTTGTATAGAATGAAAATCCCTCAAACCATTATCGACCACTAGGAAGCCCATGCCATAAAATCACTAAAGGTTGAGAATGGGTGCAAAATTCCTTACGTTGTATGCCTAGGCTAACCATCGAACCTTAATAATTAGTAGCCCACAATAATTCCTAATAGCCTTTTTGGTGATGACTATATTAGGTCCCATTATTGGTAGTATCTCATGAGCCTTTTTGGTGACAACTCTAATAGCTCTATCATTGGTAGTAGTTTGATCCAAATAATGGCTATGAATGAGCTAGCAAGTCTAGTTATCATCCATATTTGTTTGGGTTCATGGATCCTAACCCCTCATTTGTTATCTCCTCATCACACATACATAACACATTCATTAGGGAGGATCAATTGAGGGAAAATCAAAAACTATAGGGAATGTATGAAGACTCAATGGAGCTAATCATCAAAAGCTCCTAAGATACATACATTCCATTGAATTTATTCAAGGATGTCACCCGATGAAGCTTCTCTACACCAATGACTCCTTTAGAAAGGAGACAAGCACTTAGTGAAAATAGAGTTACAGGTATAAGAGATCCCATGGGCTGACAAAATATCATCATCTACGGTTCACACCTAAGGGGGTTTTTGACAAAGTTTACCTTAAAAAATCTAAGAAAAATATTAAGAGTTAAAAGGTAAAGTTGGTGGAGAGAAAAGAAAGAAGTGTCAAACCTATAAGGGTAATCAAAGGTTTCTATCCAAGTAGCTAGTCTTTTAAGTTTTAGATGAACCTCGAGAATCAAAATATGGCAAAAGTCTCAGAGGCATAGATGAAGAATGAATATCAAAAGGTCAAGATTTTACAAATATTTGACCAATAAAAAAATGCAAAAGTTCGATGGTGCAAACTCAAAACGCAAAAAATCTAAAAGTGGCAAATATAGTTTTAAAAGATGCAAGGAAGGGGAAATATCTGATAGTTGGGAGTTTTAAAGTACTAAAAGGGAAAAATGAGGAATTTTTCCCTTTTAGTACTTTAAAACTCCCAACTAGAATTTTTTTAACAAGGAGATTATACAAAGCAACAAAAAATCATATAATGAAACACCAACAATGATCCAAAGAGATGATAAAAATAAGAGAGGGCCCACTCAAAATACCCTCGAAAAAAGTACCTAGCCTACTCTCAAAAGTTCTAAAGTTTTCAATGCAAAAGAATAAGAAGAAATTTTTGATAAAGCATCCAAGTTCTCCATGATGTAAACTACGATGCAACTAGAGTAGAAGAAAAATTATATCAAGTTGTAAGGCATCAATAATGATGTATGAACTTACAAAAGAGGTAGATGAGCTAGATCAATGCACCATTACTAAGGGAAAATAAGGTTTACCTACCAGAATCACTTATTGTTGGCCATATGATTTGAACAATTGAAATCTAAATACCAAGACTCTTCAATTGAAAATTTTACCACAATACATAACAAGAATATACTTTTTGAGCTTTCACCTTGTTCATGTAAAATGTTTGTCTTTTCTTCCTCCATTACTTGCCTTTGTTCTACATTCTCTTTCATAGTGTCATGCCTTTTGTAATAGTGACATTGAAAATTCCTCTTATCCACAAATCTACCTCTCCCCTTCCACTATATCTTCCTCTTATACCATGGCTTCCTTCTCTTGTAGAATATTAATTTTGTTACTCCTTTCTTTGACCTTAGGAATTGAAACTTAAGATAGCCCCATTATTGTTTGACACTCTTGACATGGTAGCAAAAAATTCTTCAAAGTTTTCTTCATTATTTTTTATTTTTTCTTCATGGGACATAAGTGATCCCACTAGTTCATGAGAGTCCAACTTTTTCAAATCTTTATTTCCTTCAATAATCGTTGCATAGTTTTTCCAATTGGTGTCATTTTATTAGTACTTTTTGAAAACTCGTTGTATTGGATCTTTATCATAGTTGCCATTTTTGTGCATAATGTCATGCACCCTTACATAATAATATCCCACATTCTCATTGTCCTTCACTTTTAGATTTTCATATTTTCTCTTTAATTTATAAAACTTTACTAATTTCACTTGAGCAGACTCTTGATAGGTTGTCTTCAAGGCATCCTACGATCCTTTTGTAGTCTTAACACTTGTAGTTGTAGATACCTACATTAGATCATCTAACTCAAACCAACTTTAGAATAAATGAATTTAATGATTAATCCATCCATATTGACTACCTCAAACATAGATTTTGAAGCCAAAACTCACCAGTAAAAAATTTGTCATCTCAAAGTGAATTTGATAGCCAAAAAAATTGTTTCTCAATTAGTAGATTCACACCCTATCCAAATTATCAACCCTCTCCACCAGATTTGACTTTCAATGGTCAAGTTCATGAATTTGTTGGTAATGTATTTACAGGTGGTGAATTTACATCTAATATGCAACCAACATTCTAGCCATGCCTATAGTAGCCAATCATGGCATAGTTAGCTCCAACCATCATCTTTGTCATCATAGGCAATTAGCAGGTAGGGAAAGGTGGCTAACTTTTCTCAACATTTCTCCACCTTACCAAATCATCCCTAGTCATGGGAGCACCTAATTTTACTCCCCTTAATCAGCCCAATCAACTCCAAATCAGTCCCAGTCAATAGGACACCTCACCCCTCCCCTTTGGAAAACACCTAGGAGGTAAAATTCTATAAATTGACCCATTGGGATGGCATTATCATCATGCTTTTCAAGTAATAAATTAATATTGTAATTTTTAAAAAATGAATATCTCTCTCAAGCATCAAAATGCTGCTAAAATTTCCCCATGAGGTCATCTTCAAGCAAATGATTGAGCTTCAAAGGGAAGGAGGCAACTGGCATGTGTAATTTTAGTGATACCCTTACCATATATTTTACTTTTGTTCTCCTTAACCATCATCATTAGCATTTTAAATTTAGCTATTTTGCATGCATTCATCTATGTTTCATTAACATATAACAAATATCTTGCATTATCAAATATCTAATCAACTTTGTAGGTATTTTAAGAGACCTATAAGATAGTAGATCATCCCTAAGGCTCTTTGAGAAACTATAGTAGTGCCCTATAGCCTTTGTGGGTCTGCTCTTTTTTTTTTCATCCATTGAAAGTGAATCCATGGCCTAGACTTTATTTAGATGATGTATTCACCTTAGACAATCAAAATCTCATGATTTTGATCTAAAACCTTTCTAGTTGCTTGTCATAGAAGCAAATGTGCCACCTATAAGGTGGAAAATAAATCCTCTATGTATCTGGTCTTAAATCCTCTCAACATCCCTACATCTACTCTATCTAGCATATATCCACATAGCTTCTCATCATTATTTTGATATATTTTCTTTGCTTTTATCTCATGTCTATATATATATATATATATATATATATATATATATATATATATATATATATATATATATATATATATATATACATATAAGTGAATCTTCTAGCTATAGAACTTTCAATCATGAGATTCATTAAAGGTACTACTACATCCATTCCAAGGTTAAAATTTTAATTTGTTAAATATAATAGAGGGCTTGACTATGCCAATTAGGAAGTATTCCACTTCTTGCTTTTTTGAAGGCCCCCAAACTTTAATCCACCTTTCATTCTATTTTTTTTGCAAGTTTAAGCATATTCACCAGTTGAAAAGATTCCAAGTTACGTATTCTTTAGACAATGAATTTGAAAATAGGTGGTGTATTCACAATGACAACTTAGATAGGTAAGTATAACCTCTTCTTCCTAGTTTGGTTGGTAGCATAGACTATTTGCTTATTTGACTTGCATTTTTCTCTATTTTATATTTAAATAATCACATGTAAAAAGGAAAAAATCTACCATTTAGCTTAGCAATTTGTTTCTATTCCTTAGGCATTTAACCAAAAATGCATGTAGCCTTGTATTAGGATAGTTTGTGTGCTTTGCATCTTTCATTTCCCTTGCTTTTGATAAAAAGAAAAAAAAAACTTTTAGTTTCTTGTAACTTTTGTCTTAGTTAGAACTCATCAAAGAAAAATTGCATATAGACTAGCATTTTGTATTATGCACCTTTGTATTCACACTCTATTGCATTTAGAATCTTGCATATTAGTTCCTAGAATATAAAAAAATCTAGGTGTTATTCAAACTTAACACATCAAACTAGATTTAGAAAAATATTTAAGCCCTTGGTGAACCTAAAACTCTCACCAAAGATAAATACTTGGAAGCACATAACGAAAAGTTAGCAATAGGGCTCTCTCATCTGAGTGTGGGCAACCATCGAGGCAAAACCCACCAAAGGCTAGCACCTCTAGGAGAGGTTGTCCTTTTTGGCACCCCACATCTTTGGTGAACCCGACCTAAAATACCACATAGGTCTAAAACCTTTGAGCTAGAACCTTATCTTCAATCAACATAAAATTTACTACACCTTAATTAAGACCACTTAATTTGTTTGAATACTACAAATCACATTAAATAAAGATAACAACAACATTACCAAATGTTAGTACTACTAGGGGGAAGTTAACAACCCCTTTAAATAAACCATTGTAAGAGTCGTAAGGGTTATCTCTCCAAGTATATTATGATGGGATAACAGGAGTCATAAGATGGGTTGTTCTCATTGGGGATATAATGATTATAAAAACATCTTCTCTTTCTTCTATAATAAATTCTAAAAACAAAACCATAATAAAATTTGAATCCCTATTTGTTTACCATGATTGAACCTCCTTACCTTACTTAGAATGTTGTGTGACACTTAGCACAAAATTTGAGTGCTTCTTCTAAAATTTTGAAGAAGCAACCCATGATTGAAAACCCAACATACAAGGAAGAAGAGGAAGAAAATCCTCCTTTTGAAACCCTTTCTCTTATTTGCAATGAACAAGAGGAAGTATTTTTTAAGTCGATGGACCATCTAGCTACTTTCCTATGATGAAATAGGGAATCTATGCAATCCATATTAAAGGTGGATGGTATGGATACTTCTTCTATTGAGAAAATTCTATTAGAACTTCCATAGCATCCTATATCCAATCCCATGAGTTCTTGATAAAGAGACTCTATCATTACAACAACCATAGAAGGGATTCATTGAATATTCCATCTTCCTCTAGAAATTAGGTATCTATACCTCCAAATGTAGAGATATTTAGGCTAAATAACCCTATCTCTTAGCTCATAAGCACTCCACAAATTCAAAATATAGATATATTTTCTACTATGACAAATGCTTCAAATATAATTTCTTCTAATCCATTCTTTAGCATTCCCATTCATGCTAACATTCCCTCTACTAACCCTTTTCTTTAAAATAATTCTATAACTACTAATGTGATGATACTTTTTACATCAACCCATCAAAATTCTTAGTATTATCCATTGGTTAATTCATAACCTCATTTTGTAACACCATAAGCTCCTTATCTTGGATTCTGAGTTAAAATAGTTCGTTAAAGATAACTCATAATTCAATCAATTCACTTCTATCCAAGGAGACATAGGAAAGAAGTATTCTTATAAGGATTACTATAACCAACTTAAAGATCCTTTTTTAGTCAGTTTACATTATCCTCAAAACTTTGTAGCACCAAATTTTTGCATGCATAAAGGAGAAGATGACCCAATAGATCACTTTAGGGTTTTCCAAGCCACTTGCCATGACATCGCCTATGATGAGGCATTGTTATCAAAGCTTTTTTCTAAAAGCCTTGGTTTTTAGGACCTATAATGGTATTTCTAGATACCTTTCCACTTGATCAAGAACTTTGGTGACTTAGCAAAGATGTTCAATTAACATTTCTCTACTTACATCATAGAAAAGTGCATTATAGATGACTTATATCAACTTAATCAAGGTGAAAATGAGTCTTTCATCAAGTTATTAACTTATTGGTATTAATAAACTCCATTTTACCCTAACACAAAGATATATATTGCATATTTGCATACACAATTTACAAGAGCAACTTTCATACCCCTTAGAGATGACTCACATCTCCTCCTTTGAATATGTAGTAGACTAGGAAAAACAAGTATAAGCTATCCTTCAATGTAGGGGGTAATTGAATCCTAAGGAGGATAAAAATTCCTCTTCTTCAAAAGGATAGTACAAGAACAATCATGTCATGGGTTATGGTGTAACCTATTCTCACCCCATCAACAATGCTAAAGCAGGTAATGTTAATATCACCACTGTGTTATATAAACTAGTTCTAGCTAAGGCTTAAGAAAATCCCCAATTGAAGTTTACCAAGTTAAATGAATCACTATCCTCTATGCTAAAATAGTTTTTTAATGCTAAGATGATAAAATTACCACCTATAAGAGCTCCTAACCCTAATAGGGAAAAGTTTACCTAGTTCAAGATCGACCAAAAGTGCACTTTCCATTGCACAAATGGTCACCATATGAACAAATGTATCACTCTTAAGCATCTGGTACAATACCTTATCAATTAAGGCCATCTAGTGGTCAATATCCTTGAACAAGCAATAAAATCTAACCAAGATATGGGGATATTTCAAGACCTGTTACCTAAACACGAGAAAAATACTACCAATCACGTCCAATATAGGAAAGTTCCTCCACCAAATCAAAACTTGGTAGGTATTATTCAAGTTTGCATTGTTACTAGACAATAAACTAGAGAAAGAGGTCAACCTTTATAGCCACCCTCCAATCCATATTTGGTCTTGTACTCTAGATGCAGTACTACTACTAAAGAACCACCTTTGGTTCTAAAGCTCCAAGATAAAAGTCGAAGAGTTTTTGACCTCCAATAACAATTGGAGGATACAATAGCCAAAATATTTATACTTTAGTTATTGATAACTTTTTAAAGTCATAGAGAAACTAATTTAATATTCTAAGCAAGCAAACCATGATAAAAAATACTATCCCTAATGATTTGGCTAATATTCTAGGGTCCCTTAGTATGAACCACATTACTATATCCTTCTTTAAGGATGACCTTCCACCCCTTCTATGCTAGGAGAACTCCCTTTATAAATCACATGTAACATCAATGAGCAGTGCATTAAAAGGGTCCTTCTCAATAATGGTTTATATATAAATATTTTTAGCCTTAATTTCATCAATATGATAGGGATTAATAAGGAAGACCTAGAGAAATCCAATATTGTCATAAAATTCTATGACAATGAGGAACATGAAGTCGATGGAACCGTAGTTCTTCCACTAAAAGTGGGGTCTCGCATACTAAACACTTTGTTTTATGTGTTGCCCTATAATCAAAACTACAATATCCTTTTAGGGTGACCTTGGATCCATGTTATGCAAGCCACCCCATCAACTCACCATCAATATGTAAAGTTTGAATATCAGGGTAAGTTATATAGTGTTGTGGCAAACAAATATCATTTTGCTTATTTTCAAGCCATCCAATTATAAATTCCAAGGGATTACCTTTGCCCTTTATTGAATTCTTCTCAACCTTTTTATATATGATACCTTAAATTTTATACCACTTAAGGGAATAAGTACTAGCCAAGGAGCATAAACTAGTAGCCAAGCCACGACAAAGGGTAAGAAAATAATTGAAGCTCAAGATATTAATCATATAAACCTCAATGATTGGTATAATGAGTAGTTAGCTTTAGACCTAGTTAGGCTACCCCCATCACCTTTCACTTCAGGTTTACCTTCTATAAAAGGAATGGTGGTGCAAATAGAAATTTACCCCTTCATTTTTACAAGGATAACCAATGAAGAGAGAATCCCTGGAACCGATCGACATCCAATAGAGCAGAGGTATACCTTGTGTTATCTAACCAATCTTTACTCTATCCTTAAGTAGATTCTTTTAAACTTTTGTTATCGAGGAAAATGGATAGAACGTCATGAGAAATGTATAAAATAAACTTTGGAACATAAGTCTTGGCTAAGACATTGGGGATTAGGATATATCCCCAACCCCAATAAAAGGTCATCTTACTCCTCCTTAAAGAGTATTATTGATGAGGTGTGCCTCTTTTTCCTTGAACCCCAAAGTGAGATCACCTTGATAGAAGGGTTGGATTGGGATGAGGATGAGGATATTGAACCTTCTCCTTTTAAAATTTTTGACCTCTTTTAAAAAATTTCTCACATAAACATGATAAGCATTATGCATCCTAAGCTTATCAATGAAAATAGACAAGAGTCCTATGAAATCCTTGAAATTATCCTTCATAATCAGAACTAGTTAGCTTTGACTTAAGCAAATGATAGCATTCCCCTTCAATCAATAAAAAGTCCCTTAGCAACTATTAATGATTGTGAAGTAAAAGTTGTACCATACAATCCTTCTAAGGATACCCATCTAGATTGTCTTGATCAAGAAGATATCCCTTATGAAGGGTCTCTTTCATTAATTGAACATCCCTCATAGTCATCAAACCTTAAGTAATGGACTTCAGGACCTAAAGAGATTGAAAGCTTAGGGAATTTACCCACCCCTCCATAATTAGAAGATAAATATTGCATCTTGATAGAGAAAACTATTGACATCAACAGAGGTTCCCAAGATGGTCTAAAGATCATAAAATTAGGAAAGGTATTGACCCAAGAAGAGCATGTATACAAAAAAATTGACAGAATTTTACACCTTTGCATGGTATTATATAGACATTGCTTGGATTAGATATCTCCTTGGTATTTCATCATTTGGTCATTAAGCTAAATGCTAAACTAGTAAAATAAAAATTAAGAAAAATGCATCCAAAAGTTGCTTTACTTGTTAAGAAGGAACTCCAAAAACTTTCGAAAGTCAAATTAATTAAGGCAATGGGTTACTCTGATTGGATTTTCAACATAGTACCCATAGCTAAAAAGAAAGTTGATGTGTTTGTTTACACAGACTTTTAGGACATAAATAAAGCTTGTCCCAAATATGATTCCCCTTTGTTGAACAAAGATATGATCATCGATTTCACCATAGATTATGGAATGTTATCCTTAATGGATGGTTTTTTTGGGCACAATAAAATTTGAATCATGCTGAAAGACCAACCTAAGATAACCTTCACTTACCCCTTAGGGGACCTTTTGCTATGAGGTTATACCCTTTGGTTTAAATTCTAGATCAACTTATCAATATACGATGACATATATTTCACCATATGATGCATGATATCGTTGAATATTATATTAACGATCTTCTCAGACGATCTATAAAATGAGAAGATCATGTTAGAGACTTAAGGCATATCTTTGAGAGAACCAGTGAAGCTATTCAGATTTATAGTCCACTAAAACCCCTCTAAATTCATATTTGGAGTAACTTCAAGGAAGCTATTACGATTTACAATCTCTCAACATGGAATTGAAGTAGAACCATACAAGATATCTGCTATCACCAAAATTCCACCCCCTAAAATCCTAACCCAACTTCAAATCCTATAAGGTAGATTACAAGCTATTAATAGGTTCATCTTTCAATTTGTGGTAAAATGTCAACCCTTTTTCAAACTTTTTAAGAAAGGGACTAGATTCATTTGGGATGAAGAATGTCAAAAGGTCTTTGACACCTTGAAAACATATCTGCTATCTCCAAAAATGCTTGTCCCATCTAATCCCCTTAAACCTTTGTTGTTATACATAACAATAATCATTCATGCATTAGATGACATGATGGCACAATATGATGATCAACATAGGGAAAGGACAATCAACTATATTGGTAGAACCTTTGTTAACTACAAATCTAGATACATGCCTCTAGAGAGACTATGCTTGATAGTAGTCTTTGCTTATTAAAATCTAAGACATTACATGCTAATTCATAAGATGTATGTCATATCTAAAGTTGATCCTTTATGATACCTTATGTCCAAGCCCTGTATATTGGGTAGGATAACTAAATTAGTAACGGCATTTAATGAGTTTGATCTTGAATTCATTGGCCAAAACTCATTAAAGGGACAAGTAATAGCCAACAAATTGGTAGCATCCCCTCTACTAGCGAGTCACCCCATAGTAATTAAGTTTCCCGATAAAATAGTATGTAAGCTTGAGGTAGCACAACAAGATTCTTGGACCCTTTACTTTGATGGCACATGATGTATCAAAGGCACAAGGGCAAGAATCTTCCTAGTACCACCCCAAAAAATTATCATCACTTTATCCTTTAAGCTTCAATTCTCATGTACCAACAACACGACTGAATATGAAGCACTTATTTTAGGGCTTTGAGTGTACCTAGGCTTAAAGGTGACAACCCTCTCCATATTTGGATATTCATAGTTAATCATTGTACTCATCAAAAACATGTCATTTCATAGATGATAAAAGGTGTTATAAGATGTTTCCTTTTTACAAAACATACCCCATGGACTACAAAGCAGATCTTCCAAGGTGGAAACTCTATTTTAGTGAACAAATAATGGCACCAAGGGTCTTTTGTGGATACCTCAATGGGAGTGGGCTTACTGCACGTGTACCACTATTGGTTGTATAAGTCCTCCAAACCTGCACAACCCAATAAAAGCATTAGTAGAATAGGTGGGCCTATCTTAGTCAAAATATTTTTGATAAAATATAAATACAAATGAAATCTAGTCTACTACATTACAAAAATGTTCAAAATGGTTACAAAATTGCTAAAAATAGTGATGGTTACCTGATTTGGTGATTTTTTTGTGTTATAGTCTGGATGGGTCCCTGGAGGGAACTATACCCCTACGTATAGTCCAATATGATCGTACTTATTCGTATGGTTGGCTATGTGTTATCCAGACAAAAACTTGCTTTGATGAATAAGGTTTTGTTGGTCTTGCTGGAACTTCTACTTGAGTTTGGTAGCCTTCTAGATTAGCACCTATAAGTAGTTTAATACACAAGAAGAGACAAAAAATGGCATATAATAACATCCATGGGGGTTGGTTGCAAGTAAGGGTGTGAGTGTAATGGGGTCTAGAGTGATTTCTACATAGTTTGGGTATGCAAATGTGTGATCCTTAGAAATGTGAGAAATAGCCTTCTATTTATAGACTTGGCCAAGGTTACGGGCATTGAGGTGTCCCATGAGGTAGCATGGAGCATCATGCCTCATTGGAGGAAAGTACTCATCCATCCATATGCAATAAATGGGCATGGGTGCACCATACCTCATAAATGCATGGGGATGGAAAGTCTTCATCCATTATGACATGGAGGATGATGACTCATCAATGTCTTCGATGCTTTGAATGTCTTGAATGGGAAAGTCTGCAAATATCATTTATGTTATTGAATGAGCATAGAGGTTTGGGGGAGCAAGAGTTAAGGTCGACTAGGGTTAGGTTGACCCTAGGTTTGGGGTTGACCAAGGTTGGACTAGAGTAGGATAGGTTTAGGTTGAAGCTAGGCTTAGGTGGAAGCTAGGCTAGTCAAAGGGTAGACTAGGATGAGCTAGCCTTAGGCTAGACTTTTAGGATAGTTGTATGGTGACCAAGGACTAAGCGTAGGAAGGGGATTAAGATGAAAAAGGGGCTAAAGAGGATGAATAGTTTTTTAGGCCAATTATACAAAATTTATAAGGTTTTGCAAATTAGTCAACCATTAGCATTGCATAAGGGATAATGTGACATTTTTAGGCATCTACAATTTTCAACCAAATTAGCAAATTTTATTAGACTAAAGATGATAAACTTAAACTATATAAGGACATTATGGATAATTTGATGGCTTCCTTTAGGAAGATCATCATTGACATGATTCTGCACTCTAATAATCATCAAGCAAATGTAATGGCCACTATTGTATTGTTCATTACTCTATAATTGGAGTATGAGCAAGTTATAATTATTATCCAATAAATAAATCAACCTATAACTTCACATTCAAACCAAGAACCTCTAGCAATGTTTGCAACTCAGCAAGCTCATGTCCTTGACCGCATCATACAACCTTCTTTCCTACTAAACTAGGGCAATATGACAAAGTATAATTGTTGATAGCCCTATATCATCAATCCTTAATAGTAATCACAAGCACAAAATAAAATTATTCTAAATCTTCCTAATCATTAACAATCTCACTTACATGTTGCATTATCTGCATAGTTTGCATGATTACATGTTGCATGTAGGCTTGCTTGCCTAATATTTTTTAAATCAAGGGACTTCAAAATGATGCAATCATGATAAGTAGTTAGGTTATCTTAAATGCATTGCACTCACACTAGTTCATTGATGCTATGGGGTCCCTACACTTAGGACATTGGCTTACCTTGTATATAGTTTTCCTTTCTCTATTGAGATGCAATGATTACCTTTATATCAGGAATCATGTGCTTGCAAACTTTGTTTTTGCAATGTTTGATTGTGATGGATATCCCTCCCTAACCTATGCTTTTTGATGAGGGGATGATAAGAATTATTTCTTGATTAATTATTTTCATACATAAGCACACAATGTCAAAATCATTGACAAGAAATAACTCTCATCATTTTCCTTCCTTAAAAGATAAGTTATTTGTTGTTTGTACCCATCTCACAAATAAACATTCTTCTCGACCATATCATATACATCATTTCATTTTGATAATTGATATTGCTTTTGCATAACTATTATTGTCATAGTTGCATGCTTGCATAGTTGTATGATTACTTGATGCATAAAGAATCAGAGAATTTCATAATGATGTAATGATGACAACTAGTCAGGATACCATACACCTGCATTACACTTGAACTAGGTCTTTGATGATAGTAGATCCCTACCCTTAGGATCATGTGTGCTATATTTTTGGTCAATTTTTATTATGCATGTTTTATTTGTTTGCACACTTGCATGATGGAGAAATACCCATCGATTTACTCTATCGACTTTGTCCCTTGCAATGGCTTTGACAAGACTAGCATAACATTTGGCACGTATCCTAAAGCTTGGGACTAATGGTGTGTTATTTGTCAAGTTATTATTGGATGAAAAATCAATGTGTAAATCACTTCTATTCTACTTGATTTTCTTGGATACTCTTTTTGTGATAACAACATGTTCTCCAAATCAGTGCAACCTTGTTATATTCACAAAAAGAGCTCTTGTGATGGAAAATTGGATATAAAGCCATCGATATGTAATAAATAACCTAAATTAAGCATAAAATTATATACATTGGGTATCAAAGTCTAGCAAAACTTTCTTAAATTTCATCATAGCTTTACTTGTTTTCATGCTTGCATAGACTGCTTATATTTTTTATTGTGACGATGTATGCATTAACATTAACATCTTGGTAAGTGAGAACTAGAATTATTTTTAATTGTTGACTAGTGTGTATCATTGATTAAAATCAGTCCATAGTTCCTAAAGATAATGACCTTGCATGCTTCCATTTTCACACATATTCCTTAAAAGGTATAATCAAACTAATCAATCACATTCTTCGAAAACTATAACCTCTCTTCCAAATTGTGTATCTCTTATAAGTCATAGAAAATAATGGTTTAATCTCTAAACCCTCAATTATCTAAACTTCTTCATGTAAACCTTCTTATTAGCACCCATAAAGCAATGGAGATAGAAGAATCTATTCTCTCATGAGCACTAATGAGGGGCTCAAGCAAAACCTTGGACAAAATAGTCCCATATGTTTTTGTTGGATTACAAGAGGATGGACAAAGGAACCATTTTTCTCTTAAATCCTAATAAAGCACATGAAATAATCAAATTTATAAATGTGCCAGATGACAAGTTCCTATGACATCAATATTACTGATTACAAGGTCTCCTATAAAGCTAGTGCTCACAAGTATCATTTGAATAAGCCTCACAACTAGGGCATTAAACACAACAAATCAAGGATATTGACTTTCCAAAATATATCAATCAAGACATAGACTATCCAACACAACAATTTGAACATAGATTATCCAGAATATATCAAGGTAATAAGGACATTAATTGTCCAATACCATAACATTTATCATATGAACATAGAATATCTAAAAAGTAAATGTATCATAGAATTTATCATACAGACATAGACTATCCAAAAAGTAAAAGTACAATAGAATGTATCATATGGACATTAATTGTACCTAACATTTATCATATGGATATTGACTATCTCTAGAATTGTATTATATGGACATTAATTATCCCTAACATGTATTATATAGAGGTCCAAGGTGTAGACCAATTGGTGCAACGAAACCTCATAAGGGGGACGAACACCCAGGCTTCAAATCTTGGTCCTCATCGAACTGAACGCTTATCCCTTTCTTGGTGCTTTCAACGACATAAAAGGTTTAAAATGATTGTGATATGGTAGTTATAAGGATGGACTGCAAGAAGTACTTTGTGGCGACTTTTGAGGTGGACAACATAGAATACCATGCTGGTCATAAAGGCAGACAACATACCCAGATCATTGTGGCAACTACCCATGTAAAAAAAACATGTATCATATGGACATTGACTATCTCTAGCATTGTATTATATGGACATTAACTATCCATAACATTTCATTGATTATTCCTAGCATTGTATTATATGGATATTGATTATCCCTACCATTGTATTATATGGACATTGAATATCCTTACCATTGTATCATATGGATATTGACTATACCTAACATTGTATTACCATATGGACATTAACTGTCGCTAACAATTATTATATGGACATAGATTATGTTAGAAATAGATCATATTACATTATTTGGGTCATGTAAATGTATCTACCAAGATACATACTTAGGACATTAGATTACTTTAGGGGGAAGTTACTTAGTTTCTTCATGCAATGTAATAAATGCACAAGTGTCAATGTGCAAGTTGTACATGTGCAAGTTGTCCCTTGTACATCTAGATAGAGTGTTGGCCAAGGAACCTATCTTCCTATATAATGGCCTTATTGTCATAGTCATAGATATAGAGAACACATATAGCATAGTGTCATAGAGAGTAGCACATAGTGCATCATAGGGCATAGATAAAGTCACCCATATTGGAGATGGGTGCAATGTAGTCCAGTAGCATTATTCATGGAGTGTTCATTTCCTCCATAACTACATTGTATTCATTTTCATCATTTCTATTTATAGTATATTTTCAATCATCTCGTAGATTTACTTTCTTTCATATTATTATTTTTGCATCTTGTGATTGCTATCTCCCATTGCATATAGCATCAAAAGCTAATAATGGTATCAGAGCTACGGTAGATCTAGCCATAGGAAAGCCACCATTATCAATGAGCTTGAGTTTATTTGTCAACCTGACGTGCCTTTGGACCAGTCACTATCAAAAACTCTCAGAAGAGTCTAGGTGGTAGAAATAGGGAGAGCCACAAGTGAGGACTGAAAGAAATCTCAGTTTCAAAAATACTAAGATTACTTTTGGCTAGAGTCTTTCCACAGAGTTGTAAGAAAAACTCGTGAAGACTAGGACTCAACATTCAATCCACTAGATTGACAAATCAACTAGTGAAGTCAGGATATCTGGAATTTCTTAACTATTGCCCATAGTTTCTTTTTGTTGCAAAAATATAATTCTTAGAATATTGGGATTCCTCCTACAACAGAAAGCTAGGAGACTTCAACTTCATTGCTCAAAGGTCGGCGTATCTTCATAGTGCAGAGGTTAGTTTCTTGTCCAAGAAAAGAATACTACGGAAGAAGACTTCTGGAAAAGAGTTGTGGTGAAGTTAGGAGATAGGAGATCTCCATTACTAAATTGAAAACTTCACACAAAAATAAAAGGCCATAGGAGCCTTGATCTAGAAGAAAAGGCCATAGAAGCCTTGATCTAGAAGAAAAAGACCATAAAAGCCTTGATCTCGAAGAAAGGCCATAAAAGCCTTGATATTGAAGAAAAAGACCATAGAAGCCTTGATCCTGAAAAAGGCCATAGGAGCCTTGATACTAAAATTAGGCCATAGTAGCCTTGATCCTAAAGAAGACTCTAGAAGAGAGTATCTGATTCAGAAGGAGATTAAGATTTTAGTACTAATACTTTGTTGCAAGGAAAGGAGATTTAGTGAGTCAGGAAAACTTCCTACAAGAAAGCTAGGAAGAGTATCTTCTTCAGAATCAATCCAACACCTACAGGCAAAGATATTAGGAGAAGAACTTCCAGTCTTGGAAGAAGAAGGACTAGGAGAGTCCTGCTCGAATCCAGAAGTAGCAAGTGAAGATCTAGAGGAAGATCTCACCACCAACACTTCTAGGAGTAGAAGGTTGAAGAAAAGGTCTCAAGGAAGACCAGAAGTAGTTGCGAGATCAAAGACCTTGGGGAGGTCTCAATGAGCATCCAGTAAAAGGCTTGGAGAGCCTTATTGAATATCCAAGAAGAAACTCATTGGAGAAATCCACTACCAAGGAGAAGCCCCTGATAGTGAAGGACTTGGGATAATTATCGCCATCCGACAACAAGCCCAAGAGGAGAAGAATTTGGCAAGGAGTGCCAAATCCCAGAAGAAGAATCTAGTGAAGACCTCAAGACACTTAGAATCTTGAGAAGAAGATCCTGTTTGAAGTCAGAATTCGACAAGAAGCTTGAAGGAAGATTCAGACAGAAGAAGCCTACCAAATCCAGGAGATTTGGAGATTACCTCTCACAGCAAAAGGCACCGCTTCAGAAATGAATATCTCTTCAAATCTACAGCAAAAGGAGGAGACTACAAGAGGAGAACAAGCCACCAAAATCCTAGGCTCGTGAAAGAAAGTTTGAGATCATCTTTTGGTGAAGATGAAGTTGTTCAAGGCAGCCTACAAAGAGCTGCAACATCCTACACAAGGCAGCAACTTGGTGATCCTAGACACCAAGATCTACATCCTCTATAGAAGCGGCAAAAGAGCTTTCAAAAAAATGTATGCAACTGTTGGTGCAAGTAGATTCATTAATTGGATTACTTATCATATTTTTTTAAGCACCTTAATTTGAATTGAAGTTGCAAATAGGAGAATTGAATTAAAGTCTTCAAAAGTGCAAAATAGAAAGGTTCCTTTTAGGTTCATTTGCACTTTAGGAGTTGATTAGATTTTAGAATTCCAACTATCTATCAACTACCTATCATCTACTTTGGAAAGTAAAAGAAGACTAGCTCCTACTACCTTTGCTTATAACAAAATTGTAGAATAAGTCTTGAAGATTCATTCTAGATTATTCTTGATTAGTTGCAGTAAATTGATTGAGTGCATTAATTTTTGAGAGTTAATTGGAGTGATAAGGTGAAATTGTTAGTGCATTAAAAGGGAAAATTTATTAGATTTATTTGCACTATCCTATTACTCTCAAAAGAAATTAGTTTTTGTACTTTGAAAAAAGGCTACAAAATCTAGTTTGTATCAAGTGTCTAAAGACACTCTTGAAAGCACAAAACCTGCAACTCTAAGTGGCCAATAGAAGCCACCGAAATTGGTTAGTACATGCAAAATGAAACTAACCAAAAGAAGCTTCAAAGATTGATATTTGGTGAATCTCAAATCCAAAGCACTCAGGGGTTAGTGCAACTAAAAGAAAGCTTCATTTTACAGCATTTACAAGGCTTGGATTCACCATCAATCATCCAAGCAAAAAGGGTAAGGAGTCTAGCCAAAGAGACATCCTCAAAACCCTCATTTTGCACTCACTAATCTGCTACAAAAATCAGAAACTCATCTGCAAAAGAGTGCAAGAAAAGGTGCAATAAAAAGGTTCTATATACATGTAAAGGTTACATGGTATTGCACTTCTACAATACATCAAACGTAGGGAAAGGAGCAGATTTAAAGGTGCCACAATAGGCACAATAGGTACAGGAAAAAGGAATCCAAAAGAAGGGCCAAAGGATCGAGCGTTCTCCAACAATGAAAGGGCATTCTCTCCAGGAACGGACCTGCAAGACAAAGGAAGCTTTTACGTAAATGACAACAAGCATACCAAGGTTATTTACGTAAGCCAAAGGAAGTCTATCAAAATAATTTATGTAAATCATAGCAAGTTCATCATCGATATTTGCAAGGACAAGAAGAATCTATTTACATAAAAAAAGAAGGATAGAGCACATCCAACGAATAGGCACATCAAGCTTCACTTCTATCAATGTGAACAGGGAGCACATTGAAGGCATAAGCACAAAGAGAAGGATAGATGCTACGTTGGGAATAACATCAATAGAGGAAATCAAAAGAGCTACCCCATACTCGTTCGAAGCTCCAATATGGCTCACGAATTGCTTGCAGAGAAAAACATGTTGCTTGTTGCCCAAGAAAGCATAGCAAGCTAAGGAGAAGAATAACGAAGGAGTTACAATCTCCTTCTTGAAGGTGTTATGTCAAAATTTGCATGCATGAAGTCCATATGCCACTTGGCATAATATTCCCTAACGCCTATCATATTTCTAATGCTCAAGAGACCAACGTTGAGGAGTTACAAGTGCTCAAAGCAAGTTCACATACATTACAAAGGAGTAACATTCAGCATTTTACATTCAAAGTTTGCAATCACAGGGCACAACGACAACATGGAAGCAAGGCGTGGAAGAGCCTTCAATGCTCTAAATAAGGAAGGTCAAGAGCATACATAAGCGGTAGCACATTTGGAACATCTAAGGTTCCAAGCAAATCATTGATGGAAGGGCCACATTTGGAATGTCTATTTGCCACCAAGGTTCCAAGAAAATCATTGATAGAAGGGCCACATTTGGAACGTCTATTTTCCACCAAGGTTCCAAGCAAATCATTGAAAGGAGAGCCATAGAATCAATGTCCATATTGCAGCGCATGCACAACAAATACATCGATATTGAATGATATAAGGTAAGCTTTATTCCACCATAATATGCTTTCTTTTACTTGGGAGTCATAAGGTTGAAATTAAAAGAATTCAACTACATTGAAAGCAATATCCAAAAAGGGGAATAATATATCATATCAATAAAATATTTGCAATATTAACATAGGAGCAATAAGGACTTCTACTGGAATTTATTTAAAATATTTGCAAATATTATTGTGATCTAATTTTCCAACATTTGGGAGTTATAAGGGTTACTACTTCAAATTAACTTATTGGAAATTAGATTCACTTCAATCAAAACATAAGGGATATTTAAAAAGAGGTTATTAAAAGATTTAGGCTAAGGTTGGAAACTTATATATATACTTGTCTCAAACACATCAAAAAGGGACAAAAGAAATCCAACATTAAAACCTCTACATATTGAGAAAAAGTGCTTAGTTCAATAGGAGCAATAAGGGATAGATAAAAGTTGATTTTTGATATTTACAAAGCCTTACAAAATCAACCAAAAATTGAACTATATTTTCAAAAGCACTATATTATATCCCTAGGGAGTCATAAGGAATTCCACAAAACTTGGTAATATCAACATTGATCATAAATTATCAAGTTGCAAATCCATTGGAAAAATATAAGCTTTTACAAAACCTAAAATTCCATTAGGTGTATAAACTCTCATAACTAGGGAGACATAAGGAAGCCTACAAACCTAAGGAATAATAAAGGTTTTCATCAAAATCAAGCTTGTATACTTCAAAGCTGAAATATAGTCTACTAAGATTCTATTCAATCCTAAGAAATAGCAAGTTCTATCATGGATGAAATTTTGAGAAAAGCTTTCAACAATGAAGAATTTTTCCATGAAGTAGAATTTTATTCTCAAAACTTAATAGATACTTTAGAAGGATATGAGTATCTATCTATTAATGATCAAGATAAATTCTCCTTGTTCCTTAGAGAAGCCAAAGAAGGTAACTTTACAGCCTTGATTAACTACCTTCATGAAATTCTCTTCACAACATGGTGGAACTCACAAAGATTGGTTATATTTTCACCAGAAGAGTGTCTGATGATTTATCTATCATTAATTGTGTTTGTACTTACTCAACACAAGAAACAAGTTAGCAAGAAGGAACAATATTTTTGTGATGATAGACTAACTTGTCATGAAGCAGAAATCCCATCAACACCAAGATAGAATAAGAAGAGAAGAAGAAGAAAAAAAAGAAGAAGCATATTAAAGAGAAACATGTCATCATGAAGACAAAACCAGTTGAACACATTCAAAAGGTAGAAGAACCTTCAACTACAACTTACTTCGCATCATATGAAGATAAAGATTACCTGTTGAACCTGATCACACTAAGCGATGAAGGAGAATACAAATTTCACTATCCATTGGAGGAAGATCCACATTGAAGACTAAAAGTCTTCAATACCCAAATATTGTAATACAAGGGGTGTTAGAAATAGATCATATTACATTATTTGGGTCATGTAAATGTATCTACCAAGATACATACTTAGGACAT
Organism: Wollemia nobilis; assembly: GCA_028583015.1. Lineage (NCBI taxonomy): Eukaryota > Viridiplantae > Streptophyta > Pinopsida > Araucariales > Araucariaceae > Wollemia > Wollemia nobilis. The sequence continues at coordinate 5,339,454 of JAQPPZ010003613.1, read as the reverse complement.
TAGATTACTTTAGGGGGAAGTTACTTAGTTTCTTCATGCAATGTAATAAATGCACAAGTGTCAATGTGCAAGTTGTCCCTTGCACAACTAGATAGAGTGTTGGCCAAGGAACCTATCTTCCTATATAATGGCCTTATTGTCATAGTCATAGATATAGAGAACACATATAGCATAGTGTCATAGAGAGCAGCACATAGTGCATCATAGGGCGTAGATAAAGTCGCCCATATTGGAGATGGGTGCAATGTAGTCCAGTAGCATTATTCATGGAGTGTTCATTTCCTCCACAACTACATTGTATTCATTTTCATCATTTCTATTTATAGTATATTTTCAGTCATCTCGCAGATTTACTTTCTTTCATATTATTATTTTTGCATCTTGTGATTGCTATCTCCCATTGCATATAGCATCAAAAGCTAACAAATTATCTAAAGCATCAAAAGGTATTGACTGACTAAAAGCAATAACTCTTCTAAACGCTTGTCCATTAATCAGGATAGAAGAGCCACTACTTAGGAGTAAGCAAAATCATAAGGATATAAATTGTCCAAGGGAATAAATTACCTAAAAAGTAATCAGTCATAGTCACCTACGTGCTTGTCCATTAACTAGGCAAAAAGGCCACCGCTTAAGGACTAACGATGCTAAATATAAAATAAAAATTATTTTTCTATGCACTTATAAATAAGTATGGCAAGTTGGCACTCTCTAATGAGCACATGGTTGTCTCTTTTATGCACCTCATTTAAAAAGGCAATGACAATAAGCAAAACTAGATGCATGCAATAACCTTATTTTTTGCATACGAAATAAATTTTTGAAATATGCTTCTCCTCTTATTGACCTTAGGAAAACCATACCAAGGACATTCATATACATCTACTAACATAATTCCCCATTCAATCACAAAACCAAATCATTTCTAATTTTTAATAAAATTATTTCAAAAACAAAATTTTGTCATTTGTGGAACAAATCAACAATTTCCAAAATAATGTTGAACATTATAAAAACCTTTCAAATCAATCTCAAACCTCTTCATCAACCTACATTCATCTAATCACACCTATATTTTGTATTCTTGCTTGGTAAAAATTCATTTTTTAATTTTTTCAAGATCATATTAGCCCTTTGACACGTAGAAGTTTTTCAAAACAATGATTTGCCAAAAATTCTAAATCAACTCCAAAATAAAATTTGCAAACACATATACCTACCATATTTATCATAAAATATTTGTTTGACTCCATAATTTATATTTTTTCAATCATCAAATTTCATACCACATCAACTCAACATGCATTTTAAGGCATCATATCAAATACATAATTGATTAATATATATAAATATATACACATCATCCATCATACATTAGTCTATGTACTGCAATCACTCAAAATGACACACTCAAACTAAGACATCTAGTTGAGGCACATAATAATAATAATTGGTACCCTCATGCCACTCACAACTAACAACAATCCTTAAAAAATCCAAAAGGATGAGACTAACACATAGACCCACCCTAAGTTGGCTAAGTTAGAATCTGTAGAGATTTTTGAGATACCCTAGTCACTAATCTCATCCTTGAACGAGATCAAGATTGTTTCCTCAATGGTGATGGATGTCTTTGATCTAAAGGGACTGTCACATGGCATAAGGACTTGTAGTGGCCACTCCTCTCCACCTGCATTTAGTAATTAGCCTAAGCCTCATCCAACTAATCTTACACTAGGTCAAATGGTATGCCATGGCTCTAACAATAATGTTGTTTCCCCACTTCTTATTATCATAGATATTGTTATGGCATCATCATTCTCCCACCTAAGTTATGTAATATCCTAGACCCTCTAGTCCCTCTCAACTCTAGCATGATCCCTATCAAATCGAGCTACATCTTACTTTACCAAGGATTGGTCCATCTAAACCTTATACTCTACCCTCTTGGTTGTCCTCACCATAGTCATCGATGTAAGCTTACTCTTGAGCTTATCAAGCTCATACTCTAGCAATCACAACCTCCTCTCCATGGCATCTCACTCGTCCTAATCCCTCTCCTCTATTGTCCTCCTAGGACCTACCCCAATCTCGAGAACTAAAGTAATAACAAGTATAACTAGGGATCAACTTAGCATTGACCCTTCCCTCTACCTATATATCAACATAACTCTCACCACTCAAATATGGAGATGTGTAATCATGTTAGGCCTATCCCATGACCATCATAACACCAGAGTCACCCTCATAGGATGAATTTTCCTATACTAATACCAGTACCTTGGTAATGTCCCTACATTATCAACTACCAAACTAGTCACTAGAGGAATATCTACATCCTCCACGCTAAATCTCTTAAGGTTTGGAGGGTCTCTAAATCCAAACCCTCTCTACCTGGTGATCCATTGGTACCATAACTCCCCCATCATAAGGACCCCATGGGGAAATTCAAACTACCAAATAATCTGATCTAGCTAATGCAAATCAAACTCTCCAAAGGCTCCTCATATTTGTTAATCCTCCTCAACCATGCCAATTATAAGGCATCCTCGATCCACCCTAGGTGTGCCCTCCATGGGTACCATGTGATGTGATCTATCTGTAGGTCATCAATGACCCATTGAGCTGCCACAAAAACCCCTTTAAAGAGCCCTAACACTATCTCATGAGCATGGTCCCAACTAAAACTTGTTAGATCCTATGCATCCTTAACATCTATTAGGAGCCCAAATAGTTTCTTGATTGCCAAGTGCTCACACGACCACACTTGTAACAGTATGCAATAAATCAATCTCTTGTCCTCCTATAAACCACCTAATGGAGGGTCTGCTATAGTCTATGCAAAATGAAGGGTCCCCAAGCAAACTAAATATGTTAGTCCCTCATTTGAAAAATTATCTTACCCCATCCTCAGTGTAGCATCATCTTTTTGATATCTCTGATCAATAAATTAGATGTCATATCATAGAGCATCATCGTCAACTTGTTCAACTGACCTACCTAAAATATGGTATTGATGTAACGTTATATAACCTTAATCTGAATTATGGGTCTCCAATAGGACTCTACGATACCTGATTCCTATTATAGGTCGTACAAATTAGAGCTTCTCTAATAGGTACCTAAAGGATCCTCCATACATCCTTCAATGTAACTGACATCTCACTTATCGACAACAAAAAGGTACCATACTCTGAGTGCCATCACTCTACTAAAGTTATAAGGCATGATCAAGCTCTATAGAGGGCATCATAATTAGATACGCAATACTAGATGTATCTAATATTGCTTTTACAATAGGAGTAATGACATTTACCATTGATTGTAGAGTGTGGGATTGCCTATCTTGGCACTCTAAAATATCTATCTCCTCCATGCATAAAAAAATAATAATGAGAGTTAAATTTTATCAAATCAAGTAATCAATATTTATTCCCCCATCCCACCATAAGTTCACTATCTCATAGTAAATTCACCACTATAGTGAATTTTCCAACACCTAGGGTTTAATGAATTTTCTACCTATCATGGCAAATTTAAGGCAGCAAATTTGCAATGCGTGTGCAATTTGTTTGCCTATGGCATCTGATTTTTAAAAGAATTTTTGAAAAAGGATCGACAAAAAGAGCCCATACTATACCTAGACCCTGGCTAGCCCACCCACACCTTGGACTAGCTCCATTCAATGTACTATATGTCCCTATTATGCCATATCGCTAGCCCTTTTGATTTTCCTCAAAGCCCTTTTCTCCTTTTGTAAATGATAAAAATAAATTATTTTTACCCTTCACCTTTTTTTTACCCCTGACAAGGTAAATTTTTCTCTCCTCCCCTATATTCACCCAACCTATTTGAGTTCCTTCAAGACCTCATTTAATCCCTTAGAAACTTGAGCGGGCACCCAGGCTAGGGGTAAGCCTGTTTAATCCTTTTCTTTTGCATGACTTGAAGATTACCCAATGAAAACCCAAGGTAAAATTTTGATTTTTTGTGAGCATAGGTTTATGTGTTTCACCGTGTATTAATCTACTAAATCCTAATAATCCTATTTTTCTAAAAATGAGGGACATCTACAATTATTTTTTATGTTTTTATTAATTTTAAATGCATAAAAAGGGGGTAAATGTGGTACCTAAAATTGAATCATCTAACTTAAACCAATGTTGGCCTAAATGCATATAATGATCAATCCATCCATATTGACTACCTCAAACATAGATTTTGTAGCTAAAACTCACCAGTAGTGAATTTGCCATCTCAAAGTGAATTCACTTCTCGGGCAGTGGATTTACACCCTGTTCAAATTATCAACCTATCCCACTAGATTTTATTTGTAATGGCTAAATATGTGAATTCATCAGCTAAACAAATTTGTTGGTAATGTATTCGCAAGTGGTAAATTCATGTCTAACATGCAATTAGAATTCCATCCTTACCTACAATAATCAATTGTGGCATAGTCAATTTTGCTTGTCCTCTCTACCATTGCAAGTAATTAGCACATAGGGGAATATAAGCTAACTTTCCTCCACCTTCCTAAATCATCCATAATCATAGGGGTAGCTAATTATGCTCCTCTTAATCATCCCAGTTAGCTTCAAATAATCTCCATTTAGTGTAATAACCCTAACTCAGTAAACTAGGGTTTAAACAAATAAAAATAAGATTTTTGCAAAGTAGATCAGATCTGCAATTACTGCTTAGAAATTACTCCAAAAACCCTTAAAATGGACGTTCCAACCATACAAATTTTTTATTAATTTTTTGAAAGTGCAAACAGGCCAAACAACTATCCAACAACACAAATCAACCCTTAAAATTGGCTAGAAAATCCCCAAAGTTGGGCGATCCTCCTATGAGGGCAAAATAGGTCACAAAACATGCACAAATGGCCTCCCAAAGCTGGATGACCCACTCCCAAACTCCAACACACCAAAATCTGCAACACAATTGTGAATCCTAAGATAGATTCATCCAATCTCCAATCAATAACAAGGGCACATCACCTTGTCTACAATATTGGCTATTTATGAAGACTTAGGGCACACCACCTAAGCAGCAAAAGGTGGGGAAGGATTCAGCCCTTTCTCTTACAATTCACAAGATGAACATGACATAATGAAATTCTAAAAGTGACTTTCCAAGCCTATATACCTAGTCATCCCACTATAGGCTTCTAATTATTCATTAAGTGAGGGTTACATCAACATTAATCCCCAACACTTAATTTTTATTACATAAAACACCTATTAGCCTAGCAAAAAAAGGATGTCCCACTTCCTTTTCCACAAATGATAAAAATAAAATGTTACAATGCGTGGGGTCAACATAGTCTTCAAAATGGGACATTACAAGTCCTCCCTTCCTAAATTGCTTGTCCTCAAGCAATTCAGGGCTGGATGTGCAAGAATCTCTTTTCCCTCCCAAGTAGCATCTTCAATAGGCAAGCTCCTCCATTTCACCAAGTACTCTTTGATGACCATGTTTCTCAACTTCCTCTCTCTAGTCTCCATGATCATTTTAGGTTCCAAAATTAGCTTTCCCTCATCATCAAATGGGGGCAACTCAATGTAAGGAACAATGTGTTATCCAAGTACCTTTTTTAGGCATGAAACATGGAATACATTGTGTATTTTACTGCTATTCGGTAGCTCAAGCTCATATGCAACCTCCCTAATCCTGCGTATGACCTTGTAAGGGCCATAAAATGTGACTTGAGCTTCTTTGCTCCACTTCTCTTCATGGTGGACTGTCTATAGGGTTGCAACCTCAAATAAAACATGTCTCCAACCTCAAAATGATGCTCAATACGTTGTTGATCAACATACTTTTTATGTTGATTTTGTGTAAGCTGAATATTATCCTTCAATATCTTCATAATATCCTGATTTTACTACATATAATCCTTGGCTCTTGGTACCCTAATGTCACTCAACAACAAATCAGTGAAGTTAGGAGAATCATATCCATATAAATCCATAAATGAGATCATTTTAATAGACATATGATAGGAAGAATTGTAACAAAATTCTTTCAAATGTAGCCATTTAATCCATGCATTCTACTACCCTAAAACATAGTTTCTCAAGTAGTCTTCAACCCATTTATTCACAATATCTGTTTGGCCATCAGTTTTGGGGTGATAACTTGTACTTGGAGTCAACAATGTACCACAAACCTTGAACAACTCTTGCCAAAACATACTCATGAATCTGTTGTCCCTCTCATTCACAATATTCTTTGGCATGCCATACATTTTAAACAATTCTCTAAAGAACAAATCAACAACTTGTACTATTGTATATGAAGCTAAAATAGCATAAAAGTATACAAATTTAGTTAACCTATCCACCGCAACATATAAAATCCTTACCATGCACTTTTGGCAGCCCCGTGATGAAGTCCATTGATATACTTTCTCATTTTTGATTGGGAATAGGTAAGGATTGAAGAAGACCAGCAGGTAATGTGTTTCCAATTTTATTTTCGTAACAAGTGGTGCACTCCCTCACATGCTTCAATACATCATATTTTAGCCCCTTCCATGAAAAATTTCATGCATCTATTTATAGATCTTAAAAAACCTCAAATGACCAGCCATGGGTGTCCTGCATAGTGGCAATCAATTTCTCTTTATCTTGGAATCTGGCACAATAAAAATTATATTTTTATAATAAATTAGACCTTCCTGCATGATGTACCTGTCATATTTCAAGTGGCCATCAAGAATGTTATATGCAAAAGTGTTCTTCACATACTCAACCATAATTGTAACCTTCCAATCAACTGTTATAATGGAAATAGAGTGAAATGTGGGCATTCTAGATAGTGCATCAATAGCTGAATTCTTTTTCCCTTTTATAAACTCAATCTCAAAATCATATGCCTACACTTTAGTGACCCCTTTATGCTACCTATCATTTAAATCTTGTTGTCCAAGGAAATATTTAAGGCTATTATGATCAGTCCTTACCACAAATTTACCACAAATAAGGTATTGCTTGAACTTGGTCAAAGTGTGCATAATGACAAGCATATCCTTGTCATATATGTTGAAAGTTCTCTCCATTGGACTAATTTTCTTGCTCTCAAAGGCAAATGGCCACCCCTTTTGCATTAGGACATCCCCTACTCCAACACTTGAAGCATCACAATCAATGGTAAATGGCAAAGAAAAATTAGGAATTGCAAGTAGAGGGCAAGAAGACATCACTTCCTTAAATTTTTCATAAGCCTTTTGGGCTTCATCACTCCACACAAAGGCTCCCTTCTTTGTTAATTTAGTTAAAGTTTTTTCCAAGGCTAAAAACCCTCTAATCAATCTCCTGTAATAGCTGCAAAGTCCCAAAAACCCTCTCATTTGAGTTAAGGTAGTGGGAATAGGCCAATTTTGAATTACCTATATCTTGTGTTGGTCTACATGCACTTCCTTATTTCTGATTATGTGCCCCAAATATAAAATTTTAGACATGCCAAATTCACACTTAGACTTCTTTGCATAAAATTGTTGATGTCCCAAAATACTCAAAATAGAATCCAAATGCTTCAAGTGATTTTCCCATGAGTTGTTATAAACAAGAATATCATCAAAGAAAACTAACACAAAATACCTCAAATACTCCTTGAAAATATGATTCATGGCTGATTGGAAAGTGTCAAGGGCATTTGTTAATCCAAAGAGCATCACGAAAAACTCAAAATAGCCAAAATGACATCTAAAGGTTGTTTTATGCACATCCTCGTCTCTCACCCTGATTTGATGATATCTTGATCTCAAATCAATCTTAGAAAAATACATAGCCCCGTGCAATTCATATATGATATCATCTACTCTAGGAATAGGGTATATATTTTTTGTTGTCTTTTTGTTCAAGACCCTATAATCAATACACATCTGCATAGTCCCATTTTCATTAACACTACGGGTGATGCAAATGGGCTAGAGCTAGGGTGAATGTGCCCCATGGCAAGTAGCTCTTTTATGGCCTTCTCTATCTCATCCTTATACATTCTAGGATGCCTATAAGGGGATATCATGATAGGTTTTATTCCTGTTTCTAACTCAATCACATGATGAAATCCCCTATGGGATGGCAATCCCTTAGGCATATCCCCAAAAACAACGCTATGTTTTTCCAACAAAATCTGAATTTCAGGATGATAAGAGACATGATTATCATATTAATAAGACATACCTTTTGTCATATATATACAAGTAGCCCAAACTATCTCCTCTTTCTTGAGAATCCTCTCCATCCTCTTGGACATCACCTCTTGGACCACATTTTCCTTGATCCCTTGTAAAACTACCTCATGCCCTTTAGCTTTAAATTTTAGTTGCAATATTTGGTGATTTTTGGTGTAGTCTCCCAATGAATACAACCATTGAACTCCTAGTATAAAATTAGGAATTCCTCCCAATATAAACACATAGAAGTCATCTACTATGAAATGATTCTCAAAATTTACCTTCATTTGCCTCACAAATCTGTTACAAGGCACAATGCTCCCATTTTTAGTAGCAACATTAAACCCAACAAATATTTTTGGTTTTAGCCCTTTCTTGGCTACAAAACTCTCATCCACAAAATTGTGGGTTGTCCCACCATCTATCAATACTATCACCTTATTCCCAATACATCTCCTAACATTTTGATTGTGAGAAACTTGTTCGCACTGCTCAACATGGCCAACGTGCCAATGTTTGAGATCTTATGAGACTCAAGGGATGGATCCTCAAGCTCACGTTCCTTTGAAGACTCTTATTTACTTTCTTATGCCTCATATGAAATGACCTCAATGTAGTGAATTTGCCCCTTTCCCTGGAAATGATGGCCTGGTACCCAAGGGCTTTTGCATGTGAAGCACAATTTTTCCTCCTAAGCTCATCATGCTCCTCATTTACCCTCTTTCTTGGTGGCATAGGTTTTGAATCCCTCTGTGGAGGGGGTTTTGGCTTCCCAAAAGCCTGATTCTTCCCTGGAGGGGGTTTCTCTCTCTTCTAAAATAATTTCCCTCTTTGGAATGATCCTGATGGTCTTGCTTGGTTAAACCTAGGCAGTGGTGGTGCTGAAACTCTAGGTTCTGGTGATGTGTAGACTCAAGGTTCAAAGCTCTTCTCATTGTAATCTAAAATGAAGCAGGATCAAAGGCTTTTACCAAGCCTCTCAAGGAATCCACCAAACCCTCAATGGAAAGAAAGGTAACTCTCTTCTCTGAAATGTTAGGCACCCGACCCAAGTGTTGTAGGTGAGTTGGAGAGGAGAGGGCAATCCTCCAAGGGAGGTCCCAGGTTCAAATATCCACCCTACCAAAAATCTGAATTGGGTATCCAAAATTCAATTGATAATGTTGGTATGGGCAGGGTCGGGTGCGACTTCTGGGTGACTTTGATGGTGTAGAACCCCCTATTCATGATCTCTCAGACCAAGGCGGCTCTGCAAGGGGTTTTTCGCTTAAAAAAAAAATGTTAGGAACCATGACTGAAATCTTATAGAACTCCTCAATGTATGCCTCCATTGTAGTTTTCTGCTTAAGGGTGACCAGCTCCTTAAAATATTCCTCCTCATCCCTCATCTCAAAACGATCCAGGACCCTCTAACTAAACTCATCAAATGAGGTGATCTCTCTATGGCCTTGTGTGTTGAGACCGTGATAACACCAGTCGTATGCAACCCCCTCAAGATGTAGGGAAGCAAATTGTATTGCATCCTCTTCATCCAAAGGGCTGAGAGTAAAGTAAGTCTGTAATTTTTGTAGCCATGCCCTAGCAGACATGCTATCATCTCCATTGGACACAGGTACATGCATTTTATACTGCAATTTCTTTCTCATATTCAATTTTTGATGCCTCCTCATATGAAATAACCTCAATGTAGTGAATCTATCCCTTTCCCTAGTAGTGATGGCCTGATACCCAAGGATTTTTTCATGTGAAGCATTATTGTTTCCTTCTAAGCTCATCACGCTCCTCATTTACCCTACTTCCTGGTGGCGTAGGTGTTGAATCCCTATGTGGAGGGGATAATGGCTTCCCAAAATCCTGATTCTTCCTTGGAGGGGGCATCTCTCTTCTAGAAGAAATTCCCTCTCTGGAATGATCTTGATGGTCCTGTCTGGCTAAACCTAGGCAGTGGTGGTGTTGAAACCCTAGGTTTCGATGATGCTATAGACTCAAGGGTCAAATCCCTTCTCATTGCAATATGTAATGAAGCAGGCTCAAAGGCTTTTACCAAGCCTCTCAAGGAATCCACCAAACCCTCAATGAAAAGAAAGGTAACTCTCTTCTCTAAAATGTTAGGCACCATGACTGAAATCTTCTAGAACTCCTCAATGTATACCTCCATTGTAGTTTTCTAGTTAAGGGTGGCCAACTTCTTAAAATATTCCTCCTCATACCTCATTTCAAAATGATCCAGGACCCTCTAACTAAACTCATCAAATAAGGCGATCTCTCCATGGCCTTGTGTGTTGAGACCATGATACCACCAGTCGTATGCAACCCCCTCAAGATGTAGGGTAGCAAATTGTACTGCATCCTCTTCATCCATAGGGTTGAGAGTAAAGTAAGTCTACAATTTTTGTAGCCATACCCTGGCATACATGCTATCATCTCCATTGAACACTAGTACTTGCATTTTTTGCTACAATTTCTTTCTTTCTCCATACTTGTTGCCTCTCCCAACCTTCTTCCCCACGATCTCTAGGTAACTTTGGAAAGTGACTGTATTTTTGAATTATTCAGCCCTACACTGATATTATGAAAATAGGGCATCCAGTTCATTAGTTTCCTAGCATACATTAGGTTATTGCATGGGCAAAAACATAGGTTTTTTTATCCTAGGCAAAGGAGAATGAGTGTATCTCACAGACCTCTCACTCCCTTGGTCCCGATTGGTCGTCGTATTTGATGGCTTTCCTTGATCTGGTGGCGACTGAGGGTTAGGGTTTACTCCCTAGTTTGATGGTGGCTAAACTACACCTTGATCCATCTTGGTCACCAAACGAGTTAGTAACTCAAGTATGGTGTCAAATTTTTGCTCCGCAGGATCCCTTTGCTCGTCTGCCATCTCCACCAGCTTCCTTTGTTCAAATTTTGGTTCTAGAATTTCTTTCCCCTGGTTGAGGTTAGGATTTAATTTATTTCTCCTTAGATAATACATATTTGGTTGCATAAAGAGCTCTCACAAGCTGGCAGAAAACCAGCTCTAATACCACTGTAATAACCCTAACTCAACAAACTAGGGTTTAAATAAATAAAAATTAGATTTCTGCAAAGTAGATCAGATGTAATTACTACTCAAAAATTACTCCAAAAACCCTCAAAAATGGACGTTCCAGCCATACAAATTTTTTATTAATTTTTTGAAAGTGCAAACAGGCCAAACAACTATCCAACAACATAAATCAACCCTTAAAACTGGCTAGAAAAATCCCCAAAGCTGGGCGATCATCTTATGAGGGAAAAACATGCACAAATGGCCTCCTAAAGTTGGAGAACCCACTCCCAAACTCCAACACACAAAATTTTGCAACATAATTATGAATCCTGAGATAGATCCACCCAATCTCCAATCAAGAACAAGGGCACATCACCTTGTCTACAATATTAGTTATTTCTGAAGACTTCACCTAAGCAGTATAATGTGAGGAAGGGTTCAACCCTCTCTCTTACAATTCACGAGTTGAACATGACATAATGAAACCCTAAAAGTGACTTTCCAAGCCTATATACCTAGTCGTCCCACTATAGGCTTCTAATTATTCATTAAGTGAGGGTTACATCAACATTAATCCCCAGCACTTAATTTTTATTACTTAAAAAACCTATTAGCCGAGAAAAAATGGGACGTCCCACTTCCTTGTCCACAAATGACAAAAATAAAACATTACAATGCATGGGGTCCATATAGTCTTCAAAATGGGACATTACATTTAGTAGGATACCTCACTCCTCCCCTTTGGAAAGCTCCTAGGAAGGGTCAATTCTATAAATTAGTCCCTTGGGATGGTATTATCATCATCCTTTTCAAGGAACATATTGTTGTTGTAATTTTGGAAAAGAGAACATCTATCTCAAGCATTGAAATGCTACTAAATTTTTCCCATGAGGTCATCTTCAAGAAATTGACTAAGCTTCAAAGAGAAGGAGGCAACTTGCATCTGTAATTTTGGTGATACCTTTCGCATATATTTTACTTTTATTCTCCTTAACCATCATCATTAGCATTTTATATTTAGTTGTTTTGCAAGCATTCATTTGTGTTTCATTAACACATAATGAATATGTTGCATTGTCGTGTTTAATCAGCTTTATAGGCATTTTAAGAGACCTCTAGGATAACAGATCATCCCTAAGGCTCTTTAAGCAACTTTAGCAATGCCCTACATCCTCTATGGGCCTGCTCTTTTTGTTTTCATCTATTGAAAGTTAAATTATCGATTGGACTCTGTTTAGGTGGTATATTTGCCCCAAAATATCAAAAACTCAAGATTTTGTTTTAAAACTTTTCTAGTTGTTTTTTTCATTGAAGCAAATATGCCACCTATAACCAGTTTAGGTGGTAAATATTTTCTTTGTGTGTGTTGGTCTCAAATCCCCTTAGCATCCCTATATCTACTTTGTCTAACATATTTCCACATAGCTTATTATCATTATTTTAAAATCCTTTTAATTTATCTCTATCATAATAGCAAATCTACCAACTATAAAAATTGTAGGCAATAGAGTCATCAAAGGTATTGTAGCATCTATTTCAAGGTTATTCTATTTTTATTATATAAAATAGGGGGTATGACTATGCCAATTAAGAATTCTTCCAACTCTCACTATTTGGAAAGCCCCCAAATTGTGGTCCACCGTCTATTTTGTTTGTTTTCTAGGTTTTAACGTATTCACTAGTTAAAAAGATTAAGGTAGTGTATTCATCAGGTGATGAATTTGAACATAAAAGACATATTCACGATGACCACCAAGACATAAGTATAACCTCTTCCTCCTATTTTTGTTGATAACATATACTTTTTGCTGATTTGGATTGCATTTTTCTCTATTTTATCTTTAGATAATCACATGTAAAAATGAAAATAAAAAATAATCTAGCATTTTATCATTTAGTTTCTATTCCTTAAGCATTTAAAATTTGTCTTAGTTAGCACTTATCAAAGAAAAATTTCATATAGGATAGAATTTTGTAGTATGCACCTTTATCTTCACATTCTATTGAATTTTAGCATCTTACATATTAGTTCCAAGGATAGAAAAAAACCTAGGTGTTTATCAAACTAGATTTAGAGAAATATTTAAGCCTTTGGTGAACCCAAACCTCTCAGCAAAGATAAAAACTCAAAAGTGCATAATGACAAGTTGATAGTAGGGCTCTCTCGTCTGAGTGTGGTAAACCATCGAGGTAAAACCAACTAGAGAACGACACCTGTAGGAGGGGCTATCCTTTTTGGCACCCCATAGTAGTTCTTGGAAAAGTATTATATCAAGAGTTTATTCTATGTGATACAAAGCTAAGTCATATTTTCTTTATGCTTCCTCCATGTTATTTTCTTCTCTAGTTTATAAAATGCTCCAATCTATAGGTTATTCATATCCATTTTCCATAACACTTCATAGTTCATTAGGAATCAATAAATTCTTCATCTTTATGCAACAATAATCAAAATTTTCTCTTTTAAATTTTGGGATGGGCAATGAAGCATTACCATGAGCCATAAAATTTACATAAATAATATATAAATTTTTCATCCACAAACTTGAATTATGAATTCTTTGGTTAAAGAGAATCAAATCCTCAAGATATTCACATCTCTAGTATCCAATATCCATGCTTTAATACTAGAATGTGAGATGTGATGGTATTTGAAAATAAAAATCAATAGGGTAAAAGGATAAAGTATTTTAACATACACAATACCATTGGCCATATGAGATATATATTGTTTATCCAATATATGGTTATCCAACCACACTCTAGTTGTTGCAGCATGGTCTACCCCCCTCAATATTTGAACCTTGGACCTCTATCATTAGGCTATGAAAGAAGAAAATGAAAAAAAAAAAATTGCAAAAAAAACTCTAATAAACACTTCACTAACCTTCAATTTTGTACATACTACTTCAATATAATATCATATATATACAATATCATGTCTCTTTGTTATCCCAAGAGCCTCTCGATGCTTCACATTCTCTTCAAATATGATGAGATTTTTTTCTCTCTTTTTTTTTTTTTTAATTTTCATTTGCAAATCTGATTTTTATGTTATTTTAATTTTTGTCTTATTCATGTTCTATTATATTTTTTTTCTAGATCAATATCACAATTTTCAACAAAAATATTTGGAAAAAGGGAGTTTAAATAACCACTTACAAGATACCTTTAGATCAAGGCCACATAACTAACCTTTAAGTTAATTAATAAAATATTATAAGATATTCAAGTTGTAAGTTGTAAGGGCCCCAAGGGCAATACAAAGAATACAATACAAAAGTTGTAAATGGACTCAAGTTAAGCTTAACACCACATATTTCAACATCCTCCCTTAATATCAACGGGGTACAAGGAGATAGACCTTAATCAATCACCTCCCCTTAAGGAGCGCTCTCTTATTCTAAGATGCTCCTATAGTCGCAAAAAACATACCTCAAGGATGACCTTGGTCAAGAAGTTTTTAGTGCAAAGACAGGATTAAACATCCCTTAGGCATGAAGCCACCACACATAGTGCATCTAAATCTCAATGTGCTTAGTATGCTAATGAAACACTAGATTGCAAACAAGCTTAATGGGTCTATAATTGTTACAAAGAAGAGTAGCTAGAAACTATTGATGAATATCCACCTAATTCAAGATCATGAGAATCCATCAAAGGTGTTTGGTGGCCTTATTGATAGTGCAATATTTAGCCTCCATAGAATACTAAGGTATAGCAGACTACAAATTAAAACACCAAGAGACTAGGCTAGAACCAAGCTAGAAATCAAACCTTATGGTAGAGCATATTTATTCCAAATTATTAGCCTAAACCATCTAAGAAACCTATAAAAATTAGAGGTTCTCTAATTGAGTAGTAAATACCCATTTTGTGTACCTCTATTGTATTGAAGAATCAATGTGGTCATTGTCTAGTGACTCTCACGAGGTGCCTACATGTACCTAGAACAATAGTTTATGGCAAATGCAATATCAAGCCTAGGGTGAGTAAGGTAGAGAAGACCCACCATAAGAAACTAATATAGAGTAGCATCTATAAAGGGACTATTACAATACACTTATAACTTCAAGTTAGAAACAAAGGAAATTTGAGCAAATTTGCAATCCTCCATCCTAATATGCTATATAAAATCCAAGGAATATTTGGGATGAGATATAGGGATTCTAAAAGAAGACTGATTAATCTAAATGCTTAAAAAAATGAAGAATTTCCAAGTCTATCATCTTAAAAGTATCATGAAGCCGTGACTTTATCTCCTAAATTAAATATGATCTACTTGTAATGAGAAGATCGTTAACAAATAACACAATCACTAATGTTTAACCATCTTGATATTTGATGTAAACATGGTGATTTTCCTCACATTTCTATAACCCACAACTAAAAAATATTGAATGTATATTCTAATACCAAGCCCAAGGTGCCTACTTAATATTATAAAAAGGCTTAGTCAAATGACACACTGATAGAGTCAGTCCGTGAAGCTTAAAACTAGGTGGTTACTCCATGTATATCTCCTCTAAAAGTTCACTATAGAGGAAGGCACTTTTCACATCCATCTGATGTACCTTACAACCATAGGAAGCTGCTAGGGACACAAATTTCTAGATAAAATCCATCAAATAAACTGGTGCAAATGTATGCAAGTAGATAATTTCCTTCTTTTAAGAGAAACTTTAAGAAATAAGGCATACATTATGCTTCTTAACCTAACCATCAGGAGTATATTTAGTTTTACAGACCCATTTACACCCAACAACATTCATCCCTTGTAGAAGAGGAGGGTCCTAGTCTAATTCTTCATCATAGACTCGTTCTTAGTAAGCATGGCATATTCCCTCTTCCCAATAAGGATGACCTTTGGCTTGAGAATAGGTGAGAGGATCTCTAGAATCATCAACCTTCAAGAGTAAGGCTTAAGAGGGAGTGTTAAAGAGTAAGGTTCAAGAGGGATCCTTCAAGAGTAAGGATAACCATGATGAAGGAGATTTCTAATTCATTTGGATGTTGGGAAAACCATGAAATACTGTCACACATCCTAAAGGAAGTATAGACACCCAATTTTGTGCATAGGGCTAATCTTCAAGTTTTATCAATCAACCTTTCAATTAGCAAAATTTAATTGGCCTTTCTTGTGACTAACTTTGAAATATTTATTGGTCTAAGAGTGAAAGAATTGATGTATGAGCAATAGTATCATTGACACTTTTCAACCCTAGCAATAATTTTTCCAAAAATTTAAATTTTGACCTTTCTTGTCCAAATTTGACCTCTAGTGGTCATGATGGAAAAAGCACCATTGCAAAATCATTGTTGGTGCTTTCTCCATTTGATGATTTTGATAAAAATATACCAAAATTAATAAATTTGACTTGTACATACGATATTCCAACCATTAATGGATCATAACCTAGCTCGTCAAAAATCACAACTCTAAGATTTGTCATTTTCAATATTCCTCCATTAATGGCTTCCTGATCACTTTTCAAATTCTTACCATCTCCAATATAATTATTTTCCCAAGGAGCCATGGCTTCCTATAAATCCAACTCTTGGGAAAGCCCAATCCATAGTCTTTTAAAAGCAACAAAATTATATCAAATTATCTCTAGAATTATAGGAATTCATCATTTTGCATGGTGAGATTATACCAAAATATTGAAATAATATTATGAAGGCCCATCCTTCAAGCATTCAATATCTCATCCTTGCAAGCATTCAAGCTCTTGTTATTACAAGCAATTCAAGTACTTAATCAATCATCAAGCCTCCAAGCCCTCAAGCATCAAGCATTCAAGCCTCTAGGCTCAAGCTTTCAAATGTCCACAAGTAAGCTAGCAAGCTTTCAATAAGATTCCACAAACAAGGGGAAACAACCTTACATATTCGGTTGTTCTCTTTCATTTTATTTTCTTTTGGCACTTATTTTGTCTTGTAGATCTAAGATTTTATCTTATTACATTGTTAATTAATCTTACATTTTATATTTGCATCTAGTTAGCATCTTACTTTATCACTTTAGTCTTTATTTCAAGCAAGAAAATATATGTTTTTATAATCATTTCAAAGGTCTTTGTACTCCCAAATCATAGATATCCATCATCTTATATTATTAACTTAGCACATCTCACACTTAATCTTGCTTTTTTCTCTTAGAAGTAAAAGCACTACCAAATTGCAAGTTTAGTGGTGCTTTTGTTATATGGAATACATAGAGCAAAAGTGTTGGTGGTGCTATCACCAACACTATGGCACTTTTCTCACTTAGCACTTATTTCATGCACTTTCCATTTTTGTTATTTTTCTTATCTATTTGAATAGGGGGCCTAATTGTTATTCAAGGGGGTATAACATCCTCTGCCAACTTGATGCAGTAACAATCACAACACCTTCCAGATATGACTCAATTAAACCAATTGATCAAACCAACAATCAAACAATCAATTGGTAATTATTCAATTCAATAAATTATTCAATTTAGTAACCATACATTACAGGCAACAACTGTACAACCTAGGTAGTCATAAATCCAAACAACTATACCATATATTCGCAACTATACAATATAGGTAGCCATACAATTTAGGCAATATCTTGGTAATCATACAATCCAAACAACTATTCACTTGTACGATCACTTCTTAACAGTTGTAGTTTTTTTATTAAGCAATTATAGGATTCCAACCCTAACCCTAATTGTATAATTTCTCTTTTCTGCAATTGTATGGTAGGTTTTGCTTACTCATAACTGCACTCACATAATAATATTTTACACTGCTTTCACTCCATTATTTTGCATCATTCAAATGAAATACTTCCTTACTAGAAAAACTATAAACCCTCTTTGTATGATATTTATCTATCATACAATCATTCCCAAGCCTGCACTCTTATAATCATATGATTGTACATTCTAGCCTACAATCGTACAACAATATGACCTACAATTGTGCAACTACTCCACCATACAATTCCCTTGCAACCATACAATCTATTTACCAGTCATACAATATTCTACCACATCATACAATTGAAAAATTCAATTGGCAACACCCCCTTTTTGGAATATAATCTTGTATGATCTTGTTCTATCTTACAATTGTATGGTTAAATTTCTTTGGCAATATTCACCATCATACCATCTTTGCAAGTATTCAATTATTACCAATGTTTAATGTATGGTCTTTACTATCATACAATAGATGCCCCTCCAAATCTCTTTCTTGTTGGGAGATTGGAATATATGACTCTTCTATCATACAGTTGGGATGTTTCCATGATACTTAAATTCTATAGCAAATGAGTGCATGATTGTTCATCCCATACTATTGTACAACATTTAAATATTTTGGACATAAAATTAAATTGCACTTTTTGGATTTTCTTGGGAACAATTTCCTAGCTCAATTATATGCCTTCAATCCAATGTTCTTCTTCTTCACTTCAATTTTCCTTCCTTTGAGTCAAAAAATGCCTTAGAAGTTTCTTGGATCCTGCACACAAAGACACAACAATATACATAACTTTCCAAATTAAAAATTAATGCCTTCCACAACAACCAAGACTCAAGATTATCGAAAGAATATTATTCGTTTCATTTCATGGGAATACAAGGCTAAAATTTTGAAATTCCTTTTCTCTTCTCTTGGGCCTCCCTTTTCCCAGGATTATTACTCTTGGTGAGCAAAAATGATGTTATGTACGAATATTAAATCCTGTCCATTTACTATCAATCTGGGAGTTCATAAAATTGTGAGTGCCATGCACAATATATGCCTATAGTGTGGGAATAAGTCCTCTTATGCCTATCGGTTGGTTTGATGGAGGAATGTTTGTTCGTTTAGTTTTAGTTTTATCCAAACCAATTAATTTGGTGGAGGAATGTTTTTTTGTGTAGTTTTAGTTTTATCCAAACCAATTAAAACTAAGAATTTAAATAAAACAATCAAATGGAAGCACGGGAAATTAATAAACACACTATGAAATTAATATTACTGAAAGATAAGCACACAACTGAAAAGAAAGTGCATAAAATAAACACACATGATTGGAAATTAAAGTGAAGGAAATAAACACATGACGAAAAATAATGAAACAAGAAATAAAGCAAGAAATAATTAAACTATAATAAATAAAACAGGGAAGGATTACTGCTTGGAGTGGGCATAAGCTCCCACAAGTGGTTTGCCCAACTAATTATGTAAAAATCACTCTCTTAGTCCAAGCGAATAAGAACACTTGAAACTGTTTATTGATAATTTTATGGAGTACAAAATATTGAAATTTCGTAGATTGTTATTTTTAGGAAAGGCCAGTGGTTTTATACAGAATGCGGTCAATCTCATTACAAGAATAACTTATTCTAATTTAATCACTAATCATGATTCGTTACGACGGGTGCGTACACAACTATGATTTGTATCTATTAGAAGAGCGATCATTTTTAATTTTAATCATCAAAAGATAAGAATGATGCTCCTTATTTTTCGTAACAACTTCCTTCTAAAAATCGTACGATCTTTTGGTCAACCAGTCAACACACGAAATATAGGTGCTATATATTCACTGAACGTAGGCGTCGGGATGTAGGCAACTGCTTGTGTCAGGATATAGGTGCCTGCTATACCGAAATATAGGCACTTGCCTACGTTAGGATATAAGCACTTACTTTCACTAGGATATAGGCACCTGCTTGTTCTAGGACATAGGTGCACACTTCCTTATGGGAAGTAGTGGTTCTACCCTTAGCAGAATGTAGGTGCCTCTGTCACTTGTCGTAGTCTCTTTTAAGACGTCTTCACACTTCAAAACATTATATTCTTTGTGCATTGCCAGGTTTGAATGGGACGTTGACTTGAAAATGCAAAAATAATTAGCAAAAAACTTGTAACTACACACATGTTTAGCTAAAAATACCAATCAAGTAAAGTATCATAATTTCTATCAATTTTAAGCAAAAGTTATACAAAAATACATCTCTAATGCTAATTAAACCAGTAATGATGCTCTCATAAATATAAATAAAATGAGCATTTTTTGTGCTCATCATACCCCCATGCCTAATCTTTGACATGTCCTCATGTCACATTCCCCCGGTACGTTTTGTTTGGATTGTACTTTCCTCGAGCTTGGGCATTGTCCCTATTATTTTTGCTTACTACCATAAAAATTATCCTTGGTCAAGGGCATTGCTTCTTCAATAGTCAATTTTTTCCAAGGTAGATCTATGATGTGTTAGCAAATTGAGCTTTCAATAAAACTATTAATTGTGGATCCCCTGTTGGTGTTTCCCTTTCTTTTGAGCCTTCAAAATCTCATGGTAGAGTTTGGTCAACATTTTATGTGTGTGACCACATAGACTCTATTTTGAATATCCCACTTCAAAATAAATATTCTAATAGTGTTGGTGCTACTGGGAACAGTAGAGAAAGTCATCCATCAACATGGGTGAGCATTTCTTTTACTTGGGCCTTGGTTGTTGGGCATACGCAGATGGTTTGACCCCCTTTTGACTTGCTCCCTAGTTCATCATGTGGCTTTAGTCTGCTGCTTATTTTCCTTGTATGTTAATTTGCACAATCATATCCCCTATCGATGTTGCAAACTCCTGGGCCACGATAACGTCTTGGCTGACTGACTAGACTACAATAGTCTAACCAACCTATAGACTTGAATTGTTCTCATACTACACCCATGAAATCAATAGGTTCATTCATTTTCCATATATAGTTTTAGATTGTTCTCCCATGGTTATTGTGCTCATTATTTTATGTTCTACTGTGTTCAACCACATGACATGAATCATACATGTGAAGAATTACAACGGATATCACTACACCCAAGCACACATCTAAAAAAAAGTTGCTAAGGTGTAGTAATATTATTTAAATAGTGGGACGAAGCACCTACTATGACATGTTATCAACCAAAGGTATAGTATATATATATATAGCGACTACACCTTTGGTTGATAACATGTCATAGTAGGTGCTTCCTCCCACTATTTAAATAATATTACTACACCTTAGCAACTTTTTTTTAGATGTGTGCTTGGGTGTAGTGAAATCCGTTGTAATTCTTCACATGTATGATTCATGTCATGTGGTTGAACACTAACATGGGACTTGGACGAGAGAAATGTGGGGGCACATATTGGCATTAACATAGAATTAATTTATAAATAATTGTGCATATAATTAAAATAAACAATAGTACTTACTTGGATGTAGTTCGCGAGACATGATGTGTGTTACACCAAGTGGTGTGCAATGTAATTGATCGATGCGTTGATTACAATGTACCAACGAATCGATGACTTGCGCTCTTTTGTGCGGTGTGATCCTGTCAAAGTGGTTTTATTGGGTACTACATAATTATAATTTCTAAGGTCTCGTGCTGAAAATGAAAATTTTTATTATTCATCATGATAGTAGATACACTTCCTCATTGGAACTCGAAAGTAGGTGTACTTTGTTATTAAAAGTTGGGGAGTAGGCTTACTCCATCATTATAAAATAGGGAGAAGGCTTACTCCGTCGTTAGGAACTAGATGTCTTCATGCTTGGCTCGATGTAGGCGCCACCTTCTTGGTGGGAAGTAGGTGTCTCTGGTTTTGGTTTTGTCATGAAAGTAGGTGTCGCCCTCCTGGTGGGAAGTAGGCACCTCTACTACTTCTAAATATAGGCATCACCTTCTTGGTGGGAAGCAGGCACCTTTGTGTTGGCTTGAATATAGGCATCGCCTTCCTAGTGAGAAGTAGGCACTATTGGTGCTACTTTTGAACACAAGTGCCACCCTCCTAGTGGGAAATAGGTGCCTTTGCGCTAATCCATATATAGGTGCCACCCTCCTCGTGGGAAGTAAGCGCCTCTATGTTGGCTTGAGTATGGGCGCTACCCTCCTAGTGGGAACTAGGCGCCTCTGTGTTGACCTGCATGTAGGCACCGCCCTCCTGGTGGGAAGTAGGTGCTTGTAGACTATCTCAGATATAGGTGTCACCTTCCTGGTGGGAAGTAGGTTCCTGTAGACTAGCTCAAATATAGGTGTCACCCTCCTCGTGGGAAGTAGGCACCTTTTTCATATCATTACACTCCTAGAAAGCGATAAAACTAGGGTGACATAGCTCGTTCCTGATAGGCCTGATGGGCCCGAATGCCCACAACTTGCACCAGATTCCACATGGTATTGCAAAACGAAAACAAAAATAAAAGAAAATATATTCTAACATTGTTAAGCAAAACAAGTTCCATGTCTTCTTTCCTCCTCCTCCTCCTCATCATCTCTCTCTCTCTCTCTCTCTCTATATATATATATATATATATATATATATATATATATATATATATATATATATATATATATATATATATATATATATAGTGAACATAGTCATGTTCGTCATGTTGTATGATTGCAAAGATGGGGTCCTCTCATTGCTTTCAATTACACTCGCTCTTACGCTCGCTTGAGTGTAGGAGCCTTCTTCATCATGGGAGGTAAGTGCCTCCTTTATTCTTCCTCTTTCTCTTATTATATATATATATATATATATATATATATATATATATATATATATTTATTTATTTATTTATTTTTTTATTTTTTTTTTTTTTTTTCATGGTTCGATCCTCCTTTTATTTCAAAGGTCCCTCTGGTTGTGAAGGAATACATGGCCTGCTCAACCATTTCTCGTATTTAATATCTCTCTAGTCTAGATCCATAGTATGAGTAGTGCTTTAAAAGGTGACTGAATGATTCATTGAAGCTTAGAGACTTGGTCTATGTAGGTCAATAACTAGAGCTTAGAGTCAAAGTTGCAATAGTCACATTGAACCCTCGGGTATGCTCGAAAATCTCGAAATGATCTTCTAGTTCCGGGAATAATTCGCAAAACTCCGTATCCATCGGGAATTGGATGGAGTTTTCCCGTATCTCGACCGGAAGGTAGTTTTCCAACATGACTGCCAAAATCTTTTCTAAGGAATTATACATCATATGCCCTCGTATTGTGCTTCGTCGTGCGCTGTTACTGACTCCCTTTTTCCTAAATGGATTGGATCGAAACGCCCTATCTAGTTGTGCCTGTACGAATCTCTGACTGCGCGGAATCTCCATAGCCAATTCTTTATTTTTCATGATTGATTTTTTTTCTTCGAGGAAAGCAAGATGGAGTGGCTCTTGCCTGATAGACCCAATTACCTTAGATGCCTACAGTCTGCAACGGGTTCCACGCTATCTTGCAAAACATAAAAAAACACAAAAAAAACCTAAACTAATGGTGTTAAAAAAACTCTATTATTATTGATTTATTATCTTTTTTTTTATGTTGAATGTTGTAATAGCATTCATTGTGTTGTTGGTGGTAATATTGAAGGTGGGGTCTCCCCCATGCTTGCAACTAAGCCAGCTTTTGGAAATTGGGGCCTATGATAGGGTCTTAGTCTATGTCAAAATTTTGATACGACTAAGTCTTCATTTGTCCCATCCCCTACTTCATCAAGTGTCATGGTATGTTGCTGAAAGCACGAGATTCCGGAAGCAAAAGGAAAACTATAACTATGCAATATAAGACGAAATATAACGCTTTAATCCTATGCACAAAAACAAGGAAAGGAGATAAATTGGAGACGAAAGAAAAGATGTAAGGAAATCACAGCCCTCTTTATTCAAATTTCTTATCCTCGGTTACATAGACGTCTCCTCCCCTTTTAGGGGCTAGGAGCGTTAAATTGGTCTTTGTTACAATTTGTGACTTAGTCTTCCTCCTTCCGCATGCCCACGTTTGGAATGGGCGGGCCAAATGTTGCCGCCGCTTGCGTTGGTAAGGTAGACTCCTCGCCGCTCCTCTAATGCTGCAACTCCGCACTCAAAGAAACAAACAAGAAAGTCGTAGCACTCGTGTATGAAAAATAAAAGATGAATCTAACGATGGTTGAAATGAATCTAAATGAAATGAAAGACTTGACAAAAGCATAAACATGAAACTAAAAGAAATACCACGATTATGAAAGCACAAATCGCCGCTAAGTGAACTAGCAAGCACTTCGTCGCTCAAAATGCTCCTTCTCTCGTATATCCCTTTTGGGTGAGAAAACTCACCGCTTTTATAGACCCAAGGGGTCTTTTTGAATTAACATGCAAAAGTGTTTCTTTGCATGAATGCTTTTGTTTGTGAAGAGAAGACTTCTTCTTGATCAAGGGCTTCTTAATCGCCTCTCGTGCATGTCTTTGCATGTTTTAGAAAAACTCATTTGCACTCCCATGCAATGAAGGGATAGCTAAGTGGCAAATCTGAGTTGTCTTAAAGAACTCACTCGCACTCCTATGCCATGCAGGGAAAGCTAAGTGGCAGATGTGTGTTGTTAAAAGAACTCACTCGCACTCCTATGCCATGCAGGGAAAGCTAAGTGGCAGATGTGTGTTGTTAAAAGAACTCACTCGCACTCCTATGTCATGCAGGAAAGCTAAGTGACAGTTCTGAGTTGTTATATGCCGAGATTTGACTTTTTTGCAAGTCAAACTCTACAATCGTCCCACCCCGAAGCGAGCGCCGGTAATCGTCCCTGGGTGACACGAGTATCAGTCAGCACTCGTCCCTAGGAAAGACGAGTATCTATCAGTCAGCACTCGTCCCTAAGAAAGACGAGTGCAAGTCAGCACTCGTCCCTAAGAAAGACGAGTAAAATTCTCACTCGTCCCTGGGTGGGACGAATAAGAAATAAGGTGTCCAAAAGGTGCCAAATTGGTTTCTGACTTGCAAAACTGTTGTGTGAGTGGTTAGAACCACTGTTTAACCTCCGAGGGCTGCCCTGGGGGCTGTGTGTGTTGGTGCGATCAGTGCTTGTCGTCACATAATCGGATTGGTGCTGTTTTGGTGTCTACAGATGCCCCTTTTTGGGAAGCGTTATGCAAGGCGCAGCACTGAGCAAAAATATAACCAAAGCACTAATGATTAGGGTTTCTCAGTAACCTAACCAACTCTTGATGCCCCAAGTATGGAAAGGGCACGCATTCTTGAATCCTTGCTTCTGACGAGCTAAGGAACTTAAGTC
This sequence comes from Wollemia nobilis, assembly GCA_028583015.1. Classification (NCBI taxonomy): domain Eukaryota; kingdom Viridiplantae; phylum Streptophyta; class Pinopsida; order Araucariales; family Araucariaceae; genus Wollemia; species Wollemia nobilis. The sequence continues at coordinate 5,314,178 of JAQPPZ010003613.1, read as the reverse complement.
AAGCATTAACCTGGTTCGGTGAGGTATTACTTGAACTTAGACATTGATCGACCATGAATAGGCAAAGGGCGCAACCTTTTTTTTTGTGGGAACCTTAAGTTCATGATTCACGAATGCCAAGTATATGATTAGTTTGTGATGATTGCTTGTTTGCTGCCCTGCGAGGGCGCGATTGTCTCTTGCAATGATCCTTTGAATGCGTGTCATTTCCAAGACTGGGTATAATGGTGTTGATTGGCAACTAAGTGTGACTACCCCCTCAAGCGACGAATCGATGAGGGAATGACCGACATGAGAAAAGCGACGAGTCGCTTGACCCAAGATGACTTGTGCAAGGGTGCCTTTAGATGGTTTACCGCTAAGCATGCTCGAGCAGTTCCCCGACTGTTTTGACCTATTTTTGATTTTGTTGGCATTTGTCATGTTTATGTTGTGGTTGTTTTTAATTTTTTTTTTTTTTTTTTTTATTCGTCCCGAGTGGAACGATTGTCTGACGTTACTCGTCCCGGGGTGGGACGAGCATACCTCGGAGTATACTCGTCCCGGGTGGGACGAGCGTACCTCAGAGTATACTGTCTCGGGGTGGGACGAGCGCGTCGAAAAGCGCTCGTCCTCGATAAGGACGATTACCAGCAAACAAAAACTATAAATATGCGAAAATGACGGATTTGGTTCATTTGCACTGGTCAGCGATTGCGATTTGGAGCTCTGGGAGGAGGAGGTAGATTTCTGACGCGAAGCGCTGCCGGATCATCCAACCACCATGAGTGCACTGCACCGGGTCGTCGAGCGGCGGAGCCGAGGCGAGACCAGTAAGTGCACTATCTCTTCGATTGTCAATTTGAAAAATGCAAAGTTGTTTTTATGGTGTTTTTCTTGTGTTTAAACATGAAACCCTAATTAATTAAAGTAAAAGGTAAATGAATGACACCGAATGAAACATGGATGCAAACCTGATGGAAACTTAGATGGAAAACTATAGGATAAACCCAAAATGAAACTTAGAGTAACACTTTAGGGTAACCATGGTTAGAAAAATGTTTTTCTATGTGAATGGTAAAACTTAGGTCGAAACCATAGGTAAACCATGCCCATATTTTTGTGTTATGTTTATGAAATTAAAAAATGGAAAATGAATGAATTTGTTTTTTTATTGAAATGGTAAACTTAGGTCGAAACCGTAGGTAAACCATGTCGATTTTTTTTTTTTTGAATTAAAGATGAATTTTTTGGTTGAAATGGTAAACTTAGGTAAAACCGTAGGTAAACCATGTCAAATTTTTTTTTTGTATGAAATTAAAGATGAATTTTTTTGGTTGAAATGGTAAACTTAGGTAAAACCGTAGGTAAACCATGTCAAATTTTTGTCATTTTTGATGAAATGAAAGGTGAATTTTTTTTTTTGTTGAAATGGTGAACTTAGGTAAATTTTGAAATATATAGGTAAACCATGTCAAATTTTTATTGTTTGATTAAATTAAAGATGAATTTTTTTTGAAATGGTAAATTAGAAATAGGTAAACCATGTCAAATTTTTTGTTTTGATGAAATTAAAGATGAATTTTTTTTTTTTTTTTTTTGTTTTTGTTTTGAAATGGTAAACTTAGGTAAACCGTAGGTAAACCATGTCAAATTTTTATTGATTTTGATGAAATTAAAGATGCAAAATGGATGAATTTTTTTTTTTTTGAAATGGTAAACTTAGGAGAAACCGTAGGTAAACCATGGCAAATTTTTGGTGTTTTTGATGATGAAATGAAAAATTGATGTTTTTTTTTTTTTTGGATGTACATGTGAATGAAAAATAGTACGGTATAGTTATGCATTTTTGTACATGTGATGGTGATGTGATGCATGTTTTTGATGTTTGTTGTTTTTTTTTTTTTTTGTGATGTGCATGTGGTGAAGAGTCGACATCGAGTACCGACCATTTTTTCTAATGCCCGCGAGGCGTTGACTGATGATGATTGGGAGTGGCTTGATGCCCTAGGGCTCAAGCATGTGGCTCGGTTGGATGCGCTTGTGGCAGATCGGGCGTACATTACACGCATTGATTGGCCTCGTGGGATGCTCGTACGAACACCTTCCATCTTCCTACAGGGGAGATGACAGTCACCCTAGAGGACGTGTATCGGATTCTTCGGATTCCAATAGACGGGGTTCCCATTCGGACGACACCACGGAGCCAGAGGACGGCGGTACTGACGCGATACTTTGGACACGGAGGGGATGGGGATGGGATGACCTCGTTGGAGAGGGCGGAGCTGGATTGTCAGATTGGGGGGATATTGGTACGATGGTGGTACGCGAGGGGAGTGTTGGGAGTGAGGCATGCAGTACTCATGAGCCTCATTTCCAACATGCTCTTGCCAGATTCGTCAGGAGCGAGGTTCCCATGGAACCTAGTGGAGGTAGTATGGCAGTTAGTGGATTGCCCGATGACAGAGCCGATTATTATGAGGTGGGGCCGACGCTTTTGGCACAGTTATATGATGAGTTGTACGAGGTCCGCCGTCGGAGGCGAAAGGGGTTGGGGTGCGCTTTCTTGTTGCAAGGCCGGGCATGGCAAACACATAGCCATAGAGCGACCACGAGGGTTGCCCTGGACTACCCGAGCGGAGATGGTGGACAGGGATATTGGGTATGGTGCTTTATGGTACCGATCAGAGGAGCGGGGGCATAGTCGGCGGTTCACGGGAGACGTGGACCATTACAGAGATGCACTAGCACGACTGACTCCCAGAGATGTGATATGGAGGCCATATCGGGATTGTCCCGCATGGCCAGAGGCAGATGATTGGCTTCGACGGGTCCGAAGGGGGAGATGGGTGATTGGGCGGCATGGGACAGAGCAGGAGTACTTCCACTACCTCCGAGTGACGCGGCAGTTTGGGGTACGCCAGGGATTGCCTGGGGAGCCCGTAGCCTACCGACGTCGGAGTGATGAGAGGACCCTAGCCGCGCCGATCCTCGAGCCACTAGGGGAGGAGTCAGATGTCGTGTTGGACATTCCGGATGTTGATGACGTCGGCGTGACAACCGAATATCAGGAGTGGTGGACGCTACGACAGTGGCGAGGGGAGGGGCCCTTGGGAGGAGAGGAGGCAGCGGGAGGCGGAGAGGGTGCAGAGGCACCAGGAGAGGGTTGGGGAGCACCTGCAGATGTAGAGATGGTGGAGGTGGCAGAGGCAGGAGATGATGTTGAGGAGGAAGAGCAGCCGGAGATGCAGTATGCTTCGGAGCAGGCTGATGCTCCAGAGAGGCCGATGCAGCCGATCGGGCAGGGGGAGACAGAGGCGGGGTTGCGCGCTGAGGTAGCGCAACTGACAGGAGAGCTTGCGAAGATGACACAGGAGAGGGATCGCCTGCGGTCACAGTTGGCAGAGCGGGAGAGCGCAGGGGCTGCGTCTCGCCAGCAGGGTGGTGATACGGATGTTGTACGGGAGAGGGATCTCCTACGGGTGCAGCTAGCACAGCGTGATGATGCCATTGCGTACTACCGTAGGCGAGAGGCCGAGTGGAGGCTACGGGAGGCAGACTTGAGACGACGAGAGGAAGCGTGGGGGCGGCATCGGTCAGAGATGGAGGCTGAGATTCTCCGCCTGGGTGGGCGAATACTAGAGCCTCCGACCAGTGGCTCGTCGCACAGGACGAGAGACAGCGGGACGGAGCAGTCGGCATCATCCCGACGCAGGCGGCGAGAGGAGGGCGATGCGAGTGGTCGGGATGCAGGGGCGAGCAGTCGCCCTGAGAGATCTCAGAGAACAGATACCGCGGGGGTAGCTCTCGTCGCACCGATCCTGCGTGATCATGGTGGCCGACGCCCTAGGGTCGGGGGTTTTGGGAGTTTGGATGATGGGAGGGAGGTCCCGAGGACCGGCTTTGTAGCTCGCGGGCAATTTTGTTGTGATATATATACAGATGATTCTGTTTGGTGTGTATCTTTTTTTTTGCATGATTTATGTTTATGTACATGTTTTTACATTGATGTATGCATATGCTAATATGAATGTGATGATGCTAATTTATATGATGTATGCATATGGAATGGATGATATGTCGATGCACCATAGACTGTACAAAATTGGAGTGGCTTGTTATAGTAATAAGATAACTTTGTGGAATGCTTGTACATATGAAAACTTTGTTTTTGTATTTTGTCTATTGTTTTATGGTGATGTATGGAATGAAATGTATCGGTTGTTTGAAAATGTAGTTAAGCTTTTCTCGAAATGCGGATATTTTTAACTAACTAACCAAGACTGTTCGTTTATCTCACAAGACTTCCGAACAAGGTCTAAATTTGACTTGAATTTAACCAAGTTATTTCACATCCCCGTGTGTGCAATTGAGTTCATTTATGTGTTATTCATCGGGATACCGCCGATGCCGGATGGGCTTTCAACCGAACCCGTACTCGAGGATCACCTAATTAGCTCCACGAACTCCTTTATTGTATTTAGTCGATTTGTCTGCGATGTTATCTAGGATACCGTAAGCTAGCTCATCCACATGCAAACATTGATCTCGTACACAAGTTAATGTGATAGATATATCGTCATGCGAGAGGTTTACCACCAAGAACCAATAGGCTATCAACCAAATCGGTATCGAAGCTTGCCTCATGACCCGTCGAAATGCTCGAGAATTCCGTGGATTCAAGGTCGAATCCCTTCTTTTCTTCAAGGGTATTGGGATACTTGCTCTTTGGTAGTGATAAAATGATAGTACTCGTCTTGTTTTTTTTTTTTTTTTTTTTGAGCAAGGGATTTGAATATAGAGTGATGATAATCACTGTTATTTGTGTCTTTTGATGTGTGCACTGTAGGATGTCAAATTTTAGTGTTTTGACGTTTTGCAAATATTTGATGGTTTTGCAACTTTTGAGAACTTGGGATTCATGGGGAATTGGGTAGGGAGGAAGCTTGTCCTTTTGCCAATTCTCAGCATTTCTAGGGTCATTCGCACAGGGGGATAAGCAAGATAGCCGTTTCACTTATGGTAACCAGGATTACGGTGCAAGTTTCATCTTTCGTCTACACAACTTAGGAATTATTTTATGTGTGTTAATATGTGTTGGGATGCTACGTAACAAGGTGTGATCCAAGTAAAACTTTCCCATGTAAAATCTGCTTAATTGTGTACAGTTCTTGGCTAGAAATTTAAAGACATCTGAATGACGAAAACCCTATATACATTAGGCGACACCGATGATGCTAAAAATAAAAGGGTGATATGCTGGATGTAGGTGTTTATGAAAATAGATCTAAGGTGGAAATGAGGGAATTGCCAAATAATGACAACCTATGGTGCTTTTGACTTATATGACCTAGCGGAGTATGCAATGTATGTATGCAATGCGGAATGCAAACTATACTTTTGTATTTTGATTGTTATGAGAATGCATGGAATGGAAATGCAAATGTTTTTTTTTTTTTTTTTTGAGAATGCATGGAATTGAAATGCGATTGTTTTTGTGATTTTGATTTTTATGTTGTTTTTGTTGATTTTTGAATATTTATGTTGACCAAGCAATTATGGTAACGCTTGGAGCTTTTAGGTTGACCAAGTGATTGTGGGAATCCTTGGAGCTTTTGGGTTGACCAAGCGATTGTGGTAATCCTTGGAGCTTTTTGTTGGACTATGGCTCTCTAGCTGTGGAATGACCTCAAATGAATGATATTCAAGGGTTCTAGTTTCCTTGATTCCTTCAAGAGAGGCAAGCCGGTATGTTCCAGGTCCTATTCTACTATCAATGATGTAAGGACCTAACCAGTTTTCTGCAAACTTATCCCGAAGATGGGAGGGCAAATTAGAATTCTGCTGGTTCTCTTTTAAGACCAAATCACCAACCTGAAATTCCCTGAAATGGACTTTCATGTTGTATGCTTTCTTAAGTCGCTCTTGATAGATACGCAAATGCTCGAGAGCATTAACGCGTCGTTCGTCAAGCAACGTCGTTGATCTAACCGGGCTCGCCATGCAGTGTCATCATCGATGAACTCTTGCATTGAAATGCGCAGGGAAGGAATTTCCAACTCAAAAGGCATGACCGCCTCGGAGCCATACACCAACGAAAATGGAGTTGCCCCAATGGGCGTCCGAATGCTGGTGCGATAAGCCCATAGGGCAAGCGGGATCTGAATGTGCCAATCTTTATGATTATCTGCAACTGTCTTTTTAAGAATGGCGACTAGCATTTTGTTTGACGCCTCGCTTGCCCATTTGCCTCGCGGATAATAGGGTGTTGAAAAGCTATGCTCGAATCTTGTACTTTGTGGTCAAAGCACGCACATCTTTATTCTTGAATGGTGTCCCATTATCCGAGACTATTTTGGATGGAATACCAAAACGACATATGATGTTATGCAAAATAAACTCCGCAATGCGAGCTCCAGTCGTAGTGGTCAGCGAAATTGCTTCCACCCATTTGGTAAAGTACTCAGTGGCCGTTAAAATGAACGTGTGACGACCAGACGACGCAGGGGAGATCTTTCCAATTAGATCAAAGCCCCACTACGAAAAAGGCCAAACCGATTGAATCGGCTGTAAGGCCTGAGAAGGTACGTGTGTCAAATTAGCATGATGCTGACACTTCACGCACTTCTTCACATATGCGCAACAATCTCGCTCTAAGGATGGCCAATAATAACCCATGCGAAGAATGCGCTTTGCGATGGCCATACCGTCGAAGTGGCCACCACATGTACCATCATGAGCTTGGGTGATCGCCCAAGCGGACTCTTTCTGGTCCAAACAACGAAGGAGGATTCCTTCATAATTTCGACGATACAAAATGTCTCCTACCAAGACATGCTTTGCCGCTTTTTGTTTGAATGATCTTTTCGCGGCTTGGGTCAATCCAAGTGGGAGATTACCTAGCTTGAGGTAATCCCGAATGGGTGTATACCAGTCTTGCTGATCGTAAACCTCGATAGTATGAACGGCCAATCCCTCTTGAAGTTTATCCCGAACAAAAGCTGAGCAGGAAAGAACTTGTAAAAACAACGTGGTGTTGCTAGCAAGAGGGGCCGGGGAGAACAAGGACCCCCAGTTGGCTTTAATCAAACAATCTCGAATTCGAGAGAACTTATCCGGAGATGGTTCAATCTGGATCATGTGGATTTCTGGCGTCGAATCGTAGCTTGCACGCTCCATCGCAGATTGCGATAATGTTTTAACTCGAATGGTTGTCATTTCACTGTAAGGGTCTTGCGGAATAAGTGACCCCAAGGAGGCCATAGTATCCGCAAAACGATTTGATGATCGAGGGAGTGCCTCGATGTCATACCATTCAAATTGTGCCAAGAATTTATCCACAAGGGTTTTATAAGACTTCAAAAGTGGACATTTACATTGGTATATCCCTTTTACTTGGTTGACAATTAACAACGAATCACCAAAGATGTTCAATCGTTTAATGTTCATGGTGATTGTTGTCTGAATACCTATGAGCAAGGCTTCGTATTCTCGCATTGTTATTGGTTAGCGGGAAGTCTAATTTAAATGACAAGGGCATTGGAGCCTCTTGTGGTGTGAATAATACAATTCCCACGACACCCCCTTGCTCACATTTAGAACCATCGAAGAAAAGGGTTATGTCAGCCGGGACTCGTGCTCATCGTAATCGGCGACTCGAAACATGGAAGACCCCATCATCGTGTAGTTCAAAAGTCGTAGGCCGATCGTCTTCAAGAGGAGCCTCGGCTAGTTGATCGGCGATGACTTGACCTTTTATAGATTTCTGTCCAATGAACTCTATGTCAAACTCCGTCAACAACATGATCCATTTCGCCGTGCGGCTACTATGATAAGTACGACTCATCATGTATCGCAATGGATTCTCCTTAGACACAACATACGTCTTATTACTAAGCATGTAGTGGCGTAGCTTTTTGGTAGCAAACACCACTGCCAAGCATAGTTTTTCAACATATGCATAGTTAAGTTCATAATCGACCGTGGTGCGGCTAAGATAGTATGTAGCCTCGTTCTCTGTGAAGTTCATTTTTCTGGGACAAGCATGGCGCCCAATGCCACCTCGATGGCCGAGATGTATAAATAGAACGACACTCCCGGTCTGGGTGGTGCCGCATCGGTGGCGAAGCCAAGTACTATTTAATGTCGTCAAAGGCCGACCGGCACTCGTCATCCCAATGAAATGTGACCCCTTTATGCAATAATTTATTCATGGGTCGGCATTTGTCGTATAACTCGCGCTATGAAGCGCTTGATCGACGCAACCTTTCCCCGCAGACTCTCGAGCCGCTTGATGGTGGTTGGGGGACGCATTTCAAGGATTGCCTTGACTTTGTTTGGATCAACCTCAATTCCTCGTTTGGAGACTATGAAACCCAAGAGCTTTTCGGAGGTGACGCCAAAGACGCACTTCTTGGGGTTTAGTCTGACTTTATGCTCAATGAGGCGATCAAGGACCTTACTCAAGTCACCGATGTGATCTGGGCGCAAAAGAGATTTGGCCAACAAATCATCCATGTAATCTTCCAAAATTTTGTGCATGTAATCGTGAAAGATGTATGTCATGGCACGTTGGTAGGTAGCTCCGGCATTTTTAAGGCCAAAAGGCATGACCTTATAACAAAATGTCCCCCAAGGCGTTGTGAATGCCGTTTTTAGTCGGTCCTCGGGATTAATACGAATCCGATTGTATCCTGAGAAACCATCCATAAGGGAAAGCATTTCGTGGCCTGCTGTAGCGTCTACCAACGCGTCGATGCTCGGCAAAGGAAAATCATCCTTAGGACTCGCTTTGTTAAGATCTCAAAAATCAGTGCATATGCGAATCCTCCCGTCGGGTTTCTTGACAGGAACCATGTTAGACAACCATGGCGGATAATCCACACAGATGACAAACTGGGCATCCAACAACTTTTGTAACTCATCTTTTACCATTAAGGCTACCGTTGGATGCATCTTGCGTAGTTTTTGCTTTACCGGCTTGATTGTCGGATCAAGCGTTAAATTGTGCGTGACTAGTTGTGGGTCTAGTCCCGGCATATCTTTGTATGACCATGCAAAAACCTCCTTCTTTTCCTTAAGAAGGGCAACATAATTGGCTTGCTCTTTAGGGGAAAGACTTACCCTCAGCTTGAGAATTCGTTGATTCATTGGATCTCGTGCCGATGTCTACATCGGCCGTTGCTTCAATCGACATATGGGATCCGTCTTCCAACCGGTGTGGAATGGGGATCGATGGATATCATTTGCTGAATTAAGATCGTCATTTGGAACATCAAGTTCCTCCTCAACGATGAAAGACATCCCGAGTCCTGTCTTGGAGTGAAATGAAACATCCCACCACAAGGCCAATACTCTGATGGAGATGGTGGTGTGTCGCTGCGATCCCAATCAATAGCTTCTATGTCTAGATGCAATAATCGTGTTGGATTGGCTGGATCATGGATGGGGGCGGTCAAGTCAATGGAGACCATGTTGATGAAATGATTGTAATCTCCATAACCGCAAATGTGACAACTGTGACATTCTGGATGTTCTTGGTGCTTTGGATCTGGTCTCGTGGGCACTGGCACAAAGGGATCAGCCCTATACGCAGTCCTGCAAACAGGGTCTGCCCTAGGCACTGATGAGTTGATAGGGTCTCTAGGCGGAAGATGTTCGTTGTATGCCTGGAGTGGGGGGTGCAGTAATTGCTATAACTGCGCCAGGGTGAAATGCCTCCTAGGTCTTGGATCTATGTGTAAGTGTTCCAACCTGTCATCTATGTCTAAAGGATCTTGCAACCTATGCTCACTAGGATCATTCAATGGGAACATCCTCAGGAAGCTTTCCCGATCATCATTCATTTGATATTCATGCGAATGATCGTCCTCCGACTCATCTTTAGAAGACCCTTCGTGGTCTTGTCCATCTTCCCCTTGTGGGTGAGTCCGTGAGGTTTCTCCTTGTTCAGCCGTAGGGAAAGGGTTGTTGAGGTCAACAAGGTTATTTGTGTGCAATGGGAAATAGTCCCCAAGTGTATAAGTCATATTTGGATTGGCATATGGATCCGATGCCAACCCATCCTTGTTGCCTATCCCTAGGCCTTGCATGTTTTCGACCAAGATGTCGAGGGGCAAAGGGTGGTTAAACCCTACTCCTGACTTGTCATAAGGCATTTGGTATCTTGGTTGACACAAAACACGCATTCCTTGTTCATACCGGCCTAACTCGTATCCATGCCAATTGCATTGGCTAAGATAACGTAATGCGAAGTCTGGGTTAGCCAGATAGTTGACATCTTCCATAAAGGGATCTTCATCTTCTTCTTCTTTTCGGGAAGGTTCAATGCCATGATCCAGGCCCCCAAAAATAAAATTTGTCTGATTAGGTGGGTAGCCTAAAGGAACCACGGAGCCTATGGGGAGTCGAGGTCTTCCCATGTCTTGCATAGACTGAAGTGTGGGCGTTGCAACAACATTTCGCACTATGTACTCCCCCATGCCTGTGTTAGACATCTCAACAATAATCGTTGGTGATTGAGGGGAAGTGAATGGGAGTTCTCCTTGAGTCCACTCCATGTGGGGTGCACTAGGCATCTCAACTTCCATTCGATTAGGCGTCTCTCCCGTAGAGATGTTGGAGACTAGAGGTGGTTCCGCTTCCGGGGGCTTCTTTCCTTTGTCCGTTGGTGTGGCCATCGTAGGTGGCGTCGTTGTGGGAGGACTCGGATGAAGAAGATGATCCCGCCTGAGAACTTGATTGAGTTGGCAAGGGAGATTCTTGCTTAGTCGAACCCCGTTTAGATGGATTTAACTGGAAATCCACGTGCGTTGAAGGAAGGGTCGATTGCGGCATGATTTGCACTGAATTGCAGTACTTAAAAGGTTCCAAATCTGCAGGGACCACGTGCACTTGTCCTTCAAATGTATATTTCAAACATTGATGAGCAATTGAAGGGACACACTTCATATCCCGGATCCAAGGCCGTCCAAGCAAGATATTGTAAGCCATTTCCCCTTCTAAAATGTGGCACAACGTAGGAATGATCTTTTGTCCCACTTGTATGGGCAGGACAATTGTGCCAACTGTCGAGCATATCGTATCATTAAATGCTCGAAGGGTATAAGTGGAAGGTGCAATGTGAGAGGCTGGTAGTTTCAGATGTTTCAGTGCAGCGGTTGTAATAAGGTTACTGGAAGAACCAATATCTATCAACACCCGTTTGTACGGAGTCCCGTTGACCCGCGCAATAACGTGCAGGGCGGATCCGGTACATCTCCAGTCACCATTTTTAGCTCATCTTCCCTAAAGGTAATAACTGGTTCAAGACACTCGTTTAACATGCCCCACAAAATTGTTGAACGAATCCGCTTCGTGGGGTTGCAACTCAATTGCCTTTAATATCTCCATAAGAGCTTCCCGATGGGGCGCCGATTGTTGAATAAGCTCATAAATGGAGAGCCTAGCCGATGTGGTCCGTAGACTTTGAGTAAGTCTAGATCGAATCGTGACCACCGGTCTAGGTGGGGGCAACTGTGTAGGATTCGGTTGATGTTGTGACGTGGATGAAGCTTCCCTAGTGGCCGTCGCGGGGACAACTCCTCGGGTGTCTCTTGTTTCTTGTCACAATACTTATCATTCCAACATACCCGTCCATGGGGTAACTCGTTGCACTTCATTGACATGCAAAGGTTTTGTTTGTGCATCATGTGTGGGTAAAGGATCTTTGAAAACACCCATTTGTTGGTTGTTGGGTGCGATGGGGTTATCCACTACCAATGTGTGATTATCAATAAGATCTTGCACTAAACCTTTAAACGTCCAACATACATTAAGGTCATGCCCTCTCCTCCGGTGGAATCTACAGAAAATATCCTCTCTGTAGCCCTTAGACTTCGGCGCATTAGGATCGATTGTTGGAATATCTGGCAGATTAATCAAGTTTGCCGCTGACAAACGGTCAAACAAGGAATCCCTAGACTCAATGTATGGAGTAAATTGTCGCTTAGGGCGACGCCGCTGATTTTGATCCTATTTTTTGTTATCTTTCTCATAATTAGTATGAGGCACCGCCTGATAATTAGCCTTTGAAGGCTGTGTTGCTTGGGCAAGCGTAGGGGCATTAATAGCAACTTGATTGACCGCGACGGGTTTCTGTTGCGTATTCCCTGTTTTGGTTCTCTTGTTCCACTCTTTTTCTTAGGCTTGGCAATTTCGCCATCCTGTATCTTGATCTCTTTGATACGTCTAGCTTGCGCCGCAGCTTCTTCTAAAGTGGCGTATTGCTGCACTCGCAATAGCACAGAGATCGATCGCAAACAGCCTCTTTGCGAACATTTGAGTTAGGTCGGACATAGGAGGGAGATAGGACAACTTTGAAAGCACCGTCCTCCACCGATTCCCATATGCGACCATGGACTCTTCCTCATACCGTTTGAGGCTAGCTAGATCACTGAGTGACGCCTTTTTCTTTGTATTGAAAGCAAAACGTTCTAGGAACGCGTCCACTAGTTGATCCAAGTTGTAGATGCTATGCTTTGGTAGATGGGTAAACCAATCCGAGGCAGACCTTGCAAAGGTGGTTATGAATGTTCTCAATAGCAATGCATCATTGTCTTGTATACCAAAGCACTGACTCAAAAATCGAGTCACATGTTCTTGAGCATCCTCATCCCCTTTAAAGAGTGCCAACTCGGGCAGCTTGAAATGTTCAGGGTATGGAGGTGTCGGCACTGACGGATGTATTGGATGACTACGGAGTTGGCGCAAGGTAGGCTTTTGAGGCCCACCAGTCTTAAGTTCCATATTCTCCAAGCGTTCTAACAACACTTTGTAGGCATCGGAGGATATAATTTCCTCCTCCTTAGCTTGTTCCCGTTGTGGGTTGCGGGAAACTTGAGGCCTTTGAATGACTAAATGGTTAGCATTCCTTCCGCCTTGATAGGGTGTTTCAACCCGCTCTTCTTCTTGGTAATAATCCTCATAATCTTCGTGAGGAGTGTTTGGCCTAGGCCTGTAAATATGGATGGGCGCCCGTGGAGGATACCCATCATGGTCACGGGGAATGGCCTCCCGCTCAGGTCTAAAAGGTCTTGGAGGCAATGCTTGTTGAAGTCGTGGAGACCTATCTCGCCCTAAAGGGTTGTGCCTCACATACATCTCAGAGTGTTGTGCACGAGGGATTGGGGCCCTCTCACGTGCATGGTTGTGAAACCTTTCAGCAGCCTCGACGCTGAATGCGCTCTTGATCAAGGTGACACAAATGTTCTAATTCCTGTTGTTCTTGCTTAAGCCGCATGATTTGCGCTTGGCGGGCGGCTAGTTGTGTAAATGCCAAGTTACTTTGTGCTGTTGTCTCTTGTTTGATAGGCCGAGATGTCTCTCCTACATATCTATTTCGATCATAGTACTCTGAGACCCCTACATGTTGCTTCCTCTCGTCGAGGTTGGCCGCATTAACTTGAAACTCTGGTCTCAATAAGCGATCTCGGATATAATGCAGGTGCGTACGTGCATATTTTTGGTACTGGACACTGGACTCGGAGGGATGTAGTGATCCTCCTCTCTTTGTCTGTGATATGCATAAAAGGTGCGGGCATAATTGCCTTGCTCTGTCGGGAGGACTTGTTGTTCTGGATGTGGTCTACTATTTTCGACATTAATTGGGGGTAAATTAGGAACCACAACATTATGTAATTCTTCATTTTGGACCCGTTGTTGTTCCATAGCATTACACAATGTTTCATCACTAGGCCATCCATAATGAACTTCAAAGGGAGGCTTCGTGCTTAGACCAGGTGGTATATATAAGTTATTGTCTTGAAAAGATTCTTGTTGCTCATGAGTTTCCCTTAGAGAAGGGGTTCTAAAGTCTCGTCTATTGAAGGCCTGATTTGGAGAGCCACTCCTTGAGACACCTCTAGAACCTTGTTCTATGACTGTATGGGTTGGAGTGCCCCGCCATGATGGGGCTCTAGAACCATGTTCTGCATGATGTGAACTAACTGTTGTATCCCGCCGGTGAGGCGGAATGACTAAGTCTTCAAGGCTATATCGGAGACGATTTGTCTCTCTTGGTGCATGTTCTACAGCTTCTGCCCGTGATTGGGCTTGGCTACGAGTATTCACCATGGTAATGCTATCCTAAAAATGCAAAAATTCTTTTTATGATTTTTGTTTTTGTTTTTTTTTTGTCTAAAACAGAAAATAGCATACACACTCACAAGCAATGCTTATCTCTTTTAAAGATTAATAGTGTGCCCTAGATCTGGTTTAGTGTGTTTTTGTTGTTTGTTTTGTTTTTGAAAATTTTTGTGAAACGTTTAAATGCAAGTATGAAGGCTCTTATAACTCCCAAAAATGGTCGCCCCTTCAATATACCAACCAGGCCGATATACCAACCTCTCTATATACCCGCCCTTACGAGAGGGAGACTATAAGTACGTGAGAGCAGATGGTACGTGGTACGTAGGCGGTACGAAAGGGGGATTGTCCCGTTAATGGCACCTACCATAGAAGACTTATCCTCGCGCGCATGGGAATCACCCCAACGAACACTCGGTCAGCTTTCGTCAGGATTTACGCCTAACAACAGTTGACAATCGGGGAATGGATGCAAAGCTAAGCCAAGGTGGTGATGAACCCACCGTTGGTCTTGCTCAAGGGTTGGGGTCTTACGACCAACGCCTTGGTTTAAAATGTAACGTGATGTGTGGGGTTCGTTTTAATTTTGCGAAATTGAAACAAGCAAACGAAAAGAAATCTTTCCCTAAGCCATTCAAACCGAAACCAAAAAACAGAAAAACAAAAATTTGACAGAAGTCGTAAAAACCCCTACCTCTTCTCTGCCTAATCGGAAATTTCTGATTTGCTCTGAAAATTTGCACAGATCTATAATCGTCCCTGGGTGAGGCGAATAATAGAACCGTAATCGTCACAGGGTGGAACGAATAATTTATTCGTCCCGAGGTGAGACGAGTAACAATTCTGTAATCGTCACTTGCAGAGACGAATAACAGTCCGATTGTTGAAAAATAGGTACTCGTAAAAAAACAAGCAATTTTTAGATCAAGAATTTAACCTAAACAAAAACAGAGGACAGAAGTCCCACCGTGATCGCCATTGAAAGCACGAGATTCCGAAGCAAAAGGAAAACTATAACTATGCAATATAAGACGAAATATAACGCTTTAATCCTATGCACAAAAACAAGGAAAGGAGATAAATTGGAGACGAAAGAAAAGATGTAAGGAAATCACAGCCCTCTTTATTCAAATTTCTTATCCTCGGTTACATAGACGTCTCCTCCCCTTTTAGGGGCTAGGAGCGTTAAATTGGTCTTTGTTACAATTTGTGACTTAGTCTTCCTCCTTCCGCATGCCCACGTTTGGAATGGGCGGGCCAAATGTTGCCGCCGCTTGCGTTGGTAAGGTAGACTCCTCGCCGCTCCTCTAATGCCGCAACTCGCACTCAAAGAAACAAACAAGAAAGTCGTAGCACCCGTGTATGAAAAATAAAAGATGAATCTAACGATGGTTGAAATGAATCTAAATGAAATGAAAGACTTGACAAAAGCATAAACATGAAACTAAAAGAAATACCACGATTATGAAAGCACAAATCGCCAGTAAGTGAACTAGAAGCACTTCGTCGCTCAAAATGCTCCTTCTCTGTATATCCCTTTTGGGTGAGAAAACTCACCGTTTTTATAGACCCAAGGGGTCTTTTTGAATTAACATGCAAAAGTGTTTCTTTGCATGAATGCTTTTGTTTGTGAAGAGAAGACTTCTTCTTGATCAAGGGCTTCTTAATTGCCTCTGTGCATGTCTTTGCATGTTTTAGAAAAACTCATTTGCACTCCCATGCAATGAAGGGATAGCTAAGTGGCAAATCTGAGTTGTCTTAAAAGAACTCACTCGCACTCCTATGCCATGCAGGGAAAGCTAAGTGGCAGATGTGTGTTGTTAAAAGAGCTCACTCGCACTCCTATGCCATGCAGGGAAAGCTAAGTGGCAGATGTGTGTTGTTAAAAGAACTCACTCGCACTCCTATGTCATGCAGGGAAAGCTAAGTGACAGTTCTGAGTTGTTATATGCCGAGATTTGACTTTTTTGCAAGTCAAACTCTACAATCGTCCCACCCCGAAGCGAGCGCCGGTAATCGTCCCCGGGTGACACGAGTATCGATCAAGACTCGTCCCTAGGAAAGACGAGTATCTATCGCCAACACTCGTCCCTAAGAAAGACGAGTGAGCCAAGCACTCGTCCCTAAGAAAGACGAGTAAAATTCTCACTCGTCCCCGGGTGGGACGAATAAGAAATAAGGTGTCCAAAAGGTGCCAAATTGGTTTCTGACTTGCAAAATCGCCGTGTGAGTGGTTAGAACCACTTTTTAACCTCCAAGGGCTGCCCTGGGGGCTGTGTGTGTTGGTGCGATCAGTGCTTGTCGTCACATAATCGGATTGGTGCTGTTTTGGTGTCTACAGTTGCATCATGGGAAGAGCATCATCCTCTATGGCCTCGAAACTAGGCTCATCCAACGTATTAGAAGATTGTGCAGGCGGGTAGATGACTAATGTCTTTACATTCTTTTTGTTAGATGTTGTCATTTTTCTCGTCTGTAGCTAATGTAAGCGTTAAAATTCACCAAAGTGTTGGATAATGTTAAGTCTGCAACTTTTATCGTTAAAACTAGGCTTCTTGGATTGAGATATTTAGGGTGGTAGGTGTTTTCTAATATTAAATCAATGTGTTGACCTATCACCTTCACTATTTTTGGCTGTGGCTTTTGTCTCAAGCTCTTGAGACATAACTCCCTAATGACTTATGTGTAAATAGACACATCCCTAATAGTTTGATACGAGGGAATGATAACAATATAAATTTTCAACTCTTCTCTAATATCAAATTTGGGTTGTATTTTCTTTCTGGTTTCTTGTAGCCTTTC
This sequence comes from Wollemia nobilis, assembly GCA_028583015.1. Classification (NCBI taxonomy): domain Eukaryota; kingdom Viridiplantae; phylum Streptophyta; class Pinopsida; order Araucariales; family Araucariaceae; genus Wollemia; species Wollemia nobilis. The sequence goes on along the minus strand of JAQPPZ010003613.1, from coordinate 5,297,273 downwards.
GGGATACGGTGGAATTCCTTCAATGTTTGATTGTTCAACAACACAATTTTTTTCTACTTCTACACTAATATGGTACATCAGGTTCATTCCCATAACTACCTGATAAGCTGGTGAATTTAAATTGTTGTTGTTGGGATTCAACTCTGGTTGTGTCAATAATAATTTTGGCCTTGATAAACTAGGATTTTATGGTAGTTGTGTCTATGGAGGCGGGGTCCATATCTATGAAGGCGGGATCTATGTGTTAAAATTCCTCAATTGTGTTTCAGGTTGTTGGTATGGGTCCCATGGATTTGGTGTATATTGGGGAGGATTTTGGATAGGATTCACCCAAGGTGGTTGGCCCCACCAACCCATATTGGGTGGTTGGGTTTGTTCTTGATTCATGAAATTTAGGCCACCATATGGGGATGCTACTCCTGGCATTCCATCTTGTATGGGGGATTGTTGCCAATTTCGTTTATTGTCCACGAAGTAGGTTTCTGCTTCTTCTGGGTCTTATTTTATGGTTGCTATTTTTGGACACAACCTGGTCTTACAATCTAGGTGACAAATTCCAGAGACTCTCACTTTGCTTTTCGAACATTCATTTTTTTCATATTTTTTTCCTATACCTAGGGCAAAAAGAGGTAAACATCGCTTCTATATCTTGCTTCTTCTTTTGTAACTGGAATGTGTCTGATTGTAAAGCAAGAGTTGATAAAATATCACTCTTTATATTTTCGAGCAACGTTCCTATTTCTTCCTTGATTATGGAGGTTATTATTCCTCATGTTGGCAATTTTCCTTTACTCCTAGAATAATTCTGGCATAATTGTTGAATTTCTCCCATCGATTTCATCAACCTAGTCACAGTTACAGTTTGATCCACTAGCTATTGTATTTCTTTAGGGGATGTTTTCAACTCTTCGGTAGGTATTTCTAGAGTATCCTGAGCTTATGGCTCTAATGTGTCTTCTATTATTTTAATAAATCATTTGTTGGGTCTTCTAGGATGATCTTCCATGGTCTTCTAAGATGGGTCTTTTAAGAATTCTATGTTTGCACTGTCATATCAACAAATTGAGGATGATCTTCCCACATAGGCTCATAATTAAAATATGATATTTTTTGAATTCACTTACCACCATTTTAATTCTTATTGGCCAGTGATCTAAAACAATCCTTGTCAAGGTATTAATTTTAGCACAAACCCCTTCATTTAGCCAATGATCTAAGAGTATGCATCTATCCATTTTTTTTGCTATTAGGTTTTGGCCTATCCTATTGTTGGTCCGTGTATAATTGTCCTCTTTAAAGTCAACCTAATGTAGATCATTATTTTGAATAAAAGCTAGAATCTCTCATACTTTTGGTTACTTTCTTAATTACCCCAAACTTTTCATCCAAATTGGTTATGGCATTAAAATCTCCTATGATTATGAATCAAGTTTCTTGGTATCGACTTCTCATAAAGGCTTCAACCCCACTCCATAGTTATGTTCTGCTTGACTAGGTTACATGTCTATAAACATTGATAAGGATGAAACAAATATCTCCAAAGTAGCACATGACTAATAAGTCTATTCAATGCATAGTTTTATAAATGGTTTCACAAGAGGTTCTAACTAGATTCCAACATGTTAAAATTTCCCTTGCCACTCATTTTGAATCCACGACATCCCATTCACATCTTGCCTAATGCTTTCATAGTTTTTGAAACTTTTTTCTTTGTCATTTTAGTTTTCTAGATACAAAGAATAATAGGCATATTACTTAAACAAAGGCCCCTAATACACCTTTGCTTTGAGGGGGCATTATCATATTCCATTAGATGGTAATCATGTCTCATTAGCAACTACTAGCCCCTCTTTTGAATAATAAAAGTTGTTTGGTAAGGACAAGTTCAACCAACTTAGATTGTGTTCTTTTCTCTATGCTTGCTCTTGTTTCCATAGCTCTCGCTTTATAATTTGAAGATTTTTCTCTTTTTGCCTCGAGAATATCATGGGTAAGTCTTATTGTTCTATTTCTCAATATTACTGGGAAAGCTTTTAACTTATTGGGGGCCACCCTCCCCTTGAATCCAACTTGGGTTTCTACAAGGAGAACCTAATGCCTTTCCATTGTGGTGACCCAATAGGAACTTAGGTGAATAATTTTTTTAATTGGTTATATAGGATTGAAATTGGCCCTACCTGCACTATATTATAATCACATTGTGGTGTTCTAACAACTTGACAACCATGCATCTATATAATGTAGTAAGATTTGAAAGTAGATCTCCATAAAAGTAAATAAATTTAAATAGTCAAGCTTATGCCATTTGGTAATAATAATTACTTATAAATAAATAGAATTATTATTATTTTTGATTTGGTTAGTGCGCAAAACCTTTACGACCGACGCTTAGGGCTGAGCATTCCCATCCCAGCCATGAACCCTCGTAAGATCGAGGACTAAACTTATCAATAGAGAAGTAACACACAACCACACACATGTCATAGTTTGAACCTTCGACCTCTCGAAGATGAGCCAAACCCCAAAATGTTGCATTGTTCCCTTGGGATAAACTCTTAGGTAGAGAGAAAACCTCCAAAGTTGCTCTTAGGTGGCCGATAGTGCCATCCCATCCAAGTATACCACTATCTAGAGGGAAGTCACATGAGATTTTTTTGTGTTTGCAAAGACAACATAGGGTTGGTTTGAACATTGAATCTCCTATTTATTGGTGTCGGGACCATGTCCCGAAAACCAACTACACTTCGAAGATGCAGAGGAGGTGGTTCAAACATTGTACCTTCCATTTCTTATTTTCGAGACCATATCTCAAAAACCAACTACACTACACTGACGAACATACTTTTTATTTTTTTACATTATTTTTCAATGAGTTTACATAGGTTTTTATAAGGGGGCTTGATCCCCTCATAACGAGTGGGGTTAATTTTATCTATTTATTTGATTTTAAAATGTTTTTTTTTACACAAGCTCACTCACACACATACACACACCACATCCCACCATAATTTGAGCCCGAGTCTCTTGAAAGATAGCCCAAAGCCCTAACCACTAAGGTGTCCCACGAGGACCAAAATGTTAGGGTAAGGAATAAGTTTTTATATGAGGGGTCCTGATATCCTCATACTGAGTGGGATTAAAAATTATAAATAATTGTCTCGAGGGGACAACATAACGGTTTGGAGCTTGGCTTTTCTTCTAAAGGTTCAAGATTCAAACCACAATGTGTGTGGCTATGTTAAATTCCTTATTGATAAGCTCAACTCTCCCCCTTATAAGAGGTCATGGTGGGATGTAGATGCCTAGCCCTAAGCGTCGATCGTAGGGGTTTCACGATCTATGTAGTATTGGTTTCAATAAAACAATTCCCTATTGATAAGCTCAACTCTTTCCCTTAGGAGAAGGTTATGGTGGGATGGGGATGCCCAACCTTGAGCGTTGGTCACAGGGTTTTTCACATTAACCAAATCTTAAAAATGAAAATCATTATCCCTAGGTGTAGATCGTAAGAGTTTTTCACACTAACCAAATAAAAAAATTATCAGCCTTGAGTGTCGGTTGTAGGGGTTTCTCACACTAACTAGATAAAAAATGATAATTTTTTATCTGATTAGTGTGAGAACCCCCTACGACCAACACTCAGGGTTGGGCCTCCCCATCCCACCATGACCTCTTGTAAAGGGAGAGTTGAGCTTATCAATAAGGAATTTAACACACAACCACATACACATGCTGTGGTTTGAACGTTGGACCTTCCAAAGAAAATCCAAAGCCCAAATCGTTGTGTTATCCCCACACTAAAATATCAATAATTGCAAATGACAATAAACCATAACCGTTAGCATTGGTCATAGGGTTCCTCACACTAACCAAATTAAAAAAAAAAAAAAAACCACAACCGCGCAATTAATAATAATGGTTAGTTTTGGCACCTGGGGATGCAACGCAACGGTTCGGGCTTTGGATCTTCTTCGGGAGGTCCAAGGTGGGCAAGTGTGTGAGGGGGTGGGTGTGTGGTGGTTGTGTGTTAAATTCTCTATTGATGAGTATAGCTCTCGACTTTACGAGGGGTCATGGTTGGGAGTCAGTATAACTCTTGACTTTACGAGGGATCATGGTTGGAAGGAGACTGCTCAGCCCGTGAGTCGGTCATAGAGGTTTCTCATACTAACCAAATAAAAAAAAATAATGGTTAGTTTTGGAGGGACAATATAACGCTTTGGGCTTTAGCTCTTCTTCGAGAGATCCAAGGTTTAAATTGTAGCCTGAACAAGTGTGTGAGGGTTTGAGTGTATTGATAAGCTCAACTCTCCCCTCACGAAAGGTTATGGTGGGATAAAAATACCCAACCCTTAATATCCGTCGTAAAAATTTCATACACTAACCAAATTAAATTAAACACTAACAATAATTGTAGTTTTATGATTTTAAATAATTAAATTAAAACATTTCAATAAAAAAAAAATTAGATTAATACAACTTCGTAGTGTATCACAATAAGCCATAATATTTTGAGAAACTACATAGTCTTATTAATCATCTCGCAAGATAGATGGAAAGTCTTTATAGATTCAATAAATATTTTATACTATAAAAGGTTAAATTTTACTTATAAAATTAAAACATTTATATTAAAAAACTGTTCTAGCAATTATCCACGTGCCCATTATTTTAACTAATCTAATAAAATAATTAGTGCCGATCCTCTCTTTTATTTGGTATCAATACAATTTCATTGGCGCCTCGAAACCCGTATAAAAGGGAGATTTTAAAAATAGTTTTTGCTTGAACCACGCTGGTCTTTGCCCGTAAAACCCCAAGTGCTCTCTACAACGAGAATAATTTTATTTGTGCAACGAGATCTCATTTTTCACAAAACGCAAATCCAAACTTCCAACTTTACGCGCGCTGTGCTTCGTTTGGCGAATCGCATTTCAGTTATGCAACAAATGCCAGTATCCTTTAAAATTTTCAATAACCTTCCTTCCCCGCCTTAGTTTACCAGGAATTCCTGCATTGCGGCAGGATTCTCCTTTTTCTTGAGGGGAATTCCTTCATTCATACCTTCCTTTGTTTTGGTGTACCCTTTCGAACAAGACCAAAAAAGAACAAAGGAAAAAAAAACCTAACCGACTTAAAAAAAAAATTCAGGGTTTAAAGGGAGGGTTTCTCCATGGGCCGTTGTTTAGCGTTTCTGCAAAAAAATCGTAGAAATTCATGAGTAATGATGTAAATTAAATATATTGAATAAGCTTATTGTGAAGCTATGCAGCTATGCTAGCGTATCAGAAGCCATATTGGCACTTGTCTGGGGTGCGCTTTGGGAAACTTCGTTGCTGCACATTGGTATTAAAAAAAGGCGAAGATTTTACCCTTTTTCACCATGGCCAGCAACAGGAGCGAGGAGAATGGCGTAGCAGAGGCCGCAGTTGCTGCTTCTTCTTCTGCATCGACGGGGGTTTTTGCTCGTCTTGGTCCGCCGGTTACTGAGAAGGTAAGATCAGTCCTGTTACTCATTATGTTTAACATTTCGTAAATGTGCTTTGAATATTTTGAGTCGAAATAATGGACGTTCGGATAGAACATCGAACTTTGAAGATTTGAAGTTGTGATGAAATTTAAAACTTCTATGCTTCTTTTTCAACAAAAAATAAATTAGTAGTGTAAATTCCAAACATGTGGGAACTGGTCTTAGTTTGGACGCATATTTTTGGTCTCTTTTTACAAAAACTGAATGTTAAGCCAAGCGCACAGTTTTGGCACGTTTGCATATGGAGGACACGAATTATACTCAAGGTTTTGGTGAATTGCAGCGGTAGAACTTGTGAAGCTCTGGTGAAGAGGGTTTTGACCAGGTTTTGTGTTTTTGTATCAATTGTTAAAGCTTAGGTTTTCGATACATTTGGGAATGTGATTTTGACACAAATGCTAGCCTTGTTTGCAACTTACGTTTGAATTGGAGACAATATTTTACAAAAGGAAAAACAAGTGCAGTTTTTGTAGCTCAAAACTAAGGGCTGATAACCTTCACTTGCTTTTCCAAGCAATTGAATCAAAAGATTGAAAATGAAGGCGGGCAATACAAATCGTTTTTGTGTTTGTTCGTTTATTTCATGTGACAAATTTCACACAGAGAAAAAGCAGCCTAGTACGTAGTATGCAAATAAAAGAACAAAAGAGCTGGTTTTTCCACCTTGTGCCTCTTTCAGTTTAGAGCTTTTTGTTTTAATGCAAAAAAAGGAAGACGAGAGCTGGTTTTCCCACTTTGGCCTTTTTCAGTTCAGAAATTATTTAATTATTTTTTACTGTGAATGTTCTTATGAAGCAAGAAAAATATGCTCATTTAATGATAAAATAGAGTGCACAATTCCCCAATTTTAGCGTCTTTTCTTACACAAACCTAAAAAGATGGATCATGGCGGGAATTAAAACGGTCTCAAACTAGCTGCCACAGGTACACGGTGTTGTGGGGTTAATTTGGTACTATTTCAAATATATATTTTCTTATACCAATAATTCTGTAATATATTTAAATTTAATATTTACATGGCATCATGCATACGCTTCAAAGTCTTTTACATGATTGTATTGTATTAATGTGGATTCCCTAAACTAACCTTAGCTTTTCATACCAGTCAATCGGTCATAATCAGAATTACATTAGATCTGTAGCAAATATGAATCAGCAATTGAGGAGAACCTATGAAGATTTGTTATTTAAAATCTTTTACATTTGTATGGAGTCCAAAAGTTAACCTTCTGTCTCCATCCACACATCTATGCTTTGATTCCTGAATACTGCCATTGATGTCTAGAATCTCAAGACTGCAGTTTTACTTATTGGCTTTTGATCTGTCAAACGGCAGTTTGTTTATGATTTTTTTTTTAATGGAAAAATGGCATTCAGAATGATATTTGTAGGCTAGGATTTACCATTGAGGATAACAAGTTAGTTCTTTGAAACTATTACTTTCTAGGATGCCATTCACATTATACCTAACAGGTATCCTGTACTTAAATCACCGAGACAGTCTGATTATCATGGTTGTATATATGGTAAGATTAGAACATTTTTCCTGCTTTGTAGCTTTCTTTCTATCTTACTAATTAGAACTTTCCAGTCAGTGTTTTTTCATGTGCTTTTTGTCTTGTCAAACACATCTTTCTCCTTGTACATCTGTATAATACATTTCAATATAGAGTGTAAATAATCAGTTTTGGTAGATATCTTCTCTCATGTGCTCTTCAATCTACATTTAGTGCAGTTTGTATTTCAATGAGTTCTTGCTGTTGCTATAATTTTACTGCAGGGACATATCATTTGATATCAGAGCCTTGTTTAGGACAATGCATCCTGGCTTGCTTGAGATCCATCCTTGCTGAGTTTGTCCAGTCTCAAGTTGAGATTAGTTTCAGCATGTTGCCCGGCTGTTCAGTTTGCTACTTCTGTATTTGATGTCCCAGGCTGCTGTTTGTTCCACACCCCCACAACCTTTCTATTGGCCTTATTTCTTGGGGCAAAAAAATAAGTTCTACCTCAGGCTGCTGTTTGTTTTTTCTCCTGCAAAGCCTTATCCTCCTTTTAGGTAGCCTTCTTTTTGGGAAAAAAGTTCTGCCCCATGCTGCTTTTTGTTTTTGCCCCTGCAAACCAGTATTTTTCTACTGTCCTTCTTTCTTGAAGGCAAAAAGGAAAAATAAAAAGAAAACTTCTATTCAAAATAGATTTGTTTTCTTATTCTACAAATGACTCACTTTTAGGAGCCTTTGATTTTTGTGGAAATTCTTGGTTTTTGCTTTTTTGGGTCTTTGTCTTAGTACCCTCTTTTTTTTTCTTGAACAACAACACACAAACAAACAAGGAGAAAAATTGTGATAGCTAGTTCAGACAACTCTACACCTAACTCTGATTTAATTCAGTTTTTGACCCAAGAGTTGAACGATCAGCGACAACAACAAAAGGAGTTTCAGCTGAAACTCATGGATCAAATGGCAAATATGTTCCAACTTCTCATGGGACAACAATCTGTCAGTTCTTCCTCTTCGGCTGTCTTGATTGCCCAACCTGCCTTCAAGTTGGACACCAAGATCTCTGTTCTTCATTTCAGTGGCACAGTTGATGGGTATATTTCTCCAATGCTTGATCCTTCGCCTACAACAACCGTTCGTCCTTGCGACAAACGCTTTCCAGTATGTCGTTGATGCGGTTCTTAATCAGGGAGGACATCCATTTTGTGATGGCTTTCAATCCTATTCCGGTAGCTATTCCAACTCCACATTCAACCCACAAACATAAGGAGCAAGACAAAGCTTCTTCCATTGTACAAAATTTGACAAAACTTCATACCAAATTTGTCTGCATCCTCAAACCACATTCAAGGCACTTCATGATGGACTTTGAGTACCTCATTTTTTCCAAGTTGGTGACCATGTTTGGCTTCAGTTGGACAAGCATAGGTCTCACAGCCATGTCACTTGGAGGAGGAAATTTCTGTCACTCATCCTGAAGATCCGATTCCCGATTTTCAGCAACCTTTGGTGGATGATATTTTGCTCGATGTTTGAATTCTTCATCCGTCGTAGAAGTTTGGGACAACTTCCAATAAGCAGAGGGGAAATGATAATACTAGAGTGTTTTTCTGCTTTGTAGCTTTCTTTCTATCTTTCTAATTAGAACTTTTCAGTTAGTGTTTTTTCATGTGCTTTGTTGCCTTATGTAGCAAGCACATCTTTATCCTTGTACATCTATATAATACATTCCAATATAGAGTGTAAATCATTAGTTTTGGTAGATATCTTCTCTCATTTGCTCTTCAGTCTATGTTTTCTGCTGTTTGTATTCCAATGAGTACATGCTGCTGTTATAATTTTACTGCAGGGACATTTCAATATGTTTTTACTTGTTTATATGGGGTTGAAATAGGTCCCATCCCATTACATCATGACCACATTACCATGGTATTTTAACAAACTACATATTATATTTTTACTTGTTTATATGGGGTCGAAATGGGTCCCATCCCATTACGTCATGACCACATTACCATAGTATTTTAACAAACTACATAGTATATTACCACAATATCTTGGCAATTATGCATATATCGTGTGGCAAGTTTTCAATTGCGGTTTCCACTTTGAAAGTTGGCATATTTAACCACTTGAGCTGGTGCCATTTGATATCATGCTTGTATATTTTATCTTTGTTGCACTTTCTCATAGTTTGTAGATATATTATTATCAAGAGAGGACATTAGCAGGGACAGGTTTGATAAGCATTTAAAATTCTGATATATGATGACTAATTAGATGGCTTTGTGGATACAGGAGAAGATAGCAAGAGAGCGCATTCTGGCAGATAAGTATGATGTTGATGCTTGGGATGCCCTTGCTAATGAAGCTCTGGTAAGACTTATCACTGCGATTGTCTGCTATAGTTCTTCGTATACCCCAATAGAGCTAATGGAGTTCTGGAATTAATTCGTGTGCTTTTACTGAGAAGATTTCACGTTGAATTTCTCAATTCATTATATTTTACTTTTTTGAATTAATCCACTGCATTTCGTAAATTGTTTTGGCAAACATGTGGAGGTAGTTGGTAATGCCCTTAAATATTTTTACCGAATTCAAAGTGATGTTATGCTGTCAAGTTTCATCTTTTTGCTGTGTCTGAATCATGTCTACATTAAATTAACTTAATGAGATATAGTTAATTTTCATAGTACTTGGAGGATTTGAATTTTCTTTATAGGATGATATGGGTTATGCAATGCTATAGTAGAAATAACTTGCTTATATGATTTAAACATGAATATGAATTAGATGGAAACTTTTAAATTGTATGCGATGTAATTAAGATTATAATGTTATATGTATATATATTTTTTTGAAACAGCAAAGACCCATTTCTGACGCAGTACCAATATATGAGCAACTGCTCGCCATCTTTCCGACAGCTGTAAGGATGTTTCCCTATGATGCTTCATTATAGTTGATAGCCTTATTTCATCTCTTGATGTTATGTTTGTTGTATGCACTCTTTAGAAATTTTTCTTTGAGTAATGTTTTTGGCAACACAATTATGTTTAATGCTGCTTTTAGGTATTTGAAATATTTGGAAAGTTTAACTGTGAATTTTAAATATAAATTTGTTTATTTCAGGCCAAGTATTGGAGACTCTATGTGGAGGCACAGATCGCTGCAAATAATGACGATGCGACAAGACAAATATTTAGTCGTTGCCTCTTCAATTGTCTTCACGTTGGTCTCTGGTCAGGCACATAAACTTACACAACATGTGCAAGTTCTTTAAAGACGTCTTTCTTTGCGTTCAAATGATTTTGTACATGATTTGTGTAGATGTTCTTTTAGGAAAAATATGGGCAAGGTGCTTCTTGTTTGTAGTAAAAAATTATGTGGAGTTAGACAGATGAATTATTTGATTGAATTTCCAGTATTCTTTTTTTTACCTCTAAGGTTCTTATGGGATCTTATGTTTGACAATTTTCTAGTACACTAAAACCACCTCACTTCCGACCTTCCTTGTTGACAGAGACTGTTAATACTCGATTTTAACATGTTTTATAAAAATGCTATAAAAGAATAATAGGGTACAAGACTGTTGTTTTTACAGCAGACTGTCTCCATTTGTTGTAGCAAACAGCCCTGTCTTTTTTGTAATAATGACTTTGCTACTGTCTCCTGTCTTTGATACTGGTTGTCCTCTAAATCTATGAAGGTGATGAGGAATAAGTAAGGAGACTGGTTTTTCTACAGTTTGATTTTCAGATCAATAAATGATCCAGTTGTGAGTGGTCAGAAGGAATACAAATATATTCGTATTTCATTCTTGACCATCTACATGAAATGAATCAAGGTTTTTTTTTGTGGCTGAATCTCATTGTCTGCCAAAGTGACTTAATGCTAAGACGGTCAATATCAGGTGTTCAAGCAGTACTTATAGATTGGAATTTCTTTGCCACACTTATTAGTTGGGGCTTAACTTCTGTCCTCTCTATTCTGAATTTGTGAATGGCCTTGTGCCTCCTGGTGTGACTCTTATTCTGGTTCTGTCCTTTTGCAAAGTCTTTAATTCTGAATTTCATTTTTGCTGCGTCTTCTGCCGATATAAGGGCCCATGGATCTCTTTTAGAGATGTCTTCCTTCTTACCTAGGTTGATATCATGCTACTCAGTTAAGCCAAGGTTAAAAAAGAAACATTTGGCAAATTATTTACAGATTGATCAATAAGGGTCTTTGACATCTAATGATGTTATCCTAGAAGTATAAATGATGGATGTCATCAATATTTTGATGTAGTCACAAATGATATTATTGTCTTCTGCTTTCCTCTGATTTGATATTCTTGCTAGCCATTGGTATGAGAGCTTTTTTTGACCACATTCAAGAAATAGTGGATTGTTCAGCAAAGTCCTGTTCTGTGTCATAACATATTTGGTTTAACTAATTTGCTTAAATGACCGTTTAACTAATTTATTGAAGTAAATATTTAATTTTGTTTACTTTAATATTGAACATTGATATGACACTAAGATTATCAAATGGCATGCTGTTAACCAGTTAAATACTTTGAATTTCAAGGAGGTGATCCATGTTTGAATCTTGTCAGTGATATATGCATAATTGCTAAAATGCAAGGTTACTAGGTTTGCCACCCGGCAGGCCAAGTGTTCGAACTCGTACCCGCACCCTCCCTAGGTGCGAGGGCGGGTTCGGTTTGGCCAAACCCTAGCCGAACCCCAACGGGCTGTGGGGTTTGGCCGACCACACCCAACCCAAAAGGGTGAAAAAATTTAAAGAAAAACACATATTTAAAATTTTTGTTTATAATGAAGTGGGCTGTGGGGTTCAGTTGGCCGCACCCAGCCCAAGAGGGCCAAACATTTAAAAAAAAAAAACTTTTTTTTTTAAAGTTTAAACTTTTTAATTTTTTTTTTTCTGTAATGATATGTAATGGGGTTAGGCTATTTAATGAAATTGATGGTGTCCAATGCCAAGGGCTTATTAATGAGCAAATGAGAGCAAATGGGATACCCACACCAACCCCATATTTTGCTTCTATTCAAGGAGGCCCTTCTACAAATCCTTTTCGACCTATGTCATTTGCATCTTCTATGACACCACCTCCAAAGTCTTCTAAGCGAAGGAGGGCTGCACCACCTGGGGCCGATCCCATAAAACACATGTTTGATGTTGAGGGTAGGGAGGAGCTTGACTGCACCATTGCGGAATTTTTCTATGAATGTGGAATCCCATTTAATGTGGCCTGTTCCCCTTATTTCGATAGGATGGTTCGTGCCATCAATAATGGTCCTGCAGGATATGCGCCTCCGTCTTCAGAGAGGATCCGAACCACTTTGTTGGAGTGCACAAGTCGTTGGAGCCACTTCGGAGCACATGGTCAATGAATTGGCTGTAGCATTATTATGGACGGTTGTATTGATGGACAAAGCTGTCCCTTAATAAACATCATTGTCTCTTCTATTGCTGGCCCCTATTTTCTGAGAGTTGTGGATTGTTCAGGGCAGGAGAAGGATGCAAAGTTCTAGGTGGGTTTATTATCTGCAGCCATAAATGAGATTGGGTAGGTCAAAGTGGTGTAGGTAATCATGGATGCTGCACCAGTTTGCAAAGCAACCAGTATGTTGATCCATGCTAAATACCAGCATATTTTTTGGAGTTCATGTTGTGTTCATGCATTAAATAATATTTTGAAGGATATTGGTAGAATTGATTGGGTTTCAAAATTGATTGCGGATGGGAGAGACATCCAAATGTTTGTGTAACCACCATCGAGCACTAGCGATCTACCCCGAGCATGCCCAATTAGACTTTGCTCAAACCGACAGACACTTGGTTTAACTCATACTATATTCTACTGCAACAATTGGTGGAAGTTAAGGTAGCATTAGGGCATACTATTTTCAGTAGAGAATTGTCTTAATGGAGAAAATCATCTTCAGAGTAGGGCCTTCGCATTAGACATCTGATTGTATCTACTGAATTTTTGGTAGATGTTGAGTTTTTGTTGTGGTTTTTGGAGTCAATTGCAAATACGCTCCGTATTTATGATACAAATTTTGAATGCCTAGGAGAGATATACGAGGGTATGGATTCCATGTGTGAGAGGATCAAATCCATTACTGATCTTCAAGATATTAACTTGTACCTTCAATTACAGACCATCATTCATTGGAGGTGGAATGTCGTCAACTCACCACTTCACATGGCAGCTTATGCACTTAATCCGAAGTGGTACGATGTAGACAAAATGAGGAAAGAGGGCACCAAATTAGGATCCATAGGTGACTGCAGGATTGTAGGGTTTCTACAAGCAGTCAAGGACATATATGGCACTAGACAGGAGGCAACACATATTAGAGAGTAGTTTCCAACTTTTGTTTGTGCATAAGGTGCATTCCTTAAATGAGGCCTTATATGATAGGAGTGTGAAGAACCCCATATTCTGGTGGACATTTAACAAACATGGGATGTCATGGTTGCAATGACTAGCATGTTGTTTATTGTCTCAGGTAGGCAGTTCCTCAACTTGTGAAAGGAATTGGAGTACTTATGGGTTTATCCATTCAGCGAAGAGAGGTTGATTGGAGGTGAGTAGGGCAGAGAACCTCGTGTATGTCCATAGTACTCTTCAACTCATCTCTTGTAGGGACAAGGGTTATATAGAGGGGGCCTTTTGCATGTTGGGATGCAACTCCTGATGACAACAGACAGGACTACAGGTGTGACGACTTTTCGAATCTACCACCACCAGATCTACAGGAGGATGGCTTGGAAGATAATGATGAGGAATGTGATGAATGAGAGATATCATGATATATTGTATAGTACTTTCAGTCTTTCATGTTATATTGTTATCTCTTTATGACTTTGACATCCTGTCATTTTTGTACACGAATATCATATATGCTTTTATAATGCCATATTTAAATATTTTGCAATGTGTATGATTTATTTTATTTCACAATGTATATGATTTATTTTATTTATTTAATTTTTTTAAATTTTTTTGATAAAAAAATACATATATATTTTTAATAAAAAAATAGTTGTACCCACACCCGGCGAACCCTGCTTTTGGCGAGGTCACACCCCCACCTGCACTTGCGATCCACTGCACGCTTGCATCTGTGCACTCGGTAACCTTACTAAAATGTTGTTATAGCACATTTTGGTTATGAATTTAATATGGATGGGGCTTGTGTCAATCCCATGTAAGCAATTTAAAAAAAGAAAATTCAAATGTTAGGAGTTTAACTGGTTTAGATTTGTTACCTTTCAAGGCAGAGACTAGGGTTCAAATCTTTTTGGAAGATATATGCATGACTGGCAAAATTTTGTTATAATACTACTATATGGTCATGATTTATCCAAGTGGGGTCTGTTTCAATCCCTATATAACCAATTAACCAAAAAAAAAGTCATTATACTAACTTCATAAAACAAAAGTATTAATATAAATTTTTAGAGTTTTCTCCTATATGAAAGATGAGATATTGTTACAAAAATATTTCACATGATCTTGTATTTTTGTTCTTTTTTCTTTTCAATTGGTTATATGGGATTGAAACGGGCCCTACTCATATTACATCATCACCACATAGTGGTATTACAATAGCTTGGCTATTATTCGTGTATCACTTGGCAAGATTCGAACCTAGGTCTCCTCCTTTAAAGTTGAGGAATTTAATCAGTTGAGCTAATACTGTTTGATATTTACATGATCTTTGTATTGTTACTTTACATGATCTCGTGTACTTCTATTATTTAACATTTTAGACCAAAGACTTGTTTAAAAAAAATTACATTTTGTACTCTGTCACTAATGACCTAATATGGTTCGTATGGCCTTGCAAATTTTAATCTATAAAGGTAAAAAGGTAAAGTAGTCTTTAATGTCTACAAGGTCATAGACCATATGAGACGACCCTTATGGAGAATGTTGTTTACCTAATATATGTTTATCCAACCATACTTTAGTTACCGAAGCATGGTGTACAATCCTACCCTTTGCAGGATTTTATTTGAATCTCTATTCAAAGTTTCAAAGTCCACCATTAGTCCCACTTAGGTTGTAGACCAAAGATTTAATTCAACACATTTTTTGCATTTTGGGCTTGGCATCAATCAATTTGCTTATGGCTCCAATATCTCTATATTAAACTTTCTTAGATCCAAATGAGTGATCGAGGTCTCTAACAATTTGAACCTAATAAGAGGTTCAGCGTTATCATCATTAGTTTGCCACTTAGCTTGCTTGTGACTTTTGTTTCGGTTTAGTTTTTTACCGAATCACCTAGAAATTTGAATCTATGAAACATAACTGAAGTTTTAAAATGCAAAAAATAGTCATCAAAGCTTTATGCAGAGGTTTGTTTTGATGTCTGCATTTTTAAAACTTAAAAGCTTAAACAGATTGAAAACGTTTGAATTTGTCTCAACAAATCTTTAACACTCGAATCTCTATTGCTAGGTTAGACATAACCAACCGAAAATCCATATTAGCAAGCTCTTAGGAAAAATTTGGGTCCTGCTATCACTTAACTTTGTTGTTTGGATATAGTCTCCAATTGCTTCGGTTGTGCTAGGTTACAAGCAATTTCTTCCTCGTTTTGTATCCTAGTCTCAATCGTCCATTGTTATGGGCAAAACAATTGAGTCTTTGTTTATGTGGGTGTCTTCCATCTGTTAGATATGGTTGTGATTGGAGCAAATCTTTAGTCTGGTCACTCTACATAGACAAGAGATATCTTTGACCAGCTCAGACAAAAGGCACGATATGTTTTCAATGTTGTAGCTTTGTTTTGTTTTGTTGGGGATTGGAGACATATTTGATTCTCAATGGGTCATGCTTGCTGTAGACACTGAAAGGAAATTGTGCTTGAAGGGTCCAAATCATTACCTCTTTAAATCCCCAAATTAAATTCAGAGATACTTTGGAAAATGATAGCAATGCATGCCAGAATGCAAGTCAAATTACGAGAGGTTTCATTCATAAATTTCCAATAAACATTTGCATTGATTTGACAAGAACTCTTTCGATGTTTGTGCTTGAAGGGTCCAAATCATTACCTATTTAAATCCCCAAATTTATTTTAGAGATACTCTGGAAAATGATGATAGCAATGCATTTCAGAATGCAAGTAAAAATGATAGCAATTCATTCCAGAATGCAAGTAAAATTACTAGAGGTTTCATTCATAAATTTCCAATAAACATTTGCATTGATTTGACAAGAACTCAAACAATGTTTGCCATAAGTTCATCGAGAATATTTGGTAGTTTATGACATAAGTTCTTGGATTGGTTGTTGTCGTTTGATTTTGATCCAAAAAGTTTTGATTTGATTAATATGTTTTGCTAAAACTGCCCAATGGGTTTAGGGCAAATGGTGGGGAGCAAGGTGTTTCACACTTTAAGCTAAGGTTCTTGTCTTATAGGCGGGCACCTTGTAGATTCATGAGGAACCTTGAGATAGGGGTCAATTTCATGGCAATGCATGTACCTTGCATTGAGTGGCCACATGTCTAGGGGTGAGTATAACCATATTATGGATCCAAGTTGTGAGCTTTACCCAATGATAACATATTAGCTCAATGGGTTTGGAGCTATATTGCACGAGGACTTTTCTTGGGATTTGAGGGTTGTCTCAAAGATGCTTCTCACTGTTCCCAAATGTATCTTGTTGTATTGGAAACGTGTCATGCCCTTCCAAAAAGTTGTCATGCTATTCTTGTCTTTGTCCTTGTACTTTGTGGAACATAGGTTTGGAGCAAGGAGTGGTGAGCATTGATTTTCACATCGTAAGGCAAGGTTCTAATCCTAGGGGGGTGCCTTGTAGAGCCACGAGGACACTCAGTGGTAGGGGCTGAACTCATGGCAACATATTACGTATCCAAGCCCGCCTTCATGTTCCATACAATAATTTTAAACATGGGAGTCTTAGATTATTGGGAGCAATGCAAGCTTAGAGGAAGAGGGCAAGTTGGTTTTAGAGGAGATTACCAAACTATTGAGGATGTTTTTAGTTACACTCTTTGGGCTATTATTGAGGCTTAGAAGCAGTCTTATAAAGCCTTTTTTTGGTTTGTGGACTTTAGAAAGGTCTTTGACATTATTCCTTGACATCTTTTGTTTTAGAGGTTACAAGACACTGACATCGTAGAGCTCTTTATTATTGCAATTAGCTTATTAGGAAACTTTATGAGATAGTTGTTTGTCACTTTTGGACCACCTTTGTTTTCTCAAAAGAGGTTCACCAAGCAATTAGTGTCAAACAAGATTGCCCTCTTTCTCCCACAATCCTTGGGATCTTCAATGATGAGCTGGAAGAATTTACTCATCAGAACACACGTGTTGATGGTGGTTTCCTCCTGCATCATGTCTTAATAGCTATATTGTTTTTTGTAAATGATGTAGTTCTTCTTGCTTCCACACCCGAGGGCTTTTAAAAATAGTTGGATGTGCTTGCTCGCACTTGGACTCAAAACTAGCAGTCAACTTTAGCAAAACTAAGGTGATGGTCTTCAACAAATCAAAGAATGCTCTTTCAAAATTCTAGTCATTCTATGAGATGAAGTTGATTGAGATCACCATTGAGTACGTCTATGTAGGGGTTTCATTTGTAGGCCTCGTCCTAAGTCCTGACTAACTTCTTAGTTGTATCTTTACAAGGGCTACGCATCCTTCTTTGTACCCAAGCACTAATAATTCCAATTGCTTAGGATATACCTAGAAGATGCACCACGTTGACTACATCATCAACCCCATAGTCTCCTATAGTCTTTAGAGTTGGGGCCCAAGACTAGGATGTGTTGATTAAGTTGGTATTGAAATGGTCCAGAGTATATTGATCCAACAATTGATTCGATGTAAGAGAATAGTTCCACAATGTATTGTTCAATTTAAGTTTGACGCTTGTTCTCTTTTCTTGGAGATCATATTTCAAGTTGTTTTTCATTGCATTGCCTTAGATATAAGGGTGATTACACCTTAGGACGTAAGAAATAACCATACTTAGCACTTTGCTTCTTAGAATGGGTTTACTCGAGAAGCACTTCTAGTCGTCATTAGGGTTGGTATTTTAGATCTAGATGACTCCTTCAGTCAATGGGCATGGGCATATCTATGTATTGATTGTCTCCTTTTAAGTACTCCTTAGGTGCTTCTCTTCATATTCTTCTTGGTAAGGTGTTTAATCAAGCCATCAAGGATAATATATATTGGCAATATATTTGGGTCCCTTGGATGGCCTCTTAGTCATAAGTTATTCCAATACATTGAGAATTTTATGATAACTAACGTAGCGTTGTTGCTCGTCTGGGGTATATCCCATAACATAGGAAGCATGGACTCAAAATTCCTCTTAGTCAACTTATCATAAAATGCTAATCCTCCCCAGCGCAAATATTTTTCTTCTGTATCGTTTGGCAAGATTTGAACATTGGTCTCCTCCTTAAATATTTAGGAATTTACATAGTTGAGCTAAAGCTTGGATATTATCTGTGATATTTTTATTTGGCTTTCCTAGTTGATATCCCTTTGAGTTTCTTTTTCTCTTTCTTCATGCTTTGATGACCTTCCTCTCTTTTTTCCATTCCCACCAACACTTTCATCTTCATCAATCTCTTCTATTTTTCCATATTGTTCATAATAAGACTTATCTTCTTAAGATTTATGTTGCCCTAGAGAATCTGAAATGCAAGGAATAGTCTCATAAACACTTTGTTTTTTTTTATGTTGCCATGGAAACCCTAAAGTACATGATTTCTTTATGTGCCATTGTTAACTTGCTTACTATTTCTTTTATAAAAAACTATTGGAAGAATGTCCTGAAATAGTTGGATTTTTGTTCATGTTGAGGGTCTGTTTTGATTTAGTTAGAAAAGGTGGTTGTATACATCATTTTGTTATTACTTATGTATTTATTTCTTTTTTCTAATTTTTGGGAAAGGTGGGGATGTCTAGTCGTCTCGGGGACTGCATGTGCATCTAGAGATGCCATTTGAGGATGACCCTGTTTGGGGGACGTTGTGGTGGGCCTCGAGATGATGTTGGGACGATCCTTCTTTAGTCTCTCAAATTGGCAATGCCTTGGGGATGTTTCATCTTCTTCCCTCCTTCGAAATTCGGGAACGGTGAAACAAGGGTCCCAAAGGTTGGTGACATGTCTCCATGTGAAATTGCTTACACCATGTTAGGTTTACCCATATTTGGATCCACCACTCGAGAATGTGATCAGGTGTTGTACAATAGTTTAACTTTAGTGAAGTTCATGTTAGTTTCTAGTTTAGTTTATTAACTTTATTAATACTTTCTTGGTACTATAGTGCTTTGTTTAATATATTTTTTATATTGAGTCCCATAGACCTATTTTCGTCATTCATGGTCATTAATAGAATTATCTTATCTTATCTATGTGCTTTGTCCCAAATGATGACCTTAACTTTTTTAGCCCAACATGTTTGAGGAAAGTAGTGGGGAAGAGTTTCACATAATAAGCCAAGGTTCCAATCTTGTGGGGGAAACCTTGTAGAGCCATGAGGACACTTGGAGGTAGGGGTTGAACTTGCGTGTAACCATATTACGGATCTATGCACTCTCATGTTCTCTATGAGTTCTGTCCTAATTTTGACCTTAATGTTTTTAGTTGAATGAGCTAACAAATGGCTGAAATATGTCACCGTCCATGAAGAAGGCTGAAGTTTAAGTCTTGGCAAGTATAGAGGCCCTGTGTGTGGCATGGTGGGTGCTTGCCCCCCAAGTGACTTGTCTTGGCTTCACTATAAACTAAAATCCGTGGCAACCTATTATAAAAAATGTATTGTTCAATATATGTTTTTTTCCAATGAGTTTACACAGGTTTTTATGAGGGGTCCTGGTCCCCTCATACTGAGTGGGATTTGAACCTTGGACCTCTCAAAGAGAGGCTAAAGCCCTTACCATGCATTTATATTTTTTAACTTCCTTTCTTTCTAATTTTTAAAATCTTCTTTTGGTTGATCGTTTTTAGAGGATAGCTTATTGGACATTGCTGTTTTGGCTTTTTGTATCCCTGATTTTTTGATCATGCCTATATCTTCAATATCCATAGCAATGATAGAAAACTCTCCAAGTTCTAGCATGTTCCCAACTTCCTTGCTTTAAATTTGACTTGCTGAAATTTTTTCAAGAATTTGGTTAAACTCCGCCATGTGGGGATAAATGCAGAATATGCAAAACACAAATCTGGCTCAGATCCTTTGTATGTTGTTTTTGTTGGTTTTGATGAAAAAAAATTGTAATTATTATTTTTTCTTTTTTTTTTATGAAATCTAATAGAAAATCAACTTTTTATCTCTCCAATTTTTGTTTTAAATGTATTTTTTATTTTCTTCGATCTTTTTTGGCCAAGGTTTTGCTGAGTTTCTACCAAGGTTTCTTTAAAATTAGAGTGTCGCCGAGTAGTTAGTTTTCCAAGTATGATCCATATTCACTTGGAGACTCATCTCCCTCTACTCCTCCTATTGGTTACTGGTAGTTGTTTTGGATATTGGTATTCATTTCACATGCTTTTTTGGGTACTAGGAAATGCCTTCTGAGACTTTTGGATGTCTTCCACCTGTCTCCCCTTCAAAAACTGTGTCTCTTGTCAATTTGAAACTTTAAAGTGCCAACTTGTCAGATTACGCTTTAGAAATAAGCTAGATGAAATTGAATGCATTCGGCATATGATGTTTCCTTTCATCTGAAAAGAACTGTGAGGGTTTTTTTTACAAGTGGTCCTAAACAACGTCAAAACATTAAATGCCTCTCTGAGAGGCCCTAAATATTGGCGTCTACAGAAAACAAAGTCCCTAAAGAGGACGTAGGTGCTCAGGAAACGCCATTTTATGACCTTCTGAGAGGCCCTAAACTGTTGGAATAAACATTATACTTCAATTTTCTTGGTTATTTATTAAGAGGTCAATAGTAGGGTTTATAAATTTCCAATAACTTATTTTGAGGACCTTAGATTATGAGTTTATTTTCTGCTCATGCTGATTACTTAAATTTTATGCATTTTCCGTCTGATTATTTTTAAAATTTTCTTCATCGCTTATATATGCATTTTCCGTCTAATTATTTTAGTTTTAAAAAATTAAGATATTAAATATTTATTTATTGATTATTTTTGCCGTTTCCAAGTACCAATTGTCTAAACTTAGATGTCCCTGATACCGTCCCTGATACCGTCTGTGCCTGCCTTTTATACCTGTACTAGTACTCCTTTCTTGATGACTACGTCAACATCCATTTTTATTTTAATTTTAATTTTTAGTCTTTTTAGTTAGTTATATGTGATTGAAACAGGTGCTGCCCGTGTTACATAGTTAGTTAGATTTTATTACAATATTTCGATGAACTGCATTATTGCAGCATTACAACAAACTGCATTATCATGGATGGCCTTATGATTTGTCTCCATCATAATGCACGGATTTGATATTGGGTCATGCTTACATGATTGTTTCCCCTTTACTGTTGCTTTTCAATTCCTTGGACTATATCTTCAATATTCATTATAGATTGTATGGATTATTTTTTTGGTTTGTCAGACCTATCATCTTTGCTCTTATGCCATGTTTGTATTTAGAGCCATCACATAAACAAACAAGGGAGAGTAAACAATTAATTCCTTAATATTATTATTGCATTCATAAATACATTGAGGGAAAACATTTCTCTTATTTTTGTTTTTTGGAGGTGGAGGGAAGGGATCGTATTGTGTCACATTGACTTAATGAAAACATAATTCTATTTTACTTAATTGTGATGATGGTCTTCAATATTAATTTGATTTCATTTCCTTATGATTTCTAAATAACATCATTTCCAATATTGCAGTGTTACATGCTAATATTGTTTAAAAGAAAGTACATCTTAATACACTGTAAAGGAATACTACATTGTTTTTAATATAAACTTAGGATTCATGTTAAATGCTAACTTGGAATTATATGCAGGAAATGTTACATTCGATTTATACAAAAGGTCAATGAAAACAAGGGTGCAGATGGACGGGAGGAGATTCGGAAGGCATTTGAATTCACACTGCATCACATTGGTGAGCAATTTTTGCATATTATGAGTGTCTAAAAATGAAACCTTAGGAGTTTTGTGACGTTTGATATAATTTTACGTACTGGCATTCTGAAGTTTCTTATTCTTATTTTTATTTTTAAAAATTATTATTCTTCTGGCTAGATTTTGACCTTTGACTTGAAAGGATGGCAAAGCATTCAAATGCTTCTGGATATATGGGTTTGATAACGTTTCAATTTTTTGGTTTTATTTCTGCTTTGTGCAACATCCACTTTACCTTGGTGGTTTGAAGTCTTATATGGGTTTGATATTTTTGTTGTACTTAAATCATGGACATCTTGTTTTATCTGCTTGTGAAAGCCTATTAGTACATTGATAGATGCATGCCTTGCAATTACCCTATTTGACCATTTGATATTTGTATAAGAAATTTTGTTTCTGCAGGTAAGATTAAACTGTAGCTACTTTTGTAATTTATGCCTTATTTTTTCTAACACATGATTTTTTTTTTTTAAAGTGTATTCATAATTGTAGTTGTAGGTGATTTGATGGCTTGTAAGTGAGATGAACTTAAGTTCTCCAATACGAATGCTTCTTTTTGTTCTATATTTTTCTTCAACAATTTTATTGGTAATTCCAATCATTTTAGGACATCGTTTTATAAATGTTTGTTTGACATTTATTTACAAGCCTCTTGTTGTGTCATTTGTTGTATTGTAACATTATTTTTTTTTCATATTGAAAAATCATTTATGTATTGTAACAGTTACTTTAGTTTCCTGTCAGAATCCATCTCAAGTATAACTTGTATTGGTAAATATGTTACCAGGGACAGATATTGCATCAGGAACCATATGGATGGAGTTCATTGCGTTTCTAAAATCGTTTCCGGTATATGGAATTCTTATCCATTTTCACTAAAACAAAGTTTCATTTATAGTTTTTCTTTTTTGTTTTCCTTTTTCTTTGTTTTTTGTTTGGTGGGGGTTGGGGAAGGGGAAATTTAACTTTCTTCTTTGTTATTTAAGGTGGATATTGCAAGACTCGTTTTAGAAGTTATAAGCTCTCTTTGAAATAACAAATCATTATATATATAGCTGAAACATATTTTAAGCGTAGCAAATGACTTTGAAAACGTAAATTGTGCAACTGCTGATTATGGAGCTGATTTAGATTTATTGCATGGAGGTTATGTTAAGGTAGCCACTGTCTGGATGGAAATGTTGCGTATACTTAGGAATATTAGTCTCATATTCAAGATCTTTATTGGATGGTAGATAGTGTTCAGTTTATAGTGAAGTACTGAGTTTTATTGTAGATGAGATTATGCCTAGCAGCTGTTAGATTTTTTTTTTGTTGCCTTTCCAAGCTTTCTATGTTTTTTGATAGCCTTCTTATGAAGTAGCTTCTATTATGGGAGACAGTTGAGCAAAATACAACAAAGTTCCCAATTTGATTGTGAAGAAAAATGCAAGAACAATACTTGGCAGATACCAAATCAGAAAACCCAGGGGGCAAATGAAAGAACAATCCATATAGACTGGGATGATATTTTTATGACTGACCAACTACCTTGTTGGAAGCATCTTACAACATTAATTTCTAATTTGCCTTGCAATGACATATTTCAAAAAAATATATATCAATCTGCATTCTGTGATCAAGCAGGGAACCTGCCGATGTCCTCCACAATCTCAAGTTCAAACTGTATGCAGCCACCTGCAGCTGCTGCAGCCGTATATACTGCCATTTGTAGCTTATAGCAGATCAATGGATTTGACTGTCCACAAAATTGCTTGGCCTGAGGAACCTACTATATCTTTTTTGTGTGGATGCAAGCCATCACCTATCTAGTCTGTTCAAGCTGCTTCTGGATTCTTTGTATGCTTTTGTTAAATAATTTCCATTATGTCTCTTTTTCCTGGGTGGTATGCCTCTGATGAACCTCATATTGGAAAAAGTTGTTCTGGTACCCATCCTTTCACTTTTCTATGAATCCTGAATTCAATTCTCTCTTTTTCTGGTGCATGTGTGTGAGTTTGAATGTGTCGGAAGAGAATGAACAATATCCCAGTTGTTTGATTTTGAAGACTCCTCCATCGTTTGCCTTTGTGTCTGTGGTATCACAACAGTGTAGTTGTGCATTGAAAATTTGTTCTTGAAACTTTGCACCATCACTCTATCCTTGAAGCTTGTGTGCCATAAATCTGCATTATGTCAAAGGGGAACAAACTTTTCTATTGTATTTGAGAAGTTTCTCTCTCTTTAAGTGTAGTAGCCACTGTCTTGTAGACTTTATCAAATTTATTGATGCGCATCCCATCTCCTTGATGATGTGCATGCTTTTGTGAATTTAGATGAGTGAAAGAAGACACCTGCTGAATGAGGGTTCATGCATAGGGTCTTTAAACCATCAATTTTATGAGAAGTGCGATACGTTGAGGGAATTGATTTTTGCTTGGCATCCTATTTGCTCACTTGGAGTTCCATATAGCAATCATGTCGTAGGTTTCAAAGCATCTGCCATGATGGGATGATGTGTGATTATCTCCCATCCTTGCTGCATCTTCTTGAGTTTCTCAAAAGGAACATTACATTCTCGAACTCTTGGAATTGTCTGCAAGCGAGTGGTTGTCAGCTATTATTAAGATCATGCCCTTTCAAACTGGCAACCAGATTAATCAATGTCATTGGGTTCAACTCCCCCATTAAGTGCAATATCTTCATGTATCCTCACGAAGTTTTGCAAAGGAGACATTTCCTTAAATATCAATCAAACCAAATGTTGCTTCAAATCTTTAATCTGTGCTGCTTTCTTTTCTCTTCGTATTCTCAATCTTGAATTTACAGTTGAACACATAATTGCTTTCCTTCATTCTATTGCTTGGCAACGTTAGATGAATGTGCAAACTTTCTCTATTGTAAATCCTGTTGTGCATGGTAGTCAACGTGAACCAAGTATTAAATAAGTTTGTGCTGTATTGAATGTGAGCTACTTAAGGTGTGCAGGAAATTTAGATCAATGCTAAGGCTTTAACTTTATTGAGTTCTCATGCCTTCTATGCATCTGTATTTGAAGGTATCTGTTTTGTTTTATTAAATAAATCTGATAACTCATCAGGCATCCTGCGTTAAACGTTTTTGGGTTGTATGATTTATGGCAGATATGTCAGCAGGTTTTGCAATGAATTTGACAATTTTGATTGTGAAGGCACCTGGATATTCCCAAAAAGCTCACTTGAAAGGTCTAAAATCAATCCCTTATTCAAAAGACCTTTGTGATTGGAATTGTTGCAAAATTTTAGAAGAACAGAAAAAGGCAACACCTGATACACATCCACCCATTAATGCAAAGGCCTGAGAAACCTAATCACCAAGGAAATACTATTTTTATTAATAATATTGTGAAAGTAAAAGAATTTCCTAATCCCCTTTCAAAATTTGATTGAGCTAGACATGTTACATGAATAGTTTAAAAATTCACCTAGCATTACTCTTGAGATGGGCACCTTGAACTTATCTTAGACCTTTGTGAGATATTTATCCCCAAAACATCCCCATGCCAATAATAGTTCCTAGGTGCATGCCATGAGTTGCATTCCATCTATCATACTACTTGGCTCTAACGACTTTCTTTTTCCTTGTAGAAAATCTGTAATTTTCATTTTTGAGTTTGAAAGAAAAATTACAATGCTACGGGTATGAAGTACCCTCAAAAATTTCAGTTACATCCCATCTAGGATCTGGTCTAAACTGAACTGAGAGGAATACTGGCCTCCTTGCTGTAATATCCTATAGTCAGCTTATAATCCAGAAACAGAATCCTAATAATAGGACTGACAGGTGCAAAGCAGGAGTAACTTTCTGATCAATCAATGTTCTCGAATGACTCTTGCTTGAGTTCCAAAACTAAGTAGGACTCAGGTTTCAATTCTGAAGACTGACGTTATTCTGAAGCCTGTCCTTCTATAGAATAAAGGAGAGGGCCCCTGACGACTTGAGCCCTATAACGAAATAAAATTTATTAAAATATTAGGACACCTGACAATTTAATGAACACAATACTAAAACTTTTGTCAACTTGACGATTAGAAAATTGGAGCTTTATACACTTTTTAAATGACTCCCATTTAAATAGGTGCTAAACTATAAACTTTGGAATGATATTACTGAATATTTGAAAGCTTTTTAATTTTAGAACATTGTGTGAACTTACGAATTTAGAATATATTAACACTGCTGATAATAAGATTTTATTATATTTGAACTTTAACGGTGAAAAATGGGCCTTAATAGTAGGCTCTTCAAGATATGTGTAACATTCTAGGCTCTTTTAAATGTCAACATTTCTGAAATTGCATGAGAGTGGATACATAATCTGTTGTTTTTTTTTTGGTTGGGGTTGGGGTGGGGGTGTGTAATCCTAACTACTCCTCAACTCTTACATAGGACCTTTGTTACACAAGTGGCCCTTTTTGACATAAAGTGTAACTCTTCTAAGGACATACAGCCATAACAAAACATTTAAGAACATGAGCTTTATATGGAAATAGCTCATTATATTTCATGTCTTATCAATTCTTTTATGTATGTTCCATGGGTATGCATATCCCTGATGTTTAATTGTTGGCACATGTTCCCCAATCCTCTCCCAGAGGGTTCTCTTCATTTTCCATATGAGTAATGTTTTGAGATGCTATATGAAGACACAAAATAGCTGGACAATTCAAATATAACTTTTATTATACAAGAAAGATATGGAAGTTGAGTATAATGGGTGTCTAGATTATTTGATAATTTAGTCCCCTAAAGGATAATAACAGGGCACATCCCTCATACAATTAACTAATGATTAGTTTGGTGTTAACATGTCTGTCTTAAAATGTGCTTTGCTCTCAAAGCACAGGGAGAACAGAATGTTTTTCAACAAAAGAAGGAGACTCTGTGCTTCTTCCTTAGGTGATTTTTTCTACTTGATTAGATATTCCTTCATTTGTTTAGAATGCAGGTCCTTTGTATATGTTTCCCGAATTGGTTCTAACCCATGTGCCATGGGGATGTCTGTTGGAATTTTGGGGGGCTGTCTCGGAGACGCATCCATGTCTTCCCAAAAAGCCAATCCCAATATCCTGGAAATGCAGCTTGCCATCTCGTTCTATCCCCCTTCTAGAAACTTAGTGCAACATAGGTTCAAACACAAGCTGACCTTTCTGTCGACAACTTGTAATTCTATTTGAATATTTTATTCAGAGCCAGCTGCTTCTTCAAACAACAAACATAAAAATAATTATGAACAGATGATGAACTTGGTAGTCCTGACTCCTAATGCATAGGCATCTGGACTAATCATTATTTGAATCGTAAATGGTCCATATTCAGTGATAATTTCAAGTTTCTCCTACTATTCTTCGATGAAGTTTGCTTGTGTAGTTTGGGATCAATAAAAACCCAATCATATTCTTGTAATTCTCACACATTTCTATGCTGATCGGCTTGCTGCCTCATATAATTGTGAAGAAGCTCCAATGTCTTCTCGAGCATACGCATATTTTGTTGGAAACTTACAGATTCTTGGAAAAACCTTTTAGCTTTGGGGTTAATATAAATGAAGTGCAGTGAATGGTGTCATCTTGGAAGACATGTTGTAAGGAGCCCTGTACCACTCGTATGCTAGAACTAACCACTTCCTACACTTTCAGTTTATCAGAAGCAAAACAATGTAAATAATGTTCTAGGTTCTTCTTCATTATGTCAGTCTGACCATCAATCTGAGGATGACATGAAAGCTCACAGGTGGGGAAATCCCATGTTATGTACACAAACTCTATCTAGAAGTTAGTTGTGAAAAAGGCGGTTATGCTCACATAGAAATACTTTTGGAAATTAAGGCAATTTGCAAACGTGATCAGTGTAACTTTTACCAATTCTAGAACTTGACTGGTTTCTTCATTCCCATAAAATGGGCATGGTCGGTCAAATGATCAACACCAACTAATATTTTATCATGACCTTTGGGCATTGGAGGACTGTGTTTGAAATCCTTAGATACTATTACCCATTTCTCCCAAATGTGCAATGGTTGTAACAATCTTGCACATGAAACATTTTTGTTTTATGTCTCTGGAACACAGTGCATTCAGCAAAATGCCTCTCTACATCCTTAATCATTCCATTTCATTGTCAGTAATGATTTACACTATATTAAATCTTGAAAAATTGCATGTGCCCTCCTTTTGGAGAATAATGGCTTTCATTAAGGACTTGTACTTTGAACATTGAGTCAGAAGGTAGATAGATAGAGTCATTGAACCAGGGAAATCTTGTTTTTGCAATATTTTTGAAGTTTGAACCTTTATGCAAACATGGAGGGCCACAAACTGGAACTTAAAGCCTCTGCACAAACTAGTTGGTTACGATTTGAAAAGGTATATTTGTTGTTGAGGTAGCAAAGGTTTTTTTTTTTTTTTTTTCCTTTTTTGTTTAATAAATAAATAAAAACATATTAGATAGAGATCTAAAATGCTTTATATCTGTTATCTTTG
Organism: Wollemia nobilis; assembly: GCA_028583015.1. Taxonomy (NCBI): domain Eukaryota; kingdom Viridiplantae; phylum Streptophyta; class Pinopsida; order Araucariales; family Araucariaceae; genus Wollemia; species Wollemia nobilis. The sequence goes on along the minus strand of JAQPPZ010003613.1, from coordinate 5,268,630 downwards.
CTACTGCAAGGAATGTTTTCACACAATATGGGGCTCTACAAAATGTTTAGTTATATTAGTTTTTCTAATAAATGGCATCTGTATGGTGCATTTTAGTAATCACAGACGATGGAGATGGTAAAATTTTAATAATTTGGTTATGGTGCAAGTTATTGCCATCACTTATTAGTCATTTCAGAATGCCTGAACATAAACTAAATAATTTCATTGTTGACGAGTGCTATGCGATGTCCATATTTTACTTCCTATTTGCAAAATTTTGTGTGCATGTCATTGTCAGTTTTGAGGGCACTGCAACATTCATTTTCATTCAAGGTAGCGAGGCACTGTTTCCCTCTGGGGTCATAGACCTTTTAGACCTTCTCAGGGTCAGACATGCATGACTAAATTCCTCTCTGCTGCTAGAGTGCTGTTGACATCAAAGTTTAAATGCTAAGAGAGTCTCTAGAGGAGTCCCCTCCTTGTTAGGAAAAACTTCAGATTTTACACCTGCAAGAGGAAGCACAATAACAAAAATAGAAACACGGAAACAATAACACAAGTGACACATAGATTTACGTGGAAACCTGCAATGTGCAGGAAAAACCACGGGGCAATGGCAACTTCTCCTTTTATTATTTTCAACAAAGTTTACATTCACGTTTCTCAACGTTTTCAACAACTATCATATATGCAAGGGATCACATCCCTTTTATAGAGCAGAAGGAAGACTCCAAACTGTTTGTTTCCTCTTTCGACGGAAGCCTCCAAAACCTGTTCGTTTCAGCTCCCAAAGACTGTTCGTTTCCGCTCTCCAAGACTGTTCGTCTTCCGCATTCTGACGTCTATCTCAGACGTCTGCTGTCGACGTCTTGTACTGTATCCTACGTCTCGAACTGCAGCCGACAGCCGACGTCTCGTACTGCAGCCGACAGCCGACGTCTCGTACTGCAGTCGACGTCCGACGTCTCGTACTGCAGCCGACGTCCGACGTCTCGTACTGCAGCCGACGTCCGACGTCTCGTACTGCAGCCGACGTCCGACGTCTCGTATTGCAGCCGACGTCTTGAACTACAGCCGACGTCTAACATCTCGTATTGCAGCCGACGTCTCGTCCTGCCTTAACGTCTCGTACTGGCTTGATGTCTCGTCCTGCCTTGACGTCTAGCAGGTCAGACGTCAAGTGACTTGCTTCCTGTATACTGTCTTCACACCTAACATTCTCCCACTTGAAGTCAGTATTCGGGAATTCTTTTGCCAAATTGTTTTTTCAGCCAGTGCCAATTGCCCAATGCTGCCCTTTGTTACTTTTTCAGCAAGCCCAGAGAAGTTCTACACCATTCAAACTTCTCTACCTTGACCGACTTTGTAAGCATATCTGCAGGATTCACTTCAGTGTCGATTTTCTGCAACATGATCCTACCTTCTTCCACCACATTTATGATAAAGTGGTACTTGACATCAATGTGTTTCGTGCGATCATGGAATGTTGGATTCTTCACTAGTTGAATAACACTCTGGCTATCACAATGCAGTGTAATTTTCTCCTGCATTACCTTGAAGTCACCCAACAATCGCTCTAGCCAAATTGCCTCTTTACTGGCATGAGTTGCTGCAATGTATTCTGCTTCAGTGGTTGATAAAGCCACAACAGACTGCAACTTAGAAGCCCAACTCATTGCTCCACCAGCAAGAGTGAAGGCATATCCTGTAGTGGATTTTCTCCCATCTCTATCTCCACCATAATCAGAATCCACAAAACCTGTAACTTGCAAATTTGCTGATCCAAAGTAAATGGCAACATCTGAAGTGGCTCTTAAATATCTGAATATCCACTTCATCGCATTCCAATGCTCCTTACCAGGATTTGCCATGTACCGAATGACTACTCCCATTGCTTGGGCAATATCCGGTCTGGTGCTCACCATGTCACACATGAGGCTTCCTACTGCTGATGAATACGGTACACGAGACATGCTCGTCTTCTCTGCTTCTGTTCTAGGACACTGGTTGGAAGACAACTTTAAGTGTGGAAGAAGTGGGGTACTAACTGGTTTAGCATTCTGCATATTGAAGCGCTGTAGAATCTTTTCCACATATGACTTTTGACTTAACCAGATATTTCTTCCTTTTCTGTCCCTATGTATCTTCATCCCTAAAATTTGGTTTGCTGCTCCTAAATCCTTCATTTCAATTGTCCTAGCCAATTGAGTCTTAAGATCAATGATTTTCTTCATGCTGGCGCCTGCAACCAACATATCATCAACATACAACAACAAAATAATAAAACTGCCATCGTCAAACCTCTTATAGTATGCACAATGGTCAGCTTCACTCCTGCTGAAACCTTGGCTCTTCATGAAGGTGTCAAATTTCCTGCACCACATCCTTGGCGCCTGTTTCAATCCGTACAGTGATTTCTTCAGTTTGCAAATCAAATGCTCTTTGCCTCTTTCTTCATAGCCCTCAGGCTGATCCATATATATCTCTTCCTCAAGATCACCATGCAAGAAAGCAGTCTTTACATCAAGCTGCTCCAGTTCCAAATCCTGTGCAGCTACAAGTGCAAGTAGAACTCTAATAGTAGTCATCTTCACAACTGGAGAGAAAATTTCATTAAAGTCAACACCTGACTTCTGCACATAGCCCTTTGCGACCAAGCAAGCTTTATAGCGTTCCAACAGCCCATCGCTGTTCTTCTTCACTTTGTACACCCACTTGTTTCCAACATTCTTTCTTCCAGGTGGGAGATCCACAAGTTCTCAAGTTTTATTCTTGCGAAGTGCCTCGATTTCCTCCTCCATTGATTTCCTCCACTTTTTTGCATTCTCACTCTCTAGCTTCTTGAAATGAACTAGGTTCACCATCATCAGTTAACAAAGCAAAAGAGGACTGATACACATGAGAATACCTTTTCGGACACTTTTGTGGACGTGTAGATCTTCTAACCCAATGATCTGTCGGTTGTGGCTCTTGGTCTTGTGACCGTTGTGGCTGCTCTACTTCCTGTTCTACTTGCTGTTCTGCATGCTGAACAAAAACTTCAGCATGTTAATCTTCATAGTCATTTTCACTCAATTATACTTCAATAGGTACAACATTTGGATTTTGCTGTACCTCCTTCCTTTGCATGAATTTTTCATCTCACTATATCTCCATAGCCGAGAAAAACACATTTGCTTGACCTTTTTTCTTTGGGTACATGGGCAAATGCGTCACAGCCAAAGGTGCGCAAATGAGAGTAATCAACTGGCAAATGTAGGTGACCTCTTAATAAGATAAACAACTGTATTAACAGCCTTTGGCCAAAACATTTTCTCCAACATGGCTGTGCTAAGCATGCTTCTTGCACGTTCCATGATTGTGCGATTCATCCGCTTAGCCACACCATTTTGTTGTGGAGTGTATGGTACAGTATTCTGGTGCTTAATACCTTCCTGCATACAAAATTTATCAAATTCCTTGGAGCAATATTCACCCCCATTATCTGACCTGAGACATAAAATCGACTTGCCCAAAATCTTCTCTACCCGTGCTTTGAACTCTTTAAATTTCTGCAAAGCTTCCGACTTCTTCTTCAGAAAATAAACCCACACTCTCCTAGAATAATCATCTATAAAAGTCAGAAAATAGATGGCGCCATTCAAGGACTGAGTGGGGATTGGTCCAAATATATCCGAATGTATAAGTTGCAGAAAATCAGAACTCTTACCAGGACTCGCAGTATACCGAACTCTCTTCTGTTTACCAAAAATACAGTGCTCACACAAGTCTAAATTGCAAGACTTAATCCTAGAAAGCATACCTCTATCATGCATAATTTTCAGGCCTTTTTCACTCATATGGCCTAGGCGTTGATGCCATAGCATTACTGCATCCTGAACAAAAGTTGCTGCTGCTGCATGGTTTGTCACCGTATCACCGCATAAACGGTATAAGGTCCCATAAGATTCTCCCTTTGCTACTACAAGAGCTCCTTTGGTGATCTTGCAGTAGTTGTTACTGAAGGTGACAGAATACCCTAACTTATCCATCATTTTGATTGAGAGCAAATTCTTCCTCAGATCGGGCACATGTTGCACATCACATAACATCCTTTCTCTACCATCGTCCAACCTGATCTTTATATCCCCTCTTCCCACAATTTCTAAAGGGTGATCATCACCCAAATAGACCTTTCCACCACAGTATGACTGATAACTGTCAAACCAGTCTCTATGGGGGGACATGTGGAAAGATGCACCTGAGTCCAAAACCCAGGTATATAAAACAGATCTGTTGTTACTGATACAAAAGGCTTCACATGTTGCCGTCTCTCCTGAATCTGCTGCACTGGCCTCAGCTGATAGCTGATTTTGCTTTTCACCATTCTTTAATTGCCAACAATCCTTGTTGGAGTGTCTGGCTTCCCATAATGCTAGCACTTTCCTTTCTGCTTACGTCCTTTAGACTTAGATCTGAACTGTTTTCTACCTTGTTTACTCCCCTCGAACGATCGACCTCTCACAGATAGGGCTTCATTGGTTGAGGGTTCCAGAGACGTTTTTTGCCTCAACTCTTCTTGCCAACAAAGCGGCTACCACATCATCAAATTTGAGAGTTCCCGATGATGAATTACTGATGGTCATCACCATATGATCCCAAGTGTCCGGGAGGGAACAAAGTAGGGTGATAGCCCTATCTTCATCCTCCATCTTCACATTAATTGAAACCAGTTTACTGATCAGAGTATTAAACTCATTCAAATGATTTACCACGGATGATTTCAGAAAAACCTTGTTAGTTGTTGATTTTGTTTCATACAACTTTTCAAGCTTTTGCCAAAGGGCTTCCGTGGTCTTCTCTTCAGCTACATTGAACAAGACGGAGTCCGCTAGGCAGAGACGGATTGTAGAAACCGCCTTCTTGTCAAGCGTTACCCACTCCTCATCTTTCATGCTGCTCGGTTTACTCGCGACCCCTTCCAAGGCTTGAGCTTGGTCATTTTGAACCAGCAAATCTTCCACCTTCATCTTCCATAGAGCGGAGTTCCTGCCATCAAATTTCTCAATCTCGAACTTGGTTACACCTTTTGTCATTGTTGCAGCTCTCACTCGCACAAAACCTTAGCTCTGATATTAGATGTTAGGAAAAACTTCAGATTTTACACCTGCAAAAGTAAGCACAATAACAAAAATAGAAACACGTAAACAGTAATACAAGTGACACAGAGATTTACGTGGAAACCTGCAATGTGCAGGAAAAACCACGGGGCAATGTCAACTTCTCCTTTTATTATTTTCAGCAAAGTTTACATTCACGTTTCTCAACGTTTTCAACAACTATCATATATGCAAGGGATCACATCCCTTTAATAGAGCAGAAGGAAGACTCCAAATTGTTCGTTTCCTCTTTTGACGAAAGCCTCCAAAACCTGTTCGTTTAAGCTCCCAAAGACTGTTCGTTTCCGCTCCCCAAGACTGTTCATCTTCCACATTTTGACGTCTATCTCAAATGTCTGCTGCTGACGTCTCGTACTGTAGCCGACGTCTCAAACTGCAGCCGACGTCTGACGTCTTGTACTGCAGTCGACGTTTGACGTCTCGTACTGCAGCCGACGTCTCGAACTGCAGCCGACGTCTGATGTCTCGTACTGCAGTCGACGTCTCGAACTGTAGCCAACGTTTGACTTCTCGTACTGCGGCCGACATCTCGTCCTGCCTTGACGTCTCGTACAGCAGCCGACGTCTCATATTGGCTTGATGTCTAGTCTTGCCTTGACGTCTAGCAGGTCAGACGTCAAGTGACTTGCTTCCTGTATACTGTCTTCACACCTAACACTCCTTACCCCAAGAATCACCCACCCTGTTCACTTAGATGAGGACATTAGATGCTGGATATGAAGGATCTTGCATTGACTCTTCCAGTGTGATTGAATATGGGCTGTGATTGGCTTACTTTGCACCTCTGATTTCCAGCATTGCTTTCTTTCTTTGTACTTCTCAAATATTTTGTACGAGAATTCAAAACCTAGTATTCAACACCCTTTTTGGGTTTATCCTCCTTCTTGTGGTTTTGTGCACGTTGTTGGTAGGTTACAACTTTATACTTGCTTTTTCCATTTTGTCCTAAGGTTCCTTTTACTATGCTACTCTCCATTATAAAATGCTTTACTTTTGAGTGCCCTTGACGTACTTTAGTCCTTTGTGGAGATTAATATTATGCATTATTTGTCGGCCATGAGTGTTAGGGAAGCCTCCTATTTTGTTCCTCCTCAATGGTTTCTGGTCGGAATTTTCTGATGTAGCCAAGAATTGCTTCCCATTGACCTGCAAATCCATGCGAGTCTTGAGAATCTTTTTTCATTAGGCAGTTGTGACTTCTTACATCTGGAAATGAGGATTCCTAGCTCATTACTCCTGTCCAAGATGGTTGGTATAGCAATAGAAATTTGCTCTTATGCATCTCCTTCTTTCTTCCTCCCTTCTTTCAAGGATTTGCGTCCCTTTTGGGTTCTCCTTTTGATTGTTTCTGATTATCTTATGGACTGCTAGTAATATATTTTCCTTACATTTACTGAAAGGTTCATACTTCATTGTTAACTTGTAATTGCTTTCCCAACACTTCATGGGGTATATTGCTTTTGGCTGTAATGCAATGTGCTAATGGTAAGCCTTATTAATGGTTCTCATATAGAAATTGTCCTGCTACTTTGTATAGATATAGGTTGGTAGCATTTTTTCATATTGTCTTCGTTATTTGATTTTTATTTATTCATTTGAGTAGTAAACATTTCTCTGCATCCTTATACACATTCAAGATTAGCTACTAAGGCTTCGGCCCCTTCTTCCTGCATGTGGCTTTAGAGGACCATGGCCCTTTGGCATTGGGTATTGGTTTCTTTAGTGTAGTTTACTCTAGTTTATTATTTCTTGTTTAGTTTATCCATTTAGTACTTTCTTGGTTGCTACAGTGCATTGTAACAGTTTATTTCTGGTGAGTCCCAGTGGCCTGCTTTGGTCATCCATGGACATTCATTGAATCATCTTATCTGTAGTTTCTTAAGTTGTTCTGTTTCTTGGGAAAATTTAATGATGCTTGTAACTTGAATTTATAGCATATGGTATTTGCAAATGTTGATCATATGTTGAGGGTGTTAATGTTGATCATAACGTTGATTTGCTGTATTATGTTGCTTAATATGTAGCGTTTACTAAAACTAATTAGAGGATGTTCATGCACTTGTAGGCTGCGACATCACAGGAGGAAACACAGCGCATGACTCTTATACGTAAAGCTTACCAGACAGCTATACTTATACCAACGCATCATGTTGAACAACTTTGGAAGGATTATGAAAGCTTCGAGAATTCTGTTAGCCGTGCTTTGGTTGAGTACTTCTTCCTTTTTTTGTTGCATATGAATCATGCCCATATATAATGTGCTTATGACATTTCTCTGTTGTAAAGAACCATAATATTTGCATGTTGTCTGTTCTAGCATTTTTTGTTTCTGCATGGATGCAGTTTGACTATAAAACTCAACTATGTTATTGCTTTCTGTCACAAGTTCTTAACAACTTTTGAGTAGTTCATCAATTTAGTATCTAAAAAGCATGTAAAGAATGTTTCAACCATATCTTATGTATATAAATACATTTTGCAGGCAAAGGGTCTTTTATCTGAATATCAGCCAAAGTACATCAGCACAAGGGCTGTCTATAGGGAGCGTAAAAAACTGTGCGAAGAAATTGATCAAAACAAGCTAGCTGTGCCTCCTACAGGCTCCTTTGAAGCAAGTTTCTTTCTTCTGAATTATATGACTCCAATGCAAATGAAAAAGACAGTAAACTCGCTTTGTTCAGTTTATTGTGACATGATGTTTTCCCTGTAAATTTGTGCTCTGTAAACATTTGGAATTGATATAATAATCTGTCTTCTGTGTGATACTGGTATCTGTTAGTCTTGACTTCATATAAATGTGGCTGATCATGAAATGTATATTTTTTTTAATGGCATAAAATGATTGTTAGTAAAAGTTAATTAGCTGCATGGTTGAAGACGAGGATTTTGTAAATGTATAATGGGCGATCAAAATAGCAAGACATTCAGATTATCCATTGCTGAAATCTGTAAGTATTGTGTTATGGAAATGACTGAAATGGTTAATCAACTTGCTGTTATTTTGGAGATGGAACATTTCAATTTATGGTAGGGCTGTGGGCATAACTGTGACCATGAAGAGTAAACAAAGAGATTGCAACACTGTACAGACCGTACAATCAGTTTTGTTATGTGTATATAAAGTATATATAAGGACAATTAAAGAAAAATGTAGCTTCAAAGATGGAAAGGTGTACATGGAAGCTTCTTGGAGAAGGAAAAGAAGAAAAGGAAAAATAGAGGAAAGTCTCTAGAATATTTACATAGAGATCTAGATATGTGTGCAAAAGATATACAATTGAACACTATAAAACAAAAGTAGTCCATTTGACAATCTCTCATTTTGTAGAGATCTAATAATTGCGGTGCCTTCTGATTGTTGCCAATTCCTCGCAGTAAAGTTGCTGGAGCTGTTCTAGAATGAAATGACATCAGTTGGAACTATTATCTCATTAAAATCGTATAAGTGATATGCATGCACATGAGAGCCTGCCTATGATGCCATGAAATTCTATCCTAGTGAAAATTAAACTTATTTTTGGCTACTTTATATTGTATGCAAAGTGACATCCTTCTCGTTTATTGAATTTAATAGGCAGCTCTAGAAGTTGGTGGTGGGTTATATATCTGAACCTTTTTTTTGAAAGTTGATATTGAAATCTACATATAGCCTTACCATCTTCATTCTTTGATACCACTTTCAAATTCTTGAACTTCTGAACTTGTTCATTTATTGTTTTTATTATTATCATCATTTATCTTGCAATCTGAGGTAAAAATTGCATTGAGAGTCAATTTTGCTTGACAAGAAGCTTCAAGAAGAGCTTCATCTTTGGACATGTTGGGATCCAATGATCAGCCCATTGCAAGTGCATACATTCTTCGAACTAGTCCACCGCTAAAATTGAAGCAACTTGCAATGCATACAACTAGTGCGTAGTTTCTTCCCTGCTGGACACTGGTGAGAGAGAACTTAATTGATATTTGAAGCAAGGGTTTTGCAGGGTTAAATAGTGGATAGTGAAGGGATGTTTCTGAAGGATGAAAAAGTAGATAATGCTGTTCTTCACCGTGAATTCTTCTCTTTGCATCAAATGACCATGTTTATATCCAATTTAATAAACTATTTAGCATAGTTGAGAAAATCTGCAAAAAATCTGCAGAATCCTGATTTTTTTGATGATTTTTTAAAATGCCGATGCAATCTGCAAACTCTCGATGAAAAGATTTTTTGCCAATTTTTGAAAAAATTTGCATCGATAGTTTTTTGCCGATTTTTTCAAAAAATCTGCAATTTTTTTAGGCTGCGGCCAATTTAGGGTTTTTTTTTTTATGCAAGCCCACTTTTCAGATGTTAATGTTTGAACTTCAAAGTTTAAAGTTTAAACCGGTTTTCTTTTTCCTCCTATTTAAGTAAATATTGCTGCCTGATAACTATGTATGTAAGCCCATTTTTCAGCTGTCAATGTCTTAAACTTTGAACTTTGAAGTTTAAACCCTAGGCTAGGCCCTAGGGTTTTGGGTTTGGTTTTTTTTTCCTCCTCTTTTCAAGTAAATATTGCTGCCTGATAACTATGTATGCAAGCCCATTTTTCAGTATGATTGAAATTTGCAACTTTGAACTTTGATTTTGAAGTTTAAACCCTAAACCCTAGTCTAGGCCCTAGGGTTTTGGGTTTAGGTTGTTTTTTCCTCCTCTTTTCAAGTAAATATTGCTGCCTGATAACTATGTATGCAAGCCCATTTTTCAGCTGTCAATGTTTCAATTTAAACCCCAAACCCTAGCCTTTTGGTTTAAGGTTTAGGTTTTTTTTCCTTTTTTTCAAGTGATTGTAACTTTGTTGTTACTTGTTTCCATGTGCAGGCATATAAAAAATGAAACCTTTTTTTCGTTGTTGTTACTTGTAACTTTGTACCTTTTCATATTATAAGCAATACAAGATGTGGTTTGTCACTTTCATGTGTACTTAAAGCTTGAGCCTTGTATTATGTTTTGACATGAATTATTGCTTTTATTGCAATATTTGATTTGCATAATGTTAATTCATTGTAATATGCATGAAAAAAACGTTTTTTTCAATGAAAACTATAATTTTCTTCGGTTTTCCTTTTGCCGATTCTTTGCCGATTCCGATTTTCTCAACTATACTATTTAGTATAGATAGGTTTAATGCATATATTTCTTTGCAAATCTCTTTTTCATGATGATAAATTCTCTTACCTTCTCTTCTTTCCTAAATCTACAGAAATTGTACGGTATTACTGCTGAAATAGTTTTTTTGAAAAACTAGGCCATGATGGAGCATGATCTAAATAAGATTCATATGTACATTTAAATAAAATTTAAGTACAGTACGCTCTAAATTGGTTGCTGATATATTTTCTTGAGAGCAGTCTCTAAATGAAGTTTGTCTTTTTACATATAGCCGTTCTTAAAATTTGGGTTTCTGGTTTTAGCTTGAAAGACACCATACTGAGATCTAGTGCACTTTCTTTTGGTTCTACTTTTTTCAGGAGGAGCAACAGTGTAGTGCATGGAGACGTCTTCTTGCATTTGAAATGTAAGTTAAAATGTCTTATAATGCCAAATTTCATCTGGCATTCATTATATGGAAATTGTTTTTTTTTGTGATGGCATCTATGGATATGTTCACGCTAATGCATTAGTGTCATTGTTCATTCGAGTAAGAATATATTTTTGTTTGCTTAAGTTTGCACGCTAAATGACAGCATATCAATTTCTTAAGGAAATCAGCTTATTCAGAAAAAGAGTCTAGGTAAAAGTTCTACTGTTGCTGTTAATGTCTATTCTCCTACAGAAAAGCATGTGCAGTAGAATCATTTTTAATGGGGAATGGCATGTCATTGTTCTCAATGGTGAGTATGTAAGGAATGGTTTTTATATGTAACATGTTGATGCACTTATCTAATGATTTAGCATCCATTCAGTGAATAGCTTAATGGATAAGGTAGGATAATTCTATTAACGTCCACCGATGTTCAATATGGGGCAATGGGACTTGTTGAAAAGACCTGTTACAGTGCACAGTAGTAATCAAAAACTACTATAAATATAAGCTAAACCAGAGTAAAGAAACAAGGGTAAACTACACTAAAGTGGAACAACTGTATGGCATTACATCACAGCCTGGAGGGTTGGACCGATGCTAAAGTAATGATGAAGAGAGATCCAGCAGGCAAGGTAAAAGAGAGATAGAAAAGGGATCCCATGGATCTGAGTGCCAACACTAAATTTTAAATGGATGTAAAGTAGAAAGAGTTGTCATCATCAGCAAACATCTGAAAAGGGCCAACACAGGATCTAATGATGTTCCCAAGAGAATGAGCAGGACTAAGGGGGCCTGGTTGGATAATCCTGGGGAGACATTTTGACCCCATAAGAGAGACAACTGTTTTTGCCTTGTGATACATTCATCTTATAACTGGAGTGGTGGAGAGTTTAACAAGCTTTGTTTGTTGAGTTGATTAACTCGGCATCTTCCCATATTGTGGGCCAAATATTTGTATTTGTTAATGTTCGTATAATTGTAATTACTAATGATGTTCATACATTCAATTTGACCCTGAGGGTCAGTATCTAAAGTACATGGAGAAAGTTTGTTCCTGAGATGTACTGGAACTTGGGATTGGTTCTCTTATTAAATTTTAAATATCTGAATATAGTATAATAACCAATTTATCAGTAATAAAATGTATATGATATACTTTTAAAACAACTAACTGCCTTTATGACAAACAACAGTGTGGGATCCAGATTGAATCAGCTTTACGTGGGCCATATCCAGAGAATAATATAGTATTTAATGAAAAAATAACATTATTTCTTCATATGTAAATACTTATGTGGGCTGTATGCTTACAATGACAGAAAATTGAACAAATCTTCAGTGATGGCCAAGACATTAATTTTTCTTGTTTCTTTAATGTGAATAAAGCCTGAGGTCGATAGACACTGAAACAGTGGAAAAGTTATTCATTCCATCCAAAGCACTAATCACATCAACACTGAAATGTATTTGAAGCCAGTGTAGCTTCATAATTTGTAGAGTGTCAATACTACTAACAAGCTGATACTGAGAGTGAAGGAAACAGAAACACCAATGAGGTATATCCAATGAAAGTCTGAAAGACAAGATAAGATGACTTTATTAATGTCCACAGATGGCCAAAGCAGGCCAATGGGACTTAGTGAAAAGAGCTGTTATAAGTAACTAAAAAAGTACCATGAAAATAAGCTAAACTAGAGTAAAGAATTTAGTCTAAAATACACTGAAGTGGAATAGTATTGTGGCATAAAATTACAGCCTCAAGAGTTACCCAAAATAAATAAATCCTAACATGCTAAAAGTAATGATGAAGAGAGAGCTAGAAATTGAGGTACAACAGAGATAAGATAAGATAATTCAATTAATGCCCACAGATGGCCAAAGTAGGCCAATGGGACTCATTGAAAAGAGCTGTTACAAATTACAATTCATTGCAGTAACCACAAAGTACTATGAAAATAAGCTAAACTACAGTAAAGAATCTAGAGTAAACTACTTTAAATTGAAACAACCGTGGCATAAAATTACAGCCTCGAGGAATACTCAATGGATAAACCAAAAAATGCTAAAAGAAATGATTAAGACAGATCAATTGTTGAGGTACAGCAGAGATAGAAAGGAAGAGCTCCAATGGATCCAAGTGCCAATATTAATCTGTAGTGGGATGTAAAGTAGAAGCACAGTTGTTGTCGTCATCAACTATCCCAAAAAGACCAACACAGGATCTAATGATGCTCCTAGGAGAATGGCCAGGACTAAGAGGGCCTAGTTGGATAATCTTAGGAGGACATGGAGTTCGGTCCTGCAAGATTCTTCTAGCATCCATGGCTTTGGAACCAATAGAAGAGGACAAGAAACTAGTAAGTTGCACCTGTCTACAACTCCTCGGTATGTGAGGGGTGGTCGAAACCCGATGTTGAAGAATTGTAGTCTTGTCCTATCGTAAACAAGAAGAAAGAACTGGAGCCCTAGTAGCCACTCTTGTATGCAGACAAGGGCGCAGAAAAAGAAGAGAGCATTGAAGTTCAAAATGATATTATCTGATAATATGTTTCTTATGGAGATCTAACTTGCTGGAAACAGATACGAAAACTGATACGGAGACGGTATTGGATACAAATATGACAATTTTCAAGACCGTCTAATATGGATACGTCTGAATACGACATTTTAAAGAGTACATGTTTTATATCTTAAAAGAAAAGACATAATGCAAAAAATGAGTACACAAATATAAATTTTATATAGGATATTTCATTAACGAAGAAGACACTTGTCATCGTTTTTAAGATTTAAAATTTATTGTTTAAACATTGCGTAATCTTCTTTTAGTCTCATGCCGTTAACAAAACTCTAGATGTACTTGGGCCATATTTGGATGTATTAGATATGGACGAATAGGGGCATGTATTCAGATATGTGTGGATACGATACCCATGTATTCGAAAACTGATGGATAAGGTATTTGAGAAGTATCGTATCGGTATCAGTATCTGATACGTGGACATGAGTATCCAAGTGGGGGAATTGCTGGAAATGATAACTCTGATGGAGATATAATAATATTTTAGTAAGATAATACAACATTAAATAGGAAAAAGTATGCCAAGAATGAAACATATGAAGTCCAACATTTAGTCTATTTTCCATTTTTTAGCTTGTAGTCTCCTCTATGAATGTTTCCATATATCTTTCTATGAATGTATCCATAAATCTGTTTATATGTACGCATGGATTGTATCCTGGGGCCTCTGAAAAATTGTTACATCCATATCATTGTTAGTATCGGCGTCTATCCGCACAACCTAATTAATCTTTTAAAATAGAATTACATTGGTCAGTAATGCTTTGATTGGTATTAGGGGTCCATCTTGCTTCAGCTTGCACCATCTTGTATTTGAATCTAACCATCAACATATTTATCACCAAGTTTTCTCCTCCCTCCATTATGATCATTTCTTCATTCGTGTCCTTCACTCATATTATACCATTCATAATACCATTCTTATTAGAATTCTAACTGGTTGTTCAATATATAGGGAGTTTCATCTCTGGAGAGGCTGTGATCATGTGCAACTCCACTAATACAATTAATGTTGTAAATAATGACGTTTGGCAATTTGTCTTCCACTTTATCCACAGTGATTTTCACCATAGTTGGTTGGCTCTCTTGAAAGCAAACAGAATTTTTGGACTCAACATCGTTGGACTTGAAATCTTGATTGTACAGGTTCTAATAGGATTGCAGTGCATATCGTGTTCATCTTTTAACTACATTCATATGTTCTGGTATAGTTGATTTCCTTAACTTATTCTCTAATATGGCTTCATAATTCTTGTCATCATGCATAAATTCTTATGTTCTTGCGTCTTTTTTTATTTATTGCTTAGTGTACCAGAGTATTAATGAAATACTGTCTTTGGTGTGTAAGAAAGAAATAATATTAATAGCCACAAGTTACCAAAATAGGACAATCAGACTCAAAAGAGCACAGTTGATTACAATAAGGAGGTGGAGCCCAAAAACGTACTTTGAAATGTGAACTATATATTTACAAAATGACCAAATATAGTAAGGGTGAACCATCTCATCATGTGTAACGTGATGTAGCTTAAGGTACAACATCATGTATAGTAGAAAAATATTTCAAGTTTTAACACAGTACAATGGAAGCTCAAATAGCCATAAGTAAGAAAGATTAACTCCAAAAGAGTAATTCATAGAGATGACGGCAGGATGTGTAGTAGTCATCGGTTTGTGCCACTAGGTGAAGCGTCAATATCATCATCAATTACCATTAATAATGCTGATTGAGATCATGACAGGATGTGTAGTACTCATCATTCCATGTCACGAGGTGAAGATTCGACATAGTCATCAATCACCTTCAAATGGCCAATTCAGAGATTGATGATATCCAAGGGAGAATACCCTGGATAAAGCAGCCAGGCTGAGCCCGATGCTGGAAGGCAGGTGCTTTCCCTTCTTGACTGTTTTATTTTTTAATTGGCTATATGGGATTGAAACAGGTCCCACCCATATTATAGCATGACCATATAGTGGTATTACAACAGATTGGTCATTAGGCATGTATTTCTTGGCAAGATTCAAATTTGGATCTCCTCCTTGGAAGTCAAGGAATTTAACCGGTTGAGCTAATTCTATTTGATACCTGTACTGATTTATTAAGAAAGAATATTTTAGATGTTTTGGCCCTGTCCATAGAATCAAGCTTCTATGCTTGCAATCCACTGTTTTCTTCTTTTTCTTTTTTTTTGGCTATGTCATAGGTGTGGTGCCTTCCTGCTAAGTTATGTTCTTTGTTTTTAATCCTGCATAGCTAGAATTCTAGAGCTTGTATCCTTTTCTTAAATTGGTTATATAGGGTTGAAACAGGCCCCACCCATATGATATCATGACCAAGTTACCACTGTATCTTAACAAACCACATAGTTTTATTATAACTGAAAATTATAAATATATTGCCTGGTTAGATTTGATCCTGGGTTACCACTTTATCTTAGCAAACCACATAGTTATATTACAACTGGCAATTATACATGTATTGCTCACTAGATTTGAAGCTGGGTCTCCACATTCAGATTCCACATTTTTAACTACTCGAGCTCATGCCATCTGAGTTAGAGTTTGTTTGCTTCTCCTCTTTCTTATCAATGCTGATCCCACTTGTCTTTCCTTTTGATTGGTTTTGTGTGATACCACTTGGGTTTGGAGTCTGCAGTTGAGTTGCATCATGTCATATTGGTACTCTACTGTGGTATTTTGTTGTCTGTAATGCTCATATTAGATGGTTTTTGAGTGTTTCTGCAGTTTTTATTTATTTGCATTTGTTCATTATGATGATATTCATTATGCTGCCAATAAAACAAGGGCTTTTTTGTCTGATTTCTCCTGTCTCTGATGACATTAATTGATTTTACTTTATTGTATTTGTTAGAAAATTAAAAGCAAGCAAGCTAAAAACAACAATAAAACAATACACGAGATTTATGTGGAAACCCTGTTGTGTGCAGGTAAAACCACGGGGCAATGGCAGCTATAATATTTTATTAATCTCAAGGAACTATTTCACATTCGCACCCTTTCTTCTATATATACAAATACAAGGGGTCATTCCTTTTTATAGGAAAACAAGAGAAGATTCCAGAAAAGTTGAGCTACATCCAAAACGCATTAATTAACAACCGTGTTTAATTAATTGCTGCTTATATTAATTGCCACATTTAATTAATTGCGCGCGAGAAAGGATTGCTATAAGCTGCACCACCATGCACCACTCTGTTGAAGAACATCGAAGATCTGTATATTGACTTCACCTCCTAACATTCTCCCACTTGAAGTCGATATAAAGGAATTCTTTTCCTCTATTTTCCATCCAAGTGCCAATTGCCCAATGCTGCCTTTATCATGTTTTCAGCAAGCCTAGAGAAATTTTGCACCAATCAAACTTCTTTCTCTTGACCAACTTTGTAAGCATATTTGCAAGATTCACATCAGTATCAAATTTCTCCAACAGGATCCTACCTTCTTCCACCACATTTCTTATAACATTAATGTGTTTCTTGCGATCATGGAATGCTGGGTTCTTTACTAACTGAATAGCACTATGGTTATCACAATGCAACGTAATATTCCCTTGCATTATCTTGAAGTCACCCAACAGTCACTCTAGCCAAATTGCCTCTTTGCTGGCCTGTGTCGCTGCAATATATTCTGCTTTAGTGGTTGATAAAGCCACCACTGACTGCAACTTAGAAGTCCAGCTCACAGCTCCACCAACAAGAGTGAAAGTGTATCCTGTAGTGGAATTTCGCCCATCTCTATCTCCACCATAATCAGATCCACAAAATCTTTAACTTGCAAATTTGCTAATCCGAAGTAAATAGCAGCATCTGAAGTGCTTCTTAAATATCTAAATATCCTCTTCACTGCGGTCCAATGCTCCTTACTAGGATTAGCCATGAACTGGCTGACAACTCCCACTGCTTGGGCAATATCCGATCTGGTGCTCACCATGGCAAACATGAGGCTTCCTACTACTGATGAGTATGATACACGAGACATGCTTGTCTTCTTTGCTTCTGTTCTAGGACACTGTTTGGAAGACAATTTGAAGTGTGGAGGAAGTGGGGTACTAATTGGTTTTGCATTTTGCATATTGAAGCGCTGCGGAATCTTTTCTATATATGAATTTTGACATAACCAGATCTTCCTTCCTGTTTTGTCCTTGTGTATCTTCATCCCTAGAATTTGGTTTGCTACTCCTAAATCCTTCATTTCAAATGTCCTAGCCAACTGAGCCTTAAGATCAATGATTTTCTTCATGCTAGGGCCTGCAACCAGCATATCGTCAACATACAACAACAAGATAATAAAACTACCATCATCAAACCTCTTATAGTACGCACAATGGTCAGCTTCACTCCTACTGAAACCTTGGCTCTTTAATGAAGGTGTCAAATTTTCTGTACCACATCCTTGGTGCCTGTTTCAATCCATACAAAGATTTCTTGAGTCTGCAAACCAAATGCTCTTTGCCTCTTTCTTTATAGCCCTTAGGCTGATCCATATAGATCTCTTCCTCGAGATTACCATGCAGGAAAGCAGTTTTCACATCAAGCTGCTCCAACTCTAAATCCTGTGTTTCTACAAGTGCAAGTAAAACTCTGACAGAAGTCAGCTTCATAATTGGGGAGAAGATTTCATTAAAGTCTATTCTTGACTTTTGCGCATAACCTTTTGCTAGCAAGCGAGCTTTATAGCCTTCCAACAATTCATGTTCTTCTTTAATTTGTACACCCACTTGTTACCAACAACCTTTCATCCAGGTGGGGGATCCACAAGTTCCCACATTTCATTCTTCCGTAGTGCTTCCATTTTCTCGTCAATGGCATTCCTCCAGTTTTTTTGCATTTTTAGATTCTCTAGCTTCCTAAAATGAGTTAGGCTCACCATCATCAGTTAACAAAGCAATAGAGGACTGAAAATCCGGAGAATATCTCTCCGGACGCTTTTGTGGATGTGTAGATCTTCTAACCCAACATCTTGTTGGTTGTGGTTCTTGATCTTGTGATTGTTCAGGCTGCTGAACTTGCTGATCAGAAGCTTCAACATCCTTATTTTCACTTTTATTTTTGTTCATATCTACTTCAACAGGTACAACCTTAGGTGTTTGTTGTATCTGCTTCCTTTGGATGGAGTTTTCATTAAAAATATCCTGGCTAAAAATTACCTTGTGGGCAGTAGGATCCCAAAGTATAGACCCCTTCATTGTATCTCCATAGCCGAGAAAAACACATTTTTTTTTATTATTTAGGGTTAAGTTTGAACTTGTTTTCTTTAGGGACATGGGAAAATGCATCACAACCAAAGCTACGTAAATGAGAGTAATCAACTGGCTTACCACGCCAAACTTCCTTCGGAGTCTTTCCATCCAACGCAACTGTGGGAGACTTGTTAATAAGATAATCAGTTGTATTAACAATATCCGCCCATAACTTTCAATCCAACCTAAATTTGTTGAGCATGCTTCTTGCATGTTCCACACTTGTGCGATTCATCCGCTCAGCCACACCATTTTGCCGTGGAGTATATGGAACAGTCTTCTGGTGCTTAATTCCTTGCTGCATACAATTCAACAAACTCCTTGGAGCAATATTCACCCCCATTATCATACCCGAGACATAAAATAAGCTTGCCCAAACTTTTATCTACTTGTGCCTTGAACTCCTTAAATTTATCCAAAGTTTCCGACTTCTTTTTCAGAATTTAAACCCAAACTCATCTAGAATAATAATCTATAAATGTCAGAAAATACCTAGTACCTTTTAAGGACTGAGTGGGGACTGGTCCAAATATATCAGAATGTATAAGTTATAGAAAATCAGAACTCTTACTAGGGCTTGCAGTAAATTGAACCCTCTTTTGTTTACCAAAAATACAGTGCTCACACAGGTCTGAATTACAAGACTTAATCCCAGAAAGCATACCTTGGTTATGCGGAATTTTCAATCCTTTTTCACTCATATGTCCTGGGCGTTGAAGCCATAGCATTACTTCATTCTGAGCATTTCCTAAAGTTGTTGCTGTTGCATGGTTTGTCATCATATCACCGCACAAACGATACATGGTCCTATAAGATTTTCCTTTTGGTACTACTAGGGCTCCTCTGGTAATTCTGCAATAATTGTTACTGAAAGTAGTAAAATACCCAAGCTTATCCATCATCTTGATTGAGAGCCCTTCTTCAAGTGCCTTGGCTTCCCACAATGCCAACACTTCCCTTTCAGCTTGCGTCCTTTTGACTTAGATGTGGACTGTGATCTACCTTGTTGACTTCTTTCGATAGATCGACCTCTCACAGCTATGACTTCATTGGTTGAGGGTTCCAGGGACGTCTAACGCCTCAACTCTTCTGCCAACAAAGTGGCTACGACATCATCAAATTTTAGAGCTTCTGATGATGCATTGCTGATGGTCATCATCAAATTATCCTCGATGGCCGAGAGGGAACAAAGTTGGGTGATTGATCTATCCTCATCCTCCATATTCACATTAACGGAGACTAGTTTACTGATTAGGGTATTAAACTCATTCAGATGATTTGCCATACATGAACCCTTCTTCATCCTCTGGCTATAAAATTGTTTTTCAAGGAAAAACCTTATTTGTTGCTGATTTAGTCTCATATAGCTTCTCAAGCTTCTCTCAGAGGGCTTCCGCAGTCTTTGATTCAACAACTTTGAACAAGACAGAGTTTGCTAGACAAAGACGAATTATAGAAACCGCCTTCCTGTCCAACTTTACCTACTCATCTGTCATGCTGCTAGGTTTATTCGCAACCCCTTTCAAGGCTAGGGCTTGGTCATTTTGAACCAACAAATCCTCCACCTTCATCTTCCATAGGGTGAAGTTCCTACCATCAAACTTCTCAATCTTGAACTTGGTTACACCTCCTGTCATTGTTGCAACTCCCACTCGCACAAAACCCTAGACCAACAAGTTTTTAGAGAACCTGGCTCTGATACCAAATGTTAGAAAATTAAAAACAAGTAAGCTAAAACAACAATAAAACAATACAGGAGATTTACTTGGAAACCTTGTTGTGTGCAGGTAAAACCGCGGGGCAATAGCAACTATAATATTTTATTAATCTCAAGGAACTATTTCACATTCGCACCCTTTCTTCTATATATACAAATACAAGGGGTCATTCCTTTTTATAGGAAAACAAGAGAAGATTCCAGAAAAGTCAAGATACATCCAAAACACGTTAATTAACAACCACATTTAATTAATTGCTGCGTTTAATCAATTGCGTGCGAGAAAGGATCGCTATAAGCTGCACCACCATGCACCACTTTGTTGAAGAACATCGGAGATCTATATACTGACATCACCTCCTAACAGTATTTCATGAGTGGCTTTACTATTTCAATCAATGCTATGTATTCTTAAAAATATTTTATTGGGGTTTACACCTTTTGAGGCTTGGCTTTACATCTTGTTTGTAAACTTCTTTTTGATTATTTTTTTATTACCTTCCATAATGGGAGTTGCTTGAGTTACTATAGGTTTTATTTTCATGTTCCATTAACCCCTTTAGTCATTTGCACACACACACACTCACGCACTCGCACTCGCACTCACGCACTCGCACTCACGCATTCGCGCACACACTCACGCATTCGCGCACACACTCACGCATTCGCTCACACACTCACACACACACTCACGCATTCGCGCACACACTCACACACACGCGCAAGTATGCGCACGTGTGTGCACACATTTACACGCGCACACATTTCTTTTACAGGTTATTCTAAACTCAGAGTAAGCAACCATAATAAGCCTGAATTAGCTATTTTGGTTAATGTTTTAATTATATAATGATATTGGTTGAATTGCTTAGTCGTGAAGTTGTCTCATCTCAGTTACATAGTTTCACTTTGTCACAATCCTTTGTTTGCAATGCATGGGAACCTTAATTGAGGAATTTCTCTTTTATGTGCATGTATTTAGACATTGGAGGAAATGAATTTTTTAATCATTCAGCACATGTGCTTCAATCATCTGACAAGACAATTAATTGCAAGTGTAAATCATTGCTAGAATGAAACATGTACTCAGCACATGTGCTTCAGTCATCTGACAAGACAATTAATTGCAAGTGTAAATCATTGCTAGAATGAAACATGTACTCAGCACATGTGTTTCAGTCATCTGACAAGACAATTAATTGCAAGTGTAAATCATTGCTAGAATGAAACGTACACTTGTACATGATTTTGTTAAATGAAATGTGTTGGCATTGGATGGGAGTGAATGGGGTTATTACAAGGTTCCACGAGCCTAGGGGACGGGGGGATGAGGGGACGGGTTTCGAGAATGGCGGGGGACGACAAGCTGATTTTAGAGGACGACTGGGAGGGACTGCAAGTATAATAGTATTAAAAAATTTCGAAATTTAAAATAAATTTATTCGATGAAATTAGAAAAAGAAAATCCTAAATTTCAGACTTATGCATAATTATCAATTTATTATAATTTCCTAGATAATTAATTTATAATATAAATAATTCATAATAATTTGATTAAAAAATAATAATCATTTATAATCTTTTTAATTATTTATTTTTTTAAGAATACATTCACATAAAAAAAATATAATAAAATAATAAAAATGAAAATGGACCACACATGAGTCACATATAATAACAGTTTATCTGAAAATATGACAAACATGCAAGAGTATACCAGAAAACATAGATAAATATTAAAAGCTATTATACATGAAAACAACAACATATATATACCAAAAAACATGGATAAAAACTATTATAAATATCACAAACAAGCAAGACTATACTCTCGTTCTTTTTTTTTTTTGTTTAAATGTGAGACGCCCAGCCATGGGAGACGACTGGGTGTCTCTGGGGACGGTTGGGGGACGCCTAGGCGTCCCTCAGGAGTCCCTGGGGATGGTTGGGCATCCTTGGGGACGTCCCCTAAGAAGGGACGTATCGAGGACGGCCCCTTGCGGTCCCCTGCCATCTCGGGGATGGTCCCTTGTCGTCCCTCGAAAGGGGGACAATGGGAAACGTCCCCAATGCCATCCCACTGTTCTGGGGACGATGGGGATGGGGGGATGCGTCCCCTAGGGTGGGGGACTCCCCGTGGAACCTTGGGTTATTACCATTATAAGGTGGTATTTGCTATTGATTATCTTCTTAATTGTGGAATGTTGTGGATTGGTTTTGCTTAATTTTATATTTGGTTTGTCCATCTGAATCCATATTTACTGGGAACTTTGTTGGTAGAGCAAACATTCAACATGTCGGATGCTACTTTTAGGACTCATAAGTACATTCAACATGCCGGATGCTACTTTTAGGAATTGTGGGATGTTTTGGATTGGTTTTGCTTAATTTTATATTTGGTTTGTCCATCTGCATCCATATTTACTGTAAACTTTGTTGGTAGAGAAAACATTCAACATGCCGGATGCTACTTTTAGGACAAATACCACTATTCCAAACAATAAGGTCCTCCAGTCCAAACAAATTTACCGTGGACGCTTGTTGATTGTGTTCCATACGGAACTGCTTGTAAATAAAATATGGCTGTAGGTGGACAAATTGAATATGTCAGAGGAGCTTTGTTAGGAAAACTAATTTGATCAATTTGTTTGGACTGGAGGACCTTATTGTTTGGAATAGTGGTATTTGTCCTAAAAGTAGCATCCGGCATGTTGAAAGTTTGCTCTACCAACAAAGTTTACAGTAAATATGGATGCAGATGGACAAACCAAATATAAAATTAAGCAAAACCAATCCAAAACATCCCACAATTCCTAAAAGTAGCATCCGGCATGTTGAATGTACTTATGAGTCCTGAAAGTAGCATCCGACATGTTGAATGTTTGCTCTACCAACAAAGTTCCCAGTAAATATGGATTCAGATGGACAAACCAAATATAAAATTAAGCAAAACCAATCCACAACATTCCACAATTAAGAAGATAATCAATAGCAAGAGATATTTGCAATATGAACAATGAAAAATCCAGTAATTGATAAAGAAATCAATATCCAGGTCCACATCACAATTACAAGTCCATGCACTTAGAGAGGCAAAATCGCGTAGGCTGCTTAGAGAGGGCAGAGTCTTCTAATTTACATAAATGGTGACTAAAGGAGGAATATATGGATCAATGACTATCTAGATCATACCTCTTCCTATTTATAGACTTTTAAACTACTAATCCTGACCCATTAGTTTATGGGCTGACTCAATCCTAACCTATGGGACGACACTAATCAAATAAAAGATGGCCAGTGTGGCTATATCGGGACTATTACATGCCCTTCCCCTTTAGAATGCTTTGTGCTCAAAGCTGGAAATTTCTTGAGAACGTCTTCTAGTTTTGAAGGCATCCTCCTCTGGAAGATCCTGCCATTTGATTAGTAAATTGCAAAATTGCCTCTTTAAAATATTTCTTTCTTATGTCTGCAGCACCACTTAAGGTTTGGAAGCTCTGACTGTGGCTGCAATTCTGCCTGAGTATGTGTGTAGGACAAGAAACTTGGAAAACAGGGTGTATTTTAGTTATAGGAGGAAGCTCCAATTTGTATGCCGCCTCTTCAATTCTACAAACCACTTTGTATGGTCCATAAAATTTAGGAATTAAATGTCAACTTTTGGTTAGTCTTTGCCTTGTGAGATGCTTGCTTGTATGGATAAAACATCTAGAAAACCATGTCTCCTATCTCAAAAGGTCTCTGACTGATGCTGGTCTAGTTGCTGCTACATGTGGGTTTGAGTGTGACAAAGATTGTCCTTTACAAACCAAAGAATTGCCTGGTTTTGTTATAGGAAGGTATCCATCTCTGCAATTTTAAAGGAACCTAGAAGGTAATCAGCCAGAGATGTGTGTTTTGACAGTATAATGCCTCAAATAGAGACATCTTAGTGGAGAATTGATGGGAATATTTGTAGCACCATTTGGCAAAAGGAAGCCACTTAACCTACTGATATTGCTTGTCTTGTGCAAAGCACCTCAAATAAGTCCCCCAGTACTTGTTCACATTCTCTGTTTGCCCATTGGTTGGAGGACAAAATGCTGAACTCATGTTAAGCTGGGTTCCATTTAGTGCAAAAAGCTCCTTCCAAATGTTGTCTGTGAATAGGGGATTCTATCACAGACAATTGTCATAGGCATGATAGAAAATACCTTAGCTACCTTGCTCCCTGGAATCAGATGCTTGATGGTTTGGTGAGTTTGCATACTCATGAGTGTAAAGACTGACAGGCCTAGGGTTCACATCTTCACTTTCACTCTTTGCTTTTGGAACCTCTCAATTTGTTCTTCCTCTTCCATGTACATGTGGAAAAGTTTTTTCTTTTCACATGCTTGATCTCAAAGATGCTTGGACTTGCACTCGAAACAGAAAAATCCTGCTGTCCTCTTTGCTCCTCTTGGGTTGAAGTATGACCGCTTTGTATTCAAGTATTTCCATTGCCAAATGCTTGATGCATTGAGTTTGTGTTTTGCTTCCCTTGTCAATCTTATTGCATCAGGGATTTTGTGAGGATTATGCTTATCAAGTTTCCTCTTGGGTTGAAATACGGCCTCTTTGTATTCAAGTCTTTCTGTTGCCGAATGCTTGATGCATTGAGTTTGTGTTTTGCTGCCCTTGTTAATCTTATTGCATCACGGATTTTGTGAGGAATATGTATGTCAAGTTCCCTTTTGATCTCATTCTTCAACCTGTTTCTAAATGCTGAAAGAACCATTGCTGGATCCATATGCCAAGTGAAACTGAGAGTGCTCATAAATTCATTGTAGTATTCTTCACCTAATCACTTCTGTTAGGTCCGTAATAGCTGTATGTGGCATAAGAGGATGAAAAACCCTGATCAATTTTTTTTAAGGTTATCGTCTTGAATTTTGACCACAAAGTTGCACGATCCTTATGCCTCATTTTACACATAATCCAGTTTAAAGCTTGATCATCAAGGAATGAGACTATCAAATATGCTTTCCTGTTGTCTGGAACCCTGGGAAACCTTAATAAACATTCCATTGTGGAAATCCAACCCCGAGGGTTTCCACCCATGAAAACAGATTAAATTTTTGGCACTTGCAAAGAAGGGGGCCAGTAAAGGAGTTTGAATGTTCCTACTACATCGACATCCATATCAAATTCTAAATCTGAATCATAATACTAGTACCTGCTCTTGCACTGTATGTGCTGCATGAGTTGTACTTGAAGTTGAAATTAAGTTCATTTTTGTTGTCTCCCCTTGACTTCTGGTCATCTACCTTCTGAAATTCTGTGTCGAGTTTACACTCTGCTTTTTGCAATTACCATCTTGTTGCTTTGCAAGTTTGGTTGCCTCCAACAGTTGTCCAACTTTGTCTCTACTGTTTGAGGGATTAAAACCTTTCTTCCATGCTAGCCAATCAGCACTCTGTAACATCCTCATATGGTAATCCACCACCAGACTGATTGAGAGGGGTACTTATGGTAACTTGTTGCTGCTGATCATGGGAATTGTAATTATTAATTCCTTTTGGGTTGTTTTGCTTGCTTTGATTGCTTGGTGGTCTTTTCTTGCTATTCATATACTCTGCATCCTCCTCTGTTTTCCTCACCAATCTCCATTGGGTCCTTTCCCAACCTTTTTGTGGTGGCCGGAACCACAGAGTTGCTATCTATGATGACTTACAACCCCTGAAGTATGGATCAGACTTTTCGTGGAGGGTTAACATAGATATATCTTGTTTTCATCGTCTTGATGAGTTTGTCGAAACAGGATAGTTCTCTTGATGGGGTCTCGGCACATTCAATATGTTTTTCCAAGTTTTTCTATTGCAAAAGGTTTCCACTAGATCACAATATTATCAAAGAAAATTGTCACAGGTTGTAAGCAAGAGGAAAAATAAATGGGCAAAAATTACCTGTGTAATGATCACTGTTCCCTGGAAATTGCTGGTTGCAGGTTCACTCATGCCTGCTTTCCCCAAATTTTGGCTTTCGCAAGTAGCCATAACTGTTGCCTTGATCTCACTTGTAATGGAACGACTTATATCATGAAGCAAAACCAATCTACAACGTTCCATAATTCACAAGATAAACAGTAGCAAGAGATATCTGCAAGATGAACAATGGCAAATCCAATAAATTATGAAGTAATCAATAACCAGATCCAGATAAAGAACGAAAGTACATGCACTTAGAGAGGGCAAAATCTTATAGGCTACTACTTAGAGAGGGCAGTCTCCTGATGCGCACAAGTGGCGACTAGATAAGGACTATATGAATTGATTACTAATTAGATCACATCTCTTCCTGTTTATAGACTCCTAAACTACTAACTCTAACCCTATTACTCACGGCCAAACTCAATCCTCTCCTATGGGTACTAGCCAATCAAATAAGTGATAGCCAACATGGCTAGTTGGGGCTGTTACAGCTTTCTTAGCAAAACTAATTCGATCAATTTGTTTGAACTGGGAGGCCTTATTGTTGGGAATGGTGGAATTGGTATGAATCGTGCAAGTCACATCCAGCATGTTGAATGTTTGTCCTGCCAATAAAGTTCCCATTAAATATGGATGTAGATGGACAAACCAAATCTCTGTGTGGAAGTTTTATCTATGTTCCATGTGGACTTGTCCTGGGATTTGGGAGCCTTCTCAAAGATGCATCCATCTGTCTCAGAAACTCGTCCTGCCATCCCAAAAAGCTGCCTCGCTGTCCCTGTCTTGGAACTTCGTAGAACATAGAGTGTACAGTAAAACTAATTTCATCAATTTGTGTGGGTTGGGAGGCCTTGTTTTTTTTTAATTGGTTATATGGGATTGAAACAGGCCCCACCTATATTACATTATGACCACATACTGGTATTTCAACACAGTTTGGCAATAATGCACGTATCACTTGGCAAGATTTGAACCTGGGTCTCTTCCTTGAAAGTTGAGGAATATAACCAGTTGAGCTAATGCCATTTGATCGTTGGGAGGCCTGGTTGGGAACTGTTGTATTTGTATAAACCCTGCAAATAGCATCGAGCAGGATGAATGTTTGTCTTGCCAAAGCATTTATTGTAATTGACAATTATGAGAATTAAATTTATTAAGTATAGTTTTTTCAACTCCGAAATTCCTTCGTACCTCTCAGTCTCCAGTCCTTTATGCACAAACATGAAAGTGTCCCTGATCATATGTTTTTCACATTGTGGAGTTTTTCAGTGCTTTGCTTCCTATTTGCATACATTTAGTTTGCAAGGTCTAGAGGTGGAATTTTATACAAAGATCCTAAGACATACTTTACCTAATGTGTATTCTTGGTGTTCATCTGCAGAGGGAATCCTCAAAGGATAGATAGTGTATCCTCATCTAATCGAGTTGCCTTGACATATGAACAGGTATGGATTGACTGAATTCTTCACTAGTGAATGCATTTTGAAATCTGGATTCTGTTAGAGTGACATGCTCTCTTATGCAATTAAAGCTAAATTATTTAGTTTATGAGGAAGGATAGATGTTCCTAAGTTCACAGATTATATTGTTATTTGTAAGAGTTACAATCTTAGTCATGTGGTATGCTGGCAGAAATACAGCATCTTTACAATTCATAAACCTTCAGGAAGAGATTGTAATACATCAAAAATAAAAAAAAAGTGATACTGTTTGTGTAAAAAAAATAAAAATCAAATGCAGGCACTGGGGTCAGCCTGAATAGGAGATCATCACCACTGGCTTTCTTGGTCTTCTTCTGGGAGGAACTGGTTATCTAGTGTCTTTAAGTCTCCACCTTCTGCCTGGGAAACGACCTTAGAATCAATTTGAAAATTAAAATTTTCAGTGTGGAGCAGATCTAGTCATATGGCCGTCTTTTTCCTCCTTTATTGGCTTGTACTAGTTCTGTGATTGGGTATAACTTGCTAATGATGCATATTCACTTTATTATGTGCCTTTTCCCTTTATCAGGAGTTGTGTCAATTAGAGTATATAGGTGTTTACTCTAGTGAGCTTGTTCAAGCTTTACAGCCATTGTCATTGCATGATTTTGGAACTTCATGGTAAGCATTCACAATTTGATATATGTGAACATAGTAGGCTGAGATTTCATTAGTATTTCATGTAGACAAAACTTTCTCTTATTCCTAATAAAGAATATTAGTTTGTCTTTTAGTTTGGAAAAAGAATTGGAAAAAATTGGGAATCAGCAAAAAATAGGGAAAAAACTGGCAAAAGAAAAACGGAAAAATGCAAATTTTCATTGTTTTTTTTTTTTGCATGCATATCACATTGAATTAACATTATGCAAAACAAATATTAATGCTCTAAGTGATACAAGCTTAAACTAAACATGAAAGTGGCAAGTGATACAAGCTTAAAGCCTTAAACTACACATGAAAGTGACAGAACACATCTTAAATAAAGAATTTTTAATGCACCCAAAATTCAAATAATCTTGTATTGCTTATAATATAAAGAAGGTACAAATTAGAAAATGTGTCATGAGTCATGACAAATACAATGCCTCAAGATCTTTGAATGCCTTTGCCCTTTGTCCTTGCAAAAGATCTAGTCTCTATTTGTCATTGTGCCCGCGCCTTTTCTTGTGGCTGGGCTGCTAATGCCTGTCGCCATCTGTGTTGGGGGTCAAGGGGCAGTGCCTTGAAACCTTAACGGAAAAACCATTAATAACTTCACTGCTGAACTGATTTTTTCTCCTTGTTTGCATTTTGGTGTAGAAAGGATGCTGCAATTACTAATTTGGGACTTCAACAACTCATAGGCTGAATAAAACACCAATAAATTAACTTAAATGATGATTGCGATTGGTTTTAACTTTTTACTATCTCTTAAGACCCATGTGGTCTAATGAACCTATAGAACAAATAATTGCTTGTGCTTTTAAATATTACTCCTATATACAAGCATATTGAAAAATGAAATCCCCAACCTTCTTTTAGATCTCAAACAAATTTTACATAGTAATGTTACAAAAATTTGTAAAGGTGTTTTTGATATTAGGCTTCCAAATTTGTCTTTCGCAAGGTGTTTTAGGCTTTGTGTAATAGTTAGTTTCACTTTGCCCATTAGTTCCAATGTTTGCAACATCGATTTTTTCTTTCTAGGATAACAAAAATTGAGCAATAAGTTTGGACTGATAGTTCAACATCATTTTATGGAGAATTTCATCAGTTAATAATGTATAGCATTGTTGTTGGTGGCTATTGGTGGCTACTGGATTCCTTCAAACTTAAAAAAAAACTGCTGTTAGGATGCACTTTAGTGTTTTGTTTGGTGTGGTATCAAGTACGTAGAGCTCTCTCTCCAGTTTGGAACAAACAAAATGAAAAAACAAACAATTTATGCCGTTTCCCTAACTTGTGTTGCGGCGGGCGTTTTTTTGCAGCAAGAATCGCCAATTTAACAAAAAATCACGATTCTTCAAAATGCCAATTCCCGATCCCGATTGACTCAGCAAGGCCGTATCGGAATTGGAATTGGAAAAATCGCGATTTTCTGCCAATTTTTGCTACTATGGGGGCATGTATTCAGATATGTCTGGATGTAATACCTATGTATTCGGATACCAATGGATACGGTGTCTAAGAAGTTTTGAATCAGTATCAGTACTTGATACATGGATACAAGTATCCGAATAGGAGAATTGTTGGAAACGGTGACTCTGATTAAAATCTAATGGAGTAGTTATTGTTGTGGTTTAGAGCATAGTATTCAGAATTTCCCCTTGTCTGAGGAAACTCCCGAGTCTGCTAGTTGATTGACCGTAGGCGAATTTTTTTTTTTTTTTTTTTTTAATAAGCGAAAAACCCCTTGCGGGGCTGCCTTGGTCTGAGAGACCACGAACAGGAGGTTCTACCCCGTCAAAATCACATGGGAGTCGCACTCGGCCTTGCCCGCACCAACATTATCAATTGGATTTTGGGTACCCAATTCAACTTTTTGGTAGGGTGGAGATTCGAATCTGGGACCTCCCTTGGAGGATTGCCCTCTCCTCTCCAACTCACCTACAACACCTGGGTTGTAGGCGAATCTCTTTCTATAAGATATAGTGTATGCCATATTTTTTCTTATTTGCTGAGTCTTATCGAGTTTTCCCCCAAGTTTTGAGCGGAGCCCAAGTTTGGGTCAAAAAAAAATACAGGTTTGCTGAGTTTGAGACAATTCTAAGTCTTGACACTATGGTTTAGACTTTAGAGCATAGTTACTAGGTTCGTCTGAACCTACACTAGGTTCAGTCTAGTTCGGACTTTTCTAGTTGGACCAAACCAGTTTGGTTTGGTTTGGTCTTGTTTTTTAATTTTTTATATATTCAAAATAATTAAAAGCTTAAAATATGGCCTTTAACTATGTAAATGTATATGCTCCAACTAGAGTTACTCCTCATGAAAGATGTTGGAAGGACCTTAGTATATTTTTGTCAAATACAATGATGATTCATTGTGATCTATGGATTCTTGGGGGTGATTTTAATACTGTTATATTTCCTTTGGAAAAGAAGGGTGGCATTTTAGGATGGTCGAAATCAATGCAAGATTTTGCTTCATTTGTCAATTTAAATGACCTTTGGGATGTTAGTCCCTCAAGCTTTCAATACACATGGGATAATAGACGCATTGGGAAAAATCATATAGTAGAAAGACTAGATAGATTTTTGTTATCCAATAAATGGTTGCAAACAAAATATACAATCTCTTCAGATATTTTATTGCGAGCAGGATCAGATCACAAACCCATTCTTTTGACTTGTGAGTCACCTAACAATGGTCATCCAAAGCCATTTCGCTTCTAGTCTATGTGGCTCCAAGACCCTGATTGTTTCCAGATGGTTATGTTATGGTGGATGAGTCAAAATTTGAAGGATCATGTATGTATAGGTTTGTTTAAAAGTTGAAATATTTAAAGGAGCAAATGAAGATATGGAATGTCAAATCTTTTGGTAACATTTTTAAAGAAAAAAAGAAATTGAATCCAAGCTCAAAAACTTACAAGAGATAGTAGAAATTAATGGAATGGACCAGGATTCTTATGTGAAAGAAAAACAATTACTTTCTGATTATTATAATGCATTGAAGAAGGAGGAGTCATATTGGTTCCAAAAATCTAGAGAGAAATGGCTCAAGGAAGGAGATAGAAATACAAAATTTTTCATGCTACAGCAAAAACAATTTTTTCTGTTCGTCATATTAAAAATATTATAACTCCATATGGAAGAAATATTGAGGATGAAGAAGATATAAGGAAGGAAGCAATAAATTATTTCAAAAATATTTTGTCAGATTCTAGGCAAGATAAGGAGGTGTAAGAAAAACTTTTGCAAAATATTCCATCACTTATTAGTCAAGGACAAAATGAAAGCTTGATGAAGAAGATTTTTATGGAGGAGCTCCATGAAGCAGTTTTCTCTTTCCATCCTAACAAGGCACCTGGCCCTGACGGATTTCCTGCAATTTTTTTTTTAAAATTTTGGGATTTATTGAAGAATGATATGTTAGATGCAATTGAAGAGGCTCGAAAAAGAAAGGCTATAATAAGTGAGGTCAATGCTACTTTTATTACCTTGGTTCCCAAGAAAGATGATACAAAATATTTTGATAACTTTCGTCCAATAAGCCTTTTATCTTAGAGGAACAAGGTGGCGTTGTTCAGGGTAAACAAATTTTTGATGGTATAATTATTGCACAAGAGGCCATACATTCTCTTCATTCTATGAAAAAACTAGGTATGCTTTTGGAATTAGATATGAACAAAGCATATGATAGAGTTTCCTGGAATTTTCTACATGCTATTCTCAGAAAGTTTGGCTTTGATTATAGTTGGTGTGAGTGGATTAAATATTGTTATAGAATTGCACAGTTTTCTATTTTGATCAATGGTTCTCCTGCTGGGTACTTCAAGCCATCTTGTGGACTAAGTCAAGGTGATCCTCTTTCTCCTTATCTATTCATTATTCTAGCAGAAGCATTAGGGAGAGCCTTTTCAAAGGCAAAAATGGAAGGAAAAATCAAGGGTATTCAAGTTGCAAAAAATGGCCCCTTCGAATCCCATCTCCAATTTGTTGATGATACTTTTCTTTTGGGCCATCCCTTAGTCAGTGAGGCCATGGAGTTCAAATCAATATTATCATGTTATGAGAAGGCTATTGGATAGTTGGTGAATACTTCAAAATCCAGGATTCTTTTCATTAATACTGCCCTAGAATTACAACAAATTATTGTGAATATTTTAGGGTTCAAAATTGAAAAATTTCCATCAACCTAGTTGGGTATTCCTTTGTCTAATAAAGGGAATAATAAGGAGCTTTGGATCTCTTTTTTGGATAGAATGAAAGCTTGCTTGGCAGGTTGGAAAGGTAAGTTCTTAACCATGGCAGGAAGGCTACAACTCATAAAGACTACTTTACAATCCATTCCTATTTATATGATGTCATATTCAAGACTACCAACAGGTATTGCAGCAGAAATGAATAAAATTCAAAGAGACTTTCTATGGAAAGGTTGTGAGGAAAAATTTAGGTTTCCTCTTTGTAAGTGGGATAGGGTTTGCAAAGGAAAGAAAATTGGAGGAGCAGGCTTGCGAAATTGTAGACTTATGAATTTGGCTTTAGGAGCAAAGCTTGGATGGAGACTATTCAGAGATCAAAAAAAGAATTGGATAAAAATATTACTTCAAAAATATATAGGTTCTCTTGATGCAATGAAATTGTTTAGGAAAAGAATTCTACCCAAAGGATCGTCAACATGGAACTTCTTATCAGAAAGTTTGCATTTGATAAAGAAACATATTAGATGGTCAGTCAATGAGGGGAGTTATGCAAATTTTTGGTCTGATGCCATCACCAACGATAGTGCTTTGAAGGGATTCAAATCCTTCGTTTCAAACCATCCTTTCAAGCAAGCCTCTACTGAATCCCCCTAACACACTTCTTTATGCCCTATAAAGTCTTATTTTTTGACCATACACTTTTTGTGTATTTACACTCTACCAGCAAGTGGAATATAGTTTCCTGCTCCCTTCTACATAGAGTACATTGGCTAAGGACTTGCGAGCCACATAAAAGTTCGAGTTTTCAATGGGGCCTTGACCTTCCACAAAGACTTCCACCACCATAACCCGTCACCTTGGTCTCCATCGATGTTCAGTTCTTTGTATCCTAACTTTACTGTGTATCTGCCCAGTTGGGAGTTTTTGGTCCAGATCAAATCATCATTCTGCTCTTTTATCCTTACATTACTTCTAATTAAGGTATTGACATAGCCCATCCATTGTTCCCCTTGAATTCCTTCCAATCCTACCTGGTTTGCCTTCTTCCAGCCCTGTTGCCATATGGTGGTTGATTTGGGATAAAAAATGTGAGCTATTGTATAGATGCCAGTCCCCTGTAAATATCTAATAATATTGTCAGGGAGCTTGTATGAGTTTCCACTTCCTACCCAAGGGTTTGCCCCTAGTCTGACTTTTGTTCCATTACCAATCTTCCATGCAAGCCAATTCCCAATTAGAGGAAAGGCCCCAATTAATGCCTTCCATACTATGGACCCTTTATTGGATGTCTTATTTGTGGTCCTTATCCATTCCATTAGAGATAGTGGTTCAATATATTTCTGCTGGATTACTTGCTTCCATAAGCTGTCCTGTGTCAATATTCTCCACATACTTCTGGCTGCCAGTGCTTTACCAAAGAGAAATATGTTTTTGAGACCCCATCCACCTTCTCCCTTTGGTTTGGCTATATGTTTCCATTTAACTAATGGTATACCTTCTTTTTCCTTTTTCCCTGTCCACAAGAACTTGAAGCATTTCCTTCTTATTTCCTCCTGAACCCTACTGGAATATAAGCCAGACCATGCCAATATACCGGTATAGCTTCTAAGATTGTTTTGACCAGAGTCAACCTGCCTCCAAGGGTAACAATAATAATTTATGATAAACATAATAATAATATTATATATAAAGGTAACAATAATAATTTATTATAAACATATTAATAAAATTATATATATATATATATATCTATATATATATATATATATATATATATATATATATTTATTTCTAATAATAATATGTTTATGTTCCTCGAACTTAATTTTGATCTTTTGGGTTTTTTTGGAGGGCAATTTTTTTTTGACTTTTAATCCTTGTCGAATTTGAACACGAACACAAGCACAATTACCCAAAATTAGGCACTGGGGATAATGTCCTCCAGGTCTATGTCTTCGCATTTTTTCTCTGAAATTAACATTGTTCAAGTTACTAGTATGCTTTGTGGGTTCCTGTAATCTAGAATTCTTACTAAATTACAGAAACACACGAGATTCTAAAATATCATAGAATTTATTTACCATTTATGAAAAAGCCTTTTTGAATGACTAATATTAACACAACAAAAATCCCAGAACACTCCCACTGCAATACTTGCTTGGAAAACATTATATTGATTAATAACTATTATTTTGCTGAATTATGGAATATTATCTTTTGAAAAATTTCTGGGCTTATGCCACAGATGTGCCTATTACTACTTTCATACTTATGGTTTGGTACTGATAAGCATGTTTATAAACCATCCCTGTTTGCTAATAAACATCACTGCACACACTTCTGCTGTTGAAGGCCACCTATCTTAGCATGACCTCTATACTGAAAGAAATTAGGAATGCTGGTTTTGAGTGTGTTGGGTGAATTTATTGCGGTCAAGTTGAGTATGAAAAGTAAAACATGTTACTTTCATGCACTATAATGCAAATGTAGATAATACCTAGATTGCAATGAAGGGAACTCTTGATGTCATATTAGAGGAAACTCATTAGCTTCTTATACTGTGAATCTGTTTACTTGTGGAAAAATGGGAATATTTTCATTTCAGAATTGCTTTCTTATCGTATGAATTCAGACCTGCTATCATGTGAAGAAGTCTTTAAGACT
This sequence comes from Wollemia nobilis, assembly GCA_028583015.1. Classification (NCBI taxonomy): domain Eukaryota; kingdom Viridiplantae; phylum Streptophyta; class Pinopsida; order Araucariales; family Araucariaceae; genus Wollemia; species Wollemia nobilis. The sequence goes on along the minus strand of JAQPPZ010003613.1, from coordinate 5,233,443 downwards.
ATTTTCATTGCTTACAGAACATTTTTGTTTGCTGATCTAATCAGAGAGAAATAAATTTTAAAGGAAATTTGGATTCTAAGGCTTTGCATTTTAAAATCCGGTTCAGTTTTTAACATGTTCCATTTTATTGTTATCAAAAGGCAGGTTCTTTTTTATATTGAAATGTTTTACAGTGCTGACAATTGATTGTCTGTCTTTTGTTTCCAGTGCCTCATGTTTTTGTATCACTATCCAGATATTTGGTATGACTATGCAACATGGCGTGCAGATAGTGGGTCCAAAAATTCTGCTCATGAAATTTTTCAGCGAGCTTTGAAAGCATTGCCAGGTTTATTTGCAAACCTATCTGCTATGTTTTCAATTTGTTCCTGGTTTTACTCTCCTGATTAATAGGGCATCCCTTGTGTGGTTGAGAGAGGTTAGAAGAGCTTATATAAGGTATCATTTAGCATAGGTATTAAGTTATCCATTTTATGGTGGGTGTTGAGAGAAGGTATGTTATTTATTTATTTATTTTTCTTGAAGTATGTGACATACGGATTACTTGCAACTAGTATCTACTAGTCTGATGGGCTTATAGTACTTAAAGGAAGTTGGTTGATGTGTGTAATAATTTACAAGCTGGTTTTTCAAATCTGCAGAACTGTGCCCTTTTGGAAGATACTCAACTCATATTTGTTTTATGTTGCATAACCGAATATTAGGATGGCGACATGTACATCTAATGTCATTGAAGCTGATTATGCCCTGACTGCTGTGCTCTGCAATGTGATTGGCAATGGTACACAAAATCACATATTACAGTAGAACCTTAGTTCTTTGTAATTTGACTGTTTGTCAAAAGCAGGTTGGGGGCGGATGAGAACCCTTTTTTTTCCTGTTCAAGTACTTGCAATAGCACCTCCAGGTGCTAGAGACATGCTAATAGCACCTCTAGGTGCTTAAAGTATGCTGTTAGCATTTATAATCATAGTCTTAGTGCCTAAAATTTTGTGACCTATGAATTGAATAATATTGTTATGACTGACTCTTAGTATAGAAACGAGCCTCACTGTATATCTCAATATGCTATGTACCTGTATAACGAAATTACCCACTATTAACATCGAGTCACGGAACGTGTGTTGGGGGTAGTTGGTCTTTTTTCTTTCTAACTAGTTCATTGTGATGCTCTTCTTATACAAGCTGTTTATTTCCAGTGGCATATTCCTATGATGGAATTTCGTTCCACTTTAATATCTGTTCTCCTTAGCTAGTGTAGTGTGTGCATGCGTTAAAAATCCTACATTGATCCGGTTGGGGGACTTGAGTTGTTTATGAGCCCCACCATTTGACAAACTCTTTGCCAATGGAGTAGCAGGCTTAGACATGCAAGTCCTCGGTCTCACTTATTTTGGGATTCTTCAACCCTATTAACAGTGAGTCATGGCTCGTGTGTGTGGGATAGTTGGTCCTTTTGCTTTCTAACTGGTTCATTGTGTTCTTATACAAGGTGTTTATTTCCAGTGGCATATTCTTATGATGGAATTTCGTTCCATGTTAATACCTGTTTTGTTGCTGACTATGCAATTGAAATAAATGCAAGTTATATTATTTCACACATACTTCTATTGTAAATATGTATTTAAATCCTCTTTTTCTTTCATTTATAAAAATATAATATGCATAGAAACAAACAAGAAGCAGCCTTCTATATTTAGATTTTTAACCTTAGCAAATTTTAGAATTAGCACTAGTCTACTAAAAAAATGGTTGAGAATCGAGGTTTACCAAAGTTTTATTGGTAGCATGGGTTTATTACATTCTTATTTTTATTTCAAGAAAATAGAAATTAACAAAGCTTCTGATGTTTATAAAATTAATATCGTTGTGGTGGTTGTTTACCAAGTAACTTTGTGTTTTTGCTATTTTCCATCAAAATCACAATTTTTGTAAGAGCAAATTATAATCTATCTCATACCTCGGTATCAATCGGATGGGGGTACCCGAAGAGGATGGCTGAGGATGCCCCATTGCATCCTCCATTTTCCATCCACATAGGGATGCGCTGGGTAGAGGAGGATGTGTAGCTGTCCCCTGTGCAGGCCCCACAAGTTTCATAAAGGCAAATAAAAGAAACCCTAGCCCTAAGACTAAACCACCTGAAGGATGTTTTAAAACAATTTTTGATCATCCCTAGATGATACTTGGACTTGTAAAAATAATTTTCAACTACGATTTCCTACTTGACTACTTATTAGTGTGCATACACAATGTTGGGTCTGATTTGTATAGTCTATATTATGAATTATAGTTCATATCCATGATTATCATTTAATTTACCACTAGTAACTAAAAATTTATGTATTGTTAATTGATGAATTGCTGTGTTTGATAGTAGATATCTTAATATGGTACTTCTTGGTTGCAGTATTCTCAACATTTATTTGTCATATGAATCCTCTGGTTATTAAGCATCATTTGTATATGATGCAAATTATTGTCAAGTGGCCTGTCATAATTATTTCTGTTGTTTGCATTCAAATGTTGCATTAACTATCTGGAATTGACACAATTTTGGTTGCATGTGAAAATCAAGATTCGGAAGTGTTATGGTATGCTTATGCTGAACTTGAGGAATCTCGAGGAAGGATTCAGGTGATTGGTTTAAGCATGCTCAATGTGAAATTATTAATAACTTTCTCTATTTCATTATCCTTGTTGAGATTTTTCATATTTGTGCAGAAAGCTAAAGAAATATATGAGAATCTGTTAAGAAGCAGCAGCCCTGCAACGGCTTTAGGAAATATTCAGGCATGTTAAGTATGCTTGCTGTTAATTCTTAGCTGAGATTGATTTTACCATTAGTTCTGTATTGGTCCTTTCTTCTGGCTATTATATGTGTGTGCTGAATTGCAGTTCCTTCGCTTCATAAGGAGGACTGAAGGGGTGGAAGCCGCCCGCAAAGTCTTTTCAGAGGCTCGAAAATCTCCAACATGTTCATACCATTTCTATGTTGCCTATGCAATGATGGCGTTTTGTCTGGACAAGGATCCCAAGGTCCACTTCTATCTTGTGATGTAATTCTAATTAAAAAGGATATAGATTTTATGCACTAAAAATTTGAGGCACTATTTGAATATTTTTATATAGATATAATTAAGAACATGCAATATTTCAGTCCAATATTGGCCTGATACTCCATAGCAAACAGATATGTTTTTCATTTGCTTTTGATAGGCTGTGCTGCCATAAGTACTTGGGGATTTCTTAATTTTTAAGCATCAATGATATTTACATATATTGCATGCATATCCACAATGGCATTGTTTTGCTTTCTGGCATTCTGTTTGGTGAGATCTTGATATAATTGGCAATTGATCAGATTGGGTTTTAATGCATACCATAGTATTGCCATTTCAAACATCTTTTACTTTTGTAGGGACATGTGAAAATGAGAGATATCATAGAGCCTTTATCACAGGAGTGAATCTCTATTAGTAAATGTATTTATGAACAAGGTTCTAGTCTTTCAAGTGGAATTGTACTTTATTTTCTTTTCTTTTTTGTTGATTAGTACTTCCTTATCCAATAGTATTGGAGTAAAAGTGTCTATGTTAGATTAGGTTTTGATTGAATTTCTGTGATAATGTTGTTTCTGGTCACCACACCGTCAGGATAATTGTCCTTTATATATGTAATTGAAAAATACCAGTACACATATTTAAAGTAACTCCTACTTCTTGAATATCAAATCTTGAGTAACACCTATTTCTTTTTTGAATATCAGATCTTGGGTACCACATAGTTCCTTCTTGAATAAAAATAGAGGAATGTATATTTGTTTAGTAGAGGTTTAGGATGGTCTTTAGATACTTGTACATCTTATGTAGATTAGTGATATATTGCCTTTTTGTTAGACAACTTTTTTCTTCACAGACAACGTCAAGGAGTGTAGCCATCTAAAGGATGGAAGGCGCACTTATGTGATGGGATCTTTTTCTATTCCTCACCTTGTTCCTTTGATAGAATTACTTGTAGATCTGTAGGAAATTTTAGAGGTCTTCCAAATTGTGACACGACATGGTGGTATCTTGTAAGCTTTCTTCTTAATCAGCTCCTATAGTTGACTTCTATTGTAGTTTTCCTAGTTTTCCATTTTCAGGACTAGCGTAATGGACGGGTGGAAAAGCATCATGTTGAAGTAGACTAGAGGATATGCTATTGGATGGTTGGAAAGGCATTAGATTGAAGTAGGACTAGAGGATATGCTTTGAAAGATGTTGAAATCTTGTGATGTTTGGAGGGGGAAAGAACTCCTCAGTCACTACAATGGATATATTTAAAGACTTCCACAGTACATAGACTGAGAAAACGTTGCTTATGGAAACAACTGTTTAAGACAATCTTAAAGGACATTGATGTTTTGGGTCTTGACCCGGATTAAAATTGCAAACATTTGAGCTCCTTGTAAAGTAAAATATCTCAATCACGATGAAAACTCCTTGTGTAGTGAATCTTTCTTTCTCATTGGGTCACTTGATTATTAGCATTACATGTTAGTTTATACATTGTTTATGTTACCTTCCATTGAGTACTTTGTTTTGGTTTTATCTATCCAAAGTTTGTAAGCTCAACTCGCAATGATCTCTCTCTCTCTCTCTCTCTCTCATTGGGTCACTTGATTATTAGCATTACATGTTAGTTTATACATTGTTTATGTTGCCTTCCATTGAGTATTTTGTTTTTGGTTTTATCTATCCAAAGTTTGTAAGCTCAACTTGCAATGATCTCTCTCTCTCTCTCTAGATCAGTAAATTTGTGGACACTTTCACCTAACATATGTGGAAAAGTGAACTGGCAAACTTCAAATATTTCATGGCTAACAAGCACTGTCTTAGGTCTGTTTATTCCATCAATAATTTATATGGAAATTACACTCCATTTTTCTCTGTTTTTACTCTGCAAACACGGGCATAAACATGAGGAGCTTGCTTAAATAAGTACTGTGTACTTTGATGTCCATGCTTTGTCAAGTTTCATAATGTATTTATCCCAGTGAAATATTGCATTTTAATATTGGATTTTTGATTTTTCCTTTTTTATGTCCATTGTTTTGTTCAGCTAATATGTCGTGTTCACCTAAACAGAACATAAAGTAGACATAATTGATATACCATCACAGGTTGTTGCATTTGGAAAGCATATTGTTCAGCATGATGTTCGATTTGCTTTTTCAATGCCGTCATCTTGCAGCATTCCATTGCTGATTTTTTGTATCCTGATTAATGTTAGTGTTATTTTGACTGTTTTTTTTATTTTTAAGTATTAACTTGCTTATTATTAGGCTTTTGCTTGTGTTTAATTTCATCTGCATGAGTCGCTTTGTTGGCTTCTTGTTTGTTCCTTTGTTCATTTTTCTCTAATGTAGCCCTTAACTTTGTATATTTATTTTTTCTATTATAGGTTGCACACAATGTATTTGAAGCCGGACTGAAGAGATTCATGCTTGAGCCAGCATATATTCTTGAGTATGTACAGCAATTAACTTTTGATAAAGAAATAAAGATGCAGTATTTTTAAGTTTTAGTTGATTAGCCTTTCAGAAAGCAATGACAGTTTTGCTTTGATTTGACATTCTTGAACCGGGAAAATGAGTTCGTCAAAAATTGTCAGCTGTTTCTGTGATATGCTTTTCTCTATCTAGAGATTTTGATAAAAAATTTAACAGGGCATTTATGTAAGGTTTTGTTATAACCAATATCTAGTAGAGGCGAAGTGCTAGTTGTTGAAATCCAGGTTGCTAACATGTTGTTATTGTGCATGGATTAAATAGATATGCGGATTTCCTTTGCCGCTTGAATGATGATAGAAATATCCGAGCATTATTTGAGCGAGCTCTCAGCCTTCTTCCACCAGAAGAGTCAACTGAGGTAATTTTCAATCATGATATTATAGTCTAGGCTTAAAGTGGGATTTTGGTTTAAGCGTGCATTAATATTTCTTAATGAATTTGACATGGAAGGGAAAGCTATTTTTAGTCTGTTTTCTTATTGCTAAGGTGTTCATATTCATTATGTCAGAATTATGAAAATATAGTGGCATAAACATTTTGATCAATGGATAATTAATGTAGTGATCAAATATTTGATATTCACCTTTTTGTCCTGAAGAGTCATCAAAATTAAAAGTTGGAAGCGGAGGACACACAAAGCAAGTGTTTGTATCTGACATGCGAATTATTGTTGGCAAACACAATTTTGACTAATTAATGTAGGGATCAAATATTTGATATTCACTTTTTGTCCTGAAGAGTCATCAACATTAAAATATGGAAGTGGAGGACACACAAAGCAAGTATTTGTATCTGACATGTGAATTATTGTTCGCATGTTAAACACAAGTTTGATTCCAGAACTCAATGAGTACAATACACTTCTGTCAAGACTTCACAGAAAATTAATTGAAAAAGTTGTATTCTACACTTGTCATGTTATTATTTGATAGAATATTTAGGAGTCTTGCTATATTAGCATCTTCATTTCATAGAGTTGGGGTTCAGAGAGAGAGAGAGAGAGAGAGAGAGAGAGGCGGGTATCGAGTAGCAAAAATGTGCAACTTTGATTGGTGGTGAGCATGAAGATGCTGCAAACCCATTGGATGCTTAGAAAGCTTATCTTCTAAGCTTCTATTTTACCACCATCACCATGTACGAAAGAAAAGTTTACAAGTTAGCACGTGTCATAACTTTTTTTGCCTGGTATTAAAGGATTCATTCATTTCCATTCTATCTTGGGAGGGATGGTTCTGTTAACACAATACCCTTTATCATTAAAGGCATAAACAGTCACAGAGAGTTGCTTTTAGCTTGTTCCATGTACCATGTATTCTAACTTTTTTTGTTAAGACTTAGTATAATGTTTTATGTAATTATTAACTATTCCATTCTTTAGGAAAGTCGGTACATGAGTTTCCCTAGCCTGTAATCCGTAAAATTTTATCATTGATCCCATTGGCTTTAGGTCCTACCTCTAATGTACCTTACTATCTTCCACCTTTACCCAAAAGGAACATTTTCTCAATTTGAATAGTTGAGTGCATAGTTGTTGAGAAAATCTGCAAACAAATCCCGATTTTTCCCAATTCCTGCCCTTGCCAATAAAATCCTGATTTTTTGCTGAAAAAATCTGCCACGGCAGCATGGGTAGAGGAAACGACATAAATAGTTTTTTTTTTTCATTTTGCCTCATTTTGCTTCTTCCAAACTAGAGAGAGAGGTCTGCCTACCTGCTACCACACCAAACAAAACACTAAAGCGCATTGTTTTTTTTGTCAATGAAAAGTTGCATTTTCTCCCTCTTTTTTTTGCCGATTTTTTATTGATTTTTTGCCGTTTCCTGAATTTTCCGATTCTTTTGCCTTGCCAATTTTTTGCCAATTCCGATTTTCTCAACTATGGTCGAGTGTAATAGTCCATTCACATCAATCAAGCAATGGGGCAAATCGCAAAGGTTAGGGGTCTCGTCTAGAGCCATGCTGGCTAATTCCCAACCCCAAACCTAGGGTCATGGTAAAGACAAAAGTGTGCATGCATGAATATGTTCTTATAGTGAAACAATAAAAAAATAAATATTTTAATAAAATAATTTCTTATTTCATCACAAGTTTACATAGGATGTACATTCACAATCAAGTCAACATACATTCTTGAAATTAACTCAAATACAATGTCTCATCAGACATTATCACTTAGTAACCTGCATTCAAGGGATGTCAAGAGTGTTTCAGGTGTAGGATCAAAGATAGTCAGTACTTACCCTTGTTATGGTATTATTGATTTGCGTTCTTGTCTTTGCCACAAGTCTATTGTGATTTACGAAAAAGAATTTAATGTTAAATTTGCAAATGAGATATAATTCTTGTCCGCAATCATGATCTCTTAGATTTAGAGACCGTTTTTGTGTATATAAAATTCTTGAGTGGTTCACACCCCATCTCAAATCCAAAATAGCTTATACAAAGGCCTAAATTCTCAATCATCCTTCATTCTTATCTTTTTGTCAGTTATGATTCAACTTCCAAAGCACACACACATATGAGCTTCATACCGTTAGGAACCTTCTCATTAAAAACAACACATTCACACAAACATTGCAAATAAACATAAATGCTTGAAACACAAACTATTGCAATACGGAATATAAGTGCAGAAATGAAACAATCTCACAAAGTAACACAGAATCGCAGGCCACTTCGAGGGGGCAACCTCCTTCAATACTTTCATTCAATTATGCAAAAATATACATTCATTCCTGCCCCTCGCAGTTTTAAAGACTTCATCTACCACCTAACTCTCAAGGTTGGCTTACATGCAAAATGCCACCCGAGCTAGAATCTCCTACCTACAAAACAGTTACATTCTTGATAATAGTTACATATAATGGCACCACTTGTCTAGGCACTTCTAGAGCCACAACTATTACAAAATATTACAAAACATTATCATGGGTGTCCCCCACGTTCAACAAGGGTTATTACATCATAGTGTTAGGATGGGGTCCTAACATGCCCTTCCCCTTCGGAAAGCTTTGTCCTCAAAGCTGAAGATGAGGAAACTGCTGTTGGAGTTGTTGAAGAGGTTCCCACGTAGCATCTTCAGGTTGTAAGCCACGCCATTGGACAAGAACATCGGTGATGACACGCCGATGAAGGGTACGCGATTTGCGGTCTAGAATGCATTCAGGTTCAAGAATGATGGAACCTTCATCATCCAACTCTGGAAGTGTAGATTGCACTTGGACCTTGTTGCCAACAACTTGCTTGAGAGAAGATACATGGAAGATTGGATGAATTTTGGAACTAGCTAGAAGGGCTAGTTTGTATGTTGTCGATCCGATCCTTTGCAACACCTGATAAGGACCATAATATTTTGCGGCAAGTTTTTGACAACCACGAAGCTGGAGAGAGGATTGTTTGTATGGTTGTAAGCGAAGAAAAACCATGTCTCCAACGTCAAAGCTACGTTCAGTGCGGTGTTGATCAACTTGTTGTTTCATACGGTTTTGAGCCAAGTCCAAATTGACCTTGAGTTGGCGAAGAATGGAATCATGTTGGCGGAGAGTGGAATCCATAACTTGAACCTTGGAACTGCCTGGAATGTAAGAAGATGGTGTTGGTGGAGGCTGACCATAGACTGCTTCAAATGGACTCACCTTAGTGGCAGTGTGATATGTTGTGTTATACCACCATTCGGCCAAAGGAAGCCACTTGGCCCATTGTGTAGGATGTTCAAAGGTGAAGCAACGAAGGTATGTTTCCAAGCATTTATTCACAATTTCGGTTTGGCCATTAGTTTGAGGATGATAGGCCGAACTCATCTTGAGTTGTGTTCCCTGCAACTTGAACAATTCCTGCCAAAAACGATTGGTGAAGGTAGGGTCCCTATCAGAGACAATGGATTTAGGCATGCCATGGAGACGAAAGATAGAGTCTAGGAAGATTTGAGCAACAACGAATGCGGTGTATGGGTGGGATAGGGAACAGAAATGAGCATACTTCGTAAGACGATCCACTATCACCAGAATAACCGATTTTCCTCCAGATTTAGGTAACCCTTCAATGAAATCCATAGAGATATCTGTCCAAACTTGTTCAAGAATCGACAAGGGTTGAAGGGTACCAAGGGAACACACATTTTCACCTTTCATATGTTGGCAACGATCACATTCAGCCACAAAAGTATGAATATCCTTTTTCATACCCCTCCAGAAAAAGGTACGCTTGGTCCTTGTATAGGTTTTGAGAAACCTTGAATGGCCAACTATTGGGGAAGCATGCATCTCCTGTAGGATGAGGTCCTTTATTTGTGATTGATGGGGCACAACAAGATGGTCATGGTACCATAAATCTTGACCATCCCAAGTATAGCTAGGGCATGAATGAGGATTTGCTTGAAGTTTGCGGATGAAAGTTTGCAAAGAGGAGTCCTTGATTAGTTCCTCACGGAGTTGATGAATCCATTGAGGATGTGGTGTGGATATAGCCTGTAGCATGGCTTGTTCTTCATGTAGTCGGGACAAAGCATCCGCCACCACGTTCTCCTTACCCTTCTTATAGGTGATGTCGTAATCATAACCCAACAATTTTGAAACCCATTTTTGTTGTTCTGGTGTGGCCACCCTTTGTTCTAAGAAATATTTGAGACTCTGATGATCAGTCTTGATGGAAAAATGTCTCCCAATGAGATACGGTCGCCAATGATTGACCGCATGTAAAATGGCAAGCATTTCCTTCTCATAAGTAGACTTGCCTCCAATGCCAGTTCCCGATGCATCACTTTCAATGACAAAAGGTTTAGAGAAATCGGGCATTGCTAACATGGGGGTAGTGGTCATGGCATACTTCAAATTGACAAAAGCCTTTTCGGCAGGTTTTGTCCACAAAAAAGAATTCTTCCTCAACATGGCTATCAAGGGAGCCACTATCTTGCCATAATTCTTCACAAATTTCCTGTAATATCCCATGAGTCCCAAGAAGCCACGAAGTCCCTTTAGGGTATGAGGCTTAGGCCAATCTTGAACAACCTGAATTTTCTTGGGGTCAACCTGAACTCCATCCTTAGTGACGATGTGACCCAAGTATTCAACCTCTTGTTGGCCAAAAGAACATTTGGACCTCTTTGCATAGAGTTGATGGTCAGACAAAAGTTTGAGTGTTTGATCTATGGGTGGATGATTTTTCTCCCATGAACTGTTGTAAATCAATATATCATCAAAAAAAACTAGAATGAATTTGCGAAGGAAAGGGTGAAAAATGGAATTCATCAAACTCTGGAAGGTAGAAGGGGCATTGGTTAATCCAAATGGCATAACCAGGAATTCATAATGCCCTTCATGAGTTCTAAAAGCTGTTTTTGGAATGTCCTCATCCTTGATTCGAATTTGGTGATACCTTGACCGCAAATCCAACTTGGAAAAGTATTGAGCCCCATGCAACTCATCAAGTAATTCATCAATCATTGGAATAGGGAATTTATCTTTAATAGTGATCTTATTGAGGTCCCGATAATCCACACACAAGCACCAAGTGCCATCCTTTTTCCGTACTAATAACATCGGCAAAGAATAGGGGCTAACATTGGAATGGATAACCCCGGCAATACGAAGCTCTTGCACTATTTTCTCAATCTCTGATTTTTGAGCATAAGGATACCTGTACGGACGAACATTAGGGGGAAGACTACCAGGAAAAAGTTGTATTGCATGGTCATGTGAGCGATGAGGAGGTAGTCCCTTGGGTTCCTCAAAAACTTGAGCATATTTGTTTAATAAGCCTTGTAATTGCATTGGATGGTCTCGTTCCTCTTCCTCGGGGGCATTGATAGCAAAAATTTGTGCCACCACTCCATGAGAAGACTTTTTTAACAACTTTTCCATCTTATGGGTAGAAATAAACTGAGCCACACCAACCTTCATGCCACGTAAAGTATATTCATTCCCTTCTTGACTAAACTTCATCCACAACTCAGCAAAATCCCATAAAACTGGTCCTAACATCCACAACCATTGTGCTCCCAAAACTATATCACACCCACCTAATGGTAGGGCAAACATGTCTGTCTTGAGATTATAGTCCCCAATTTGAAGTTTGACATTACAACATTTTCCTTTGCATGGTAGGGTGCCTCCATTAGCAATCATGACTTCAAAGGAATTGCATGTAGTAATGTAACAATTTCCTTGTTTGGCCACACATGGATCAATAAAGTTGTGTACTGCTAGAGTCAATAAGAATGATGACCCGTTGTCCTTTGAAGTAGCCAATCACTTTCATTGTTTGGGGAGTGGATACTCCTGCTAAAGCATGCACGGAGATTTTTGGTTGGGAGTCCTCTGAATCTGTTGCCTGATCTATGGTTTCTCCCTCTTGAGGATCCTCCTCTTCCTCTGAAGATTTTGCGGTTGGTGCCTCATCCATATCTAGCAGATACAATTTTTTACGCACACACTTGTGCCTCAGGGAATACTTTTCATCACAATTATAACATAGCCCTTGTGCCCTTCTATTCTCCATCTCTTCACGAGTCAATTTTTTTATAGTTGGAGATTTAGTGGTAGGACTTGTCGTAGGCTTGGATGGAAAAGATGGCCAAGATTGAGGAAATTTAGAGGTGCGTCCTAGAGCCTTGAATTTGTCTTCTGCCAATCTAGCCAATTGTATTGCCTGTTGTAATGTTTGGGGTCTCAACAGTTTAACCTCAGCCCTAATGTCATCCTTCAAACCACTCACAAAACAACTTTGAAAGAAGTCGGCATTTAGACCAATGGTATGATTGGCAAGTTTTTCAAATTGAGTTTGATACTCTCGAATGGTTGAGGTTTGTCTAAGTTTAGAAAGAGCTCTTGTAAAATCTTCAAACTCACTAGGACCAAAGTGAGTGAGTAGACACTGCTCAAATTCTTGCCAAGAAAGGTCAGGTTCGGCCTTCCTAAGCCACTGAAACCAATGTAGTGCATCTGATTCAAAATTGAAAGAGGCAATTGTCAAACGCATGTAGCGTGGGACATTATGAAGACTGAAATATTGTTCTGCCTTACAAATCCACCCCTCAGGATCTTTTCCATCAAATTTTGGGAAGTCTAATTTTGGCAATTTAAATCCATTGTTATCTGGTACATTCCGCTGGTGGTGACTCATACCTGTATCCTGTTGATCCTGATGACCCAAGGAATCAATAGAGATACGACTATCCAACTCTGCCTTCATTTCCCTTTGTGTCTTGGTGACCACACTCATAGATTCCTGGAAGTTTTTGAGTTGTGTCTTTATCTCGTCTAAGTTGTTGGCGAATGAGGACCATATTTGTTTGCTCATACTATCCACTTGTTTAGCAATATGTGACTCTAATTCTTGTTGTCGAGTACCTGAAGCCATGTTCTCAGAGTTATGACCTGTTGTGAATTCTTACTAAAAATAGAAATTTGATTTCAGGGGTTACTATTTTTAGTAAGGAGCCCGAAAAGTGGTTTGGGTGCTATATATCAAAATGATCAACTCGAAAATATGGTTGCAATGAGCTATATACCACAACACTAGTTTTGGACACCCCAAACTTTTTATTTTTTATATTGTTTTGTTACCGAGGTTGCTGGTGTTGTCGATTTTCCTCCTGGAGGCTTGGTTTTGGGTCGACCAACCTCTTATGATACTTTGTACTATCTGTTCTGACTACTGATCAATCCTGACACTGTGTTGTCACCTGTCTGGTCTGACTCTGTCACAGATATTCCCTATCTATTTTAAATTTTGACTATCACAGGTAACTATTATTGACACTGACAACTGATGACCTTGATTGAATGTCCGGACTGCCGTCTATTATTGACACTGTCCACCCTATTCCCACAATTTCTGACTTTGGTGGTTTTTGTCCCGCTTGTTATGTTCTTCTGTAAATTCTTTTGACTGTTTTTCATGCAAGAATTCTGGAATAGGGATGTCTTCTTCGTATGCTCAATTTTTGTGGTAAGGTTATGGTAACAGGTTCGATATTCACAGAACAAGATTTTTTTGTTGCAGGTTTGATATTCAACACAATAGGGTATTCTAAGCCAGGGTGTATGTACTGCCCATAGGCCCTTTGTTATACTGCAATGATGAATGATAGTGCTCGGACCAATATTTCAGGCCACTACTCAAGGAGGATTCCACGCATACCCTTGAGCACACTACCTGCCTCTCTGTCAGTACGGGAGGGTGATCTTCTTCGGATGCTGTGGGCTTGGATACGGTATCCAAAAAGTATGGTATTTGCATCTCTATTTGATAGATGGATATGGGTATTTGAGTAAGCATTCGTATCAATGGAGTTGCATACCCATATATCATCCACCGTCCAATGGGTTCATTTTGTGCAAGGGTGAGTCTATCGTTTATAGCTTCTTGTTTGTTGAAGCCGTGTTAAAGCTGTGCAAATCTGACTCATTGTTCCCGTGTCACTGTGCTTCCTTTTTAGAGTATATCTTCCTAAGTGCCTTAAGAAAACCCGTTTTCCACCTTAGGGTCTTTCCCAGTCCTCGATACATACCACTTGGGATTGACAACATATGTTGCTATCTACAATGTTTCGTTCCTTTTATCTCAATTTTTCTGATTAATAGGCTGGATGTGCCAGTCATAGAAAGGGAGGGTGAGATCCTTCTGTGAAATCTAACTCACTGTTCCCATATCATTATGCTTCCTGTTTAGAGTACATCTTCCTAAGTACCTCAAGAAAACCCGTTTTTCACCTTAGGGTCTTTCCCAGTCCTTGATTCATACCACTTGGGATTGAAAACATATGTTGCTATCTGCAATGTTGTGTTCCTTGTATTCTAATTTTTCTGAATAATAGGCTGAATGTGCCAGTCATAGAAAGGGAGGGTGAGAACCTTCTGTGAAATGGCTTCCCTCTTGCTATAAATCATGTTATTGAAAGTCTCATAGATCTATCCAAGACTAGGGGAGTCCATGTCTGCAAATGCAATGATCTCCACAAGAGGTGACACAATGGACACTATGTACCTGCAAGATTCCACCAATCTTTCTACTATCAGCTGCTTTACTCTCTTCCCCTAGTTTGTTTTGGCTTGTGTCCCTTTGTTCCATTAACGGAAAGATACCATAATTTGTAGGGCCTCTTGCACCTCAATCATTAGGTCCAACAAAATGGAGTAGCTGGCATACCTCATCTCTATAAGTTTGAGGGATTCCTCCATCAAAAAAGTCCTGAGAAGTGATAAAAAGATATGATGGGTGTAACTTGCAAATAAACGTTTGCACATCTCTGGCACTAGTCACTAGTTGCTTCTCCCAATCAATTTTCCCTGTTTTTCAATGTGTTGTTCAATGCATGAACACAACATTGGGTCCAAAAGGTGTGCTTGTAGCTGTTTTTAATCATCATCCCTGCAGATCTACATGCATGGGCTACATCTTTTATCTCTTGGAGTACATTTGTGGGCCCAACCTTGTATAGCATCCTTCAAAACCTTAAATTGGAAAGTTGCATCCTTGCTCTTTCCGAAACAGTCAATGACTATGAAATTAGGACCTTTCTTTGCATGTAACAATAGTGTTTATGACAATGGTACAACTTCATGTTCCCCATGTCTGCTTCAAGTCCTTAATTAACAATTTAACCTTGGATCATTTATTACCAGGCAAGGAGGTCCCTACATTTTGTCTCTCTTGGAGGAACATAAGAAGGACTAGCTTCAATGGCTTTCCTAAATGCCTCCTTATAATAAGGGTTGAAAGTAACACTGAAGGGAATGCTATTTGAGAAGAACAAGATCGAAATGCTTCATTTGCCTCATCTCGTGCATGCACATTTTACATATAAGTGTGCTTTACTTCCTTTTTGCTGTAGAAGACCTCTTTCCCACGTTGTCTGCAATGAAGTTAGAGTCCGAGAACCAAAACAAGGAACAAGAGGGTGAGAGTGGGAGTGGTAAACATATCAGATGCTGCGACAACTGCTTTACCACACTGCCATATTGGTTTCCACTACCAGGAACTGCATAATCAGTATGCAATTTCACCATTTCAACCCTCTCCTCAAGTGTTAATTTGTCACATAACCTCAACCTTTCTCCAATCACGTGTAGGAGGTAAAAACAAACCCTGGTATAGCTGCTCGTGAATAAAATAGTGTCAAATTGCTGCTCCTATCCGAGTATAAAATAGTGTCAAATTGCATCAAGGGCTTTCCTGTTTTAAAAGGGCCCTGTGCATATTGTCTCAACAATGCTGATGGCCAATCATAAGAGGGGGTTACTAGTCCATGCACACTTCCAGCTGAACTGCCCCCTCTTCCACTTCTACCTGCATTATCATCTGTCCAACTTTTAATCTCCACAATCTTCCATTTTTGGAAGATGGACAACATGTATGGATTATTCATTATATGAACTCATATTTGCTGTTTTGTTTTCCAACCGGCAATACAAACTTGTAAATAATAATAATAATAATAATAAATTTTAAAAAAGTTCAACACCTCAAATTCAAAGTTCAAACTCTAACCCTAGTTTCTACTCTAAGAGCCTAAATAATAAATGGAAGGGCTTTTCTTATTTATTTATTTTTTTTAATTTTTAATTTTAAATTCAAAAAAACAATAAAATATTATGAAAGCCTAAATATTCTTACATAATGCAAAGATTACAAATATCTTCAATCTACGTCTACAATACAATGAAAATTTTCAACAATCCAATGGATGTATGAATACTTTCATTACATTGTAGAGGTATGTTCGTTGAAGAAAACAAGAATGAAGCATTAAATTTCAAAAATAATTTTTTAATGTTTTATAATCACTTCTAAAACAAGAATTCTACCTGAAATTGGGGTGAACCCCTTGCTTGAAGTTGAAAGTTGAATCCCTTTCTTTGATGGTGGCTGAACTTTGAAGCTCTCGTCCTTGCTGTATTCTTCTCCTTGCTCTCCTCTTGTTGATGCAATCTTATTCCTTTGGCTGTATTTTTGTCTTTGTATTTTCTTTTGTGGGTGGGAGTATCCATTTATAGAAAAAAGGCTAAGGTTGTGTGCAGGGTATCTTTTGTGTATTTTTTTTTCCTATTTGCTAATTTTTCATGAAATTTTAAAATTTAATTTGCCAATGACCAAACATTTCAAGATATATTCCCCAAAATTTAATGTAAGATATTGATAAAAATATTAGATTTGCCAAATTTTGTAATAATACCCCTAAATTTTATAATTTTTCTTAAATATTAGCATATAACGCATAAACTTCGCAATTATTTAAAATGAGAAGTTTCAACATCCATTCTATGCTAGTGAAAAGATTTCCATCCCCTAAAATTTTCCTTGGTTGTGTGTTTCTGTGTTTTGGTGGGTGCGTGAGGGCGGAAATGCTGTGTATGCCATTTGGGACAACCAGTCATCTTGTGGATGGCTGTGGGACACGGCGTAACATAGTATTTTTATAGTTTTTTACCTTTGTTTTTGCAATGACTTCTACCTGGATAGAGCCTTTCAATACACTTCAATGTTGACTCACACACGCTTATGGTATCAGAAGCAAGGCGTCAGACTTAGAGTACTTTGAAAAACTTTGATCATGTGTAAAGATGGATGAAGTTGCAAGGTTGTTTTCTATATAGAACCAAAGATCAGACGTTAAGAAGCTCATTCAAGATGCATTGGAGAACAGAGAAATACTTTGTTTTGTGAGTTTCAGGATTTCATGTTTAGATGGGGATCACCATCAACCATTGTCTCTACTCTTTCACCTTTCTAGAGCCACAACTCCCTCAACGTGCATACCAACATTAGTATATCCATGTTCTTAGGGCTAATGAATGCGAAGGGGTTGGACAACTGGCTCTAGCATTGGAATCTTACTACTCTGCAAGTCATTTCAATAATTTTTGCAACCTTGAATATGTCCAAGGCAGATGTGTGTTGGTTGGAAGCCAACAATACTAAGCTCAAAGAGGACAAAGGTTTTGTTACTATGTGGATGAAGTTTGTGGACCTTGTAAATGCTGCTTTTACTCTCTTAGTCACCATATGAGTACATGCGTTTTTAGTAGCAACACCAATGCCATGAGCAAACAATCCAGCAGTACACCGATGATTTTATTGAGCTTCTCGCTTGTTTGTGTGTAAACAGCAAAGGAAAACATCAAGTACTTGTGTACATCAATGGATTCCACTATCACATTTAGTTAAAGATGGAGTTTCTCTCCATTGACATTTTGGTGCAAGTTTTCTGGTTTGCAACCAAGTCAGAGGAACGATCTTGGGGGAAGTAGAAGAGTCCTACACCTTCATGTGTGGGACTCAATTGGTGCCAAAGCGGATTCTGCTTATGCCAAAATCCCCCAAGTTGCCATAGCCAAAGGATCCTATAGTGCAATAGAAACCAAGGACACACTCAACCAGACAAGAAAAAGAGGAATAAAAAGTGGGAGGCAAGTGGTGAAGCCATCACATTAATGACACTTATAGTGACATTGACTATAAAGCTCAACAGAAGTCTTTGGTGGTGCAAACCAATGTCAGCAACTGCTTTGAAATGCCAGAGAGCAAATAGGAGGTAAACACCAAATGCTTGAGCACTAGTGCCTCAAGAACTGATGATACCTTGACCTTACATGCCTCTGCTTGTTTCAAACCTGTCGTCGGATTAATGGGAAGCTTCTCCATATCATCATAAATTTTGGAACTTAGAAGAGTATCATTGCTCAAGACACAGACACACGATTGGGTTTATAGAATTTAGCGTATCCGCATCCTTAGTCTCTGCTGGCTGCACCAAAGAAAAGGGGTTGAGATGCGATGCCAGTCTACTTTCGAGTTTGACATAACACCCATTCAAGTATGGCATAACACTTATGCAGGACAATTTCCCATGCAATGTGGAGCCATTATACATCTATGATGTTTTGCTTGAACTATCCTTTCTCTTTGATCGCCAGGAGATCTGGTAGTGCTATCTGCAACAATGGTTTGCACGAGACAAGCCTAAACTCTTTGATTGTGTTTTATCCTTAGCTTGAAGACAATCTGAAGTGGTGAACAAGACATTGGTACATCTCCTTTGGATATTTAATCATAATAATGCTAACACATGGGATGATAGCTTGCCATAAATTTAGTAATTATACAACAGGGTCTTGCACAGTTCCACTAGACACAATCCCTTCCAAGCATGCCATAGGTTCTAGCCTAGCACCCTCTTGAATTTTATCTTGGAAGTGCTTTTCATCAGGTTACGAACTTAGCTCTTCAGTGTTTACTTCACCCATTGCTGATGTCCAAAAGTTGTTATTCTTGAAAACTTTGTTGCATAAGTTCTTTGTATTTTATAGTTCATTTGCATTATCTGTAGATAAAGTTTCCTATATATTTACATACATTCTACTTTTCATGCATCTTCCTTGATCAACATTCCTATATCTGTTTCTCTTTTCCATCTATTGTGGGAATATTTAAAGAGCTAACATGTTGGGCCTTGTTCTGCTGCACAACTCTGATGTAGAACTCAACTAGTCTCACAAGATGAGGTGGGCAGTTCTCCTCCATGCCACCATCCTTGGCCCAATTGGCATGGATCATGTCTTCCCTTTTAAATGCAAGTCATTAAGTTTTTTGTATGTGATATTTTTATTTCATTTATTATTTTTGTTTCATGCCCATAATAGTATCTTGCACTTTTTTATTTGTTGCAATTCTTAGTCTTCCAAGCCTGTTAAAATAACTTAACCAAAGTTCATTTTTATATTCAAATACTAATATTTAAATTTATCAAATAGGAAATATAAGTATTAACTCATACTTCTTGCCACTTTTGAAGAAGTCACCCAATATCTGTAACTGATAATTTACACAAGTAGAAATCTCATATCTCTTTACTTCCACCTGTCAGGAATTCCTAAATTCTTTTAAAGTATAGGATCACTGTTGCAAGTTGTGGTTATAAGCAAGGAGTTTCACACCATAAACCAAGCTTTCAATCCCACAGGTGATCCTTAACATTACCCAATTGGTTTGGGGCATGCGGTGGGAAGCAAGGAGTTTCACACCATAGGCTAAGGTTCAAATCCCATGGGTGAACCTTCAAGTCTAGCTCATGTGATTTGGGGCAATTGGCAGGAAGTGATGAGTTTCACACCATAAACTAAGGCTCCTATACTGTTGGTGGATCTTAACATGTAGGCAATGGGGTTTAGGGCAAATGGTAGGGAGCAAGGATTTTTACACCCTAAACCAAGGTTCAATTCCCATGTTAGACTTAACATTTTAATCAAATTGCATGAGCTCGAGTTGTTAAAAATATTGGCTCCCAATGCAGAGACCCAAGTTCATATCTTAATGTAATACTAAATGTGGTTCATTAAATTACTCTGGTAACATGATCATGATTAATTACTCTGGTAACCAAATTAAAAGAAGTAAAAGGTCACCTTTCAAATGAATTTTCTTGTCAATATCAATGATCCATTAGTCTAAATCATTTTTTTAATTAAAAATAAAAGCTATCGATAGAGAAAATTTTTAGATAAGATTGTATTGATAAGAAGCCGAAATTTGGAATGCAAGATATGCTTAATGTTTTTGATCGATTTATTTTCTCAAGCTTTGTGTTAATATTTTCATAAAATTCATCCCAATATATATATATATATATATATATATATATATATATATATGAAAAAATGGATCATCTCACAAGTAGGCTCAATGAAGTCAATTATAAATTTGACATCCAGTACAAAACCAACTATCAAGGATCAGCCATATCCCCTCAGCTGCAGTCTAAGATAAAGATTATTTCTAATTGGAAATAGTGCTCCTTTGGCTTCACAAAGACATTTGAGATATATCACAAAAGAGACAAACATTTATTAATGAGTTTAAGTAATTTTTTGTTGACAAATTTCCTATAAATAGTTTTGCAGTTAGTAATAACTGTATATGTACATTGAACCATAGATTTTAGATATTAAATATAATAAATTATTATTATTATATTTTTCAACCTAGATTGTCAAAACTATTAATTGGAACATTGATTATAGTTTGTAACATACATTTGAATCATAGACTTAAAGTAGTCCAGATTAGACTGGATCCTATGTTACATAGCAAGAACTAACTCATGAACAGAAGGAAATACCTATTTTGTGATAATACATTTGGTGGGTTTCAGGTGTGGAATCGTTTTATTAAATTTGAACAAACGTATGGTGACTTAACAAGCATGTTAAAGGTATATCCTCTTTTACTTTCGTATCACTTTTTTCTGTAAACTTAAACTATGTTGATTTTCATGAAATAAATTTTTTTTGTATATATATATATATATATATTCTTTGAACTCCAATAATTTTTAGTGAAGAGTTTGGCACGTTGGGCAATAGCATGGAAATAACTTGTAAAGCTACGTCTGATCTAAATGTTTCTCTCTTTATGAGAATGTATTAGAAGTGCTAATCATTCATTCATATCTTTTCCTACAACATATAAACAAGTAAAGAGAAAACTATGAAGGCAGTGATAGCAATAAAATGGAAAGGTCATTAAATGTGTTCCAAAGGGCATGATTAGGGGCATTATTGCTCAAATCCCTTGGTGGTCACTTATAGTGTTCTTAATAGAAATTTGTCTTAAAATTACCACAATTATCCCTCTGACTCATAATGTTCTAAAGAATGATTTTTCCATGTTGGGAGGTTGCGATCTATGGCTGTTTGTGATGGTACTAAATGCAGTGCACAAGTGTACTGCTGTTCATCCATTTGCTGTTGCTGGTAATCCATTGTTCCTGTCCTATTTACTAATGTTTATGGTGGTGGCTTAAAGTGGTCTTAATATAAGTATTTGTCTTATAACTACAATAATGTTCTAAATAATGATTTTTCCATGGTGGAAGGTTGCAATCTATAGATGTTTGTGATGGTACTTAATGCAATGCAAAAGTTTGTTGCTGTTCATCAATTGCTGATGCTGGTGATCCATTGGTCCTGCTCTATTCACTAAAGTTGTTGCTACTTGTGTGTGAGGATACCTGCACGTTTAATTGAGTTTCTCCATGCAAAGCATTTTTCCTGCCATTTTGAATTTCTGTTTACATTCTTCAGATTATTGTAGCTAGCTTGCCATGCATAGTTTCATTCTCCTGCCTCTGTCTGCCTCTGTTTATACTGAGATTTGATTTCTTGCATCTGCATTTTCATCCTAGAATTGTTTTAGACTTAATTTAAAGAGCCTTATAATATTTAAAATACTCATGGATTCTTCTGCCATTGTTTCAGCTGTTTAAAGGTTTTATTTAAATTATCCTGCTGAATTTTCAAAACTAATTGACAAGGTTTTTAATATTTTACAATTTGGTCTTTCATTTTGTAAATTTTCTAAATAAGTAGGAAGTATGTTCGTCCCCAAGTTATATTGTTGCAAGATAATAGTATCTTATGGAGGGCATTGAGCCTTTCATGGGGAAGATGTTGAGAAGTAATTAGTCGTATTTTGAAGATTATCAAGAAATTTGCAAAAACACCAAATTTATCATTTCCTGAACCTTGGTCAAGATAATTTTGTTGTAGATCTTGAAAAGTCATTATTATTCAGCAGAATTAGATAAACCCTTTAAATGTCAAACAGTTTTTTGTATGGAGATAAAATTGCTGACAAACTGTATACTGAAAGCAGTAGAAGTGTAAATGTGCAGCCTTTTTCAAAAAGATTAATCTTCTGAGGACTTTTTTTTTTTTTTGAAGAGGATGTTTCTACCTAATACAAAGGCCTCAAAATAGAAATCACTTCTCTATTCTGAAGCTGCACCTTCCTACCAAGCAGCATTTTGAAATTTATATGTTGCTTGCTGGTAAAAAATGGAGAAAGAGGGCATGCCTACCGTTCCTCTTGGAGGTATCTGGGATGCTTATCCTGTCCTCTTGGCGACATGCCATCATCCAATGTACAGTTTTATTGCTAGGACATTCTTGTAAGTTTCCAACATCTGGCATTGGACGCAGGTCCTTTTATTGAGTAGTATCAGAATATCACAGTTGCAGGATAGGTCTTGCCACCTTAAAACAACAGAAATTCGTATTCAGCTGTTTATGATAAATTGCCAATAAGCTATTATACAAGCCGTATTAGATATATAGTCTAAAGGCCTTGTATAAACTCTTGGAATTAAAAAATATTTTCTTTTTATTAGCAAGGAATATTGCAATGACGTAATGGTTGCTTTTATTACGAACTTTGTTGTTACAGATTTGTCTTTTGGGGATCCAGTGTGTTCTGGACTTATATGTTGATGTTATAATGTTAGCATACAGGCACAAGTTATCTTAAGCTGATTGTCTGTGCATAAAATATTTCAAAATCACAATGGGAATTTTGTACTAGAGGGAGTATCTCAATATCTGCTTGCTATAAATTGCTTATAGATCATCTAGAATTTGAAAGCTCTACTCTTGTTTAAGGAGTCTTTAGTTTGGTCGCATTATGAGGAAAATTGAAAAAACTTTATGTTTTAATTAAATTTCAATAAGCTGATCTTTCGAAGCATTTTAGGAAAAATGTACTTTTTGTGGGATTTTATCACATTTATGGAATTTTGGACTTAGTGAAGCAAAAATAAACAAGTAATACTTTCATGGTATCCATTGGTAAGATTATCAGCCTGTAGCTCAAAGAAATGGAGGAAAGGTCCATGACAATATGATGCTTTTGTTTCAGACTTGGAATGTTTATTTATGGATAATTATTATAGAAGATTGTCATAAACTTCAAAGCTTCGTGCAGATATCATGGAGGCAAAGCTTCATTGAACTTTAATGATTTTATATGGTTTAGAGCATTTTAAAAGTCATTTTTTAAATGGTGATCTCCTGAAAGCATGATTTTGTAAAATTATCTATTCTTTGCATCAGCAAATGGGATTTGTGTCTAACTGCATCCGAAGATCTACATCTGGTAAAACTGTATTAAAGTGCTGGTACAGTTTGATCTTGCACATAATTGTACTTCTTGGAATTCTTCAATAAAGATGACCCGTTTGCAAATTGCAAACTCAAATGTGCTTTCTGTAGGGCCCAGCAGAGAATGCCCCATGAGTGAGTCTCAGTCCAAACAGAGGAATGTATTATTACTAATGTTCTAGTCCATTATTTTTTATAAAGCCAAGTTAAACTAGTCCTTGAAATTATATTATATTTCTCAAAATTTGAACTTAATTTCTTCTTTAATAAATAACCGTAGATGCTTCAAATTTTAACACAATTTTTAATTAAAATCAGAAGCCAAGTTTCAAACTTTGACATTGTATTCTCTTTATATATGATACAGAATGATCCTTATTTTATTGCTAACTGTTTTTCTAAAAATCAATGCTGTTGTTTCAGGTAGAGCAGAGGAGAAAAGAAGCTCTTTCCCGGACGGGTGAAGAAGTGTCAACATCTTTAGAGGGATCTTTGCAGGATGTTGTTTCTCGCTACTCTTTCATGGACCTTTGGCCTTGTTCTTCAAGGGAGTTAGACCACCTTGCACGCCAAAAGGTATTTTCATTCCAAGGCCGGTCAGTATTTGATGTGTTCATTTATATTAATTCACATTCTTCTCTCGATTGGCAAGCTGTAGTGATACTTCTTTGCTCTTAAGTAGTCATATACCTAAAATGATCATCTCATATACATCTAATATATTTACGTGAATTAGCATCAAAGAGTATTCCATAGTTTAAAATAAGAATTCATACATGTCATAGCAAAGTAAGTGCGCAAGATAAAATAATTCTGTTAATGTCCACAGATGGCCAAAGTAGGCCAATGAAAAGAGCTGTTACAATGCACTGTAGTAACCACAATGTACTACAAAAATAATCTAAACTAGAGGAAAGAACCTAGTGTAAACTACACTCAAGTGGAACAACTGTATAGCGTAAATTTACAGCCTCAAGGGTTACTTAAAATGGAATAACCCTAGCATGCTAAAAGTAATTATGAAAAGAGAGTCTGAAGTCAACATCATACAAAGATAGAAAGGAGATTTCGTGGATACAAGTGCCAACACTAATCTGTAGAGATGAGAGAATTGCTGGAAACGGTAACTATATATACAATTCATCAGCTGCCATGAAGCATCACTTTGGAAACGGTAACTGCCATGACAAACCTGAACCCTTTGGAAGCAACTCTTCGATATGATCATCACTGTCACTAATAAGTATTTAACTTCTTAGTTAGCTTGACCTCTTCAAAAATGTATCTAATTTATAAGGTAAGTTTAAAATCTTTGAACTTACCCTTTTCACCTTATAAAGTAGTAATTTGCATGGTGAAAAAGATAATTGGACAAATTTATAAGCTTTAAAACACTAATGTGCTTTGTCTGCTTGTGTGGTGTATTTTCATAGAATAAGTGAATATCACTGTCACTTTAGTGGCCTTGATTGATGGTATGTAATGGCCCAATATTACTTCTCTGGTGATACTGAAGTCAAAAATTGGTTGCATGTCCATATATGCCTCTAGAATTTTGGCTACTTGTTGCATTCAGCATTTGGTTATTTGTCTAGTCTATAGGACAATTAGTAAGCTGAGAGTTTAAGCATTTAGAAGTAACATTTCGACCATGAGACAGAGACGATGTATCTGAGAAATCTTCAAGTTCAAGGAGGTCAGTTTTCTTTTCAAGTATCTCAGCTTGCCACACATCAACTAAACTTTAAGAGTAGAACATTATATACAATTGCTTAACAATTTCCAATTGAAATTCCAATATTGGATAACAAATCAATTTTCTTTAGTGGGTAAAGCTCAGTAAACCAGGTCAGTATTATTGTCTATTCTAGTTTATCAGTTTACCTTTTACACACTACTGAACAATAATTAATATTCATAATTCAAAGGAGATTCTTATGGCAAGGAACCTTATGCACATTTAGATATCATCAATCTCTTGGAAAGAGATCACATGAGCCAGAAAGGAGGTGGTTGTAATTTCCAGGTTCTTTATCTCTTCTACTTGGCTATGGCAGTGAAATTGGCATGGTTGCTTTCTTAGTCCCCACACAACACACCTTCCGTGGAGAAAAGATATAAGAAAATAATGCAGGGCCTTCTCAGTGGATCCACTAATAAATACTCAATCTTTCTGTAAATTAGTTTCAGCACTGTGTTCCATGAAGCTCTCTTTCATCAAACATGTGGGAACACAAAAAAAGGCTGCCTGCATGGACCCTCAAATTCGAGGAAAAATAAGACAGCAAAGGGGATGACTGTACCAAAATATTAAAAAAATGAAGTCCAGCTTTTTTTAAGCACATAGTTTATTTTTACCACAATTATCAATTGATGAGAAGTTTTCAAAAAAGCAGTAACGTTCGTGCCTATTTAAGCTGACTCTATCAACAAGATGTATCTGATAAATCTTCAAGTTCAAGGAGGTCAGTTTTCTTTTCAAGTATCTCAGCTTGCCACACATCAACTAAACTTTAAGAGTAGAACAGTATATACAATTGCTTAACAATTTCCAATTGAAATTCCAATATTGGATAACAAATCAATTTTCTTTAGTGGGTAAAGCTCAGTAAACCAGGTCAGTATTATTGTCTATTCTAGTTTATCAGTTTACCTTTTACACACTACTGAACAATAATTAATATTCATAATTCAAAGGAGATACTTATGGCAAGGAACCTTATGCACATTTAGATATCATCAATCTCTTGGAAAGAGATCACATGAGCCAGAAAGGAGGTGGTTGTAATTTCCAGGTTCTTTATCTCTTCTACTTGGCTATGGCAGTGAAATTGGCATGGTTGCTTTCTTAGTCCCCACACAACACACCTTCCGTGGAGAAAAGATATAAGAAAATAATGCAGGGCCTTCTCAGTGGATCCACTAATAAATACTCAATCTTTCTGTAAATTAGGTTCAGCACTGTGTTCCATGAAGCTCTCTTTCATCAAACATGTGGGAACACAAAAAAAGGCTGCCTGCATGGACCCTCAAATTTGAGGAAAAATAAGACAGCAAAGGGGATGACTGTACCAAAATATTAAAAAAATAAAGTCAAACTTTTTTTAAGCATATAGTTTATTTTTACCACAAATTATCAATTGATGAGAAGTTTTCAAAAAAGCAGTAACGTTCGTGCCTATTTAAGCTGACTCTATCAACAATAGGATAGAACATTTGAAAATCCACGTCTACGAAAAGTATTATTTTTATTGCATTAGGAAATGGGGTGATGCATACCAATTGGTATCAAGTGTAGTGGATCTGTCCTTGTGTAACATAAATATTTGCTTGAGGAGATTCTAGAATAATTCCTCTTGGGATCTTAACAATGCATTCCCTATTCACTTTTGTCTTGGCCTTTGTTCCACCAAGTTCCCTTTTTGAGAAGACACAAAAAAATGGGATGCAAAAGGGGTCAGCTAGAGGTTTCCCCAAATTCTGGAAAAAATGAACCACCAAAGGGGACACCTGTAACAAAACCTTTAAAGAAAAATTACAAATTTTATTAAAAACAGAATCCATTTTATTACAAACCATTTATGGTTGAGAAGTTTTAGCTAAGGCAATATGGTTCATGCCTATTTAAGGTTACTACATGAAAAATAGCAAATTTAAAAGTCCATATCTAAGAATTGTATTGTTTTAAGAACAAATAAAGTGGATGTGCCCCCATTAGAGGGAAGGAGGGGATACATACTGATTGGTATTCAGTGTTGGGGACTGGTCCCCATGGAACATAGGTCTTGGCTGATTACCTATAAAAGTTATACCATCTGTCTGAAAAAATTGGTTTCATGGAATTCATGAATAATTCCCACATGAATGTGTTCTGTGGTAAATTTTACCTTCGTCTATGTTCCATCAAATCCCATTATAGAGAAAATGCAAAAACATGGGGATGCAAAAAGGGGAACTTGGAGGTTCCCTCAAATAATTAAAAAATTATGTAAAATTGTATTGTTTTAAGAACAAATAAAGTGGATGTGCCCCCATTAGAGGGAAGGAGGGGATACATACTGATTGGTATTCAGTGTTGGGGACTGGTCCCCATGGAACATAGGTCTTGGCTGATTACCTATAAAAGTTATACCATCTGACTGAAAAAATTGGTTTCATGGAATTCATGAATAATTCCCACATGAATGTGTTCTGTGGTAAATTTTACCTTCGTCTATGTTCCATCAAATCCCATTATAGAGAAAATGCAAAAACATGGGGATGCAAAAAGGGGCTCTTGGAGGTTCCCTCAAATAATTCAAAAATTATGTAAAATATATATTTTTGAATTATACACAATATAGATACATCATTAAGAACGACAGTAGCGGCGAGTGCGATCGCCAGCCGAGAGTAAGTGCAACAGCGAGTGCGAGTGCGAGCGCGAGCGCGAGCGCGATTCGGGAGTGAGTGCAGCCAAAAGTAAGTGCAAGCGCAAGCCGAGAGTAAGTGCAGCAGAGAGTGCGAGTGTGAGCTGGGAGTGAGGGTGCAAGCCAGGAGCAAATGAGATCAAAGAGGGAGTGCGAACTGATATTCATTCATGGCAGAAGAGCTACAGGTTCATCCGGAGTGCATCAATGCTTCAAACCCTTACCATGAATTTGTGGAACATTCTTTCCAAAAAATTGTTGAAGCTAAGGAATGCTGGTAAAAAGAAGAGACAAGGGCAATTGTGAGCCAAGAGAGAGTGTAAGTTGGGAGTGAGTGCGAGCCAGGAGAGAGTGCAAACTAAGAGGGAGTGCAAGCCGAGATTCAATCATGGCAAAAGAGCGGTAGGTTCATCCAGAGTGCATCAATGCTTCAAACCCTTACCACGAATGCGTGGAACATTGTTTCCAAAAAATTGTTGAAGTGAAGGAACGCCGAGAAAAAGAAGAGACACAGGCAATTGTGAGCCATGAGGGAGTGCAAGCCAGGAGCAAGTGTGAGGCAAGAGAGAGTGCAAGCTGGGAGCAAAAGCGAGTGCGGACCAAGAGGGAGTGCAAGCCAAAAGCAAGCCCCATTATCTATTGTGGAAGGAAAGTCATTTTTGAAAGCCCTAATGGGAAGTTAGAATGCCCTAGCTAGAAATCAAAATGCCCTAGTTGGAAGTATGAAGGCCCAAGCTGGAGATAAGCGGAAGAGCGAATACATGGCAAGTTGGATCCAGGTAGCAGATGGTACACTAGAAGTAAGCATCAAGGATGAGATGATTGAGCATGATATAATGGTTCTTAAAAGTAGAGGGCTAATATGTAAGTTCTATAGATCATGGCCAAGGTTTTTGGAGATTCAAAATTGGATCAAGTGGAAGTGGGGATTGAATTCAAATTATTCTATGACTTTTCTTCCTAAAGGTTTTTTCCTCATCATCTTTTCCAGTTCAGAAATTAGGGATAAAATAATGGTTGGTGGCCCATGGTTTAGGGGAAGAGATGCACTTTATTTGAGACCATGGAACGAAAATTTTTCCATTGAGTCAGAAACTATTAAGAAGCTTCCAATGTGGGTTAGGATTTTTGGACTTCCATATCAGCTTATAAATAAGGATGTTTTAAAAAATATTGGAAATACCCTAGGGGAATTCATCAAGGAAGGACCAACAACTAAGGAGCGAAAGCATGCTATATATACTTGAATATGTGTTGCTATGGATATTTCAAAACCTTTGCCACAATCCATTAAGATTAAATCTGAATCAA
This sequence comes from Wollemia nobilis, assembly GCA_028583015.1. NCBI lineage: Eukaryota > Viridiplantae > Streptophyta > Pinopsida > Araucariales > Araucariaceae > Wollemia > Wollemia nobilis. The sequence continues at coordinate 5,204,237 of JAQPPZ010003613.1, read as the reverse complement.
GAGAATGGGATCAACAAGTAGATTATGAAAATATTGCATTTTGTTGCCACAATTGTTTTGAGATTGGACACATGGCAAGAGTTTGCAAAGTAAAAACTATGAAGAAAGAGACAAAAAATTCTAGCCATGAGATAAAATTCAAGACGAAGCAAGGAAATCATTCAATAATAGAAGCTAGATCAGATCAAGGATATTCCACTCCAAAAGAAGAGGCAAATAAATCCTATCGACAATATCAATTGGCAAGTTTAGAAGGAATTAAAGGTGCAAAAGAAGATGTGGAGATAAAACCCAAAACAAAGACAAAAAAAATATCAAGTTTATTCCAGGTAAATCATCTTCATTTTCCTCAAGTAGTATAGAATCCTCTTCAGGTAATAAAAGTGAAAGTGGTGAAGATTTTATCCCTTGCACTTTAAGGTTTCAAGAGCAGAATAATATAGAAATGAGGTTGGAGGAAACCCATAACAATTTAGGGTTTTTAGGGCAGAATAAGAAGGTAATTGCTACAGAAGAGCATCCTTGCACTTTAGGGTCTCCAGGGAAATATAAAGAAGATTGTGCTTTTGAGGTTATTCCTTGCACTTCAGATCCTTCAGAACAAGGCAAACCTAAAGATGATAAGTCTTACTATGAGCAGTGTGAGAAGATTGAAGAGATTGATGAAGATGAAAGTATTGCTGAGAATGAAAAAAAGAGAGGAAGACCCAAGAATCAAAAACAAAGAGAAAAAGAAACACAAAGGGATATTGATATGGGAAAACAAAAGCAAATATCACAAGTGTTAACAAGAAGTGGGGCTAAACCCACAAATAAAATAAAAAAATATCAATGAAAATAATATCTTGGAATATTAGGGGAATGAATAAGAACCCTAAAAAAAGGTATTAAGAAATTGTGAGGTTGTTATAGACAAGATATTTTTGGATATAGAAGCTGGGCAGCAAATATTTTAGCCATTTGCAGTGTTGAATTTCATCTTGACAGAATTTACATTTTTGAAGGCATTTGATATAAAAGGAGTTGATTGTGGAAACTTTTAGCAGTTTGAGGAAGATGAAGAATATCTTTGATAGAAGGGTAAATGAAGAATATCTCTGATAGAAAGACAAAGTTGGATATGCTTTAATTAACTTGTTAGAAATGTAATGAGAGCAATGTAATGTTTTGTTTTCGTAATGGGTGGCCCCCAATAGAAGCCACACATAGCTTATTAAAAAAAATTATAGATACATTATTATGTAAAACATACACAATTAAATACACAGATGCAAAACATTTGTCATCATTATGGAAAACATAACACAAATAAATACACAGATGCAAAACATTTGTCATCATTATGTGAAACATAACACAAATAAATACACAGATGCAAAACATTCATCATAGTTTAGTGTCAAAGCTCAAAATCATAGTGGAAATTTCTTTTGTTAAAAAAGCTTTGGATTGGACCCAAAAAAAAAAAAAAAAATGCTTTGGATTAGATTGGACAAAGTCTGCCTTTTTAAAATATCTATTCTTATCCGGTTTTGGTGCAGATCCAATAGGATTTTGTTACTATGATCTTTAATACAAATTATGAATGGTTGAGAAAAGCAATAAAGTTCATGCCTATTTAAAGTAGCTACATGAGCAATAGGAGAGCACACTTGAAAGTCATATCTAAGAAAAGTATTGTTTTAATGGCAAATTATGGGGTTGTTCCCCCATAGGAGGGAACAAGGAGATGCATACCAATTGGTGTCAGATTGTAGAGGACCCATCCCTATGGAACATAGGTTTTGGCTGATTACCTAATGTAGTTATACTATCTGTCCCAAAAATTTGGTTTCGTAAGATTCAAAAATAACTCCCATTGGATCTTTATGGTGCATTCCACTGTACCTTATGGTCACCAATAAAGTTTATCCTGTCCTGAAAGCAAAACAGACAGTGGGATTCAATATGGGGGGAAAATTCTTGTATTACCCTAATCTAATACATTTCTTCTAGCAGAAATTGCCTGCTTCGTACTTTAGCAGATCCTTGACTCTACAGCTTGTTGCATTGCCAACACAAAGTCTGGGCATTTTATTAGTTCTTCTAGAGTTCCAGTCCTATACCATTTGTCTGTTCATAAGTGAATGTCCTCTCCCAATTTTAGATGCCAGTAGAAGCCAGCATGTAGAAGCTTCATTCCTGTCTTTCGATGATGCCATGTTGCTGAAGTTTTGAACAGAAGTTTTTTCTATTGTTTGATTTTTATTTTGTATTTATTTCTTTTTAAATTCTCAGGTATGCAATGAATGCAAAGAAGATAGGTGCGGACAAGAATTAAATGTACTAGTTAGATAGTGTAAATGGTGCACTGCTAACACTGACCAAGATAACCATTTGACAAAATATCGATCAATGTTGCCAATTTCTTCTCTGCAACGACTGGAGTTTATGGAAGACTATTATAGATTGACTTTTACTCATGGTGGGGGTACAATTGCTTGTCTAAATTCTCTTTATTTTTTTGGTTTAAATGAAACACTTTATGTTACAAGCAAATACCTGATGTTTAATGGTGTGCATTTGATCAATGCTTTTTCCAAAAAACAGGAAACAAATGCAATTATGCTATGGAGAAATATATTGCAATAGTTATGGCAATGCACAATAATGATTTATAACGAGTATTCAAGGCCTCATATTACTGCACTGTTTAAGAACAATGATAACAGGAGCAAAAACCTTTTTCCGCTTGTATTAAAAGGATGGTTCTTGCAAATATCAATGTTAAGATGGTTCTTATTGAGGGTATAAGTCTTACAAATGGAGGAGAGATGGTATAGTTAAGATGTTTGATAATACTAGATGTAAGATACAACATTGGACTTAATAGAAATATCTTGTATGCAATGTTGCGGCCGCACAATGAAATTAATAGTCTTTTGTAAAGACTGAAACGAAGATAGAACTCCAAACATATAGTAGGGGGTATACTGTCGGAAGTAAGTATCTTCATCTATTTGATGAAATATAACATGGCTATATGTTTTGTTTGACGGATGAAATATGATAACCAGCCTGTATTAGAAGTTATGAGCTCTTATTGCCATGAGAACCCAACACACTCAAGTTTTTCTATCAACCATCATTTGGAAATTGTCTCCTAATTAGCTGTGCTAGACAGGTGTTAAGAGCTCTAAGTGCTAGTCAAGCTTTTTTCTTTTGGTACTAACCATCATGTGGAAATTGTCCCCTAAAGAGCTGTGGTAGACAGATTCAATGCTGCCTGACAAAGAAGATCTAGGAGGGGATTGTGTTAATGAAGTATTTTAAAACATCAAAGGGTGTTCTTGGACCTCTTTATTTGAACTGAAAAATAATGATTGCTGACCTGAAATAGTGGACTTTGAGGTTTACCTCTGGAAAGTGTTCTTTAATAGCTGGAAAAATGCTCTAGATTCTTATGGTCTGCACCTCTCTCAAGATGTTATCATATATGCTAAAGCTCCATTGATTTGTTTACAATGTGCATAACCAGCACAGAATCCATTTGGGAAGATATTTATGCAACTAGCGTTGAATCCTTTCGGAGAAAATAGACACACTTACACACCCATATACACACATGTATGTACGTATGTAGGTTGATAACATGTCTTTAGAAAGAATGGTTGGATATGACAATGTTGATTGGGGTCTCAAATGAGTGAGCCTGAGCCCTAATGGAATATGATAACCATAGTAGAGAACCTCAGATTTGGCATGGACTTGGCAAGGCCTATTTTTGACTCAGACTTGGACTTGGCAAGGCCAATTTTTGACTCGGACTTGGACTTGGCAAAAGAAAAAAAACCCAAGAAACTGCAAATATTCATTGGAAAAAGTTTTTTTCATGCATATCACAATTAATTAACATTATACTAAAATTGATACTGTAAGTGATACAACCTTAAACTACACATGAAAGTGACAAAACACTCGTCAATGTAACTTCTGGGTGGTTGTTAGATTTAGTCTTGGAGCACTTACAAGTCCTTTTGTTGTCATTTAACACGCTGTTAATTTGTAATTATTTCCTCCTGATGAATATGTAGTGTTTGCTAATATTTCATCTTGAGTCAGAGTCCAGAGAGAGTACATAAGTTTGGTACATATCCCTTCTAATTTCCATGGTTTTCAGATTGTGGCTGTACCAGGGGATGCATCTCATAGACGAATGGTTATATATGGGCTAGTGGCTACTGTTAGAAAATCCTTCAACTCATGTTATCTCCCATTCTGGTTTTGTGGCCATACATAGGTACAATTCTGAGACCAACACTGAATATGGTTGATGCTTATCTCTGGCAGAGTATGGATAGTATATTATATCACAATTATCAATCAAGTTGTCTTCCTTAGAAGGAAACCTTAAGGACATTTTGTGCTTCTTCAAATGGTCTCTTGCTATTTTATGTGCCACTTATAAATCTCACTGGGATTGTGAGAGGGCCCAAGCACTGTACTGTTCCAATCTTTCATGTCTAATACTGACGCCTTTGAGTTGCCTCAAACATGGTGAATGTTTCCTGTGTTGAATAGGATTTCGGAAGCATTTGTTTGTTCCTAGGCCCAATGGTAAGATGAATGTTCTAGAGAATGTATATTACAGGGAAGTGCAAAGAAATTTTGCTCTTGATTATTGAAGGTGTTACACTTTGCATAGGGGTGGGACGTATTGCCATGGAACTTTGTACAAGATTGGTTTAGATTCCTCTAAATGTTGTCTACCCTTTTGGTTTCCATTGTTGATCTTCTTTGACCTTATCCCTGTACTCTGCTGACTAATTTTTTTTTTCCTTGACGAATTTTTCTTTTCTTTTCGTCTTTGGTCCTTTGTAATCAGGTGGGCCTTGTAGCATTAGCCTTCCTTTTGGTTCTTGTTCTTTTTTACCTCAAATGTAACTGCTGTGTGGCTGTTAGATTCTTGAAAACTAGGAAAAATTTGGGTTTAAGATGCAAATGAGTGTTTTTTGCGTCTGATTTCACCTTCTCCCTGTTCTCTCTGCAAGTGGAAACAGCAAAAATGAGGCCAATTTAGGAAAAAAAAATTGATGCTGTTTTTCTGTAATTTTGCTGCCGCAGCCAAGTTTTTTGCTCGGACTCGCATTTTTCTTGTGAGTCAAAAAAAAATCATGAGGAAAAAAAAGAACTTGGCGAGTCCAGAAAAACTCACCGAGCCGAGCCAAAAAAATCCGGGAGGGTCGACTCAGGCATGGACTTGAAGAGTTTTTAAAAAACTCGTCGAGTTTTTATAACCATGATGACAACAATGATCATGAATTAGACAGAGATGAATTTTACAAGTTAATCCTATACTATGCAATGTATGAGAGATTTGTTGATTTTTCATATGCTGAGCTAGATCCTTGGTTTGGTGGATTTTCTTATACATGCATCCAATTCTTAGTGACACATATACTGTGTACACACACATGCACACTATTTACTAGAAATGACAAATCAAATCCTTGTTACAAATGAAGGGTAAAGCATGGGACCAATGCACATTTGAGAACATTATTGAATCTCATGTATGTTAACTCTCATACACATTAATTAGAGGAAATGATAAAGCAAAATCCTTGGTACAAATGAAGATTAGAGCATGGGAATAATGCACATGTTCGAGCATTATGGAAGCTAATACACTTTTAAACTGAGTTAAGCCGTCATTTCCATTGCCTTCAGGGCATTTCAGTGGATAATGATTTTGATTCAGAACATCTGTTTGAACTGTTTTCACAATCATTATATAACTAAATGGCGAGCAATTGGCAAAGATTGTAACTGTATGCTTCAATGGATAATGATTTTGCTTCGGAACATCTGTTTGAACTGCTTTCACAATCATTATATAACTAAATGGTAATCAGGATTGGGATCATGAATTACAATGTATGTATTATGATTCTATACAAATCTGGGTTCCATGGGGATGCATCCATGGATTTGGATACCCATGGGGATGTTTCCCAGTGGTCCCCTTCCAAGGAGCCATTGCCACCACGTCCTGCTATTGTTTGTCTTGGTGGGGATGCATCTGAGATGTGTTGGGTATGCAGGTGCCCCTTGAAGAATTATTGGGTTCCATAAAATACATGAAAAATAAAATGAAATAAAAATTTGCATTCTCATGAACCATGAAAGGGGAAAAGATCTAACATTTGGATCGCCATTTGAGATATATTCTCCGTTTTTTGTCAAAATTTGAGGTGTCTCATGCTTGTTCCCTTTTTGTCCCTTTGTGTTTCCCTTTCCCCCATGAAAAGGGGATTCTGGGGAATTTAGATGTTAAATTTTGGCATCTGCTTGAACCTCTTGACAGGTATATGAATTTGCCATCTATTTTTGAGGGTTCATGCAGTTACATCATATTTGAGGAGCCATATTTGTTATTAAATTTGGTCTGACACATGCATGTCCTTGATAGGCTCCTTCGTGAAGGATTAAAGGATGTCTAGATGTTTGGCTGATGCAAATTAAGTGGATCTTACTTCATTATGAAATACCCTATTATTATGTTTTAATAAAAGAACTTTGACTATATTTTGTATTTTGATGTGCAGTGGCTGGCAAAAAATGTTATTGGGAAGCCTGAAAAAACATTTATAATGCAAACCAACGGCATGCCAGGTTAATCTGCAAATGACAAATTGTAAGAATGCTTAACAAGTGTTTTCTTTATTGAAGGTAATATTAAGTACTTTTGATTGTTTTGCAGGCCTTGATAAGAGTTCCTTTGGACAGGGAGAGAGTGTAAGACCACTAACATCTTCTTCAAAGATAATTCGTCCGGATTTATCTAGAATGATTATATATGATCCAAGGCAAAAGCCAGGTATATAAACATTGTTTCACTTTTAATCATTAGCTGATGCTTCCTAGCATCATATAGTATACTTATTGTATTATGCTAATTTTTCTTGAATTACAAATTCCATTGCCTTTGCATTTTGAATATGCTGCCTATTGAAATTAATTGGAAGTAGGAAATTTCTGTATATTTGTACTCTTGCTATCAATCTAAATCAATCTTATACCAGTTGTGTTTCGTATCGAATTTTACCTTGGGGTATGCTTTATGATATATTTTAAAGCATAGTAGCAAAACTCGGACTCGGCTCGGACTCGGAAAGTTCGACTCGAGAGTCGGACTTGGGACTCGGCAAAAAAACTTGGCAAGACTGTTAAAACTCGGAAAAAAGAAAAAAATGAAAAAAAATACAAATTTTTATTAAAAAAATAAGTTTTTTCATGCATATTACTTATTAGTATATTCTAACACACTTACTCAACATCCAACATTATACAAATAAGAAATTAACAAGAGGAAGGAGCATATTCTAATAGCAAGCTAATAATTTTGTTTTATAATTTTTTTTTTTGGATACATAGGGAGTTGGTTACATTCACACTATTTTTAGTAACTGCCAAGTGCAAGGTTCAAACTACAAGGACTGCCCCCAACAAGCCTATACCACCTCATTATTTTATAACCCGACATGAAGAGGACCACCGGTCACTCGAGATTCATACCATCGTTGTCGGTCTGACGTGCACTCAGAGGATTCGGAACAGACTATGAACTTTGCAGGCATGACCACTTTGGTTTATAAAATTATAAATAAATAATATAATGATAAAATAAAACTTAATATATAAAGTTCAAAAACATTATTAATATTTTACAAAACATTAAATAATAATAAAAACATTAAATAATAATAAACTTTACTATATGACGAAATCACCCTAACTTAGTCCACCATGTTTAATAAATAAAAATTTCAAATACCATGTTTAATAGAGAAACCATGGGACAGAATCACCCTAACTTAGTCCACCATGTTTAATAAATAAAATATTCAAATACCATGGTTAATTATAATCGGTGGGTTGTCTAGATTCGATTTCCTAGATGGTTGGTTGGGATCTATTAACTTTACTTTTATTAAAAGGTTCCTGAGAAAAAAAAATTGAAAAAAAAATTCTTCATATATTAAAAAAGCTAATATTTAATCCTAGCCATTTTTTCGGTTTTAGAATAGGAAGCCGTTTTTTAAAACTGCTTACCAAAATTCAAGGTAGAAGCAACATTCATTATTCTGGGGGAGCTTTGTGCGTAGCAATTGTTTCGTTGGCGGTCGAGGGTTTCAGAGCGAAATAAATTATCGTTTTAAATTTTTTTCCATTGCCGTGTGGTGGTGTGTATTGGCTGCAATGGCGACGGTGGCAGTGACGGCGACGGGAGAGGGTGCATTGAAGGAGAGAAAAGAATGGAAGAAAATGAAGGTGCAAGAACTGCGCAACGAACTTTCTAGAAGAGGTCTCAGCACTGGCGGCCTCAACCCTTCCTTGATCGAACGCCTCCAAAACTCATGCCATTCTCCGCCCGAACCGCCACACCCCAGGACATGCATACGTGCATTCTGAGTCCACTCGGACTCGGACTCGGACTCGGCCGAATAGTCGGGAGTCCAAAAGAGTCTGACTACTATGGTTTAAAGAAATATTTTTGGCTACTACTCGTGCTTGTTCATGATATAAATGCTGAGATTTATTTTATCTCCCGATCCCTTACATTGGGAAAGTATTCCTTAATGAAGAAATATGACCGATGAAATAAAATTAAGCATTTAGAGATTTCCTAAAATATTGAACTAATTTCTATTGCTACTTCCTCCATTTAGATGTCTTGCATTCAGGTAAGATAAAATAATTTTATCAATGTCCATGGATGGCTAAATTGGCCAATGGGACTCGTTGAAGGAGCTGTTAGAATGCATTATGGTAACCAAGAAGAGCTTAAAAAATAAGCTAAACTAGAGTAAAAAATTCTATTGAAAATTAGACTGAAGTGGAACAACTAAATGGCATAAAATTATAGCTTCGAGGGTTTACCCAAAATGGATAAACCCTAATACGCTAAAAGTAATGATGAAGGAAGAGCCAAGAGTTGAGGTAAAAGAGAGATAGAGAGGAGCTTCAATGGATCCAAGTGCCACCACAAATATGTAGTGGGATGTAAAGTCGAAGCACAATTGTTATCATCACCAACTATTCTGAAAGGGCCAATATAAAATCTAATGATGCTTTTTAGAGAATGACGAAGACTAAGGGGGCTTGGTTGGATAATCATGGGAGGACATGGAGTTTGATCCCTTAAGGCTCTTCTAGTGTCCATGGCCGTGGAACCAATCAAAGAAGATAGGAAATTTGTAATCTATGTTTGTTTGCAACTCCTTGGTACGTGAGGGGTGGCCGATACTTGACACCAGAGAACTGCAGCCTTCTCCCGCTGCATGCAAGAAAATGGAAGAACCGAAGCCCTAGTAGCCCCTCTTGTATGCAGACAAGGGAGCACATTTCTGCTATTCATATTCTAAAGAGCTTTGCTTCAAATAAACGCTCATTACTCTTGATTGGAGAGATAGAGCGAAAGAATGAGGTGATTAGTCGAGTGACAGTCAATCTACCTTGGAATAATTGATGTGCAAGAGTGATAGATTCCCTAAGGTATAGATCCAAACTTCTTTGTTTAGGATAGCTGAAAAAGTTGCAGGCGATCTGCCTAAGTCACTATACAAGCATTAGTACCTTCCTCGAATCTCATAATAAACAAGACATCTAAAGATGAAATGTTCTTTAGTCCCCACCTTCCAAAGACAATAGAGATGACATACCCTATGCTCTTGAGGAATATAGTGTTCTTTCTCCACTCACATCTGATGCGAGCATCCTAAGCCAGTGTGTCCAATGTCACTGGACATAATCAGGATGAGAAATAATGCCATTCTCAATCCTCATGAAATTTTTAGTGTAGAAGGCCAACTTAGTACTAAGAGGGTGAGATGGAGCGACCCAAGTGATTTGAATATACTATCGACAAGCATCATCTATGACTACTTGATTAATCACCCTCTTATGAGGAAGAAGGCAGGGAGGAGCATTTAAAGAGTATATGAATGGAGGTAATCGATATATGGAGATGACAACTGACTGAAGTAGAGAAATAACTTTCCAGTATCATCCATGATGATGGCTAGAAGTGCTTCTAGAGGTAATCCACTCTAAAGAGCAGAGCCCCAAATATGGGTATCTCTCTTGTTCTAGGGTGCAGTCACCCACGGATCCTTAGATACCTATGGGCTCTGATCTACTTCTCTTAATCCAAAAACCCAATAATTGGTCTGTGATACCTGTTGGATATTTGGGAATTTAAAGGACAAAAATATGAAAAAGGAGACCTTACATAGCTCACAAAAAAGTAGGCTTTGGATTTGCAGTACATTTATTGTTTTATGTATCAAGCGAACCCAGAAATTTTCTCTTAACTGACTTTGAACCATGAACTGCATTTTAACTTTCAATTAGCTGATGCCCATTATATAATTTTTCCTTTCTTTCTTTTTAAAATTATCCTTAATAACCACAACTAATCTATTCTTAATCAAGTATCTGAAGGCAGAATTTTAATTTTTTGCAAAAACGGAAAGTAAGATTTGTCAATGACTATAATCGATTGATATTGTATACCCCTTTGCTAGGTAAGGAAATCAAACAAACTACTTAAATCAAACATTGCTGTTCCAAGTAATTGAATAACTTCCTTTGAAAAAATGGTTCAAATTGAAAAAGACTGGGTCTCAAAGCTATGCAAGACATGGCAATTATCATTTTGAAAGAAATTAAATTTTGATAATTTTTAAAATGCAACAAGTATTGATTATATTGTAATGAACAATATGGATAAATGAAAACAAAGTAAGCCTAAGATTGAATGCTATTGGCATTCTCTTTACCATGAAAGTATTGGACTCTACTAAAAGAGTTATAAAAGGATTAATTAATCAAAGTTAACATATGCCATCAATAATCAATACGGTTATTAACTTGCAATGATACAAATCAAGATAGATCTTAGATGGATTTGTCCTAATTTGATAGGTCTTTATTCTAAAACATTATGGTGATCTTATAGTTTGTTTTCTTTAAGTTATATGTCCCTTGGACGTAATATATACCATAATTCTCGTTTCCTGCTTATAATCTTTCCAATATATTATATCCCTTCTTTTTAATATGTGAATACTTGCATATATTCCTATATAAAGGTAAAGGTGATTTTTAGGTCACAGTCAAGCCAACATGCCTCTTTGGCATATGAGACTCCCTTGTGAGGAAAGGTTTTCACTTTTCCTTATATTATTAGTTTAATTGTGTTAACTTTTTGGATTTTGACCCTTTGCCAAAACTAAATTGAGTCTTGCCAGTCTGTCTAAATCCAAGGTATATGGTTGGTATATAAGTTATCAGCAAAAAATAATGTAGGAAAACAAATGTCAGATTTTACAATATTTTGCAGGAACAAACAAAAACAAAACATCAACTTAAATCTTATGCAGGAGAAGTCAATGAAGTGAATAGAAAGAATGATTGACAAAAGGATGGAAGGGTGCCCTTGATTTCCCACACAAATGATCAAGAAAATATAATGGATCGAGTGGTTGAGGGGTATTTATACCAGATACCAAATTCTTAATAACAATAATATTAATATTAACATCAACAACCACAACAACAAATCACATAACCCATGCCAAACTTATATTAAGGCATAAAGGTGAATAACAAGTTACTAACCCTTGTCCATGACACATTAGGCATAAAATATTTTTAGAAAGTTAACCATAATAAGGTTTAAACATGGGAAAATAGGGCTAATTACACCAAATAATAATAAATTACATTGCATGATAAATGTCAATTGGCAATGGCAATTAGAGGAACCATTTGACTTTCCCTCGTTAAGTGGAAGATTGTTCCCCAACTTTTGGAACTTTGCTTCAATCTTCTATAGCCTCACAAATTAATTCTTTGTAGGATGACCTTCCCTTTTATAGTCTGCATGAGGGCGTCGACTTCTTTGTAGGCTTATACTTGCCCTTGGGATGCTTAGCTTTAGCCTCTGTTGGTTTGAAGTCCTTAGCATGATCTGGTACATGAGGAAGCACACCACCATTCTTCATAGCAACTTGTTAGTGAAGAAGAATAGAAATGAGGGCTTCGAGGGTGATAGGATTATTTTTTCTCTATTGTCAATGAAACCACATGAGTCATTAGTCTAACATTTTCAAAGGGCAAAGTAAATTGGCAAGAAAATATTTAATGCATTCTTCATCTATCTTTGCTATGCTTCTTGAAGATGCTATATTTGTGTCTAAAGCCTATAGGCTTCAACGTCATCAATTTCTGAAATTTCAAGGGAAGAGAGTTCCATTTCCAATCTGCTGAATTTTGTGGGTTCTATTTTCCAAATAATTCCTTCAAAATGTCCTATCTCTTGATGGGGTCATTTTCTTTGATATGGAAAAGTATATCTGGTTCCACTAACATAGCAAATTCCTAGAGCCACTTTCTTATCAGCCAAAATTGTTTCCATCAACATCCTTCATTGTATCATCCTTAAGGATGTACCAAAGATTCTTACTTCTCAATAGACCGGTCTTTTGGAAGGCCTAGGTACTATAATTTCACCCATTAAGGTGGGTAACATAGGCCAATGGATTCATATTGCACAAAAAACCCTCATAATTGTAATAGGTATTTGAATTTATATCACCAATGCGAAGAGTTTGAAAAACTATGTGTTCTGAAAAAAGGGCCGAGAATGCTTGCACATGGAAATGTTATGGCCTTTGGAAGTTTTGGCCTATTAACGACCAAAATATTTAAAAAATCAAATTCAGATGTTAGAAACATGTGAGCGAACCAAAAGAGTGCCACTTGTCATGCAATTATAGGACAAAAATTGCCACTATGTATTTGCATGTTTGCCAATCTAATGGGAATTGCGGATTGCCACTTAGATTGGTTAGGTTGGTTGTTACCTTATATATATATATAATTTTGAATTTTGTGCAAAGTAAGACCCAAGTTGGCTGTTATGTCGGCCTAAACCTCAACCTTGTAATGCAATGGAACTAGAGAGGCATGAGAGCCGAACCTGTGTCCTTTGAGCAAAAATTGTCTTAAGTTAGCCTAGCTAGCTAGGTGTGAACGGTGGCCCTGAAGGACAAAAGAGGGCCTCAAACTAGATGGATGAATGGACCGGACCTTATCACCAATGAATACAAACCAACATTGCCAAAAGAGGAGAGCACGGGATTTGAACCCCTCACCTCTACCCAAAATTTTGTTGCACACCCTTTAGGCAATGCATTGATGCCGAAAATGATATATTGAATGGGCATTTCTCTTTCGAGGAAGTAGACCCGTTTGAAGTTAAGAGGAGCATGGACAACATGGAGGAGGAAGAAAAGGAGGGGCGATAAGAACTCTCGACCCCATGCATAAGAACGCTAGAACCCACGTCAGCTAACCACGAAAGAAGCCACATAAACTTGACGAAACAACGCTCTACTCCTTGAAATGAACAAATGCCATAACACCAAGCATGTGACACGCTTATCCAGCGAGAAACGATGGCTTTGACTATAGCAAAGAAATGCAAAGAGCATTCAACCCATGACAAAGTGTACTCTTACATGTTGGCCAATAACCATCATGTCATGACACCATAGTGAAGCAAGGATGCGTGAGACTCTTTGAATATGCTGAAGTGTTCTCCCTCTTACTTAACATGTGACGGACAAAAATTGCCATTATACCATGATGCCTGTCCTCTTTGATGTATCTGTGATGATTCTATTTTAACTAAGTTGAGTGGTTGCAACTTGCACCCACGTTTCCATGTCGAATGGTAAAGAATGCAAATAATAGAAGGAAATTTGAAATCTTGAAAAAAGAAATTCCCTCTATTACCTTTGCAAAACATGATTTTGGTGAAAGTGGAGTGAAATTTTTTTCCTTTGCTCCTAATGCTGAAAACGCTTATGAAGCTCTAGAAAGTAATTTGCCCTTGTGATGAGAATAAGTAGAAGGGGCTTTGAGAGAGCTCTTTGTGCAACCAAGCGATGATGCTTCATGCTTGCTCAAATTTTATAATACTTTCAGAACGAGAAAAAGTATGATATGAACTCAAATCTTATGCAACATAAATTAAAGGAGTGAATAGAAAGAGTGATTGACACAAGGATGGAAGGATGCCCTTGAGCACCCACTCAAATGATCAAGATAAGATCCCTTTGATGTAATGGATCGAGTGGTTGAGGGTATTTATACCAAATATCAAATCCTTATTAATAATAGTACAAATCACTTAGGCATAGAGGTTAGTTACAAGTTTCTAAACCCTTGCCCATAACACATTAGGCATAAACGACTTAGCAAAGATTAACCATAATAAATTTTTACCATGGGTTGATAGGGCTACTTACATCAAATAATAATAAAGTACAATGCACAATGATTTCTCGTAGGCTTATGAATGATTACATCATAGAATGTCGGCCTTGCCCAATAAAGTTAGATTAGAAACTTTCAATCTTAACTTGCTTTCCTAAAATGCTCTTATCAAGAATTTACAGATGTTTCTGAATCGTGGAAACACACGGAAAGTTATATTGGTCCTTTAAAAAAAAATCTGTTTGAAAAAGAAAGTCAAATGGCCAAAAATTTATGCAACCCTAAATGGATATGTATCCAAGAAGTATTTGAAGGAAGGAAGCCAGTCAATGCATATGCCAATGGACCAAAGAAGCAACCTTTGTCAGAGTACCAACAATTTTGATGCACAATAGAGAGCCTTGGTAGCTAATAATTTATGAGCATAGAACTAAATAAGGACATCTCTTGCAACTAGAGGTAGAATGTCCCATACGTTGAAGTATACGCAAGTAAAAGACAAGGCTGAAAATGTTTTCAAGCCAATGGGATTTGGACAGGTATTCGACTTGAATGATGTTTTGTGGAAATGTCCTTTTACTAGGTATCATGTGCTGAAGCATGAAAGTTTGAACTCCTTCAATTCGATCCCAATCTATGAGTCCTAAGCTGGGTCCCCAAACCTTTGAACCATAAAGGGTTGTACCTAAGCTCTCATCCTTTAATGCAAGGATATACAACTTTTGACAAATGGATGTTTAACATACATATATTTTTAGTTTTTTAATTTTAAGGACAGACCCTCACTTTCAACCCCACATACCCAGTTTTTGGGTGTTGTGCATTGGGTGCTTTGTACCACTACCTTTTGCGTTTATGCACCCCTGTAACTATAGTTCCACCAAAACATGGAGTATCCTTGGAAGTATTAAAGTGCGTAGCTTTAGTTTTACTTAGGTTAAACATGAACTCTTTCTACTCACAAAAGGGAGTGAGAGCATCATGTTTTCTTAGCAAGCCTTCAAGAGTGAAAGAGAACTACAAGATGCCAATGCATTATGTAGCATGCATTCATTGTCCATGTGATTATATTTCTGAAGGAAATATGACAATTAGTGTAATAAAAGACCCTCTTTTTAGACACCTATGGTACTCTTGATGAGATCAAAGAATGCAGTTGGAGAATGGAAGTGTTGAGTGGCCTGCTTCTTCAAGCAAATGTCTGAGAACAGAATCAAAGGCCTTCCTAAATTTTACAAATCGTTAGAACAATCTACAAGACTGGTCAGGACTCTTCCAAAAGGAGGTCGGCCCATTGCTCTTAAGTCTCCCCTTTGCCCTCAAGTCTTCCTTCCCCAGATGATCAGAAAGACATATGTCTAGAATTATACCATTAAGTTTGGAAAATGTGTGCGAAATTATGAGTCTTTTAGGTATCGGGATTTGAGATATCCTATGTTTTGTGAATTGGATAAATGATATCTCGATGCCAGGTTCACAACATGGTAGTTTACAACATGATACTGTGAATTAAAGAATATACAAGACAAATAGATGAGACACGACAAAATTGGAGAAGGGTGAACTTTTCTAGCTTAGAAACTTATGCGCAGATGTGCATTACATTTATAGTTTCTATCAACTGAAATCTGAATAAATCTAATTGCACTATATATATTGCAATAGGCTCCCGTAGTGTTTGTATAAGAGGCCACATTAATATTATCTTCAAGTTCAATTAATTTATAAAGGTCCAAGAGGTTTCATCAATATGTTGGCTCTTTTCTTGAGTTGTGTACTGTTGCAGTTCAATCGCTACAATTTCAGCAAGATGTGAGATTTAATGATATTGTACTTCAAAATTTTTTTCACAGACATGAAATGCTAGCTTTTGGTCATTGTTATGCATAGTCGCATGGAAATGTTTTTGGCATTGGATATGGTGATAGATTTTAAGGACCCCTTAATATGGATATAGGTTGATATTTCATTTACAAAAACATGTATATTATATGTATTAGAAACATAAAATGTAAAGGATATTCGCCATATATGTTGGAGGCAGACAATCTTCATTAATTAGGGTAGTTGTTACAATATGCCAAAAAGTCTCCAATATTTACCATTAAAAAAATATGGATCATCAAATAAAAGACAATGATACCATTAGATGTTCCCAAAGATGTCATCACTGTTGTTGTCAAACTAGAGATCCACATCATCAAGATCTTCTAAGGGTTCATGAATATTGGATTAGCTGTAACTGCCAAACACAACTCCTAGAGCTAGATGAAGATGCACTAGAAGAACCTCCAGACTGATGAATTCAGAGAGCAGAGAACAGCAAATAGAACAGAATACACTAGCACACATAAAACAGCAGAATTAGTCTGCAATGAAACAGATGTGAATTGCTCACAAAAGATAGATATTACATGGAGACTAAGGCTGTATAAATAGCCTTATGCATACATAAATAAACCTACCTAACAGGCCTGATCGACACCTACTTCATCTGTGTTGGATGGGTGCCTTTAATACAGGCTTGACTTTGCATATGTGCACATGGGAGTAAAATAGTCAACATAGACGACTAACTTGAAGTAAATATTAATCTAATATTCTAACACCCCCCCTTAAGATTAACTTCATTTATTCTTAGCCCAAGTTCAGTTCTGAAGTACTGAAATTTCTGAATGCTGAGGGGCTTGGTGAATATATCAGTCAACTGCTCATTTGTTGGCTTATAGATCAGCTCTACTTGTCCATTCTGAATTTGCTCCCTGATATAATGATGGTGTACCTCAATGTGTTTGGTGCAAGCATGGAACACTGGATTCTTTGCAATCTTCAAGACACTTTGGTTGTCACAATAGATTGTGGTTGGTTCTGTTTGTTGAAGACCAAGATCGCACATGAATTGTCAAAGCCAAATGGCTTCCCTGGTTGCTTCTACAGTTGCTTTGTACTCTGCTTCTGTGGATGAGAGTGCAACTGTGGGCTGTTTCTTACTGCTCAAAGAAACTGATGCTGAACCAAGATGGAAGCAGTATCCTGATGTGGATTTTCTGCTGTTTGGAAAACCAGCCCATTCAGAGTGTCAGTATTCTTCAAGTTTGAAGTTTTCATTGTGCACAAACTTTAAGCCATATGGTAGAGTGCCTTGTAAGTACCTCAACACTCTCTTTCCTGCTATCCAATCATGAACCTAGATAGCATACCTACTGAATACATCAAATCTGGCCTAATTGTAGTCAAATAGATTAGACTACCAACTAGTTGTCTAAATAATGTGCTATCTACTGGTTTTCCTTCCTCATCAACAACCAATTTTGTGCCAGGTTCAATGGGAGTTGGAGAAAATTTACAATCTTGCATTTTGAACTATTGCAAGATTTCCTTGGCATACTTAGCTTGAGAAATGAAATTTTCTCCAGGCTTTTGCCAAATTTCTACTCCAAGACAATAATGGAGTAGGCCTAAATCTGTCATCTCAAAGTTCTTCTTCAGATCCTTTTTGAGATTATCAATCTCTTCTTCATCATCACCTGTAATTATTAAGTCATCCACACAATTACAAGAGAGGTGATAATACCACTTCGAACCTTCAAGTAGAGATTCAAAATTTGAATCAGCAGAAGACTTCTGGTATCCAGTTTGGAGTAGGTACTTGTCAATCTTGGCATACCAAGCTCTAGGAGCTTGTTTTAAGCCATAAAGTGCCTTCTTGAGGCGGCATACAAGCTGCTCTTTACCTTCTGCTTAACCAGGTGGCTGGTCCATGTACACTTCTTCAATTAGATCTCCATTTAGGAAGGCATTCTTTACATCAAGTTGATGTAATTTCCACTTGTATTGAACTGCTAAGGCAAGAATAACTCTTATGGTAATCATCTTGGCTACTGGTGCAAATGTCTCCTCATAGTCTATGCCATGTTTTTGACTGAAACCTATGACTATCAATCCTGCCTTATGCTTGTCAATAGTACCATCTGATTTGAATTTGGGCTTGTAGACTCATTTGCAGCCTATGGTTTCTTTACCAGGAGGTATCTTAACAAGATCCCATGTCTTGTTTTTCTTGATGGCTGCCATCTCAACATTCATTGCAGCTCTCCATTTCTGATCTTGGCAGGCTGCTTCATATGTGGAGGGCTCATGGGTATTAAGAACTTGTGACATAAGTGCAAAATTTACTGAATCTGTTCTCATCTTGGACTTTCTTTTGCTTTCTTCATCTGGCAACTGTGCTTCAGTTACAGTTTTAAGGTACCATTTGGGCAGCTTCTTTGAAGTTGAAGACGATTCATGAGAGACTTCTTCTTGTGCTTCACTGTCACTTGTCAGGGTACTTTCAGGAGCATTGGGTGTGGGTGTGCTTGATTCTGGCTGTTCTCCAGCTACTCTATGTTGAAGAAGTTCCAACTCCTTAACACAAGAGTCTTTGATGCCTTCATCAAAGATTACATCCCTAGATACATGAACCTTTTTGGTTTTGATCTCATAGACTCTATATGCTTTACTTACATGACTGTAACCAACAAATATACATTGGCTACTCTTATCATCTAACTTCTGCCTTTTTTCTTTTGGAACATGCATATAGACAGTACAACCAAAAATTCTTCAATGAGTAACAGTGGGCTTTTTACCTGTCCAAATTTCTTCTGGTGTCTTGTTTTGAACAACTTTTGTGGTGCTTTTGTTGGTCAAGTAATAGGCTATCATCACTGCTTCTGCCCAAAGTGTGTTAGACAGCTGCTTTGCCTTTAGCATTGATCTGCCCTTCTCAACCAAGGTGCGGTTCAGTCTTTCGGCAACTCCATTTTGCTGAGGAGTATAAGGCGCTGAAAGTTGCCTTCTAATACCATGCTGTTTGCAAAATGCAGTGAAGGCATTTGAGGAAAATTCTCCTCCATTGTCAGTTTTGAGAATTTTGACCTTCTGGTTGCTTTCATTCTCAGCTTCTGCTCTGAATTCTTTGAATGCATCAAAAACTTGTGATTCGTACTTGAGAAAATAAATCCAAGTACATCTTGAGAAATCATCAATGAACGTGATGAAATTCTTTGCACCACCAAGAGATGCAGTCCTCATTGGGCCACACAAGTAAGAGTGTACCAACTCTAACTTTGATTTGGCTCTCCAAGCTTTGTCCTTTTCAAACTTGTCTCTATGCTGCTTGCCCATGATGCAAGCTTCAAACAAGCTTTTATCTGTTGAGATCTTTGGTAAACCATGTACCATATTCAACCTATTCATGTCTTTAAGACTAGAATAGTTCAAATGACCTAGGCATTCATGCCATAATTGGTCTTTTGATGATCCTTCAAAAATCAAGGTTTTGTCACTATGAGTGACAAGTTTATAAAAGCCTAATTCCTCTTTGCCTATACCAATTACATTGTTTTGACTATCCTACATCATAAATTTGTCTTGTCTAAACAGGATTTTCATGTTTTACTTTCCTATCTGACTAACTGAAATCAGATTTTTCTTTATTCCAGGTACATACAAAACATCTTTGATGTAAGTCATCTTACCGTTAGGCATCTTGATGGAATCTTTACCAACTCCTTTCACTTGGAACGTTGATTTGTTGCCAAAGGTGACATTTCCTCCTTCCATTGCTTGGACGTAATGGAGCCAATCTTCTTTTCCCGTCATGTGCCTTGTAGCACTAGAATCGATGTACCACACTCGGTCATCATCATCATGTTTTGACTGGTATGCAGCAACAAATATGTTGTCATCCTATTTGGATGCATAATGGCCACCTTGATTCTTCTGATTATCAGCTTGCTTCTTTCTGCAATCCTTTGACATGTGGCCTAACTTTCCACAATAGAAACAAGTGACAACCTTCTTCTGCTTTTGAGGCTGTTTTTGTTTGCGAGGCTCCTCAACCTTTTTCACAAAAGGCTTCTTTTGCTTGAACTTTGCTGCATAAGCTCCAGAAGAATCTTCTTCTTCATTGTTGTTCGTGTTGCAACAGGGTTTCCTCCAATTCATTGAATGTGAAGGTACCTTGTTTCCCACTATGCGTGAGACTTGTAATCAAACTTTGATAATCCTTTGTCAAACTCTTGAAGGTGGCTGAAAGTAGCTCTTTGTTGGTGACTGTTTCACCAAGTGACTTCAACTGGTTTGTGATGCCTTTGATGGATTGCATGTGTTTTTCTATGGCACCACTTAGCTTCACACTGGAAAGCTGCTGTCTCAATGTGAGACCATGAGCTTCATTCTTGTGCTCATACAAAGTCATGATGGAGTCCCATGCTTCCTTTGGAGTAGTAGCATCTACCGCATTCTCAATAATGCCTCCACTGATTGACAGATTATTTAAGGCAAGAGCTACACGTTGTTTTGTGTCATAATTAGCTTGTGTTGCAGCATTTGTCTGATTCTGTACTGCAGTGCTTTCTATATGGCTCCACAAGTCATGAAGCATCATCAAATTCTTCATTTGATGCTTCCATGCCCCGAAGTTTTTAGCTCTGAGGAGCTTTTCGGTCAATGCATTCAACATGGTGCCTAGATTGGCCATCTGACACCTGATTTTAAAGAAAACAAAGGACTACAAGAAGTGGGGTCCACTAACACAATTTTAATAATTACGAAAGAATTGACTCAAGCCCCTCTTTTTAAAAAAAAAAAAAAGTAAATAAATTTTCAATCAATGAAAGATTATAGATTAAAATAATTCCTTTCTATTTTTTTGTTTTTTGTTTTTTCTTTTGAAATAAAGGCTCATTTTTATTTTAATTAAATAATTTTTTAATTAATAAAAATATTATTAATTAAAAAAAATTAACTTTATAAAAAATAAATCCCACTTAGGAAAAAAACTACCAAGCGGATTAAAAAAACTTATAAAAATGTTTCCTTTTTTATTTTATTTTAAATTTTATAATATTCTCCAATCCTAATTTACCAAAATCTTTATAATATTTTCCAACTCTAAGTTCCCCGCAACTATTAACAACTTAGAAATCTTTATAACCTTGGCACTTTTGTGGGTTTTGAGATGTCGAGTGACCCACAAGGCAAGGATCGTGGCTGCAGAGTGTGTTGGGGCAGGTGTAGATTCTCATCGCTAGGCTGTAGATCTCGGTGGGTGTGTACTTTAGGCTGCAGATATATAGATGTAGTCTTCCACGGTGATGTCATAGATGAGACTTGGGTTGAGCACCTTGGAGGGGTCGACATGCCCGCATCGTAGTCAAAGGGTTTGGAGGCGTTTAGGCAACAAGTGACGACCATGACTGCGATGGTGAGCAATGCGAAGGGCTCGTGCACTAGGCTGTAGAGCACTGTCGCCAGTGGAATCAGAGCAAACACCAAGCGGCGCCCACGATAGCAATGGCGACTTTGGACGTGCAAAGGTGTTGCATTCGTTGATGTTAGAGTGGACGAGCTCTCCCCATGGCCTTCGTTGCCCGTAGAGCAACTTTCCCTTCTCCGACAACTGCTGCAGGAACGTTGCCCCTTCCACAATAACCTCACCAACTTTGCAACCTGGGAGCTCTGGTACCAATTGATGAATTTAGAGAGCAGAGAACAACAAATAGAATAGAATACACTAGCACACATAAAACAGCAGAAATAGTCTGCAATGAAACATATGTGAATTGCTCACAAATGATAGATATTACATGGAGACCAAGGCTGTATAAATAGCCTTGTGAATACATTAATAAAACTACCTGTTTGAAACAGATGTGAATTGCGTACAAAAGATAGATATTACATGAAGACTAAGGCTGTATAAATAGCCTTATGCATACATAAATAAACCTACCTAATAGGCCTGATCAGCACCTACTTCATCTGTGTTGGATGGGTGCCTTTAATACAGGCTTGACTTTGCATATGTGCACATGGGAGTAAAATAGTCAACATAGACGACTAACTTGAAGTGAATATTAATCCAATATTCTAACATAGACTGGAAGAATCATTATCCATGAGATTCAAACTTGTCAATGCATTTAGTGATATATCTATATCATAGTAGAGAAACTTGGACTTGGGATGGACTCGACAAGGCCAATTTTTGACTTGGACTTGGACTCAGCAATACAACTCAGAAAAGCTCGGCCAAGAAAAAAAAAGCGAAGAAAATGCAAATTTTAATTGGAAATTTTTTTGTTGTTGTGCATATCACATTTAATTAACATTATACAAATCCAAAATTAATACTGCAAGTGATACATCCTTAAACTACTCATGTGACAAAACATATATCAATCTAACTGCAGGGTGGTTGTTAGATTCAGTCTTGGAGCATCTTCCAGTCCTTTTATTGTCATTTAACGTGCTGTTTATTTGTAATTATTTCCTCCTGATGAATATGTAGTGTTTGCTAATATTTCATATCGAGTAAGAGTCCAGAGAGAGTACATAAGGCTGTTGCATGCCCCTTCTAATTTCCATGGATCTCAGATTGTGGCTGTAATAGGGGATGCTTCCCATAGACGAATGGTTATATATGGGCTAGTGGCTACTTGTTAGAAAATCCTTCAAGTCATGTTATCTCCCATTCTGGTTTTGTGGCCATACACAGGTGCAATGCTGAAACCAACACTGAATATGGTTGATGCTATTTTCTGGAAGAGTATGGATGCTATATTATCCTTCAAAGTAGTCTACTTGTCTTCCTTAGAAAGAAACCTTAAGGACATTTTGTGCTTCTTCAAATGACCTCTTGCTATTTTATGTGTCTCTTATAAATCTCACTGGGACTGTGAGAAGGTCCAAACACTGTACTGTTCCAATCTTTCATGTCTAATACTGATGCCTTTGAGTTGCCTCAAACATGGTGAATGTTTCCTGTGTTGGTTAGGATTTGGAAACACTTGTTTGTTTTTAGGCCCAGTGGTTACATATAGAATGCATATTACAGGGAAGTGCAAGGAAACTTTGCTCTTGATTATTGAAGGTGTTACACTTTGCATAGGGGAGGGACATATTGCCACGGAACTCCATACAAGATTGGTTTAGATTCCTCTAAATGTTGTCAACCCTTTTGGTCTCAAATTCCATTGTTTATCTTCTTTGACCTTATCCCTTTGCTTTGCTGACTAATTTTTATTTTCTTTGTCTTTGGTCCTTTATAATCATGTGGGCCTTGTGGCATTTGCTTTCCTTTTGGTTCTTGTTTTTTTACCTCAAATGTAACTGCTGGGTGGCTGTTAGATTCTTGAAAAGTAAGAAAAAATTGTGTTTAGGATGCAAATGAGTGTTTTTTGGGTCTGATTTTACCTTCTCTCTGCACTCTCTGCAAGTGGAAACAGCAAAAATGAGGTCAATTTAGGAAAAAAAAAATGATGCTGTTTTTCTGTATTTTTGCTGTCGCAGTGGAGTTTTTTCCTCAGATTCGCGAGTTTTGAGTAAAAAAAAACTTAGTAAGATCCAAAATAACTCGCCAAGCCAAGTCAAAAGAACCTGGGAGCCTCGACTCGGGCGAGTTTTGTAACCATGATCTATATCACTTATGTCAGGTTACACATCCCAAAGCCTTGCAGGTCCTTTTTCGTAGTGTACCCTCGAATGTTATAGGAGGCAGAGATTGGAACAGGCATACACAAGGTCCTCTGCCTTATTTGCACCAATGTGTTATGCTTCACTGAATGGGTGAAGCTGTATTTGCTACAATTTATCTCAGCTGAGGTGGAACTAGCGACCTATCATTTAGGAAACTTCATGTCACAAAATTTTGAAATCTTAAATGAAGACCAAACATAAGAAAAATTTGAAATCTTAAATGAAGACCAAACGTAAGATAAAGTTTAAATAACATAAGGAAAAAAAAAAGAAGTAAAGCAAAAAAAAGTTAACCTGTTATAAAAGCCTAATTGCTAGTGCTGAGAGGTGTTTACTGCCAGCACTATGGAAGTGCCACCAATCCACAAGCTCTAATGACCTTTTATGACATGGCATCAACCTCTACATACATACCCTCTAAAGATAATGTTGGAAGTTCTTTTCAAATAGTTCTTGTTTCTTGAAGACCTTTTCTTATCCATCAACTATCTTTGCATCTTTATTTGGTGCACTAGTATCTGGCGTGTTGAGGATCTCAACATTTTATTACTTTGGATTCAGAGCATATGCCAAAAGCTGCAGGGGAGTTGTCAATTTGTTTCACATTTTTGTAACATGTCCTTTATTTATTTGTAGAACATTTCTGTGTGTCTATCTATCTATCTATCTATCTATCTATCTATATATTTTAAATTGGTTAGAAGGAATTGATTGGGTCCCACTTGTATTACATCATGACCACCTAGTGGTATTACAACAGCATTTTTGGCAATTATGCATGTATCTCCTGACAAGATTTGAACCTGGGTCTCCTTCTTGAAAGTCGAGGTATTTACTGATTGAGCTAATGCCATTTGATAAGAAGGTCTAATTGTTTTACCATAATAATATCCGTAATTTTCTGGAACGATCTATGCCATCACCCAAACATGGGATTTCCATCACAGAAGTGAATTATAGAATATATTTGTTTAATGAAAGAAAGCAAATAGTTTGCTTGAGTCCACCAGTTATGATCAGGAACAATTCACTAGATATTGTTTGCTCTGTGTTTGGGATTGTCTCCAAACAACCCTTACATCATTGATAACCATACCTTCTAAGTTTTATATCCACAAGCCTCTTAAGAACAATGTAGTGTGTGGCAAAACAAGTATCAACCATCCTCCATTTGAAAAGGAGTTCAAAGTTTAGCAAATATTTGAAAAACTCGTTTTATATTTCTTTTCTAATTTCAAAGTAAAATAGCTAAAACTTGGAAAAAATACCTTTAGCATCTCTAACTTTGCAAACTGTTGGTATATGGCTTGTGAAATGTGATGATTTGTAATAAATATTTATTTTTCTCTTCTTACCTCGTAAATTTGTCTTATGCAAAAGGTTTTTCCAATTTTTTGCAACATGAATTCAATGAATGGACTGCACATGGAGTCCAGAAAGTGTGGGCACAATTTTCCTCCACAATAAGCCTTGGTGCTCTGCACATTTTAACATTGTCTTTTATCACTTGGACAACATTTTGTAGGCCCCTCTAATTCAATCGTTTCTATAAGAATGTTGGCTATAAATTGGGTATCCTTCTTCTCAGCCTTGCAAACAACTGCTTTTAGAAATGTTATGACATGTTATAACAACATTAATCAGTGATATATTTCCAACATCCTTCCATTCAGCCCAAATGACGGACACTCACCAAAATTAACTCTGATGATCCATCAACTACCTCTTTTTCTTTTGTGAAAAGGATAGTATGAACCTTTCCACAGCCTGGACTTGTGTGTCTTTTTAGTGCCATACTGATTGACCTCACCACGTCCTGCCAATATGGGGATTGAGCTACATTAGATGCAATCCCATTTGCATACAGACAAATGGTTTGTATCCTCCTAACTTTGCAAACTAAATGCTTCCTCAAGAAGTTCTTAATTGCTCCTTTTGTGATTGGTAGATGTGGGTGCTTTAAGATGGAAGGGAGGCCTATGCGAATGGAAACAAACTCTAATATGTGAACTGTTGTATTTTTTTTCACGTTCATTGCATCTCCATGTGTAACTGCTTACATTTTGAAATTTTGCCAACAATGCTTACATATTTCTACAATGGTGATTTATGGTGCAGTTTGATCCACCTTTTATTATCTTCCTAAACACAAACTCTCACAACATTGCATGGCCGAGAACTCATAATATAAAAAAAATATTTTATTTTCAAAAAATAGGATAAACTGAAAAGACATGTATTATAAACAAGTAAACTAAATTATAACAAAAGCTATTTTAAATTAAATTAATTTGCACTTAATAAATGAAATTAAGTGCATCTAACATTTTAAATAGTAATAGGCTATGGGGTTGATGTCCCACTCGTAAGAATGTTTGGCTGACAAAGAGCCCATTAGAGTTCAATTGCCATGGGTGCCTTCATAATACGGTTTATTGCAGTAAAACTATGTGGTTTGTTTAAATATCATGGTTCCATCACTGTGATGTAATATTCAGGTGGGATCGTTTCAATTACATATAACCAATTAAAAAAGATTTTAAATTGTAATAAACTACATTTTATAATTACAAATATAAAATTACAAATATCAAGGAGTAAATAATTAAGAGAAGATATTAAATGTATATTCTAGATAAATCAAACAATTTAAAAAAGGATAGTTGTGATTATATTTCAAAAGTTTTATCGGGGTGTGTGTGCGCTTGTGCTCGTGCACACACGAATACAAAACTAAAAAAAGACACATAATTGATTAAAATTAATTAGAAATTAAAAAATAAACTATAAAAAGTATAATAACTTTTAAATTAATACAAAATAAAAATAATGAAAGGAATTAATAAGACAACAAAAACTAAAATATAATAATTTAACAAATAAATGAAATAGAATGTACTAAATTTTGAAAATTCTTTCCAAAGTTAGAAAGCAAGATATGAAAATCTTAAAATAGAACAAAATAATAAAAACAAAGCATTTATCTTAATTTGATATATATATATATATATATACTTTGTTTTTTGTTTTTATGTTTTTTGATTATGGTAAATGAAGGGGTTTTGAAAGGGCTCCAAGCCTTTACATTTACAGAGGAGAAAAATCATTTCCAGCACCTACATATTACAAAATTTGGACTAAAAAGGAGTATGTTGTATTATGCTTAGATACAACAAACTTGATTTAACACTATCCCATGGGGATTCAGTATTTCTCAAATTCAATCCATCTGGTTTCTTTAAAATCTTCAAGAGCTTTAATCAATTCTCTATTGGCTTCAGATCAGATCTCCAATTCTGCCCTGCTTCAATTCCACTTTCTTGAGATCTTAGGAAGCATCTGCTAGTCTTCATTCAAATTACAGCCTTCTTTATTCAGCTCCGGAATCTCAGTTTAGTTTCTTTGAAAACTGGCCCCATGCTAATAGATCTTTTACAGTGATCAATTCCTCTAAGGCTTTGAAAATTCTAACTCAGCAGCATCAGAAGTGTATTCCTCTTTCAGAGTAATAATCATCAAAGCCTTTGGGAAAACATCATTCTATACCTTGGATCCATCCATCTGAACTCCCATGTTTGCTATAACATCAGCCGCAACATTACCTTCCCTGTAGATGTGTTGGACCACAAATGACTCCATGCCTGATAGTATAGTATATTCACTGCATCTTGAATAATACTTTAAATATTCCAGCTAGGGGTTTGCTTGGCATTCAAACTGTTAATGATATTCATAGAATCCCCTTCCACTATAAGCTTCTTAACGTTCATTTTTTTTGCAAGCCTTAATCCTATAATCATGGCTCTCGCCTCTGCTACATGGTTTGATGCTTGGCCAAAGTTCACCGCATAACAAGAGATCACTACCCCTGAGCTAGATCTTAGAACCCCCCACCCCTCCAGCCTTCCCTGGATTGCCTTCAGAGGCTCCATCAAAATTCAGTTTTGCCCATTCTGTGGGAAACAGTCCATCTCACCTTTCTCCTTGGCCAGCTAATCTGATTCCTTGTAGCTCTCAGCAGTCCCAGTCAATTGCTATTTCTTCCTCGAACTCATTTTCATAGATTTGGTTGTCCATATTAACAACCACATTTCCAACAATGGCAGCTTTGATACTCTTGATAGTGACCTCTACACTATTAGCCTTGTTTTTGAACACTCGTTTATTCCTCTCCCTCCATATCTGCTAAATGAAGTGGGGTAAAAAAAAGATCCAAAATTTCTTCAATCGGGGGCTATGATAAGGGTTAACCCAACTTTCCCATAAGGCCTCCAAAGACTTTGTTGTCACCCATTGAGTTTAAAGTGATTGAAGAAGCGCATACCAAACCTTCAAAGAAAGGTGGCAATGGACAAAAAGATGATCAACTGTCTCCTTATCCCCACAACATAAATAACACCTATTAGGAATGATCATCCCTCTTCTTCTAAGATTGTCCATCGTCAATATCAGATTTTGCAATGCCAACCAAAGAAGGAAAGACACCTTTGTCTTGAGATCTTTAATCCAAGTTCTATGTGAGGGAAAATTCTGATTCTCCTTATCCCTTTCAAAGGCAAAAGTTGAGTTAACTGTAAATATTCCTTTAGGATTAGGACCCCAAAAGAATCTATCCTCTCCTATATTGAGCTGCAAATAGTAATGTTGTAAGTAGAGATTGAGTGAGTGAAGCCTACTTTGCATAATTGCATCAGTTCCTTCCAACTGCGGCATGTGCCACACTCTGCAATTATCTTCCTCCTTGATGTACTCTTGAACCATGTTTCCATATTTTTGCTTTAAAGACCGAATGATGCACTTCCAGTAATCATTAAAAATTAAAGTCCTCTCCGTGACCCATGCATCCTCCCAAAAGCATATCTTATCACCTCTTCCCACCTGCCATCTTAAACCTTTTCATAAGAGATTTCTTGTTTTGATCAACTCATTCCACAAAGATGATCCTAAAGGTGGATTTAAGCTATAAGCAAAGGGGATTCTGTTCTCAAGATATTTTGTAGAGAGGATTTGAGCCCAACATTGATCATGTTCAATCATTTTCCACCACCCCACTTTGGCAACTAAAGCCCTGTTCATCTGTTTCACTTTTTTGATGCCCATACTGCCTTCTTGCTTAGGCCGACAACTTTCTCCCTTGCAACCAAACTAATCCTTTGTTTCTCTTCTGCACCAGTCCAAAGAAAGTTCCTCTGCATTCGCTCCTATTTCTCAGTCACCAATGTTGGGATTTTAAATAGACATCATGAAAATGGACAAGTTTTGGAGGCTTGCCCTCAATAGCTGTAATTTCTCCGCTTGAGTAAAGGGAAGAGCCTTTCCATCCTGCAAGCTTTCTATTGAATCTCTCAAGCACTGAATTTTAGTATTCTCCTTTCATTCTACCTATAAAAAGGGGCATTCCCAAATATACAGCGGGGAAGCTGTCCACGATGCAACCAAAATTTCTTGCAATTTTATTCTGAGTTGGAGTGTTAACAAAGAACAGCCTACTTTTCAAGAAATTAATTTTTGACCTAAAGCTGTTTCATAGGTTTTGAGAATATGCATGATATTCTCAGCTTCCACAATTGATGGCTCTGATAATATTATGGTATCATCAACCGAATTGTTGATGAGTAAATATCTAAAGATGATGCTGCCCAATTCCTTTAATCAAGGTTGCATCTTTTGCTGCAGTTAAGCTCCTTCCTAGAGCCTCAACCACTATTATGAATGATGCTGGCCAAATACCTTTAATCAAGGTTGCATCTTTTGCTGCAGCTAAGCTCCTTCCTAGAGCCTCAACCACTATTATGAACAGATAAGGCAATATAGGATCACCTTGTCTCAGCCCTCTTTTACTTGGAAAGAAACCTACTGGTACTGCATTTACTATCACTGAATACCGAGGAGTGGAGATGCAAACCATGCTGCAAAGCTCAAATTTGCCTCAAAACCAAAATACTGCAGCACTTTATCCATAAACTCCCAAGAGACTCTGTCGTAGGCTTTATTCATATCTAGCTTTAACAACATGCCTTCTAATCCTCTCATTCTTATAGAGTGTAGAGCCTCATGAACAGTGATTATCCCATCCAAGATCACCTTAAAATATTTAAAAGCTTGATAATAATATTTAAAAATACATTATTAGAACTTTAAAATCATTTTTTCAAGTAAAGGAGTAATTTTGAAGTTAAAAAATAAAGATTCTAATTTTAGTTAAAATCATAGTTATCAGGTTTGCCTGAACTTGGGCCAGGTTCAGTCAGGTTCAGTCTAGTATGGACTTTTTGTGTTGGCCCAAACTAGTTCAATTTTGTTCAGTTCTTTTTTTTCTTTTTTATTTTCATATATATATATATATATTTTAATAAGCTATGCATGGCTTTTATTGGGGGCCACACTCCCAGTACGAAAACAAAACATTACATTGCTCTCATTACATTTCTAACAATTTAATTAAAGCATATCCAACTTTGTCTTTCTATCAGAGATATTTCTTCATTTACCCTTCTATTAAAGATATTCTTCATCTTCCTCAAACTGCTAAGTTTCCACAATCAACTCCTTTTATATCAAATGCCTTCAAAAATTTAAATTCTGTCAAGATGAAATTCAACATTATGAATGGCTAAAATATTTTCTTCCCAGCTTCTATATCCAAAAATATCTTGTCTATAACAACCTCACAATTTCTTAATACCTATTTTTAGGGTTCTTATTCATTCCCTTAAAGATTCTAAGATATTATTTTCATTGTTATTTTTTGATTTTATTTGTGGGTTTAGCCCCACTTCTTGTTAACACTTGTGATATTTGCTTTTGTTTTCCCATATCAATATCCCTTTGTTTTTCTTTTTCTCTTTTTCTTTGCTTCTTGGGTCTTCCTCTCTTTTTTCATTCTTAGCAATATTTTCATCTTCATCAATTTTTTCAATCTTCACATACTGCTCATAGTAAGACTTATCATCTTTAGGTTTGCCTTTTTCTAAAGGATCTGAAGTGCCAAGAATAACCTCAAAAGCACAATCTTCATAATATTTCCTTGGAGACCCTAAAGTGCAAGGATGCTCTTTTGTAGCAATTACCTTCTTTTCCTGACCTAAAAGCCCTAAATTGTTATGGGTTTCCTCCAACCTCCTTTCTATATTATTCTGCTCTTGAAACCTTAAAGTGCAAGGGATAACATCTTCACCACTTTCACTTTTATTACCTGAAGAGGATTCTATATTACTTGAGGAAAATGAAGATCATTTACCTATAATAAACTTGACATATTTTTTTTTTGTCTTTGTTTTGGGTTTTATCTCCACATCTTCTTTGGCACCTTTAATTCCTTCTAAACTCGCCAATTAATATTGTCGATAGGATTTATTTGCCTCTTCTTTTAAAGTGGAATATTCTTGATATGATCTAGCTTCTATTATTGAATGATTTCCTTGATTCGTCTTGAAGTTTACCTCATGGCTAAAATTTTTGTCTCTTTCTTCATAGTTTTTACTTTGCAAACTCTTGCCATGTGTCCAATCTCAAAACAATTGTGGCAACGAAATGCAATATTTTCATAATCTACTTGATCCCATTCTCTTGATTCATTTTTTTTTGAGTAATACTTCTTATACGCATCCGCCCTGGGGATTGAACCCTGGTCACATCACCGATAATGCAAGTGGCGTCCTTGCCGGTAGAGCACACTCACCCGGATATTGATTCAAATTTAATCTTAATGGATTGTGGCAAAGGTTTTGAAATATCCATAGCAACACATATTCGAGTATATATAGCATGCTTTCGTTCGTTAGTTGTTGGTCCGTCCTTGATGAATTCGGTATTTCCAATATTTTTCAAAACATCCTTATTTATTAGCTGATATGGAAGTCCAAAATGCCTAACCCGCATTGGAAGCCTCTTAATAGTTTTTGACTCAAAACGAAATTTTTTTTATTCCATGGTCTCAAATAAAGTGCATCTCTTCTCCTTAAGGAAGAAAAGTCATAGAATAATTTGAATTCAATCCCCACTTCCACTTGATCCAATTTTGAATCTCCAAAAACCTTGTCCATGATCTATGAAACTTACATATTAGCCCTCTACTTTTAAAAACCATTATATCATGCTCAATCATCTCATCCTTGATACTTACTTTTGGTGTACCATTTGCTACCTGGATCGAACTTGCCATGTATTTGCTCTTCTGCTTATCTCTAGCTTGGGCCTTCATACTTCCAACTAGGGCATCTTGACTTCCCATTAGGGCTTTCAAAAATTACTTTTCTTCTACAATAGCTAATGGGGCTTGCTCTTGGCTTGCACTCCCTCTTGGTTCACACTCCCTCTCTGCTCGCACTCGCTCTTGCTCCCAGCTAGCACTCTCTCTTGCCTTACACTTGCTCCTAGCTTGCACTCCCTCTTGGTTCACAATTGCCCGTGTCTATTCTTTTTCTCGATGTCCTTCACTTCAACAATTTTTTGGAAACAATGTTCCATGCATTCATGGTAAGGGTTTGAAGCATTGATGCACTTTGGATGAACCTACCACTCTTTTGCCATGATTGAATCCCGGCTTGCACTCCCTCTTAGTTTGCACTCCCTTTTGGTTCGCACTCTCTCCTGCCTCGCACTCACTCCCAACTTGCATTCCCTCTTGGCTCACAATTGCCCTTGTCTCTTCTTTTTTCCAGCATTCCATGGCTTCAACAATTTTTTTGGAAACACTGTTCCACACATTCATGGTAAGGGTTGAAGCATTGATGCACTCCGGATGAACCTACTGCTCTTCTGTCATGATTGAATCTCGGCTCCCAATCCCTCTTGGTTCACATTCCCTCTTTGATCTCATCCGCTCCCGGATTTCACACTCACTCCCAGCTCGCGCTTGCACTCGTTGCTGCACTCACTCCCGGCTTGCGCTTGCACTCACTTTTGGCTGCATTCACTCGCACTCGCTTTCTGCTACACGCACTCACACTCGCTGCTGCATTTACTCTCGGCTCGCGCTTGTGCTCGTGCTCGTCGCTGCACTTACTCTCGGCTCGCGCTTGTGCTCGTGCTCGTCGCTGCACTTACTCTCGGCTTGCACTTGTACTCGCCGCTGCTGCACTTTAAGGTGTTCTATCATTATAGATGAATCTTTTTCATATTTTTAATATGTCCTAAAATAAAAAAATATAAAGGGTAAGTTACAAAATATAAAGTAATAATTTGTAAATCTATAAAATATTAAATATTTTTAAATTTTGAATATTTGTAAGATTTTAGTTTTTAATTGTTTGTTTCTTTTTTTGCATCTTTCTCTATATATTAGATATTTTGTGTGGGTTTATATATATATTTATATATTGTTCAAACTTTTATGAATCGAACCAAACCTTCTTGAAAAAAACCCAACCTCCGAGCCTTTGTTGTCCTTTTGAAGCTACTCAACTGAAGTGAACTGTACTTGGTAACCATGGTTAATATAACAATAAGCCTCTCTGATTTAGGGCAAGTGGTGGGGAGCGAAAAGTTTCATACACATACATTACACAATTCGAATCCTATGGGTATGGGTGAGCCTTAATGGTTAATATCAAATGTCATTAGCTCAATATGTTCAATTCCTCGACTTTCAAGGAGGAGGCCTAGGTTTGAATCTTGCAAAGTAATACATGCATAATAGCCAAACTTTTGTATACCACTTTGGGGTCATAATGTAATACAGGTGGGGCACGTTTGAATCCCATATAACCAATTTAAAAAAATATAATAATAAACTATCAAATGGCATTATAGCTCAACTGGTTAAATTCCTCTACTTTCAAGGAGGAGATCGAAGTTCGAATTTTGCCAAGTGATACATGAATTATTGCCAAACTGTTGTAAAATCACTATGTGGTCATGATGTAATAAGGGTGAGTCCCGTTTAATCCCATATAACCCATTTCAATAAAAAATAAAAATAAACCAAAATCAAAATTATAGTATAAAATGGCTTGAGCTCACGTAGTTAAAAATATGGACTTCCAAGGTGGAGACACTGGTTCAAATCTTGCCGAATAATATATACATAATTTTCAAAATGTTGAAATATGGTGGTAACATGCTAATGATATTGGGTTGGGGCTTGTTACAATCCAATATGAGGAATTTTAGGATAATAAAATTGTAGTAAAATTACAAAATGTAAATATATAATTAGATAAATTAACCCATATTAAATATATGATATATAAAAAAAGAATTTGCATCAAATAAATAAAAAATAAAATGGATTTAATTCAAATAATTATGTCTTTCAAAGTTGGTTATATGGGATTAAAATCACCCCATTTGTATTATATCACGATCGTGTTACCACGGTATTTCATCAAGCCATGTAGTGGTATTATTGGCAATTATGCATGTCTCGCTTGACAAGATTTGAATTTGGAGGTCTACATTTTTAACCACTTAAGATTATGCCATTTGATACAATTGTTATGGTTTCACACATGGGATTGGAACCTTGACATATGGTGTGAAACTCATTGCTTCTTACTACTTGCTTCAAATCTAATGGGATTATTAATTCTTCCAGTTCTTCAATGGGTTTGGAACCTTGGCTTATGGTATGAAACTATAAGTGTAACCAGGGCATATTGTACATTTATTCCCCTGGGATATGGGGATACATAGATCCCAGTTGGAGGGGGTTCCGTTTTTTATTACCCTTTTGTTATACTCTTTAAGTGTCACAATAAAGCATTGTTGCTTCCTTTCAATCCCTTTGCATACAAGTAGTTTCTTCAACCAAATTGCTACACAAGTTGAACACCATGGATTAATCTAGATTTGGGTTTAGTAGAGAAGTCAACGTGAGGTACCTTCGGCTTGCGGAAGGTCCAGATAAAAATGAAATGAAATGAAATATTATTAATGTCCGCGGTGGGCCAAAATAAGACCCAAGGGACTATAAGAAGTACAATATTGACTGCCAGCTAGCAGGCTAAAAAGCCCAACAAAGAAAAGAACTAAGAAAAATACAAGATCAAACCCGACAAACGAGCCAAAGAGAAAGGGAAAAGAAAAGAAAAGGGAGAGTAGAGGGGGGGAGGGCTGCAGTCCAACAGAGAGAAGTGGATGCCAAGAAGAACAAAGAGAGAGAAGGAGGGGGGAGGGAGCAGCCCAAGAGGGGCAAGCTTCAAGAATCCCCCAAAAACTACTCTCTTAACAGTCGAGGCCGAAGGACCGGAGCTGAAGAAGTCCTTGATATGTCTCTGCCCATTGCTAGTTCGGAACCTTGACAAACTGTTGGTGCACTGTCTAGTGACCCTGCTTCTGTTCAAAATGGATGGTGTGGGGCGTTTCCGGTCGAAGTCACCTGGTCCGTCGGAGTTGGTGAAGTATGTTGTGATGAGCCGATGTTGAGGAGGGTGAGATCCATTTGGAGAACTTTTATGTCGTCAAAGTTGAGTTATCTCCCTAAGAAAGAGTGCGAGACAACGCTGGTCCGGGTATCTGAAGAAGGTAGAAACACATCGAGAGTTGTCCCTGAAAAGGCAATGGAACCTACCCCGGATCTCATAATAAATGGGACAACAAAAAATGAAGTGATGCAGGGTCTCAACTTCACCCAAGGAGCAAAACAAGCAAATCTGCTCCTCCATCGGAAGATGGTGATCTGACTCAATCCGGAGTTGGTGAGAACACACCCTGAGTTGCCCAATAGTGATCCGAAGACTATGCATTGTGTGCTGCTAAAGGTATTGTGGAGGAACTATTTTGCCCTCCTGTATCTGTAAGAAGTGCTCATGGTAGAAATACAGCTTGGGGGAAAGAGGGGCAATAGGAGAGATCCATGTGCATCTGGTGTACTGGAGACTAACATCCTTCCGAATCTCGTGGAGCATCTTCTCCTTAGTAAGCCAAGAGGGGGGGAGAACCCCCAAAGAATAAGGGGGCAGCTTGTCTATCTGTATCTGAATGCTGGCTAGGAGAGTAGAAACCTGAAAATACCAGCTCCTCCGGCCTCCCCGAGAACTCGGAGAGAGTTCCATAGAGGAGAAATGCTTAAGATTCCACTGTCAAATCTGTTGAAAAACATGGGGGATCCCAGTTCAAAACTCTTCTCTTTTCCTCTGTTTCAATGCCCAAATTATGTGTCAAACATCAGGTTAAATAATTCATTTGATGTTTTCCGTGTCCCATAATTTTCAGTATATTATTTAAAATGGTCTATGGTACCATGATGACTGATGAAGAATAACATTTATGTTAGAACTGATTCTCTTTATAGGGGCAAATTTAACTGTCACCACTTACCGGCTGCAAATCTTCTGTCAGCTTTCTAACAGCAGCAAGTCTTGATTGTCAGCTTTCAGACAATGAGGAACCTTGTGAGCCATCTCTGAAACCACAGCCAAAAAATTACTTGCAGTAGTGATATTCAACAAAGATTCGTATTATCGGCTGTACATGCAAACAACAGTACAGACTGTACATACAGCAGAAGCAAGGAGTTTTGAATGGCTTATACCAGCAATTTATACAAAGCTGTACCCCAGGATTTTTGCCCTTTAGTTCTGATATCAAATGTCAGTTCCACTGGAGGCAAGTTCATAAATCAATCAGACATGGAAATTTGGTAAAATTATTCTACCATTCCATTCAATTGCTTGTCAAATCTATATCATTTGCACAATAAGCAATTGCATGGATTTATACAACACTTGTTTTTCTACAGGTCGGTCTCTTGTATGGGATGCCTATAAAAGGGATAACATGTATTTATTCAAGTTATCATTAGGTGTGTCTTTTTTCCTTTTCTATAAGTTTGGTAAATGTCCATAGGTATGGGAAACCTTCAGCTTAGCCATGAGTGGGGTATCTTTTCTACCATGTTCACCTCCTACTTGCACCTGGCCATGTCTGTTGGGGTTCATTGTGTACAGACTTTAATGTGTTGGTCTACCCATCAACTCACATGTTGTCTAGGAATTGAGTCTCCACATTGGCAGCATACACACAACCACTTTAGCTCATTCTATTTCTCAAGTTATCATTAGGTATTACAACATTAAGTTGTGACCCTCATAATAAGTCACCTAAGTTATCTCTATGTATAATCTCACTATTTTGTATGTCATAAGAATATTTGCCGAGTCATAGTGAAGTGGTTGCTGTCAAGTTTAGCAGAATGCTGTTGTATTTGGCCATGGTGTGCGATAGGGACCCTTACAGATTCAAATCTTGTTTGAATTCTTTTATGTTGTAGCTAGACAATCATTCGGAGCGCACACACAGCCACTTTAGCTCTTTCTGTTCTCAAGTTGTCATTAGGTATTACAACAATAAGTTGTGACCACCCTCATAATTAGTCACCTAAATTATCTCTAGGTATAATCTCATTATGTTTTGACTGTCATAAGAATATTTTCCGAGTCATAGTGAAGTTGTTTTTGTCAATTATTAGCAGAATGCCTTTGTATTTGGCCACGGTATGCGATAGGGAACCATTTGCACATTCAAATATTGTTTTATTCCTTTTATGTTGTAGCTAGACAGTCAATTTTTTGTTTACAGTTTATTACAAGCAAGAGGAAGAATATGTGCTGCAATTTTATGTTCTTAGAATATGAAAAACTTTACTTCTACTCTTTAAAGCTGGACTTGGGATCTCCATGTATCTTTGCACCCCTTGAATATTATCGATACAGTTTTGTAAAAACTGGTTGTTTTTATCATTGTGATCTTTTTATAACTAGAGCCTTTTGACTCTTACAGAAAGCTCTTTGTTTAGTAGTGGGCTATAATATATGATGAGTGAAATTTATTTCACTCTGTAAACTCCTGTGGGTTTCATCCATGTGCCTTATTAAGTTGAACCAATTTGTCCTATGTAGTAGTTGGATTTCTCGTCTGCCTTTGAATTGTCTTGAATATTGGTCCACCATAATGGCATTGATCTTGAAAAGGTGTGATAATTGTCAGGCTCACTCAACTTTGCCATAAAGGCTGTTGCTTTCTTTTGACATTGAGTACTAAAGTTTCGAGGACCATTGTGTAATGCACCACATATCTTCCTCTGTTCCTTTCATTCAGACCAAGGATTCTTTTGATCTTGCCTTGGTCCATTCTAGCCATGTTTATTACCAAGAGAAGTTTCCGTTGCTTTCCTTTGATATTTTTTGTGTGAACAAGTGTAATATTTTCCTGTTTTTGCCTTCATGTTCCTGTTTGCTTGCTGGTTTTTTATTTTAGATTCTAGTAGTTTCTTTCTTCATTATTCCTTTTGTTCATACTCATGAGCATATTTGTTATTTTGAAAAATGGGCCACTTCATTCTTGATAGTTGGCTTTGTTTTTGAGTTGAACAAAAATCTGGTGTAGTAGCTTGAATACTTATTGGTTCTGATGTTGTTGTTAGAGGCTTTGCTTTGTACACTTGGAATGAATGGTTTCCCTCGTCAAATTTGATAGAATAAATAGTTTGCCATACTAATTTCCCTTATTGTGATTTTAAGTCATGCTCACACTACGCACTAATCAATCATCAGCTAGTTCATTGAACATGTGCCTAAGAGTCTTAAGGTGGCAAACTAGCCCTTATGGTTTAAAACCTTTCACAACAAGAAAGCATGACCTTACTGTTAATGTTGGGGGACAATTAAAATTTCCTTAGGAGAAGGGACATGTGTTCTAACGTGAAGAAGCCTTCGTATTTTGGTCAAGTTTTTATTTACCTTAATGTTATTGCTTGAACATAAAATTTTTAATATGTTTAAATGCTAGAAATGTTTGGAGTTTTGTTCCTTTTTTTATAACGATCACATTATATAGGTTTCATGACATCCATATTGTTACTTATAGTACTTATGCATAAAGGTAGAATGCTTCTCGGAGCTGTTAGAACCCTTATTCTTTTCTTTTTCTGTTGAATTATAATATGTTATTATGGCCGGTAGAAATATCTAGTACATTGATCACTTTTAGAAGGTCAGTTCACGTCTTTTCCTTATGGTTAAATGCTTCATGATATGCGTTAATTGGAGTGTCTTTATCGTGATGGATATAGAAAGCTATAACTGAAATATTTTGCAGGACC
This sequence comes from Wollemia nobilis, assembly GCA_028583015.1. Classification (NCBI taxonomy): domain Eukaryota; kingdom Viridiplantae; phylum Streptophyta; class Pinopsida; order Araucariales; family Araucariaceae; genus Wollemia; species Wollemia nobilis. Next base: position 5,165,341 of record JAQPPZ010003613.1, on the reverse strand, counting down.
ATATTTTTTGAATTCATCATTGTCAGGACCAGTGCCTCACAGTGGCATTGCTGGCTCAGCATTGAAATCATTTGATGATAATCTAAGATATGTTTCAGCACCTTTGGCATCTTTAATAATTCAGTTACCAGCTGTCAATGGTAAGTTTGGTCGAGCTGCGAATCTTCTTATGTGCATGTGATCGATTTCCCATTTCTTGATTGTTAGGAATCAAGTCTGTGATATAGAAGCAACTATTTCACTTGACATCATGTGCATGCTTTTTTGTACGTTATACATTCCTGTTGTTTAAATGAAGCTCGTGTGTTCTTCATATAATGACGAGACACCTCTTTTTTTTTTAAATGGTTGGGGATCAAATTGTCAAGGTGATACAATTCACAGATATGATTAACATTTTGCTAAATATTGTTCATGTCAAGTAATCTAATTAATACTAGTTCTATGCTTTTCAATCTCTCAAACTTTTTTTCTTTATTAATTCCCCACAGGAAACATGCAATGAATCGATTTGCTATGTTGTTTTTATGGAGGTATCATGGCTGTTTAATGCCTAGTGAGTTCTTTTGTAAACCATCTATTTTATGGCTTTTGTTATGGTCCAGACTGGGTATACTTTTGGGTAGACGCAATTAACTGCATCTTCAAAGTAATGGAGGATAATGTGCAAGCATGTATTAGAGAATTTATAATGACAAGATGGAGAATACCTTATTACATCATGAATTTCCCCTTATGACATCGTTTAGGCATCATCATTTATGAATTCCTAATTAATACTTCACACTGATTCCATCAGACCCTGTTTGGCCAGGCAACACTATTAATTGCTTTTGAAAATATAAATATGATAAATTCAGTCTAATTTGGTGACAATCACTTGGACTTGAAATTAGCAAAGTGCGTTTCTTGTAGAAAGGGTGTCTGCCTTGGATTCGGTGCAGTGTCATCAGTGAGGAAATTAATAATATCTGGTAGGTTATAGTATTGATAGTTTTCTGGATTAGTTTGACTGCGGATGTTAGTGAGCTATTCTAAACATCAGCAAGAATGTCCACCAAAAAACCTGTTGTTTGACTGAAATTTGTTTGCATTTGATATTACTTGAGCATTGATAACCATATTTGCTGGCTTTATGGATATGTTTACTCTGAGTGAAAGAGAGTATATTTATTGGGTAGTTTTGAGTCCTATTGAATATTGTGATTTAGCTAAGCTCTATATTAACCTTGTTATGCAAACATTTGGGGCTGATATTTCTATTGAATTGTTTATCTCAATCCATTGGGGCTAAGTGTCATGTTGATCCCATTTCATTATTTAATGAATCCATTAATGGGATTAGTCAACGAGACAATTTGCTTGGAGGTCCTAAATTAATGATGCTTTAGTAGCAAGGGAAACCAAGGGAGACTGATTATAAGACATGGTTTAGTGGCGATCTATCTTTATAGTAAACTTCTTCACCACTAAAGAGATTCAAGGACACAATACTTTGGTGGGTAAATCCATATATCTTATTAAGTGTGGCTATCGATAGTAAAGTATTATTTTCAGTTACATCAAATTAGTGCAGAAGATAGGGTTTGTACAGGAGGTTTGCCCCTGGCTATCCAAGAATAGCAAGCAAACTATAGATACTTAGGCCAAACACATGGAGGCCATACGTAAATGATTCATAAATACCTTATAATAGTAGTTAGGACATGGCAAGAAGATAATGTTGAGGATAAGATGCAACAACAATCAAATTAGTGGCTAGACTATAATACATTTTTTAAAATACCGTCAACCTAGGTATATATTAAGAATAAGATTGTATATTTGATGTTTGGTTATCCCAGATAATCCCAAGGATTGAGCAAAAGCCATACCCCTAATTCTCAAGATGAAAACTCTAGAACTTACAAACCCCAACAGAACGAAGAATACAACCAACACAAGAAGGGAACAGTAATCACAAGACAGAAAATAGCCAAAAACATGACCACAAGAGAAGATTATGTCATGATAGGAGATCTCTATATATGCATTTTAGGAGAGGTAATTTGAGGGAAATGACAGTCCAAACCCCAAAGCAAGGAAACCATAGTAGCAACATGATGTTTAGGTACAGAATATAGAAGGTAAAACCCTTAAGGAGAAAATCCTTCAAGTTATAATTTGTTAGTGGTTTACTAATCTGTCTTTAGATTGAGAATCCACAGCTTCAACTTGCTTGCTCTTGAATTTTACCATATGGAATTTGATTGTTTGTCTTACTTGACCCCTATTGGCATAGATCTGAAATTATGCACAGCTTTCTAATGTGGAGCGGTTCCCAAAATGATGAGTGTGGAAGGAGATGATGAAAGTTTTCTCTCACCTGGTGAACAGGATATCAGTTTGCCATTTACAGTGATTTTTGTTTTTTTGATGCAGCCCTGCTTATACACTTCTTCCTTATCCTCAACCATATCTTCTCAATAATAGAGTGCTAGGTTGTCAATTAAGGAAAAACATTATCATAAAATCAGATATGTTATTGTGACTTAAAGTTTTCCACGTTATCATCCATGGACATGTCTAAGGAGGTCTTACATGTTGCTTTATTTCAAATGGACCGTAATGAATGGGCTTCAACTTCTTATTTTGTGGACATGTCTAAGGAGGTCTTACATGTTGCTTTATTTCAAATGGACCGTAATGAATGGGCTTCAACTTCTTATTTTGTCGTTGAAGTCTTTCTTTGCTTAAGTAAAGCCATACCATATCTCCAAAATGAGGATGATGCTTCTTCTTCTTATTGGTTATTCCTGCTTTATACATGAGTTGTGAGTTGAGGAGCTTATCTTGCAGTTTTTGACGAACAAATCTGATTTTTTAATGAATTTGACTATTCTTTGTGCTTCCAAACTCACATCTCTCTTTATGGTGTCTTTCTCTTATGAGTCATATTAAATGTAGTTTGAGGTAAATACCCAAAACATATCTCACTTGGAGATGAATTAGTTTCATTTTGGACATCCCTATGGTATGATTGTAGCATTGTGCCTATCCATATCAGCATGCATCTGATCATAAAGGCCAAGCTCTCATTTCCAGCATTTGGGGATTTTTGCTTAATACCTATGTTCCATAGAGTTCATGAGACTGGGACGTGCTGTATGTCAAGATGTGTCTCTGGATGGTGGGTCTTTGGCTTCAAATTCCAAGGCGGCTGGGTGATGGTATGCATGCATACATATATGTAACTTATGTTTATGGCTTAGCCTAAATGGGCCCTCTTTAAAGATTTATTGTTAGGCTCCAACATGTGGGGAAGCACATAATATTATGATTTTGTGACACTAGCAATTTAAGAAACGCTTTCATTTTAAGGCAAGACGACGATACATATCCTAGAAAACCATATTCACCATGAAAGAAACAAAGTCATATTCACCATGTTCACTCACAATCCTTTTACTCACATGAACTTTGACTTTCAGTTGTACATATTATCCATTTTCTTTTAAAAATAAAATCCCATGAAATGAAACCAAATGGACTCCTTAATGATATAACCACCCATCTAGAACAATTCATATACATAAAATTCTCCATGGGAAAAACAAATGCCTCCTTTTTGTGAACATGTTACGAGACTTTATTTCTCATAAACATAAATCATTCACCATTATGCAGAAATTTTAAATCATACATCCATAAATGATCCACAATTACAATCCACACAATGACACAGTGATGGATAGTACTCTTAGGGTAGGACAACATCAATAATACTCCTAAAGGAAGGAATAACTCCAAAATATCTCCCAAGATGAGAGTGCCACTTAGAGAGGGCAAAGTCTCATAAGCCACTTTGTGGGCAAAGGTGATTACAAGTAATACTTGATATGAATGATGATGATTACAATGACTTCTTTATATACCCATCTTCTAATGCTACTTTGGGGAGCCGACTCCTAAACCCCTATCCTATCATTATTATAATATAATCAACCTTGGGTTATGGCCAACTATCCATAATACCCATATACAATATAATATCATATCTCCATATACCTATCCTTATGTATCATAGCAAATCATTGGGGGCATAGCTGTATGATACCATAGCAAACACTGTCGACACATAGTAAAGGAGACAAAACTGTTTGCATGCAAAGACATTTGCTCTATTCACATTGGAGATGGTGGTGGATTTCATGCAGGGTTCTGTGAGCTTTGATGAGGCTTTCCTACGTGGGTGGAGGAAAGGATGCTTTTTATTTTAATAAATATTTCTTCAAATAATTTATGATTCCCTTTCCATTAGGGGTTGTTGGATGTCTGAGACGCCCAGCTGGTCACGAGTATCTCAGAGACACTCAGACATCCCGAGAGTGTGGGGACTTTTTTCTCATCCCAGTTTCTAGGAATCATAGGCATCTAGGATACTATCTATTTGTGGATAAAATCTAGTCATTTCCTTAAATTTAGCAGCCATCTTCCTCTACAAATTGTCCAATAATTGCTTAGTTGTTTTGATCCCTATTGGGCATGCAAAAATTAGAGGCAAACTTTTGTGCTTTTTCTTGTCCATATCTTGGTTTTATCGCATGGAATTTAACACGTATCTTATTAAAACAATCCACCACAACAATTAAGTACTTCTTAATAGTTATCTTGCCTTATTTTTGGAAAACTGTCTAGAAGATTTATGAATATGCTTTAACATGGCCTATTTGTAATTGGTAATGGTGTGTTTGTTCCATCTTCTATTATTTGGCTGCTTTAGCAACATAAGGTGTATCCATGCATGAATCTTGCAATATCCATGTGAAATCTTGGCTGATATAAACACTACTGCAATGTGACAATTGTGTTTTTTTTTAATTTCGAAGTGACCAGGTGATTTAGATTTATGGGCCGCCTCCATTGGATGAATTCTATTTTTCCGTTGTGGATTACATAACTTGTGGAACATGTACAATGGCTCCTTTTTGATGTTACACAAAGATTTCAAGAAGGATAGGGAACATTTTTTTGGTACGATAGTGGATAGGAGGGCATTTTTTGGTGACAGTAGGCAACTGTTGCTTTAAAAAAAGGCAAAATATAGGAAATAAATGAAAAAGATAGAACTTAGTATCATCATCTTACTTAGTGAATCAATAAAATACTAAATAAAGCTTTAAAATGTAAAACACATTCACCATCATTGAATTGAGACTCAAAATGCATTTTTTCATCCATTCCATATGCCAGAACACTCCAACACATTTTGCTTTTTGCTCTGCAACTCATCTGCAGCAGCTGCTTTGTTTGGTAGACTATTGTCATAGTCCTCCAAATCACTTTCAAAATGACAATGTGACTTCTTAGTTGGAGCCTCATCAATTGTTCTTGCATCTCCTTATCATTATTAATCTGTCTAGCTTTATCAGATTCAACATTGCCATGGGCTATGAGAGTGTGTTCATACTTAGGAGATTGTTCAATGTAGTTTCAAGACTTGGACTCCGTAAACCTGTTTTTTTGATCTGGACTTTGGATCATCCCAAAAATTGGGGAAAATTTAGGCAATGAGTCGGTGAATTACCAAAAAAGAAAAAGATTTTATCGAAAGAGACTCGCCCAGGGTCAAAATGACTTTTTCAGGGTCACCTAGTTTGTGGACTCAGGTTAGTCTCATTACTATTCAGTGCATGTTGAAGACATTTGACACTATGTATTGCAACCAACTTCTCTGAGCCTGTCTATCTTGATAGGGTGGATCAAGTTGCATGTGGATCCGTTCTTTACTATGTTAGAGAAACTATTGACCTGCAAGAGGAGGCAAATGGAAAGCATGCTCAACATCAGGCAATCCCTCACCATCCTTTGGTGTCTCTTTGAGGCCTGGGCAATGATGGCTTCATCCTCCGCAACCTCCCTTGTATCAAAAGCCTCGACCGTGAAGATTTTCAAATTCAAGAGCCTGTTGTTTTGCCTTCTTTACTTTAGTCATTTTGGCCTCTTCCCACTTGGATCACTCATTAGAAACAACCATGGATTGAAGGGCCTCCCACCTCTCAACCATTATTTCAAGTGAAATGAAATAGCTTGCATATCCGATGTCAACTTGTCTGATGATTTCCTTCCTCGAAATAGTCTTGAAGAGTGCTTGTGAGTTGTGGTGGTTGCAGATAAACATCTACACATTTCTAAAATTTGAGATCGTTGTCTTCATCTAGTTCATCCTAGCAGTTCTTTTAATTTTGTTCATTGCATAAATGATAAATACAACATAATCTGGAAAAACATTTGTTTATATGCACTCAGAACCATAATGCCAAATAATATGCAAACGCAAGCAGCACCAGTGACAACTTGCATAACTTAGAGATCTTGACCTCGTAATGTATTTATTTAAAATTTGAAATTTAATGTCTGCATCCTACAGCAATCAGTGGCTGGAAGGAAATATGGGCCAGCTATACATGTGATAATAATATTGATAAGTGATAGTTGTGTAATATCAGTCCATCCCTTTATGACAATAGAATAATCTGTCCTCAACCCTCTTTACCTCGAGTCCTCTGTTAACAAACTGACCTTGTAATATCATTTGTGAAGGAATGTGGTAGTCTGTGTTCTTTAGGAGGGAAATCAAAATGAGCAATATGGATAGTTGAGGGGATGCTTCATGCTGAGGATTAGAAAATGGGGATGAGGATGGCCTAAGGGACATCTCATTCTGTCCCTGCATCCAAAAATCACCTACGAGAGAGGTATATGGGGCCAACATGAGGGACACAATCTTATCTACCAATGGCATTCTTCAAATCATGATCTCTTGGCTCCCCCGACTTTCTAAAACGTTTCTTCAAAGTCAACATCTCCTTTATATTGTTTGTTCTACACTTCATATGGCATTCTAGATGTGTGATAGGCTATCGTTGAATGTGTTTTGCCTCGGATGTCTAAAAATTAAATTTGCTATATAATTGGCTGCTCTTTTCTTCTTTTGGATAGCCAAATGGAACTGCTATAGGAAATTCATTCATGATAAGATTATCGTAATTTGCTTTGCAACTGCAAATTTTGTAAAGGTTGATGGTTGATGTGAACTATGCTTTCCTTCCACATCTGGTGGGTTTTCCACCTTTTATTGGTTGAATCGATGCAAACACTATTTTATCATATGCAAGATAATTGAGAAGAGGAAGAAAGAATTACAAGTGATAGAAAACCAGCCTTCGTTCTTACATTAGTATAGCCTCTATTGCATATGCTTATGCATCCGTCTTGACTTCAAATGGTTGTTGGATGTCAGATAATGGCAAAACTGCAGCTTTCCTGATTTTGTGCTTCAATCCATCAAATGCATTTTCTTGTGCCTCAAAGTAAATGACTTGAGTCTCAGCATTTAGCTGAGCAGCAATTTTGGAGAAAGATGAAATGAGCTTGTGAAGATTTTGAGTAGCACCAATAAACCTCCTTACCTCGGTTACACTAGAAGGTATTTACCACCTCAAGGAAGCCTCTATCTTTATCAGATCTATCAGCAACTTTCCTTCTCCATCGACAAAGCCAAATAAACCAAATAATACCTTGCAAATTGTAATTTCAAGCTGATTAGATATTTGTTATTTGCATAGTCTTCAACACCTACTTAGGATGATACATATATTCCATGTCCTATTGTAGATAAGAATGTCATTCAAATACACAACCACAGAATAATCATCAAATGGTTGTAGCACATCATTCATCGACCTCATGAATATGGTTAGTGTGTTACACAATCCAAATGGAAGTATAAAAGACTCATACAGACCTTGCATTGTTTTGACAGTTATTTCCCAGATGTCTTCTTTGGTACAAGCTTGATGATTCCCTCATTTCAAAACAAAACTTGTGAAGTATTTTGCATTTTGTAATTATTTAAATAATTTATTAATCTGTGGAGAGTCCTATGTCAATACACATCCTAGTTTTTGATGGTGATCTTGTTGAGAGTCTTATGTCAATACACATCCTTTACGTAATATCTTTCTTGGGAAGTAACAGAATAGGTGAATTACATCGTGATGTACTTTGGCCAAATGACTCCTTAATTTAGGAGCTACTGCAATCTCTTCGTTGTCTTCTTGGGTTCAAAATAGATTGACAATTCAACCCTATTTAAGGCAAGGGTGAATCAGACGGCTATTGAATTTAATATTCTACCTCTTTTTCTAGAGGCAAACCTGTTTACTGTTGAAAAACTTATGGAAACTTTCCAAGCAGCTCATCTATTTCTTCTTTTGTTTCCTTGTGTGACTTACGTTGAAAGGCCTAAGGTTTTGTCAGGCACCAATAGCAACAATGTAAGCATTTTGTTTGTGTTCATTAACCTATCTGCTTGATTTGTAGGGGTCAATGAGATCTGCTGCTTGCTTTTTATATGTTTTTACGAGGTATACCCATCCTTCCTTGCTGAGCTGATAGTTTTACTTTCTTCTTAGAATGTACATTTCTATCTTACAATTAAGGGCTACCAAATACTACCTCACATATTCAAAGTGAAACAACATCATATTTGAATCACTTTATTTGGTGGCTATGGGAAACGCTTCATGTGTATTGTTTTGTATCCTGTATTTCAGCAGCCTTATGCAACAAACCCGTTGAGAGGGGTATAGATGTTTGCTAATCTTGAGCCCAATTTTTTGAACAATGAATTGTTCAACTTTCCTGTTCTTGTGGAATGCTTCCCTCTCTCTTCATTAAGATTTTTTAACATTCATCTCCACTACTGCCCTTTGCATTGTGTGCAAACTAGTTGCTTCTCTGTGCTAGAGTTGGATTCTTCTTCTTGGTGTACAACTATTTCCTATCTTAGAGGTGAAATTAGACATGCAATTTCTAACACTTTGCATCTTTATGCCAATCAATGCTACAATGGTTGCAATGGTCATGGATTCTTGGAAGATTCTTGCAATTTTTAGACATGCTTGCATTGTTTTTTTTTTTGATTAGGTGGTAGAAGGGGTTTTGAAAGGGTCCCCAAACCTTTACAAAGGGGTTTTGGAAGGGACCCCAAACCATTACAAATCCAGAGAGTATTCAATGAGCTCAAAGGAAGTACATCAAATGGATTGAATCTAGATTCCGACAAGAGGGTCAGACATCAAATAAAAATGGATCCAAAAATCTCGCCTTATCTCCACTTTAAAATTCAAATTTGAAAAAGAGCGCCAAAAGAGAAAAACATCGTGAATTCCGAGGCACTCGAGAAAGACTGGGCAAAAACCAACGAGATTTTTAGCCAAAAATGAAGTCGAAACAATCTTGCCTGGCGAGAACCTTACTAACCAGCAAACCACGACCAACCATTCACAGAAAACAACCATGGAACGAGGTGAAACCGCCAGAAAACAGGGGTATGGCGTTGACATAAACCGGCAAGAGAAAATAAACACAATTTTCCGCTTTACATTTGATTACTCTCGAATCACCCAGCGGAAAGAACAACAAAAGGATTTAAACAAAAAATTCCCACTTGCTTCAAAGCCCTTAGGGCTCACCCAGTAAACCAAATGATAGAAACATGAATGCTCAAAATTTAAAACTGTGAAGTCCAAGGAGTGCTCAAAAAATAAAACAATCCTGCCCTGTGGGAGAATCCAGCCAAGGAACCAAAAACACCGTGAATTCTGAGGCACTCGAGAAAGACTGGGCAAAAACCAACAAGATTTTCAGCCGAAAATGAAGTCGAAACAATCCTGCCTGGCGAGAACCTTACTAACCAGCAAACCGCGACCATCCATTCACAGACAGCAACCATGGAACGAGGTGAAACCGCCAGAAAACAGGGGTATGGCGCTGACATAAATCGGCAAGAGAAAATAAACACAATTTTCCGCTTTACATTTGATTACTCTCGAATCACCCAGCGGAAAGAACAACAAAAGGATTTAAACAAAAAATTCCCACTTGCTTCAAAGCCCTTAGGGCTCACCCAATAAACCAAATGAAAGAAACCTGAATGCTCAAAATTTAAAACTGTGAAGTCCAAGGAGTGCTCAAAAAATAAAACAATCCCGCTCTGTGGGAGAATCCAGCCAAGGAACCCAACCTTTGACACGCGGCCCAACCAACAGTTGGAACCCTGTCAAGGGGCGAACAACAAAAAAAAAAATAGTCGGTAAAAGGAGATCTGCAATTGAGGACACCGGTGATAGAAAAACCCTCCAGCTCATGAGCAAGCATTCGATGAAGGCTTACACCATAAAACCATAGATCCCACTAGAGTCCAATCAATCTCGGGGCCGTTTGAGGAGAATAATCAGGATAAATCGGCCCAAAACAACATCTAAATGAAAATAAAAGAAATATCCCATCAAAAAATTGAAACTTTGGAACCCTAGGATCCGACACAACCAAAGAAGCTGGATCTATCAGTTGTTCTACCCTTTGCAACCCATCGGAGCTAGGGGACCCCACCAAACGAAGGGGCCATCAACAAATTCCATCCTCAACGGTCATTGAGCCCAAGGTCTCCCCCTGGAATCTGGATTAAGGAAGGGGAAAGACCCAAAAAAACCACAAAGAAAGAACCCCCAAACGACACCCACATCCAACAACAGTCCCCAGCAACCGTCTGGAAAAAAGACCAAACACCCACCATTCGGAGTGACCTGGCAACACAAGTATGACTCCACAGACGTTGAAGGCACAATGTCTTCCCCTGTTTTTGAATTAGAAGGGGCAAGACCAAATAATTCTGCAGAGAGACACCCAACTGACCAGCACAGGCAACCAGCAGCAAGATCTTAGAGGGAAAAACCCAGCAGGAAGGACAGGGAGGCCTCCTGCTTAGAGAGAAAGGGTTTGAGAGCACAAGAGTGGGAGGCCCTCCTTTGCCCCATGCAGGTCCACGCAGACCCTCTCTGACATGCTTGCATTGTTTTTACCTCTGCTTTCTTGACCCTCTTTTTGGTAGCTTATCCTTGAGTAACATTAAAAGAAGTTCCTCGTATTTGTCTTCATTTTTTGTTTCTTTTATTTTGTCTTCATGCAAGCATCATCTATACTCTTAACTTGAATAGAGCTAATTGCCTTTGAAAGTGGCTAGCCAACCTCCAGGATACTTCACAATTTTTGGATGGTCATTTCAGGGAATGTTCAAGATGATGGCTAGCTCCCAGAATTTGAATCTACTCTTGCATGCTTTGTCCTTGTGTATACTGAAAGTATTGCCACCTTTGGAGCCTCTCCTTACAGAAAATTGTTTAGAATTGTGATTAGATGAAGTTCTTGAAGGTATCTCATTCGACACTGGCAATTCTTTGCTTAACCTCAATGGCTTTACACAGCTGTCCAACCATACAAAAGGAAAAAGAAAGTAAAATATTATATTAATGTTTGCAAGTGGCCAAATAGGTCAGGGACTCAAAAAGTACACTTGATTACAGGAGCATTGGATAAGCCAAAAAAAAAAGTGCATCAAAGTCGCAAGAAAAAATTACAAAATTGCAAGGAGGTTAAAATTGCAAAATTGCAAAATTCAATGATGGTTGAACAGTATAAACGCATATGACATCTTGTAGCCAAAGCCATAGCATTATGTGGTACAAATACAGCACAATTGGAGCATAAATGGTCATTGGCAGGAGGGACTAATGCTGGAGTGAGAGGGAGGATAATGCTGATGAAGACCATGATTAGAGTTGTGGTCGTTAGTGGGCGAAGGTCATCAATCACTGTGAAGAGGCCAATGTAAAAGCTCATGCTATCCAAAGGAGAGTGGCCTGGAGAAGAGGTTCTAGCCAAGCAATTTTGGAAGGGATCTATGACTGTCTATTAGATATTTTCTATTGTCCAAGGCCAATGATTCTCCAAATGTAGAGGAATCATGAAATGCTTGCTTGTCTCGACTTCTTTGTACCGTGGGCATGAGGAATGGCAGGCCTGCCACCTCTATTGTGTGAAAAGAGAGATCTCCTGGTAGCTGCTTCCTCAGGAAGACTGTTTAAGATCGTCCACCAGGCTTTTAGTATCTCCAACTATAGGAATAGGATGAAATGAGGTGGACCCCTAGTCCAAAGCATGACAAGCATTCTAAGATGTGTAAAGGAACGTTTTGTTCATTGGTGTAACAATGTACATCAAAGCAGTCCTCCAGTTGCATCAACCAATTGTGAAAACCTTTTCAAATCTGCTTAACGCTCAAACAATTGAATTTTCAAATTTTCTTCCACCTTGAATAATGAGATGTAATGGAACGACTGATTTTAGTAATGTCCATGAGACTAGGCATAGTCTATGGGTTCAAAAGTGGTACAGGCATGGGTGATATGATTGCAGAGTGTGGGTGTCCTCCAAGTACACAATTGCACTAGCAGCCTGTTTTTGAAGGGTGGATCTTCTCTTATCAATTTTGACTAAAAACTCTCCTATCTTTGCATGTCTTTCTTCTTCAAACAGGGCCATCATATAGTCCACTCCCAAAGAAACGATATATTTGCTTCAAACCTTGCTTTATGCAGCATATATAATGACAAAGTAACAATCTGTCTTAATCGAACCTTAAGTGCAGAATTGACTTATTCTTTCTTCCTGATTTTCCTTGGGTCTTGTCCATCTCCCAGTTCCACATATATGTTGGTTCGAGATAGTCCTCAATTGAGCCGTGATCATCTTTGCCTTCCACTTGATGTCAGCTCTAATATATGCCTCTTTGGTAATATTTGTACGTGGGATTGAACTTATTGAAATAATATTGACATTTTCTTCTGTCCCTTATCTATATGTTCATTCTAATTTTCTTTCTCATGTAGTCTCTTTCTTGATTATATGTGGACATTCATATAAACTATTGCCCCTTTTTCTCATTCACTTCATTTATTGCTGCTGCTTCTAAAGCTGCACTTGAAATCTCTTATTGTGTTGGTCTTTCCCAATGAAACTTTTAATTTGTAATGTTATTTCTCCTCCTCATCTTGTTTTGTGGGAATTTCACCTCATTCCTGATTATAGTTGTTACCAATCTATTGAGTACATAAGTCAAAGTAGGTAGTGAAGCCACCAAATTTGCAGTATTGGCCTCCGTTCATGAAAATCAGGCCTCATAATCAGCTCCTCTTCCTATTGCCATAATCGTAGAACAGGGTATTCCTTTGCCTCTTTACAGTTTTCAGATTGTATGGCTAGGCTTTTCCCTTGTCAAGTCAGTGCCAAACTTTACAATACCCACTTTGACATTAGTGAACTTTTTCTAATACCAGATTTGATCTGAAATTGCATTTCTCAACTGATTCAACTCTCTAAACAAATCTTTTGACAAACAATTTTTTTTTTTGTTTTTGACCACAATACAATTTTAACAGAAGATGTCTCCACTAGAAAAATTTCACAGAATTCAATACGAGGAATTGCATAACCATATACTTGTAAGGATAATGATAATCTTAGGTTACAAGAAAGGAGTGATGGTTATCCTTCTAGTTTTACGTGCATGGCTACTGCTTATCTTTCTTCTTCCATTTAAAATCTAGCATGCAATAGAAAATGTGGGCTGTTACAAAAAAAGTTGGTGCTAGACATTTGTCTTTGACCTGAGTGTTGTTTATGTGTCTGACCAAGCATTATTTTTATTTTCCCTCAGGACCTTCACCAGATGTGGATATGGCGATTTCTGTTTTGTTGCAGAATGACATACCATCTGGTTACCTTGATGGCACAGCACCTTTGTCGCACCCTTCATCAGGTTTTCCTGGATCCATTTCAATAGGAGATGTTGCAGGCTTAAGTAAAGGAAGGCCTATTTTAAATGGATCAACTTTCAGGTCATCTAAGGCAGGCCAACCATTGAAGAGAAAGGAACCTGAGAGTAAGTTGTCTTAAGCATGGAAGTTATTTATTTCTTAAACATAATAGTTTGTATTGCTTTTCTGTCACACTTCTGCATTTTGAGTTAGATAGGTATGTACAGTGAAATAATCTTGCTTGCCCTCTAGGACAAGAAGATGATGAAATTGCACCTGTCAATCGGCCACTTCAGAAGGACATTTTTAGGATGCGGCAAATTCAAAGAGCTCGAGCCTATAGCACAAGTCAAGCTGGGTCTACTTCTGGTGGTAGTGGGACGCTTGGCCAAGAGCTATCTGGCAGCACAGAGTAACGCAAAAATGCACTCTGTTTCTGCAGCGTTAAAATGGCTCAATTTAGAGGGGAATTACATTCCCTGTAAAGTGTATCATTCAAATAGAAAATTTAATTGATATGCAGTCTCTGCCAATTTGTCTTTTAATGTATCTGTTCTTTCAATCGTTGTATTCTATGTGAATAATAATCTTGCAATGATTCATCTCTTCATTTATCATCAGATAAGAAACTTTGTTTGCTTCTGTCTTTGGTTTGAGATGGAAGTGTAACATTCCAGTGTTGCAGGAGAGGAGAATTGGCTGTATCATATGAGAGCTTATAAGAATTATTTAGTTTACTTTTCTGAATCCTAAATTTTAGTATTGCATTCTCCATAGAGGATTACAATTTAACATTGGCCAACGTTAAATACCTTCTAATAATTGAGTCTGATGTGCAGTGTCTCCTAGAAGAATATTTCCATCTTCTATGCAAGTCTCTGTTGGGACAAGGTGAACAAATAATTACTCGGAGGATTGTATTTGATAAACAAACAACAAATCTTAAACGATGTTTATTTCTACTCGGTTTCAGACCTTGATGATTGTACACAAAACTTGATCTTATGCCTAATGTCAGCCTTGCCGAAAATGTTTGCAATGCGTATCATGCAGCTAGCAAGAAAGAATAAATAGTTATTATTTTATTTTAGTTTATTTTCTTTTTTGACACATGGACACACGTGGGAATGCACAACGATAATAATAATGCCTTTATTAAGGCTACTTGCATACAACTACAAATAATAAATTTTCATTACATTTCAGCATGTTCAAAAGCAATAACACTAATGCACAGAATCCATATGGTATCTAAGTTAGTCTTAAGTGATTGGCAATTTAGATATGCAACTGGCAACTGTGAGAAGCAAAGTATCGCGAGTTCTCTTGTTCGTGTATTCTTGGACAGGAGGACAACCAAATAAATTATCAAAAATGTTGAGTGATTCTTGTAAGTGTATCTTGAGAACGTGATATTCTATTTTAGTTCGAGACTTCATAAATGCACCTCACTTCGACTTCGAATAATTTTCCAGTTCTGGCTATTTTTTTATGGTCAAAAGAAATGACTTTACATTTTGTAAGCATTTTTCTCAATCATTCGTAGAGATGGCTTGGCATGCTGCCTTTACACAAGAATCACATGATACATCATTTATTGATAGGTAAACTATTATTTTTTTGAATTATATAGAATCATGTCATTATGGTTGGAAGCAATAAGTTTGTTAATGCTTAGTTTTGAATAAGTGAATAATGCTATTTCAGAGGCAAACTTTGCAATTTTGTGTTTGTAAAATACAAAAAAATTATTTAACACTTTAATACACAGGACATATATTTAAAAAGTAAAGCGTTATTTTATCAAATATTCACTTACCATTATGGGATTACTTTGCCCATCATACTTAACACCATATATTTATTCTGAAAATGTAAGGAGATCATGCTATTTAATTTTTAAACATGTGATAAGGTTGAATTATATTTGTGCTCAGTATTTTTGGCTAATTTAAAATTGCCAGATATGGTACTAGTCTTATAAAACAAAATTCAGTTTAATGTTGCATTTAATTTTTCACTGCAACGATATATACAAGCGTTTGTAAATTAGTCCTCCAAAATTTATGGAGCATATTATCATTGAATTTATGATAAACATAAAATATTTGAGTGGTTTTATTGTTTGAGAACATATTTTTGGGAATTAGTCTTCCAAAAATTATGGAGCAGATTACCATTGAATTTATGGTAGAATAGTAAATATTTGGGCGGTTTTATGGTTCGAGAGAACATTTTCTTGGGTTTGTAAGTTTTAAAAATCATTTTAGAACTTCAAATGGATTCATGTCCAATGCTCTTGTCAACGTATATAATAAATGAAAATAATCTCTCCAATCCGAGTCTTTAGCATGCCAATGAAATTTACATTTTATATTATAATATTTTTTTAAGTTTTCATATGGAATTTGACATTATTCCATCATGACAGTGTGACGACATGATTTCAACAAACAAGTATGCATATACTACCTTACAAGATTTTATTTTAGTTCTTTGGAAATGTGCTTATATTTTTTTAATGATATTGGCTATTTGAAGATGGTATGTTTCATTGAGTTTAAGCTTGTGATACATTGTTTAAAATAAGTTTTTTCTGTCAGAAAAGTTGTAGACTTTAATCTCTCAAATGAGCCTACTTTTTCTTCCAATGATATCATTTATTTATTTATAGAGTGCAAGTAAAATTCATCTTTTCAACCTGTGAGAGACTAATGTACGAATGAAATATAGTTTTTTTTTTTAATGATATCTAATATTTTTTTATTATATATTTTGTTAAGTTTAAGCTTGGGACATTGTTTGAAACACATTTCTCTACATTTGTGGAAAAGCTTTGCATAGCATTTGTGTTGAAAATAGTAGTTTAACATTTTATGCGGTTTTATTATTTATTAACAAAATGAACATAAATTCGCTTTGGCAATGCTCATCAATTACCTCTTATAGAATATTGTTAATTTGGTGATTGAAAGTTTTCTAATATTACCTTTTATGTAACTTAACAATTTTGGTTATTGGAAGATCTCAAGGTTGTTATGCGTTTATACATTATAATATTCTATACCATTGTGCTAAACTTAGTTATCAAGTTCGAGCTCGTATTCGAGTTCGATACTTTTAAAGTTCGAAAGAAATTCGACATGTTTAAAAATTCGACATAAAATTCAATATATTTATAATAAATGTATATATATTTTCATATAATTTTATTTTTTATTTTTATATAAAATTTAAAAATTAAATATACAAAATTATAATATTTGTTTTTAATAATATTTTAAATATTTTTTTAAATATATACTTTAAAATATATTAAAATATTTTTAAAAATATAAACATTTTTATAACTTTATGTAAATATAGTAATTTTTTAACACATGATTCTTAAAGGTTAAATCAATATTTTTTTTGAAATATAAATTATAAGTTTTTTACCAATTATAATAAAAAATCATAAAAAATTGTTCAAAATAAAAGAAAGCACTTAAAATATCTTATATTATAAGTTTAAAAATAAGAAAAGTTTAATTTTAGGTTTCCTTGGAAGCTAGGGTTAGAGAGCAATGTTTTTTTCTTCTTTTATTTTAGGGTTTTTCTTTTATTTTAGGGTTAAAGAGCAATGCTTTTTTTACTTGTATTTCAAATAGCAGTGCAGAAATAATGAAGCCTCCAAATGGGAGATTTGTTTGTCAACTGCAACTTTTAGAGCTATCCATTCTCTCAAATGATGATAAAGAAATAAAGAAAACATCCCCATGAGGTTGAGAATAGATTGAAAATGGTTGCTTCCGATAGTATCTGCAAAAAAATTCAAGCTTCCAAATTGCATGTTGCAAGAGGGTTTGTTCACAACTGTTGTGTTTATAGTGCTTCTGTATTTTTTTTCAACTAAAAATTGATTTTAGGGTTTTTGATGCTTGTTTTTCACCCAATTTTTTTGGGTCGAATTTAGGGTTTGTTCACCGAATTTATGTGATAGGGTTTTAAATTCGATGATTTTTGAATTTCATATAGAAAATTCGACGAATTTGATAACTAAGATACGAAACAACTTCAAACTTTTATTCCTTAATTATGACATCTTAAGATAATCTCGTTATTTGTTTAAACGTAATGAAAAATAATGGCTTTTGCATCTTTTGTTAATAAAATTTGGTTAACAAACAAAGATAATATTTGGTTAACAAACGAAGATAAAATTTGATTAACAATCGAAGATAAAATTTGGTTAACAAACGAAGATAAAATTTGAGTAACAAATGAAGATAAAATTTGGTTAACAAACGAATAAACTTGAAAAGATGATTCATTGAGAAGGAAATTTGTTGAGAGGCTCGAAAACAGAGATTGAGGGAGGAGCGAGCGCACGAAAAGGAAGTAGAGACAGTAGAAACAACGAAAACAACAACAGAAGATGAAAACTGGAACCCCAATAAGGGTGATCTCGACAAAGTCAGTAAACGCAATCCGAACCACACCAGCAGGAGCGATAACAGTCGGGGCGTGAACAGGGGTTCGACAAGCAGTTTGAAAAAGGAAATGCCGATCCATAGTACAAAGATTGGAGCCCTTCTCGCTCAGACCCCCTGGGCTAGCTGGGATGATATCTATGTGGACCAATTGGAGGACCTTGGACCATCAATCATGTCCACCATAGGGTCCCGATACTAGGGGTCCAAATTTGTCCCCGAACCTCAGAACCTCGAGCCCCCTGGGCGGGAAGAGAGAGTCTCGAGAGCAGCAGATGGACTGGCAAAATCCTTCCGATCCTTCTAACCCTAATCCGTCGACAAGACCCCGTATCGAGTTGCTCCCTTCCAACGGTAACCTCGAAATCCCATGCGAAATCATGTCTAATGTGCTCGGACGAAACTCAAACTCACTGGTTGGCAATTTTCTTAGATCTCGTACCGACAGAATCTATCCGCAAGTGGGCCAACACCTCTTGGCGCCCGTCCGGATCTTTGGAACTGATTGCCCTAACCAGAGGGTTTTTTTAATTCGGCTGAGCAACCCGACAGATTCTCAACGGATTCTCACTAACGAGCCTTGGTTCTTCGATCACAGAGGCCTCTTCCTCCGTAAGTGGGGGATAGATTTCAACCCGACAACCTAAAGCATCAACTTTGCTCCAATATGGGTCCGCCTCCCCGGTCTTCTAGTCCAATTCTGGCACAAGGACATTCTCCGTGGCATAGCAAGAAGCATTGGTGAACTGATCTCCTTCGATCCTACAACATGCTTCGGGACTCAAATGACCCAGGCTCACATGTGCGTCAACGCCAATCTGGATGCAGATCTCCCGTCCTCGATCAACCTCATCTCCAAGGTCTATACATTACTCAATCCATTGAATATGAAAATATACTCGCATTTTGCAGTTTGTATTGTATTTAAGGCCATCTCAATTCCCAGTGCCCGTCTAAACCCCCTGTCGTCCCTTCTCGGAGGAATTTTTGCCCTATCAGTACTAGTCGACCCTAGGACCCTGATCCCACCCCGGTTCCTTCTAGATCCCCATCGGGAGGACCCGCTGGAACCACCCTAGTCGGACCCTTCACCCCCATGCAACCCGACCGTCCCAATATCAAACCACTTCTTCCCCTGTCCTTCGACAATCCGTCTTCCGATCCCGTTGAACCAAGTTTCAATGACCCCCTGCGCCCGCCTCCCTCCCCCCTCTCCCCCTCGAACCTCGACATCCCCGTCTAGTCCCCCCTCCTCGATCGTCCTCCCTAGTCCCCTTCCCTCCCTAAAAAAACCTATGGCAGATGTGGGCTCTGTTAAGAAGAGGGGTCATCCCTTGCTTCAGGACATAAGGAATAGGGAAGCCACAAATGAAGTCGCAAACGGGACCCAACTCATCCTTAGATGGTCTTCCCAGCTTTCGAAGACCCAAGATCAGCTCAGAAACGATCTAACCCCCCCGTCAGGGAGAGGGAAGCGCACATCGTCAAGAATTACCAAATGAAGATCCTCTCATGGAATGTGAGAGGCCTCAATGGACGAAACAAGCAACATCTAGTTAAGTCCATGATGAAAGAAGAAAGACTCACCATTCTTCTTCTCCAGGAAACAAAGCTTGATTCTTAGGATGTTTCCTCCACATCAAAATACATTTGGTAGGACTCTGCCTCCTGCTTCAGTCCAGCCAATGGAGCTTCAAGAGGCCTCTTGTGCTTACGGGACCCAACCAAGGTGAATGGGTCAGTTTTAACAATAGTTGAGAGCTACATCAACATCTTGTTCTTCAACAGAAACGACGGGTCCTATCAAATGTGTATGCTCCAAATTCTCCTTCTCGGTGGAGTTCACTTTGGAATTCCCTCAGTCAGCTGAGAGATGTGTTCTCTACAGAAGCTTGGATGGTGGCCGAGGATTTTAATTTCCCCATGTTTCCCTCCAACAAGAAGGGAGGGACTCCAATAACTAAGATATTCTACGAGTCCTTTGCAAGCTTCGTCAACAACAATGAACTGATGGACATCAGTCTCATAGGGCCAAAGTTTACCTGGACCAATAGCAGGAAGGGCCAACTGATTCAGATGTGACTTGATCGTATCCTCATTTTCATAAATGCCATACCAATGTTTGACGATGCAACCATGTGTTCTCTCCCTCGGATTTGCTCTGACCACAATCCTCTCTTACTGGACTGTCATCCTCTGGCATCTTCCTTCAAATCTCCCTTCAGGTTTAAAGCAATGTGGCTCCATGAACCAAACATCAAATCTCTAGTTGCCCAATGGTGGGTCTGACCTTACCCTGGATCCAAAATTTCCCAGGTTTGCAACAAACTCCGACATGTAAAATTCAATATGAAAAGGTGGAATAAAGAGGTGTTCGGGAATATCTTCTAGAAAAAGCAGCAAATTCAATCCCAAATCCAAGATATTGAAATCACGCTTCAAAACAGTGATATGGATCCTGCCCAGAAAATAATCCTCCTCTTTGACTATCACAACATTCTCATAAGCGAGGAAGTCTTCTGGAAATAAAAGTCCAGGGTAACATGGCTCAAAGAAGGTGATTCAAACACCAAGTTTTTCCATGCTACAATAGTAAGACATAGGGGAAGCAACATGATCAAGGAATTAGTTCAATAGGATGGGCAGGTTGTATCCGACATACAAGAAATCAAAGCTAAGGCAGTTCTCTTTTTTGAAGAGCTTCTTGTTCCCTCTCCAAGCTATGAAAACCATACATATCAGGGTCTCCTTCGGAACATCCCAAGGTTAGTCACTGATGATCAAAATCGAATGCTTATTCAAACCCTTTCTGTTGACGAAATCAGGACTACAGTGTTTTCTATGCAAGGGGGGAAAGCTCCAGGCTCAGACGCTTTCCCCCCATTTTATTCCAACACTTATGGGACATTATAGGCCCGGATGTGGTCTCGACCATCCAGCAGATGTAGAAAGACAAGGTAATCCCAGGAGACATCAACTCCACCTTCCTAGCCCTCATCCCCAAAGTTAGCCAGGCCAGCTCCCTCAGCTTGTGTAATGTCCTGTACAAGATTCTCACCAAATCCCTGGCCACTAGGCTCAAGCTCATTCTCCCTTGCATCATTTCCCCAACCAAGGTAACTCTATCCATGAAAGGCAAATAACCGACAACATTATCACCATCCATGAGATCATCCATTCCATCTCCTCGAGTGGCCAAGCGGGCTTCCTCCTGAAGCTCAACATGAACAAAGCCTTTGACAGAGTCTCCTGGGACTTCCTGTTGGAAATTCTCCAAAGTTTTGGCTTCCACCCGGAGTGGATTGACTTGATCAAAGCTTGCATTTCCTCGAAAAATTTCTCTATCTTGGTCAATGGGTCCCCAACAGGTTACTTCAATAATTTCAAAGGCCTCAGGCAAGGAGACCCCATCTCCCCATTTCTCTTCATTGTTGCGGAAGCTCTTGGGAGGGCTCTCACCCAGGCTTACCTCGAAGGGTCCATCTCTAGTATTAAACCTGCTTCCTCCATCCAGGCGGTGTCCCATCAACAGTTCATAGATGATACTATCCTGGCTACTCGGGCCTCGGTCCCCCAAGCTCAGTGCATCAAATTCATCCTCCTAGCCTTTGAGGTTGTGGCAGGCCAAAAGGTAAATTTTGACAAAAGTAAGATCTACTTTTTCAACACTCCGACAAGACGCCAAGCTCGCATTGCTGCCACCCTTGGATGCTCCATTGACACTCTCCCAACCTCTTACCTCGGATTCCCTCTCTTTGGAGGCCAATATAGGAAATCCCTTTGGAATCCCATCATTGAGCGCATCCAGAAGAAGTTGGCAAGCTGGAAGGGTAGCCTCCTCTGTCAACCAAACAAAGCCACCCTGTAGAGCATTCCTGTTTTTTTCCTGTCCATTTTATTGATCCTTGCCAAAGTTTGCAATCGCATCGAGCAACTCCAAAAAATTTCTCTGGTCAGGATCAGAAAACAAGCAGCAGATTCATCTGGAGGCCTGGAATCATATTTGCTCCAGGAAAGAGTATGGTGGCATTGGATTTCGAAAATTCCGTAATATGAACCTGGCACTCATCGCCAAGCAAGGTTGACGAATCCTCACCAACGAAAACTCCCTGTGGATATCCATCATTAAGGAAAAATATTTGTGGCATAACCAAAACTTCTTGGATGATCCTAGCCCCATTCGAGGATCTGCGGCTTGGAACTCTATTCTTAGGACTAATCATATCGTTCAAAAGGGTATCTTATGGAAGCTAGGAAATGGTGCCAGGATTAGCTTTTGGAGTGACCTCTGGTTGGGCAACTACCCACTTCAGGACAGGGAGGATATGGTGTGCCTAAGATCAGTGGCGGACACCTTGTTCGGGCATAAAGTTAGTAATTTCCACCCAGGAAGCCTCTCTTGGAAACCTCTGCCATATGTTGGCCTCTCAGCAGAATAAGAGCTTGCCTCTCTCGCCCTCACCGATCTTCTCCGTATTTGTGTCATCCTCTCATCCTCGGTTGAATATTCCATCCTTTGGGCTCTATCCTCCTCTGGCCTCTTCTTGGTCAAGTCAGCCTACACCTTGTCCGAGAACCCTGGCCCTCCCTGGTTCCTCTCTAAGCTTATCTGGAAACCCTATATGATTCCTAAAGTCAACTTTTTCCAGTGTCTGTCCATCCAAGATAAGATAATAACTATCCCTATCCTCCAACGCCGCAACCTATCTCTCCCAAACCGTTGTTACTTGTGCCTCTCGGATGGTGAGTCTACCCAACATATTTTCACTTCCTGCCCCTTTTCCCAATCCATCCTCTCCTCCCTCCTCTCCTCTGTCAGCATTTCCTGGGCCCCACCCTTTTGGCTCAGTGATCTTTGTGTCCAGTGGCCAAATCCATTTAGAGGGTACCGTCTAAAGACCTTTTGGTCCTTTTGTCTCCCCCACTTCTAGTGGGAGATCTTGCAAGAGTGTAACGCCCGTGCCTTCAAGGATTCATCACACAAGGAGAACCATGTCCTCAACAAGATCCTTTTCACTGCTGCCAAAAATATGATGGTCACCCAGGAGAAAGGAGACCCTGAGCCTCACTCCGAATTCCTCCTAACTTCCAGTCTCAACATCTTGGAATGCATCCACAAGAAGGCTCCTACTATGGCCACTCGCTCTTTGGTCAGACGGTCTCCTTCCCCTCCTAGCTTCCTCAAGCTAAATTTTGATAGGACAGCCAAAGGAAATCGAGGTGCAGGAGGCATCATATGGTATCACAAGAGCAACATCATTCTGGCCTATGCAGAAAACCTGGATTCAACTCCAGCCACTTTGCTGAGGCTAGAGCTCCCAACGTCATGGTGGAAGGTGACTCCAGGAATGTAATAACAAGTCTCTCTTCTGAATCCTCCACCACCTCATGGAACACCTCCAATATGATCACTAAGGCCACTCATCTCCTGCGCTCCTCATGCGCAAGGGCGAACCACACCCACAGGGAGGGGAATCATGTGGCCAATCAGTTAGCCAACATTGGAATCTTAGAGTCTGGCCTTAGGGTTTGGAGGGACTCCTTCCCCTAAGAAATCATCGATGCTGGTATCACTGACCTCACCAATCAGTAAGGTGATGTGGACCAAGGTAAGAAACCTTGGGTGTCAAGTCGACATCCACCTAAGCAGGTTGAATATTCAGTTCAAAGCCAGCGTGGCACATTTCCACCATAGCACTTTTAGCTCTGACTCTGATCGCACCTCATATGTGAATATTTGTTGCATCAGCCTTCACCGAGTAGATATTTTTAATCTTCACCTTCACAGATTCAGCCAACTGTCAGGTTGAGGTTGGGGGCATTTTTTCAAGATTGGGTTCACATGGAGCTGGGAGAATTTCAGCATCAATAGAGTTTGCCTTGGAATCAACACCACCTTCCTTTTTGGTGTCGATAAGGGTGCCCGCCCATTGGGAATGTTTGTCCCCCATGTCAGCGTCCTCGTTCGGGGCAATGCATCGGTCCCTATACCCTATTGGCGTTTCGCCCGCTTCCTCATTATCAATTATTTCTTGCTGACTCACCGCGACCCCTCTAGTGGTTTTTTGGCAAGGTGCATTGTTTGCTTCGTATTGGGTTGGTGGTTTCAACTTGTCGTCCCCGTGGCGGTTGGCGTTGTCACCTCCTTTGTGGGTATCCGCTCCATCCACCTATCCATTGTGGATAATCATCCCTATCATCATGATCCGTTCCCATCCGCCCTCCTCGTCGGTACTGCTGGTAGAACAATCGAAAGCGTCTTGCAATCGAGTCTTATAGGACTCCCCATGGGGATTGGCATTATCAAAAAATACTTCTTGGCAGACCAACCGGAAGCGTCTTCCAGTAGCGGAGCCAGTGCGAGTAAGGTAGCCACACACATCTCTCTTATTTGACTTACCCAGTTAAAATAGACCTCATTAATTAATGGGTTAAGTGAACCACATTAAATTGTCGATAAAGAATCTCACCTTAGTTAGGGTTTTAGCATAGGTTAGCTTAGAGGGTAGGGTATTTAATTTTTGGGTATTTTTGAGATGGGAAAGGACCCTAAAAAGGTCATTTCTATTAGCCGCGGGTGGCGACCATGGCTCCCAATTGGCAATTTGGGGGTCGCAGTTGTCAGCCGCAACGAGATTCAAATCCCAACGGTCAGAATTTTGACCGTTGCCGCCGACCGCGGATCCCAGCCACAGTTAGCCCACATTAGGATTTTTTTTAAAATTTTTTGAGTTTTTGACTGATTTAATTGATTTTTTTTTAATGTTTGAAGTGCAATCTTGATTTTTTGGAATGTGTTAGCATGCATTTGTGAATGTTTTTATTTTTGTCTTTTTTAGGTCATTTTTTGATGTTTTTGATTGATTTTATGTATATTATTTGTCTCTCTTTAAAAATTGATCATGAGGGCGAGGAAATCAGATATCCTTCGTACCCTTCGCAATAGCCTTAATAACACTGAGCGGGCCTAGTTTGGAGCCATCGAATTTGGCTGCATGCTACGACTTCCATCTATTAGAGCCGATCAAGCTTACATGATCGCTTTGGCCCGTCGCTAGGATGCGAGGACCAACACCTTTCACCTACCCATAGGTGAGATTATTGTCACTTTGGAGGATTCTACCACATCTTTCGCATCCTGATGGCGAGACCATCACATCTTCGCCCACAGAGGCAAAGGATGATGTCTTCTAGCAGATATTTGGTGCTCGAAGTGCTAGGGGTAGGCAAATTCAGACCATGTCGAAATCCACATTGAGGATTGGTACCATGAGAATGTCTTCTCACAATGGGCAGTTGTAATTATGCATTTGATAGTCCAGATTGTGTTGCTAGACACATCAAGAGCGAGGTTCCCTTGGAACCTCTTGGTGAGGACCCGAGACGTGCTGGCGAGCAACACCATAGAGCCATTGATCCTATCCTAGGGGAGCGCTCTACTTGCACAACGCTATGACGAGTTGTATCGTATCACACGAAGGAGCCACACAGGAGTCGGCTGCAATCTCCTTTTACAAATTTGTGCATGGTAGCACATCATAGTTGAGCGTCCCATGCCACTACCCCTTCAGATTTTTGACATTGCTAAGGAGAGCCAATGCTATGCTTTGTGATGGCATCGAGATTCCGAGGGATTTCGAAGTAGGTCTTGAGCAGGGGTCATGTAGTACTACATTGATCAACTTGCATGACTACAACCTGGGCAAGTGCTATGAAGGACCTACATGGATTACCCAACATGGCCAGATGCAGATAGATACCTGAGGAGGACTTGCCATGACATATTGCTTCTTGGGTGTAAGCCTGAGATACGAGAGTTCTTCTACTTCTCCTGTGTGACCATACAATTCAAAATTCACCAGGATATCCCTCCCATTCCCACTATCTACCACTACCTTAAGACGGAGGACTTAACATGGCCTCAGGTGACTCCACTGGGGAATGAGGACGATGATTTCTAGGAGTATGAACTGGAGGATGCAGGGACTACAACATATTATGATACCTAGTGGATTACCAAGTTGTGTCAGGACGATGGCCCACTACGCAGACCTATAGATGGTGCAGCAATAACAGAGGTAGAGGAGGCACATCTAGAGGGATTAGACCCTCATGAGCGCAACGTGCACCAGTGGACAAATGGCGAATGGGGCGAGGCTACAGCTGAGGAGGAGCCCCAGGCAGAGGAGGGTGAGAAGCCTGATGACGAGGTATCCTAGCTCAGGGCCTAGGTTGCCAGCTTACAGACATGGGTAGGGACCCTATAGACGCAGATTCTAGAGAGGGAAACTTTTGTGGCTACTCTATAGGCACAGCTGAGCGCCGTGCGAGATTAGCTATCATAAGTACAAGAGCAGTGACGGGGATACTAGGAGGAGAGGACTATTCACCTAGCGTAGATTAAGAGTGCCACACACATCTCTCTTATTTGACTTACCCAGTTAAAATGGACCTCATTAATTAATGGGTTAAGTGAACCACATTAAACTATCGGTAAAGAATCTCACCTTAGGGTTTTAGCGTAGGTTAGCTTAGAGGGTAGGGTATTTAATTTTTGGGTATTTTCGAGATGGGAAAGGACCCTAAAAAGGTCATTTCTCTTAGCCGCGGGTGGCGGCCGCGGATCCCAATTGGCAATTTGGGGGTCGTAGATGTCAGCCGCAACAGGATTCAAATCCCAACAGTCAGAATTTTGATCGTTGTCGTCGACCGCGGATCCTAGCCATGGTTAGACCACATTAGAAATTTTTTTTTATTTTTTTGAGTTTTTGACTGATTTAATTGATTTTTTTTTAATGTTTGAAGTGCAATCTTGATTTTTTGGAATGTGTTAGAATGCATTTGTGAATGTTTTTATTTTTTTGTTTTTTTTGTCTTTTTTAGGTCATTTTTTGATGTTTTTGATTGATTTTATGTATACTATTTGTCTCTCTTAAAAATTTGATCATGAGGGCGATGAAATCAGATATCCTTCGTACCCTTCGTACCCTTCGCAATGGCCTTAATGACAATGAGCGGGCCTGGTTTGGAGCCATCGGATTTGGCTACATGCTACGACTTCCATCTATCAGAGCCGATCAAGCTTACATGATCGCTTTGGCCCATCGCTAGGATGCGAGGACCAACACCTTTCACCTACCCATAGGTGAGATTATTGTCACTTTGGAGGATTCTACCACATCTTCTACATCCTGATTGATGGTGAGACCATCACATATTCAACCACAAAGGCAAAGGATGTTGTCTTCTAGCAGATATTTGGTGCTCGAAGTGCTACGGGGCAGGAAAATTCAGACCACGTCAGGATCCACATTGAGGATTGGTACCATGAGAATGTCTTCTCATGGTGGGCAGTTGTACTTATGCATTTGATAGTCCAGATTGTGTTGCTGGACACATCAAGATCAAGGTTCCCTTGGAACCTCTTGGTGAGGACCTGAGACGTGTTGGTGAGCAACACTAGAGAGCCACTGATCCTATCCTAGGGGAGCTCTCTACTTGCACAACGCTATGACGAGTTGTATCGTATCACACGAAGGAGCCACACAAGAGTCATCTGCAATCTCCTGCTATAGATTTGGGCATGGCAGCACATCATAGTTGAGCGCCCCATGCCACTATCCCTTCAGATTTTTGACATTGCTAAGGAGAGCCAATGCTATGCTTTGTGATGGCCTCGAGAGTCTGAGGGATTTCAAAGTAGGTCTTGAGCAGGGGTCGTGTAGTACTACATTGATCAACTTGCATGACTACAACCTGGGCAGGTGCTATGAAGGACCTACATGGATTACCCAGCATGGCCAGATGTAGAAATATACCTGAGGAGGACTTGCCATGACATATTGCTTCTTGGGTGTAAGCCTGAGATAGGAAAGTTCTTCTACTTCTCCCATGTGACCATATAGTTCAAAATTTGCTAGGATATCCCTCCCATTCCCACTATCTACCACTGCCTTAACACGGAGAAGGACTTGACATGGCCTTAGGTGACTCCACTGGGGAATGAGGACGATGATTTCTAGGAGTCTGAACTGGAGGATGCAGGGACTACAATAGATTATGACACCTGGTGGATTACCAAGTTGTGTCGGGACATGGCCCACTAGGCAGACCTATAGATGATGCGGCAGTAGCAGAGGTAGAGGAGGCACATCCAGAGGGATTAGACCCTCATGAGCACAACGTGCACCAGTGGACAAAGGCGAATGGGGCAAGGCTGCAACTGAGGAGGAGCCCCAGGTAGAGGAGGGTGAGGAGCTTGATGATGAGATATCCCAGCTCAGGGCCTAGGTTGCCAACTTACAGACACGGGTAGGGACCCTATAGACGTAGATTCTAGAGAGGGAAACTTTTGTGGCTACTCTATAGGCATAGCTGAGCGCCGTGCAAGATTAGCTATCATAAGGACAGTAGCAGTGACGGGGATACGGGTAGCGTAGATTAAGAGTGCCACACACATCTCTCTTATTTGACTTACCCAGTTAAAATGGACCTCATTAATTAATGGGTTACGTGAACCACATTAAACTGTCGATAAAGAATCTCACCTTAGTTAGGGTTTTAGCATAGGTTAGCTTAGAGGGTAGGGTATTTAATTTTTGGGTATTTTCGAGATGGGAAAGGACCCTGAAAAGGTCATTTCTCTTAGCTGCGGGTGGCGGCCACAGCTCCCAATTGGCAATTTGGGGCTCGCAGCTGTCAGCCGTAGCGGGATTCAAATCCCAACGGTCAGAATTTTGACCGTTGCTGCCGATCGTGGATCCCAGCCACAGTTAGCCCACATTAGGAATTTTTTTTTATTTTTTTGATTTTTTGACTGATTTAATTGATTTTTTTTTTAATGTTTGAAGTGCAATCTTGATTTTTTGGAATGTGTTAGCATGCATTTGTGATTGGTTTTATTTTTTTGATTTTTTTTGTCTTTTTTAGGTCATTTTTTGATGTTTTTGATTGATTTTATGTATATTATTTGTCTCTCTTAAAAATTTGATCATGAGGGTGAGGAAATCAGATATCCTTCATACCCTTCGTAATGGCCTTAATGACACTGAGCAGGCCTGGTTTGGAGCCATAGGATTTGGATACATGCTACGACTTCCATCTATCAGAGCTAATCAGGCTTACATGATCGCTTTGACCCATCGCTGGGATGCGAGGACCAACACCTTTCACCTACGCATAGGTGAGATTATTGTCACTTTGGAGGATTCTACCACATATTTCACATCCTGATTGATGGTGAGACCATCACATCTTCGCCCACATAGGCAAAGGATGCTGTCTTAGAGTAGATATTTGGTGCTCAAAGTGCTACGGGGTAGGCAAATTCAGACCATGTCGGGATCCACATTGAGGATTGGTACCATGAGAATGTCTTCTCATGGTGGGCAGTTGTACTTATGCATTTGATAGTCCAGATTATGCTGCTAGACACATCAAGATCGAGGTTCCCTTGGAACCTCTTGGAAAGGACCCGAGGTGTGTTGGCGAGCAACACTAGAGAGCCACTGATCCTATCCTAGGGGAGCGCTCTACTTGCACAATGCTATGATGAGTTGTATTATATCACATGAAGGAGCCACATAGGAGTCGGTTGCAATCTCCTGCTATAGATTTGGGCATGGCAACACATCATAGTTGAGCGCCCCATGCCACTACCCCTTCAGATTTTTGACATTGCTAAGGAGAGCCAATGCTATACTTTGTGATGGCCTCGAGAGTCCAAGGGATTTCGAAGTAGTTCTTGAGCAGGGGTTATGTAGTACTACATTGATCAACTTGCATGATTACAACCTAGGCAGGTGCTATAAAGGACCTACATGGATTAACCAGCATGGCCAGATGCAGATAAATATCTGAGGAGGACTTGCCATGACATATTGCTTCTCAGGTGTAAGCCTGGGATACGAGAGTTATTCTACTTCTCCCGTGTGATTATACAGTTCAAAATTCGCCAGGATATCCCTCCCATTCCCACTATCTACCATTGCATTAAGACGGAGAAGGAATTGACATGGCCTCAGGTGACTCCACTGGGGAATGAGGACGATGATTTCTAGGAGTCTAAACTGGAGGATGCAGGGACTACAACATATTATGACACCTGGTGGATTACCAAGTTGTGGCGGGATGATGGCCCACTAGGCAGACCTATAGATGGTGTGGCAGTAGCAGAGGTAGAGGAGGCACATCCAGAGGGATTAGACCCTCATGAGCGCAACGCGCACCAGTGGAAAAAGGGCGAATGGGGCGAGGCTACAGCTGAGGAGGAGTCCTAGGTAGAGGAGGGTGAGGAGCCTGATGATGAGGTATCCTAGCTTAGGGCCTAGATTGCCAGCTTACAGACATGGGTAGGGACCCTATAGACGTAGATTCTAGAGAGGGAAACTTTTGTGGCTACTCTACAGGTACAACTGAGCACCGTGCAAGATTAGCTATCATAAGGACAGGATCAGTGACGGGGATACCAAGAGGAGAGGACTATTCACCTAGCATAGATTAAGAGTGCCACTATAGCTCTGGAGAAGATGACACTTGAGCAAGATCTTGCACAGTCTTAGCTACAACTCAAGAATCATGAGAGGTATTAGGTGAGGAGTGCACGAGGGGAGCCCTCAACTCCATAGGCTTCTTCTATGGCTCTGGCTGTACAGGGACGCGCAGGTTTTGATCCAAATGTAGAGATACGAAGGCTATAGGTTATCATATAGACTCATCTCAGTCAGTGCGCATAAGATGCTGCTCATATCGCTCGCTTGGAGGGAGTGGTTGAGCTACACAGGGGTGTGATTCTGAAGAGGTCCATAGATCCAAGGACCCAAAGGACTCAAACACGGGAGACATGGCAGTCTTCAGCTCGTTCCAATCATAGGACTCACTGGATAGAGAGATCCTTAGGCGCTAGCTCTAGGCAGACTCACAGGGAGGGTAGCACTGGTGGAGGAGACTCACAGACCGAGGGTGCACGTGCTGCCTAGCACAGGTCTTGTCAGATGTTTATACAATTTTTGGGTGTAATGTTGAGGACCTACACAGTTGTAGCCTACGGGTATTTTGGACATCCTTTTATGTAATTTTTGACACACACACACACACATATATATATAATTAGACATTGATTTATGACTCATTATATGTGTATGTTTATTTATTTTATGTTTATGACATGCATATGGGTGCAATGATTATATTGTATGTTTATTTGATGCTATATGATGAGATGTATAGATGACATGCACTAGCTAGATGATGGATGTATGACTAGATACTGTGATCTAGATGTGCAGATGGACTACTATGATGTATTCATGTGGATGCACTATTTGACGTTAAATGCATGTTTAATTTGATTTACTTGTGTGCATTTAATTTATGATGTTATGACGAATGCAATGTATGTAATGCATTATTTACATGATGATGATCTAATGTAAATGAACCTGTATGCTTAAATATTTTAAAACATAAGGAAAAAATGCAATATGAGTTAACAATCTAATGGATGACACCACAAAATGTATAATAATCATGAAATGTAATTGATATATCTTATCATAAGAATTAATCAATTAAACACCCATATGTGCTATAAAATGGTGTATTATTTCTATTTATAAGCTTTTGTAAGATAAGCAATATGCACAACATAATCAATGGTCGTCTAAATATCATTACTGATATTTATCCGGTATCTAACATATATTATGAACACCCCTTAATAAACAAAATAACATAAAAAGAACTTGATAATTGAATGATTTGATATGAGTTGTTGCTATTTGGAAATTTTTGAGGTTTTCCATGAGACTCAAACACCCTAGTTGACTTATCAAATCAAAAGTTGTATAATGACTATACTAGACTCCTGAAAGCTAAAGTTTTCACTATGAAAGACCAAGCTATCCGTTACCCCTGTGTGTGTAAATGAATATATTATATGAGACATAAGCATAACCTAGTGCCAAGAAGGATTCATTCAGTCCATTGCTGTATTGGGGATCCTCAAATGTTCACTCGATCCTAGGTTTGGACTCAGTTAGACTAGACCACTAGGCGATACAAGCCACCTAAAGTTAGCTCATTTATAAATTGCTTAGACCTACCCCAATGCCAGGCAGGATTCATTAAGCCCATTGCTATATTGGGGATCACCCTATGGCTTTCGAGCATTGACCATTCCAGGGATTCAATTTTACCCCCTTATTTTCTTCAATTTATTGGGATACTTGCTCATATATAATGATAAAAATCACTATTTATTTTGTATTTTTGTTTTTATTTTATTTTGAACAAGGGATTTTATTTGATTTCTAGGATTTTTCTCTTTTATGTAAGCAAGGGATGTATTCGGGTAGGGGGTAAACTTGTCCTTTTGCCAATGAACCCTACTCTAGACTATTGCACCTCACAAAATGAGCAAGTAACAAAAACTTTCGCTTGAGGTGACCCGGACCACTTTTATAGTGTTCATCCTTCCTTACCCTAATTAGGATTGTTAATGTGTTTGATTAGTGATGGAATTCTGATATGCTAAGTGCTATCAAAACTAGATCTCATCTACAAAAGCACAACAAGATTTCTACTAAATCTGAGAAGACCACTAGGTATGGCTGAATGACTGAAAAACTATAGTATATTCTTCATAGCAACAGAAAG
Organism: Wollemia nobilis; assembly: GCA_028583015.1. Lineage (NCBI taxonomy): Eukaryota > Viridiplantae > Streptophyta > Pinopsida > Araucariales > Araucariaceae > Wollemia > Wollemia nobilis. The sequence continues at coordinate 5,132,514 of JAQPPZ010003613.1, read as the reverse complement.
GGTTGTGTTGAGAAACACAATTACTCATAAGGGTGATGGATGATGATAATGCATAGATGCATAATTGAAATACAAACATGGTATCGTTTGTAAGATTGCAAACACAACCTATCCTAATGCAAGTACGATGGGTGGAAATAAATAATGCAATGCAATTAAATGAAATGCATGTGCAAAATGAAAATGCATGATGCAAATGAAATGCAATATTTTTAGATTTTATTGCTTTTTGATTTTTATGGATTTTGAAAATTTTCCATATTTTTAAGTTTTTGAATTGAATTATTATGTGTGGAACGCCTTAAGATGAAGGATGTTTAGAGGTTAAAGCTCTTAAACACCTTCAAGTGATGTCAGGTGATACATTCCATGTCCAATCTGCTCTGAGATGATATAAGTGATGAGCACCAGAAATGCTCATATTTTGTACATATTTCTTTGATCAATATGCGGTTGTATAATAAGGATTGCGTACTTTTATGAATGATTATATAGATATTTGATATAATTATGCGTGTTATCTAATTTGTGTGCTTTTAGTATGTTTTGTGGAATTGCAGTTGATTTAGTTAGATTTGGAACAGTCGAGGTCTTTTGATGGACCTGGCACTTTATTTCATTGGGGGTCAACGTAGAGAACATAGGCGCCTCCCTGCAACCGAAAGGCACCAAGGGAACAAGCGCCTCCCTGCAGTCAGAAGGCGCCAAACCAAAGACGAGCGCCTCCTTGCAGTCGAAGGCGCCAACTGAATACGAGCGCCTCCCTGCAGTCGAAAGGCACCAATTGAATACGAGCGCCTCCCTATAGTCGAAAGGTGCCAACTGAATACCAGCGCCTCCCTATAGTCGAAAGGCACCAATTGAATATGAGTGCCTCCTTGCAGTCGAAAGGTGCCAATCGAATATGAGCGCCTCCTTGCAGTGAAAGGCGCCAACTGAATGCGAGCGCCTCCCTATAGTCGAAAGGCACCAATAGAAGGCAAGCGCCTCCCCATAGCGAAAGGCGCTAATAGAAGGCAAGCGCCTCCCTACAACTAGAAGGCACCATGATAACAAGGTACCTTCCTCATAAGGAAGGCGCCACTGATTCTTTGCCCGTTGACCAGATTCGAATGACGTGGACAGTAGCGGTTGGTGCAGTTCCAGCTCGCATCATGCAGAGCTAAATTGGAGATAGCACCAATGTATCAAAATGTCTTACTGATGCCATGCAAAGCATGAACCGAAGTGAACATGCCACCATCAAAATAGAATGCCAGACGTCGATTGCATTCGCTAGACTGTTCTAATTTAGTCTGGGAAGAATCGACTATTGTAACCACTTCTATAATAGAAGTTCTACGGGTGTGTTATATAAACACACGCAGATCATTCTAAAATATATAGATAGAGAGAGAGAGATATATAGAAATAATTAATAAAGATCCATTTAGAGTTACAGAAGATAGATTGTAATACGTTGATAAATATATTCCAGTTCCAGAAGTTCTAAAGCGCGTGTTCGATCGGGAAGAAGTTGCTGGAGCCTGGGCCCACTCCAAGCCAGTATTTCTTCCCCATTTCCTTCTTGTTTATTTATTTTAATTAGTTTATTGCTTTCATAGGAATGTTCATTGGTTTGCTAGTTCCAGTATTTGCAGTAGATTTATTTTCAGGAATGTGTACATGATTTATTTCTGTAGATTTAATTATGTTCTTCTTACGTAATTTATTGAGGAGTGCGGGAATGATTGACAACCATTTCAAGAACACCCCCCAAATGTAGGATTAGCAGATTCACCTCCAGTGGTATTGTAGTAACCTAATTTCGACTCTTCGCAAGTTTACGAAGCTCCCTGGGTTGATAATTAAATGCACGGGCATGTGACAAAAATAGGAAACCATTCACCTTGTTTGGCCCGCAACATTTTGGCACCATTGTCGGGGAAGCGTCTTAATTAGATTACTTACAATACCCTGAAACCTTCCATCTGACCTTGTATGAGTTCTTCGAGAAGAAGAGGACCTGACGGTCGCTTTATAAGAACTAATCCATCAGGACCTGAGTCATCCGAGCATTTTGGATTTGAGTTAGACTCGCCTGACCTACCAGCAATCCATTGGAGTGAGGAACCACACTTTGTGCAAAGTGCCACCTCATCCCATCAACAAGGGGATGAACGAATCATCACAAATCCCCTATTTAATAGGACTCCTCTAGAGGAAGCCCTATTGTGGAAGGCTATGGAGGATCAGACGATCTCGCCAGACAACCTTAGAGCATTGACTCAGAAAGTTTTAAATGATCGGAAGGCCATAAACGCTGCATTAGAAACCACATTTCCTAAAAAAATGGTAGATAATGATGAAGTCTCATCTGGCTTTAGTTTCCCAATAGAGGAGGGAGTAGGAGATACCAAAATGAAAAACATATCCCCTGCTCACCTTCCGTCCTTCAAAGGACACCCGATTGAGGACCCTGACCTATTTTTATTCAAGTTTGATGTTTTGTGCAGGTCTGTGGATTACAAATCAAACACGCAGAAGTTGAAATTATTTCCTTCTACATTAGACGATGCAGCTCTACGATGGTTCATCGGTCTGGGAGACAAACACATCACCACCTGGGACCAGATGAAGAAGCTCTTTCTAGAGCAATATCAAGATTTTGGGAGAGCAAGAGACTCCAGGGAGGAGGTCCTGAGCATGACACAAAGAGAAGATGAGTCTCTCGAGGAGTATTGGGAGAGATTCAACTTTAATCTTCAATGGTCCCCTCACTCGAAGCTATCTGATAAGTCCCTCAAAAGCATCTTCTTGAGGGGACTTACCAATGAGTCATCGGAGGCTCTCAACATGATCTCTGGAGGTGATGTCTATCAGCATGCTATGGATGACATCCAGAAATTATGCCGGAACTACTCGAGAAGGCGAGGCAAAATCATCGCCAGAACCATGAAGGCGACTGCTTCAATCACCAAAATAGAAATAGGCAACATGTTGGAGGATTTGAAGAGCGAAATGCTCTCATCTCTAGCACTGCAGATGGATACGCTCATGTTAGAAAAGAAGAAACAAGAAAATGATGCAAGCATTAGCCTATTTCTGCCCAAAATGTAGAGGAAGACATGCAAAGAATGCATGTCCAAAAAACAAGGTCAGAGTATGCACAGTTTGTAGGCTGAATCATAAAACTCGATTGTGCCCACAACTGCCCAATAACCAGGAAGCGACTGAGAGCACGGAGGCCTACTTCATAGGCAATAGGAAGAGTTGGCCATAGCCCCCCATGGGGAATATACCAACCGGGATGCCATCATATGGGGGAGGGTCATACATGCACCAAGGACCCCCTCAACCACCTAATATGGGGTGGTGGGGACCATCACCCTGGACTAACGCACCCCCAACAGCATTTTCGAATCAGCAGCCATGGATGCCATATCCATATCCTGGGCAGCAGTGGAGAGGCCACAATGCATGGAATCAGACTCCATAGAGTGCAGCACCTGCTCACATCCAATAGAACTTACCAGAATTGCCAGTAGTGAGACCTGCATAGCTACCAGCACAACCAACAGCAAACCCGAACAACAGAGTAAATCAGCCGACATACAACGTAGAAGGTGAGATGTATCATATGTACAATATTCAGCTTAGATCAGGTAGGCATCTAGGAGTAGAGACACCGCCTCTGGTAGAAGAGGAGGAAGAAATAGTAGAGACACCTCCACTAGTAGAAGAGGAGGAAGAAATAGAGGAGACACCTCTGGTAGAAGAGGGAAAAGCACTTGAGAGAGCGGAGGCTCCATTTCCTAGCCGACTGTAGGAACAAAGAAAAACAACACAGCCAAAATTTGACATCTTGTCGAGCTTGAAGAATCTCATGGTGACAATCCCATTATTTCAAGCAATTCGAGATGTCCCCATTTACACCAAGGCAATTAGAGAAATGTGTCTAAGGAGACCGGGATGAAAAGCTACCCAGACTATCAACGTCATGGGTAAACTGGCAGATCTAATGATGGGTAGAACACATCATCCGAAGTATGCAGATCCAGGCAGCCTAGTGCTGACCATAAAAATTGGAGGACATTCCCTGTCCAACACATTGGTTGACCTCGGGGCAGCCATCAACGTGATGCCTCAAGAGACCATGCAGAGGCTGCAGCTCACGAACCTGAAGCCAACCATGACAGTGTTGTAGTTAGCCGATCGATCAACCGTGTCACTAGAAGGGATGCTGGAAGATGTGATCGTAACAGTCAGTGCATGGGAATATCCAGCCAATTTTTTAGTTTTGCAAACCAAGACCAGGCTGGGCGGTTACCCACTCATTTTGGGGAGGCCATGGCTGGCAACAGCTGACGCTTACATCAGCTATCGGGATGGGCTAATGACCATCTCCAATGGGCAAAACATCAAAAGGCTGACCATTTCACCGCCAGCTTAGTCTATGGACTCGATAGAAGAACCCAGGATCACCGAGCATGGAACTACGGAGTTGTCCATAATCCAGTCGGTGATGACCTTGGAGGAGGTGGCAGAAGAGGACGAGGATGGTGCTATCATGGAGTTTCTCCATGGAGAATCGTCCACCCCCACACCTGGATCACCGTTGACTGGCGCCCAAGATCAGCACATCCGACAAATACACGTTGGGCCAGGGAGGATATTAAACGTCAACAGCAGGTTGACGCCCACACAACTAGAAAAATTGGAAGAGCTTCTAGTAAAACACCAGCAAGCATTTGCATGGGACTACGTAGATATGCATGACATCAGCCCAGAAATATGTACCCATCGGATTTATTTAGATGACCAGGCAACTCCTAGTCGACAGCCACAGAGAAGGATGAACCCAACAATGAAAGACATTGTCAGAGAAGAACTGCACAAACTTCTGGCTGCCGAATTCATATATCCAATTTTTGATAGTGAATGGGTATCACCATTAGTGGTGGTCCCCAAAAAGAATGGGAAATGGCGGATCTGCATGGACTACCGGGCGTTGAACAAGGTGACTAAGAAAGACCACTTCCCACTCCCATTCATCGATCAGGTCTTGGACACACTCTCAAGAAGAAAATACTTCTCCTTTCTGGATGGTTTCAGTGGTTACAACCAGATTCAGATAGGGGAAGAAGATCAAGATAAAACAACGTTCACCTGTCCATGGGGAACGTTTGCCTATAAGGTATTGCCTTTTGGACTGTGCAACGCACCGGCCACCTTTCAAAGGGCGGTGCTTAGCATATTCTCTGATATGATAGGAGACGGGGTGGAAGTATACATGGACGACTTCACCGCCTATGGAGAAACCTTCGAGGAGGCAATGACAAATCTGGAAAGAGTGCTCGATAGGAGCAAGGAAAATCATTTGTCCCTAAGTAATGAAAAATGTTTTATGATGATGCAAGAAGGCATCGTGTTGGGACACCACCTCTCTGTGGAAGGAATAAAAGTAGACAAGAGGAAGATCGAGGTCATCAGAGACCTACCTAGCCCCAGAACGTAGAAGGAGGTAAGAAGTTTCCTTGGATCAGCTAGGTACTACCGATGATTTATCATCGAATTTAGTAAGATTGCCAAACCACTGCACACCCTACTTTCTAAGGACGTAGAGTTCAATTGGATGGGAGACTGCGAAGAAGCGTTCCAATTGCTGAAAGAAAAATTGATATCTGCACCGGTCTTGAGAGGACCGAATTGGGCCATACCATTCCATATTTACTACGATGCATCTAACGGTGCGATCGGAGCAGTCCTCGGGCAGAAAGATGACGAAGAATTTTATGCCATCTATTATGTCAATAAAAACTTGGCGGGAGCAGAGCTCAACTATACAGTGATAGAAAAAGAATTCCTCGTAGTTGTCCATGCAATAAACAAATTCTGCCACTATATAATGGGATACAAGGTCTTCGTCCATACGGACCACGCGGCTATCAGGTATCTGATGAGCAAGCCGGCCATTGGTGGCAGAATTATCAGATGGCTATTGCTATTGCAGGAATTCGACATCACTATAGTCGATAAACCGGGCAAGGACAACGTCGTGGCAGATTTTCTGTCCAGATTGATACCAACAGATCATCAAGCAGTGGAAGATCAGTTTTTGGATGAACATCTATTCGCTATTAGTGAACAAACTCCGTGGTATGCAGACATAGCCAATTACTTGGCCATCGGAAGGACCTCACCTGCTCTCTCCTACCGAGAAAAGTAGGCGGTCATAGAGAAGAGCGCATCATTCCTTTGGATGGATGGTCTCCTATTTAAAATAGGATGGGACCAAATTATAAGAAGATGCATAGCAGAACAGGAGTTTTCAGAAGTGCTCAAGGCATGTCACGATGAGCCATGCGGAGGACACTTTGCAGGGAAACGAACTGCCTACAAAATCCTGCAGGCTGGGTATTTTTGGCCCACTCTGTTCAAGGACGCGGCAGCGTATACCAGCAAGTGTGACGAGTGCCAGAGGATGGGTAGACCAACCCACCGAGATGAAATGCCCTTGCAGCCCCAGGTACACCTGGAACCTTTCGATAAATGGGGCATGGACTTCGTGGGACCATTCAATCCACCTTCGATGGGAAGGAGGTTTATTCTGGTCTGCACGGATTACGTCACCAAATGGGTGGAAGTGCAGGCATTAAGGGACTCAAAGGAAAGAACGGTCACCGATTTCTTATTTGCCCATATTTTCACATGATTTGGGGTTCCTCGAGAGATAACAATAGACCAAGGGCCCCAATTCACCTCCAAATTGATTGAGGAGCTGATGGAGCAGTATAGAGTTTGGCACAATAAAACCATGCCCTACCATCCGCAGGCGAACGGGCAAGTAGAAGTGACAAACAGGGAGATAGAAAACATCCTGACCAAAACCGTGCAGCAACACAAGAAATATTGGGCCACACGGTTGCCGGAGGCAGTTTGGGCATACAACACCACGTGGAAATCCACCACAGGATGCACACCTTTCCAACTGGTCTATGGGAAAAATGCGATGATGCCCATCGAGTTCGAAATCAAAACTCTGAGGATGGCTTCAGAATTAAATTTGAGCTTGGACGAAGCTCAAAAATAGAGGATTCGCCAGCTAGATCAGCTGGACGAAATCCGACTGGATGCTTTGCAGAGGACAGAGATTATACAGAAGTAGAGAAAGAAGTGGCATGATAACCACATCAAGCTGAAGAAGTTCCAGGTAGGGGAATGGGTACTGTTGTACGATTCTCGATTCCAGGAAAGGAAGGGCAAACTTATGCAGAGGTGGATGGGGCCGTATGAGGTGGCAGAGCTCATTAGGAATGGGGCGGTGCACGTTAAGACAATTGACGACAGCAACACCATGTTCACAGTCAATGGCCACCGACTACGCCCCTATAATACGTCCGAAACGTTACAGGTGGAATCCAGAGTAGGCATGGGGGAGACCCCATCTTGCTAGATCTGGACCGAACTCTCACAGGTGAAATGGTGGGCACGAAAGTGCTCACCCAAATTTTTTAGTTAATATAGTTTTTTTTTGTAATGTGTGTTTTTGCAGGGACGACGCCCGCATGCAAGCTGTAGGCATCCTAATCCAGGGCCTAACAGGCACGGAACGCGTCTAACTGCCTTTATTTTCCTTTCTTTTTTGGTTGCTTTTTGTAGGTGGAGGACCTGACAGCACGAGGGATAGGTATCTGGGAAACCAGGCCTGATTCGGCTCAGCATTCCGACACCGGCTCGTAGGTAGAATCTGGGCAGCATGAAAAAATTGGGAAGACTTGATCACCCTTTTTCCAGTCAAATCGCCACCCAGAAGAAGGTGCCTTACTACATCCGAAAGGTGCCAAGTCTAGAAGAAGGTGCCTTACTACATCCGAAAGGTGCCCAGTCTAGAAGAAGGTGCCTTACTGCATCCAGAAGGTGCCAAGTCTAGAAGAAGGTGCCTTATCGCATCCAAAAGGCACCCATCCATGGCAGGAAGGCACCAAATAAAAAAAAAAAATGAATAGGCGCCTTCCGTGGCAGGAAGGCACCAAATAAAAAAAAAAAAAGCCAGCCGAATACGCCTTCCAACATCAGGAAGGCGCATTCATCCAGTCGAGACGCCTTCCAACATCAGGAAGGCGCATTCATCCAGCCGAATACGCCTTCCAACATCAGGAAGGCACATTCATCAAGATGAACGCCTTCCAACATCGGGAAGGCATGAACCAGAAGGAGGCGCCTCCCACATTGGGAAGACGCTTGCAGACAAAAGCGCCCTCCACCGCTAGATGATAGCCAATCAGAGGCACTTCCTGTAGTCGAAAGGCGCATTCGTTCGACGAAAAGCACCGACAACGTTGGAAAGGCGCTACAAGGGCACCATCCACATGGGGAAGGTACCAAAGAATGCCTTCCACGTACAACATTTACATCTACCGGATGCCTCGAGCGGAATGAAGCATCGCACGAATGAGCGACATCAAATGACCATACCCCTCCCTCGTGTCACAAGTCAGCAAATCAGCGGCTACCATGACGACAGGAACGCCGAATCAGGTACACGCATATTAAATCAAATCATTTATATAATTATTTATAAATACGCAGTACCAAAAAAATACCGCCGTCATAGAGATCGTATCCCCCCAAAGCCGAAAACATGTGCCAATGATAGGGCATCTTCCATAACTGCTAGGGTTAGGCATCTTTTCTATAAGAAGGCGCCTTCCTGAAGAAGGAAGGACAAAAAAATACAGCACCGAAAGGCGCCATGGGAGGAAGGTCCAAGAACCACGCGATCAAGAAGAATGAACCCAGTGATACTGATGGAATCAGAGGGGCAGTGAAGACCCAATTCGAAGCCGAGGGGTGGCTCGAATACTGCACCCTGGTCAGTCAGGGCCAGGATGTGGAGGCAGCTAGAGAATTCGCCACCTCTTTGAGGGGCGATGCGGCCCAAGTACGAGGGGTGGAAATTCCAGTCACCCCTGAGTTCATCTCACAGGCGACTGGATTGCCTCTCACGGGGGAATGTACATACAAGGGCGGAGTGTTAAAATTATACACCGAAATACTACTGCCAGGAGGAAATGTGCAGATAGACAGGGAGGGGTTACTCAAAAATAGTCTCCCCATGAATATGCGGAAGATGTTCGAGCAGATTGCTCGATTCTTCACATGCACAGGGAAGTATACCCATCTGAACATTAATCATGTGCACTTCCTCAATCACCTAGTGCATGGGAGGAAATTAAATATACCTTTCTACCTGGTGACTGCTCTGAAAGATGAAGCGGCTCGGTACCAGAAAGGGGCACCATCCGCCTTAGCCCACCATGGGCTGATATCGGCATTGGTCCGCCATGCAGAAGCACAAAGACAGAACCACGACGCAGAGGGAGATGGCGGCCAAATAGAGCAACACAATGCGGTTGCCGAATTAGGGCAAGACGAAGCATCCCCTGTAGAGGAGATAACAAACATCGGGCAATTGGCGTTGCCCTATTTTCTAGGAGGGGCAGAGCAGTCACCGGTGCCCGAAGACATAGAGGACAGAGGGCATTCCCTAGTGCCCGAGTATGAGGAGGAAGGAGCGCCACTCGCTGGTGGTGAGGACGAACCAATCCCCAGGAGGAAACGTCTGTAGTGATTCCTCTCGATAGAGGAAGGACAGAGTGACCCGGAGATAGACGTTGCCACCCAAACCCTCTGAGAATTAATGAACCAGAGCCCATGGAATGAAGGAACTTCTGGGAGTAACGACCAGATCGATGCGGCCTTGGAGGAGGCGCTCGAATGGCAAACCGATTGCTGGATGGCACAACAGACTCTGGAAGATTGCCAGAACCAGCATAAAAGGGAATTGGAGGAAAGGGATAGATGAATCGCTCAGCTCGAGCAGCTGGTCCGACAGTTGCAGGAGGAAAATCAAATGCTCCAGGACAGAGGAACAACAAGACAGGAGGCGGCCACTCAGACTGATTGGGCAGAAGAAGTGCCGATGAACTCTCCCACATCCATCGAATGAGTATTCTCTTCGAGGGAGATTCGATCGGACGCCCGACAGAGCAGCCCAGAGGCAGGGGAGGATTCCTCTATTTTTAGGGGTGAAAAGGAAAGAAGTCCTACGATGCCCCCTGTCATTGTCCTGAGTGACACAGAGCAGGACGAAGGTCTCCCGCAATAGATAGGACCAGAGGATAAGGAGGACCTCCCCAGGCCTGAAGAAGGAGAAGAGCCTGAGGGGTCGACACCAGGTAGACAGGAGAACGAAGGATCACCCCCGAAGATAGCAGCACAACCGATCCTTCGGAGTAAAGAGAAGTCCCCAAAGGAGAAAGAAGAGACCCCGGTCCGAGCCACCACATTTTCTGTAGAAGCCAAGGCAAAGAGGCCCAGGTCGGCTCGACAGAAGGCGAAAGTGACCTTCGCCGAGTCAGAGGAGGACGAATGGGACATGCAGCTATTCATCGAAAGGCAAAAATATTTTGAGCAGCTACGCAACGAAATGAAAGCAGCCAAGGAGGCCAGGAAGGCATCCTCGAGGGTAAAAGGAGATTCTGGCATCTGCGTCAATCCGACAGAAGACAACCAATTTTGGGACATCTATGGTTCATCCCGAGGGTGGCCTTCCATGATGAGGAGGTACTTGGAACGGTGGGGAGTATATGGCCCACAATTGGAGGCCACTGCAATTGCAAAGGAGAATGCAGGGCTTACCCCTGAAGCGGCCGGATTATACAAGGCCCAAGTAGTGCCTTCCAGAGGGGATAACTCGGATATCCCTCTGGCAGTGGTCAGACCTCCAGACGTCGACCTCTGGCAAGCTGTCGAAGCTGCATTTCAATCGACAGGAACAACGCTGGCTAGACCACCACCAGTAGCGGCCAGAACAAGAAGGGGACAATTGACAGCCGTAGTTTCCCATAGGCAAAGGCGAACCACACCTTCAAATGCCGGCACGAAAAGATAGACTCGGGCCGTAGGGGCAGCCGAATCCTCCAAGAGATGGCGACGATGAAAAGTCAGAGGGCTACCTACAGTTTGGATGCCACGAGGGCGTGGCATATGTTAGGCATGGGGGGATGATGAGCACCAAAAATGCTCATATTTTGTACATATTTCTTTGATCAATATGCGGTTGTATAATAAGGATTGCGTACTTTTATGAATGATTATATAGATATTTGATATAATTATGCGTGTTATCTAATTTGTGTGCTTTTAGTATGTTTTGTGGAATTGCAGTTGATTTAGTTAGATTTGGAACAGTCGAGGTCTTTTGATGGACCTGGCACTTTATTTCATTGGGGGTCAACGTAGAGAACATAGGCGCCTCCCTGCAACCGAAAGGCACCAAGGGAACAAGCGCCTCCCTGCAATCGGAAGGCACCAAACCAAAGATGAGCGCCTCCCTGCAGTCGAAAGGCGCCAACTGAATACGAGTGCCTCCCTACAGTCGAAAGGCGCCAATTGAATACGAGCGCCTCCTTGCAGTTGGAAGGTGCCAACTGAATACCAGTGCCTCCCTACAGTCAGAAGGTGCCAATTGAATATGAGCGCCTCCCTATAGTCGAAAGGCGCCAACTGAATACGAGTGCCTCCCTAGTCGAAAGGCGCCAACTGAATGCGAGCGCCTCCCTATAGTCGAAAGGCGCCAATAGAAGGCAAGCACCTCCCCACAGTAGAAGGCGCTAATAGAAGGCAAGCGCCTCCCTACAACCAGAAGGCACCACGATAACAAGGTACCTTCCTCATAAGGAAGGCGCCACTGATTCTTTGCCCGTTGACCAGATTCGAACGACGTGGACAGCAGCGGCTGGTGCAGTTCCAGCTCTGCATCATGCAGAGCTAAATTGGAGATAGCACCAATGTATCAAAATGTCTTACTGATGCCAGGCAAAGCATGAACCGAAATGAACATGCCGCCATCAAAATAGAATGCCAGACGTCGATTGCATTCGCCAGACTGTTCTAATTTAGTCTGGGAAGAATCGACTATTGTAACCACTTCTATAATAGAAGTTCTACGGGTGTGTTATATAAACACACGCAGATCGTTCTAAATATATATATAGAGAGAGAGATATATAGAAATAATTAATAAAGATCCATTTAGAGTTGCAGAAGATAGATTGTAATACGTTGATAAATATATTCCAGTTCTAGAAGTTCTAAAGCGCGTGTTCGATCGGGAAGAAGCTGCTGGAGCCTGGGCCCACTCCAAGCCAGTATTTCTTCCCCATTTCCTTCTTGTTTATTTATTTTAATTAGTTTATTGCTTTCATAGGAATGTTCATTGGTTTGCTAGTTCCAGTATTTGCAGTAGATTTATTTTCAGGAATGTGTACATGATTTATTTCTGTAGATTTAATTATGTTCTTCTTACGTAATTTATTGAGGAGTGCGGGAATGATTGACAACCATTTCAAGAACACCCCCAAATGTAGGATTAGCAGATTCACCTCCAAGTGGTATTGTAGTAACCTAATTCCGACTCTTCGCAAGTTTACGAAGCTCCCTGGGTTGATAATTAAATGCACGGGCATGTGACAAAAATAGGAAACCATTCACCTTGTTTGGCCCGCAACAATAAGGACCTAACCAGTTAGCCATAAATTTATCTCGCAAGTGCAGAGGCAGGTTTAAGTTCTATTGGTTCTCTTTCAGCACAAGATCACCAACCTTAAAGTCTCAAGTGGACTTTAATATTGTAAGCTCATTTTAAGTGCTCTTGACAAATGTGGAGATGCTCCAGGGCATTCACACGAAGTTCATCAAGAAGCATCAATTAATCTAGGTGAGCTTTCCGTGCAATGTCGTCATCGATGAACTCTTTCAATGCGATGCGCAATGTTGGAATCTCCAACTCTAGGGGCATAATGGCCTCAAATCCATATACCAATGAAAATAGGGTTGCCCTAGTGGGCATCTGAATGCTAGTCCTGTAAGCCCATAATACAAGGGGCAACTGGATATGCCAATATTTGTGGTTCTCTTGTACCATATTTTTCAAGATGACTACCACTGTCTTATTTGAAGCCTCATCTTGCCTGTTTGCCTGTGGATAGTATGGAGTCGCAAACCTATGCTATATATTGTACTTAGACGTTAAAGCCTTCACAATTTTTTTATTGAATGACATTCCATTATTCGAGATTATCTTGGATGGTGTCTCAAAATGACTAAAATATTATGAAATATAAACTCTGCAATGCGTGCTCCAGTTGTTGTTGTTAAGGGAATTGCTTCCACCCACTTTGTAAAATACTCAATAGCTATTATAATAAATGTATGCTAGCCCAATGACGGAGGAGAGATCTTACCAATTAGACCCAAACTCCTCTAAGAAAATGGCCAAGCCACTTGAATGGGTTGTAAGGTCTGTGATGGCAAGTGCATAAGATTAGCATGATGTTGACATTTGACACATTTCTTGACATACGCAATGTAATCCTTCTCCATAGTGGGCCAATAATAACCCATTCAAAAGATGCACTTAACAATGACCATACCGCTAAAATGGCCACCACATGTACCATCATGAGCTTGCAAAATTTCCCAAGCTGATTCTTGGGGCTCAAGACAACGAAGGAGAATTCCATCATAGCTTCTGTGGTACAAAATGTCTCCAAGCAAGACATACTTTGTCACTTTCTATCTGAATATGTATTTTGCGGCATGTGATAATCCTTGCAGGATTAAACCAAGCTTGAGGAAGTCATGTAATTGTGACATCCAGTCATGATAAGATTTTGCCTCAACTGTCAAGACAACTTGTTCCCCTAGCGTTTTGTTTTTCGTGAATGTAGACTAGGGTATAACCTTGTGGTGAATGGCGGTGCCATTCCCCGTAGGACCTTGCGAGATCAAAGACCCCCAAGATGACTTCTTGAGAAAATATTTGGCCTGATAGAACCACTCATGGTTTGGTTCTACATGAATCATGTTGAATGATTTCTTGTTATCAAAATCCACATGCTGCATTGCGGCATGCGACATCGTCTTTACATGAATGGTAGTAAAGTTAGTAGACAAATTCTAAGGGATTAGGGATCCCAAATATGCCATAGTATCTGCAAATATGTTCGACATACGAGGGATTGCCTCGATGTCATACCACTCTAGCTAGGCTAGATAAGTGTCAACAAGATCCTTGTAAGCTTTCAATACGGGACACCTACATTGAAAAGTCCCTTCACTTGATTAACTATGAGAAGGGAATCACCAAAGATATTTAATCATTTAATCTTCATGGTGATAGCTATTTAGAGCCCCAATATTAGGGCCTCGTATTCAACATTATTGTTGGTACAAGGGAAGTCCAACTTAAATGAAAAGGGCATTGGAGCACCTTGTGGCATGAAGAAGATAATTCCTGCACCACCTCCTTGCTCACACTTTGAACCATCGAAGAACAAAGTCATGTCAACTTTATTATTTTGTTCTTCAGGTTTGGGTGCTTCTATGGAGGAATACCGATGGATGTAAAATAAAATGGATTGCTAATAATAAATGAGAATCGCTTTTAAGAAGAATCACAGTATATTGAGTTGGGGAACCAATTCAATGAATGAATATATTAGCTTGTTCGATGATGATCTTATGATAAACATGGATGTCCTATTTATGCTACTCAATGGGTGGCCTTTATGAAAGGACACATCCATTCATGTGTTATAATTAAATATATGTAATTAATAGTTTAAGCAAGAGTTAAGTATGTGTTAAGGGATAAACCTTAACATGCCACCCCTCTTAAAACAAAGCTTTGTCCTCAAAGTTGGAGATGAGGAAATTGTTGCTGGATATGGTAAAGCGTTTCCCACATGGCATCTTCTAAAGGGAGATCCTTCCAATGAACCAAGACTTCAGTGATATACCTAGTATGAAGGTGATGTGTGCGACGATCCAAGATGGCTTCTGGTTCCACCAATAGTACTCCATAATCAAAAAATTTAGGAAGTTGAGTTTGGATAGTGACATGGTTCCCAAGTATCGATTTTAGACAAGAAACATGAAAAATAGGATGAATTTTGGAGGATGGTGGTAACTCAAGTTTGTATGCGACGGTTTCGATGCATTGGAGGATTTTATAAGGTCCATAAAATTTTGGTGCTAACTTTTGGGAACCTTTAATTTTGAGGGAAGATTGGCGGTAAGGTTGGAGGCGAAGGAAAACCATATCACCTACTTGGAAATGTCTCTCTATTCGATGTTGGTCGGTTTGTTGCTTCATGTGATGTTGGGCGAGGTGCAAATTTTCCTTCAAAATTTGGAGAATATGATCATGCGCCAAGAGTTTCGTCTCCACTACTTGGACCTTTGTACTTCCTAGAATATAAGATGTTAGAGAGGGTGGTGCCTGGCCATATAATGCTTCATATGGAGTCATTTTGATGGTGGTATGGTAGGATGTGTTATACCACCATTCTGCTAAGGGTAACCATTTTACCCAATGTAGGGGTTGAGTTGAGACGAAACAACGAAGGTAAGTTTCTAAACATTTATTTACAACTTCAGTTTGACCATCAGATTGTGGATGGTATGCGGAACTCATACAAAGTTTAGTGCCTTGTAATTTAAATAATTCTTTCCAAAAATTGCTAGTGAAGGTAGGGTCACGGTCACTAACAATCGTTGATGGTATACCATGTAATTTAAAAATGTTATCCATAAAAATGTGTGCTATGGTACTTGTCGTGTATGGGTGGGCTAAAGAGCAAAAATGGGCATATTTGGATAAACGATCTACGACCACAAAAATAGTTATTTTTCCTAATGATTTTGGAAGTCCTTCAATAAAATCCATAGAAATATCTGCCCATATCTTGATATTCTCACAATGACACTGAGAGGGGGGGGGGTGAATCAGTGTAGCTATTAAATTTAGATCTACAACTCTTAAAACTAAGACAAAGAGAACTTAAAATCAGATAAAGCAAATTCAACACTAGAGCATTCCACAACACATGATATAACGAGGTTCACCAATTTGGCTACTCCTCAAAAATGACTGCTTGGACTCCCGTCCAAATCCAGCCTTTGCAAAACACCAATTTTACAAACACTTTACCAACACCCACTGGAAGGAGCACCAACCCCTTATTTTTTTGTTGCAACAGATAGGAGCACCAACCCCTAATGCCAAGCACCAACTTGGACCACAAATCTAAATTATTTCAATGACATAAAAATGCCTTCGCTTTATACACGACCCTAACTGGTCTGCAATTAATCAAACTCCACACACACTTACGACTCTGCTTATCTCTCTTTCGGCCCTCTTCTAACCTTCTTTGCGTAACACTTTTTCACTCACAGCAGCACCTTAATTCTCTGTGCGACTCCCCTTTTATAACAAACCTTTCGCTTTGTAACTTCAGTTATAACGCCTTCTTTCATTTCTCATATGCCACTTGTCAACTCTTCTTGGTCATGACTGTTCGTATTCTCCTTAGTGACTGTTCGCTTTCTTTTTTGTGCGTGCATGATTTTCCTCTGCAACTGCCCTTGTAACTGTTCGTCTTCTTGGTCATGACTGTTCGTATTCTCCTTAGTGACTGTTCGCTTTCTTTTCTGTGCATGCATGATTTTCCTCTACAACTGCCCCTGTAACTGTTCGTCTTCTTGGTCATGACTATTCGTAATCGTGTTGTTGCGACCTGTCATGAAATCGTGACACTTCTGTCTCTTTGTACTCTTCTCGCCTTTTACCCGTGAAAACATGACATGTCACGATATCACGACATTTTTTGCCTCCTTGTTCACTTCTTGGCTTGCACCCACGAAAACATGACATGTCACGAAATCGTGACACTTTTTTCCTTCCTTGCACTCTTCTTCGAAAATGAGTGTGAAATCGTGACACTTTCCTTCTCGATTCGTAATGAATTTTCTCTTTTTCCAGAGAAATGGAACATGTCACGAAATCGTCGACACTTTCTTGAGCTCTTCCTCCTTGTCGAAAAAAATGTGTGAAATCAGTGACACTTCATCCTTCTCCTCTTTCTCTTCGCTTTGGACCACGAAAATGAAGCATGTCACGAAATCGTGACACCTTTTTCTATCAGCTCTCTCTCTGCATTATGTCGTGAAATCGTGACACTTTTCCTCCTTAGCGCTTTTCTTCTCATGCGCGAAAACCCGACATGTCACGAAATCGTGACACTTTTTCTCCTTAGCGCTTCCTCTTGCAAATTGTCATGAAATCGTGACACTTTTCCTTGCAAGCTCTTTCTCTCAAACATGTCACGAAATCATGACACATTTTCTTCCGTACCGCCTCTCTTCCGAATATGTCATGAAATCATGACAATTTTCTTTGCTTGAGCCTTCTCTCCAAACATGTCATGAAATCATGACATTTTTCTTTGCCTGCCTTCTCTCCAAACATGTCATGAAATCATGATAGTTTTCCCTACATGCGCTTCTTCTTCAAACATGTCACGAAATCGTGACAGTTTTTCTACTTGCCTTCTTCTCTGCCAACATGTCATGAAATCATGACAGTTTTTCCACTTGGCTTCTTTGTCTCCAACATGTCACGAAATCGTGACAGTTTTTCTACTTGCCTTCTTCTCTGCCAACATGTCACGAAATCGCGACAGTTTTTCCAACATTTTCTCTCTCCTCCGTTATGTCACGAAATCATGACAGAAAACATGTCGCGATATCGCGACAGTTTTCTTACTTGTCTTTTTCTTTGTTCTTCTGAGTGTTGGCCTCTTCTGTCTTCTTGGAAATTCACTGTACATGCTTTGACTGACCTCTGAACTTCTGTCCACTGCATCAACTGATCTATCTATCTGTGTTGACAACAATGACAATACTGTTTTTGCACCTTGCTCAACAATCTCCCCCTTTGGAATTGTTGGCAACACATGTGCAATTTCCTGTAATTCTTCTCCCCCTTTGACAATAATACCAAAGGGCTACTGCAGACTCCCCCTGAGTCTATGCACAACATTCTCGGACAAATATTGTTATAGTTAGCAAAAATCATGAATATGAGCAAAACTATAAAGCATAAGCATAAATGCTCCCCCGGAGAATGTGATCCCAATTGATAGTCAGTTCTTGGGAAACGTGACCACTCCCAACTTACTTCGAAGGTACTCAAAAACTTCCTTGGGTAATGGTTTTGTGAATATATCTCGCTACTTGCTCTATAGTTGGAACAAAATCCAATTTGACCTCACCTTCCGCAACTTTATCCTTCAAGAAGTGATACCGGATTGCAATATGTTTGGTTCGAGAATGCATAACCAGATTCTTTGATATGTTAATAGCACTAGTGTTATCACATTTAACTGAAATTGGCTCTTTGAAGTGAATACCAAGATCTTTCAGGGTTTGTCTCATCCATAATATCTGTGTACAACATGTTGTTGTTGCAATGTATTCTGCCTCTGCTGTGGATAGAGAGACTGATTCTTGTTTCTTGTTGTGCCATGCTACCAACTCTGTCTCCAAGATAAAATGCTCCTCCACTGGTACTCTTTCTGTCATCAATACATCCTGCCCAATCTGCATCAGAGTATGCAATAAGAGTGAAGTCCTTACCTTTTGGGTACCATAACCCATACTCCATAGTGCCCTTGAGGTACCTAAAAATCCTCTTCACAGCTGTCACATGAGTCTCTTTGGGACTAGCCTGAAATCTTGCTACCATGCATATTGCCTGTAAGATATCTGGTCTGGTAGCTATCAAATACAACAGGCTTCCAATCATAGATCTGTACATGGTTTGATCTACATCTGGAGATTTGTCATCCTTGCTCAACTTGCAACCTGTTGTCATGGGAGTGCTAACAGGTTTACTATCCTCCATTGTGAACTTTTTCAGCATTTCTTTCACATATTTAACTTGAGAGATAAAAATGCCCTTTTCATTTTGATTGACTTGCAGTCCGAGGAAATATGAAAGTTCACCAATCATCGACATTTCAAATTCTTTCTTCATTTTATTTGCAGTGTCTCTACATGACTTATCATTGCTGCTACCAAAAATGATATCATCTACATAAACAACAAGGACAATAAGATGGCCATTCTCTGTTTTGACATACAAATTGTTGTCCACCAAACCTTTCTTGAACCCTCTGTTGAATCAGATAGTTATCCAGCCTTGCATACCATGCTCTAGGTGCCTGTTTCAAGCCATACAAAGCTTTCTTCAACTTGCAAACAAAGTTGGGATTATCACCGAGTTGGAACCCATCTGGCTGCTCAATGTAAACCTCTTCTTTCAGTTTTCCATTCAGAAATGCTGATTTTACGTCCATTTGATATACTTTGAAATTTTTATGAACTGCTAAAGCCAGAAACATTCTGATTGCCTCTAGTCTAGCTACTGGTGCAAAGGTTTCCTCAAAATCAATACCTTCAACCTGTGCATAGCCTTTACAGACCAGTCTTGCTTTATTCCTTACAACCTATCCATCTTCGTTCAATTTATTTCAAAAAATCCATTTAGTACCGATTATATTTTTATTTGTCGGCCTTGGTACTAACTCCCAGGTTTTGTTTTTCTCAATCTGATCTAGTTCTTCATTAATTGCCTTCATCCAACTTTCATCTGTGCTTGCTTCAGCAACATTTTTGGGCTCAATGTTGGATAATAGAGAGTAGTTCCGTACTACTCGCTCTTCTTGTCCGAATACCAACTGTTGGGTCCCCAATAATCTGTTCTCTGGGATGATTTTTCTGCCAGCTGCCTGTTTTGAATTTCTTGTCTTCTTCTTCTGAGTCAATTCTTAAATCATCTGGGTCAATTTTCTGATTCTCTTCTGTTTCCTTTTCTTCATCTCCTTCAATGACTTCTTCATAAATAGGGTAGTTTTCTTGATAAGTAATTTCTCGTTCTCTACCTTCATCAACTTTAACATCAGCACTCTCCACAATTTTCTTTAGCCTCTTGTTGTAACATGTGTAGGCTTTGCTTTTTGTCGAGTAACCAAGAAAAATACCTTCGTCAACTCTATCTTCAAACTTACCGAGATTATCTTTAGTTCGTTTGATGTAGCACTTGTTGCCGAACACTTTGAAATATCTTGTTGTTGCCTTTCTGCCGAACCACAGCTCATAAGGTGTTTTGCTTTCATGCATCCTTAGCATGCACCTATTTTGGATGTAAACCGCAGTATGGACTGCCTCTTTCCAAAATCTGTCAGCTATTTTGTTCTCAGCCAACATTGTCCGTGCCATTTCTTGCACTGTCTTGTTCTTCCTTTCTACAACACCATTCTACTGAGGTGTCCTTGCTGCTGAAAACTGTCTTTTGATCCCATATTTTTGACAAGTACTCGCAAACTCTTCCGAGATAAACTCTCCTCCTCTCGTCCGATCTTAGGCATTTAATTCTTTTTCCAATTTGATTCTCAACCTATTTTTTAAAAATCTTGAACATCTCAAAGGCATCTGATTTAAGCTTTAAAAATAGTACCCATGTCATCCTGGAGTAGTCATCTATGAACAACATAAAGTATTTGTCACCATTTATGCTTTGTGTTCTCATGGGTCCACACAAATCAGTATGTATTAGTTCTAAAGGCTTACTGGTGAAGTATTCCTTTGATTTAAATGTGGCTCTAGTTTGCTTCCCTTTTTGGCATGAAGCACAGATGCTATTTAATGGTTTGCCAATGGTGGGTATATCTCTTATTGCCCTTTTTGAACTTATTTTTACCAGATTGTCAAAGCTAATATGACCGAGCCTCTTGTGCCACAGCCAATTTTCATCTTCCTGTCCAATCAAGCATGCTCCTTCTGAAGTTTCTGAGAGAGTATATAGATTTCTAGAAGTCCTCGATCCAATAGCTATCAGCTTCCCACTGTGTGCTTTTCTGACTTCACAGCCCTGCTTCTTAAAGATGACTTCATGACCTCTGTCATAGATTTGACTTACGCTTAGTAAGTTGTGCTTCAAACCAATCACAAACAAAACTTCTTTGGAATTGATCTTTCCATCACTTATCTTGACTGATCCTTTGCCAACTATCTTGGCTCCATCATTATTTCCAAACTTTACAGAGCCCCCTTCATATTTCTATAACTTTTCAAATTTTTGTTTATCTCCTGTCATGTGACTGGAGCATCCACTATCCAATATCCATGGTGCAGATTTGTTCTGTGCTTTGAATGTTGTCTGAACAATCAAGGATTCCTTTTCTTCCTTGGGTCGCTCCTTTTCTTTCCACTCTGGTTTGGCTACAGTTTTGGTCACTTGTTTAGACTTTTCTTTGTCAGTAGCCTATGCATGTTTTTCTAGGAATTTTCTATTTTGCCTTAAACTGTTTGGTTGAGATCTTCTTCCCTGATATTTGTTTGCTGCATATGTGCTTCTACAGTTTCTTGCAATGTGTCCAAAGTTATGACAGTTATAGCATTCTACTGCATAATCCATCAAGGGTGAAAAGACATTTCTACTGGTGAAATTTCTTTGTCCTATATTATGAATGCAGTCTAAAATCTTATGACCGTAAGCATTGCATTTAAAACAATAACCAGAAAAGGAATGATTGAACCTGGGAATTGGTCTTTGCCATTTTGTAGTAGGAGCCACAAATTTTCTTCTCCTTTGATGTGTGACTTTTATGAATCCCTCATTGTCAACACTCTTCTCGTGCCTGGCACTGTTGCTTTCTTTTGCCTGATTCATTTTTCCTTGATCAACCTTGATCTTATCTTCTTTCTTTACTTGTTCTATAGTTATGGCCTTTGATGCACTTGACGATTCTCCTTCGACAAAGCCCAAGCCAAATTTGATGCCTGTAGTCCTCTGACTATTTATAATCTTTTCAAGCTTCGTAGAACTTCCTTCAAGTTTGTGATAGCAACTCAATTTTTGATTCTTTTCTTCTAGCCGCATTCTTAAGACAACAATCTCTTCTTCCAGTTTGCTGCACTCATCTATTTTCATGGTTAACTGCACTTTGAGTTCTTCGGACATTTTCTTAAATTCTTCTGTCTGTACTTTCAAAGTGTTTATTATGTCATTCGCATCCTCAAGCTTTCTTGAGACCTTTTTATTCTTTTTCCTTTCTGTACTCAACTCTTTAAGTGCAGAAACCAACTCTCCTTCCAGATATACTTCAGCCTCATCCTCAATGTTTGTGTCACCTTCCTATTTTTCTTTTGTTTTGTCTTCTTCAAATGCCATGAACAGAGCTTCACCTGTTTCTTCTTCAGAATCTTCACCTGAGCTATCTTCAGAAGAGTTGACATTCTTGGATATGAAACTTTTCTTTTTGAAGTTGCTTTTTCTAAAATTTGGTTTCTTCCTCCAGTCACTTCTTTCTTGGTGTGACCCTTCATCACTTTTGGTTTTCTCATTCATTGGACACTTAGCTGCAAAGTGACCGACCCCTCCACAATTGAAGCACTTAAAAGGTAACTTTCCTCTATATTTTCCTTTTCCCTTTGTAAGTTTTCGAACAAAGTTAGCTTCCGTTTCATCCGATGTCTCTTCATCTTCAGATTCTTGTTCAACTTTTATATTTTTGTGTGCTTTAAAAGCAACTTCTTTGTCTATGGGCTTAGTTTGTCCTATTCTCATTTCGTATGCAGTCAAAGAACCATGCATCTCGTCCATGCTAAAATTGTTTAGATCTTTAGCTTCTTCTATTGCAGAAACTTTAGAATTAAATCTTTTGTGAAGAGTTCTAAGAACCTTTTTCATGATGACAGCATCTTCGATTTCTTCGTCGAGTCCTCTGATTGCATTAATGATTCCATTGACTCTCAACATATAGGCCTCTATGTTCTCATCTTCATTCATTTTTAATGCTTCGAACCGAGCTCGATGCGTTTGTAGCTTGGCTTCCTTGATCTTGTTGTCTCCTTCATGGATGCTCTTCAATTTGTCCCACATGTCTTTTGCCGATTTACAGCTCATGATCCTTATCAGTTCACTGTCTACTAGCCCACACATTATGGCATTCTTTGCTTTGGAGTTATTCTCAAACTTTTTCTTCTTAGCAGTATCTGTTGGAGGAGTAGCGGGTGCTTTGTATCCACTTTCTACTGACTCCCAAATGTCGTATCCTAACGCACTCAGATATGTCTACATCTTGAGTCTCCAGAATGAGTAATTAGTTCCATCGAACAAAGGAGCTTTGTTTTATGAGAATCCTTCACCACCTGCCATTGTGTTTCTTCCAAGATCACCTTAGCTGATTAAGCTTGTTTAGGAACCTTGCTCTGATACCAATTGATATTCTCACAATGACACTGAGAGGGGGGGTGAATCAGTGTAGCTATTAAATTTAGATCTACAACTCTTAAAACTGAGACAAAGAGAACTTAAAATCAGATAAAGCAAATTCAACACTAGAGCATTCCACAACACATGATATAACGAGGTTCACCAATTTGGCTACTCCTCAAAAATGACTGCTTGGACTCCCGTCCAAATCCAGCCTTTGCAAAACACCAATTTTACAAACACTTTACCAGCACCCACTGGAAGGAGCACCAACCCCTTATTTTTTTGCTGCAACAGATAGGAGCACCAACCCCTAATGCCAAGCACCAACTTGGACCACAAATCTAAATTATTTCAATGACATAAAAATGCCTTCACTTTATACATGACCCTAACTGGTCTGTAATTAATCAAACTCCACACACACTTATGGCTCTGCTTATCTCTCTTTCGGCCCTCTTCTAACCTTCTTTGTGCAACACTTTTTCACTCACAACAACATTTTAATTCTCTGTGCGACTCCCCTTTTATAACAAACCTTTCGCTTTGTAACTTCAGTTATAACACCTTCTTTCATTTCTCATACGCCACTTGTCAACTCTTCTTGGTCATGACTGTTCGTATTCTCCTTAGTGACTGTTCGCTTTCTTTTCTGTGCATGCATGATTTTCCTCTGCAACTACCCCTGTAACTATTCATCTTCTTGGTCATGACTGTTCGTATTCTCCTTAGTGATTGTTCGCTTTCTTTTCTGTGCATGCATGATTTTCCTCTACAACTGCCCCTGTAACTGTTTGTCTTCTTGGTCATGACTGTTCGTAATCGTGCTATTGCGACCTGTCATGAAATCGTGACACTTCTGTCTCTTTGTACTCTTCTCGCCTTTTACCCGTGAAAACATGACATGTCGCGATATCGCGACATTTTTTGCCTCCTTGTTCACTTCTTGGCTTGCACCCGTGAAAACATGACATGTCATGATATCGCGACACTTTTTTGCTTCCTTGCACTTCCCTGCCTTTCGCCCACGAAAATGGAACATGTCGCAAAATCGTGACACTTTTGTTGCCTTGTGCATTTTTTGTCTTTGGCCTGCGAAAACGGAACATGTCACGAAATCATGACACTTTCGCTGCCTTGTGCCTTTTCTGCCTTTGGCCCATGAAAATGAAACATGTCGCAAAATCGTGACACTTTCGCTACCTTGTGCCTTTTCTGTCTTTGGCCCACGAAAATAGAACATGTCACAAAATCACGACGCTTTCGCCTTTGAGCTCTTCCTCCTTGAATTTGTCATGAAATCACGACGCTTCTACTTCCATGCTCCTTCGTTTTGCTTCTATCGTGAAATCGTGACACTTCATCCTTCTCCTCTTTCTCTTCGCTTTGGACTGCAAAAATGAAGCATGTCACAAAATCACGACACCTTTTTCTATCGGGCTCTCTCTCCTGCATTATGTCACGAAATCGTGACACTTTTCCTCCTTAGCGCTTTTCTTCTCATCGGATCGCGAAAACCCGACATGTCGCGAAATCGCGACACTTTTTCTCCTTAGCGCTTCCTCTTGCAAATTGTCATGAAATCGTGACACTTTTCCTTGCAAGATCTTTCTCTCAAACATGTCACAAAATCGTGACACATTTCTTTGCTTGCGCCTTCTCTCCGAACATGTCATGAAATCATGACAGTTTTCTTTGCCTGTGCCTTCTCTCCAAACATGTCACGAAATCATGATAGTTTTCTTTGCTTGCGCCTTCTCTCCAAACATGTCACGAAATCGTGACAATTTTCCTTACATGTGCTTCTTCTTCGAACATGTCACGAAATCGTGATAGTTTTTCTACTTGCCTTCTTCTTGCCAACATGTCACGAAATCGCGATAGTTTTTCCACTTGGCTTCTTTGCCTCCAACATGTCACGAAATCGTGACAGTTTTTCTACTTGCCTTCTTCTCTGCCAACATGTCACGAAATCGTGATAGTTTTGCCAACATTTTCTCTCTCCTCCGATATGTCACGAAATCGCGACAGAAAACATGTCGCGATATCGCGACAATTTTCTTACTTGTCTTTTTCTTTGTTCTTTTGAGTGTTGGCCTCTTCTGTCTTCTTGGAAATTCACTGTACATGCTTTGACTGACCTCTGAACTTCTATCCACTGCATCAACTGATCTATCTTTCTGTGTTGACAACAATGACAATACTGTTTCTGCACCTTGCTCAACATATCCTTGTTGGTATAGGGAGAGGTTGTAGTAATCCTGGTGCCCCAATTGTTTCTCCTTTATTTCGTTGGCATGTTTCACACTCCCTCACAAAATTTTTGATATCTTTTTCATCCCTATCCAAAAAATGATCTAATTACTCTTTTGTATGTTTTTAAAAATCCTGAGTGCCCAGCTACGGGTGAGGTATGTAATTCATGGAGGAGCTTCCCTTGATGAGAGGAAGTAGGAGAGAGGACAATTCTTCCTTTATACCTTAGGATGCTATCCGTCCAAGTGTATGGAGGTTTGCTACTAGGGTCTTTTTGGAGTTGCTGAATAATTGTGTGAGTTGTAGGATCACTAATCCATTCCGTTTTTATTTTGTCTATCCATTTCAGATTTTGATAGGAAAAAGGATGTAGTTGAGGCATGTCCTCAAATTTTCTAGAAAGTACATCAACCACAATGTTGTATTTTCTTTTTTTATATGTAATTTCGTAATCGTAGCCAAGTAATTTAGTGACCCACTTTTGTTGCTCTAGGGTATTTGTGCGTTGTTCCAAAAAGTATTTTAGGCTATGATGGTCAGTGCGGATAATGAAATGTTGGCCAATAAGGTAGGGTCTCCAATGTTGAATAGCATGAACAATAGCCAACATCTCCTTTTCATAGGTAGAACGGGCTAAATTTATCTTAGAAAATGTCTTGCTTGTAAAAGCTAAAGGTCTTTCATCTTGCATGAGTACGACTCCAATTTTGACCCCCGATGTGTCACTTTCAATGATAAATAGTTTAGAAAAATTGGCATGGCTAAAACAGACATGGAACACATTGCATTTTTAAGTGTGATGAAAGCTTCCTCTACTTGTGGTGACCATTGAAAGGTGTTTTTATTAAGTAATGCAGTTAAAGGGGCTACTATTTTTCCATAATTTTTAACGAATTTTCGATAATATCCTGTTAGGCCAAGAAATCCTCGTAGAGCTTTTATTGTTTTTGGAATGGGCCAAATTTTTACATCCTCAATTTTACGAGGATCTACTTGAACTCCTTCCTTAGAGACAATATGTCCTAAGTATTTAGTTTATTTTTTTCCAAAGGAACATTTTGAATGTTTTGCGTATAATTGATTTTCTTTCAAGATTCTCAATGCTTGACAAATATGTTTCAAATGGTCTTCCCATGTTTTACTGTAAATCAAAATGTCATCAAAGAAAACTAGGATAAATTTATGAAGGAAAGGGTGAAATACCTTATTCATTAGACTTTGAAATGTTTGTGGTGCGTTGGTAAGGCCAAATGGCATTACCAAAAATTCATAGTGTCCTTCGTGAGTATGGAAAGCTGTCTTTGGTATGTCCTTTTCATTGACTCGAATTTGGTGGTATCCTGATCATAAGTCTAATTTGGAGAAATAGGTGGCTCCATGTAATTCATCCAATAGTTCGTCTATGACCGAAATAGGGAATTTATCCTTAATAGTCATTTTATTGAGTGCTCTGAAATCGACACATAAGCGCCATGAACCATCCTTTTTTCTTACTAGTATGATTGGGGAGGAGTAGGGGCTTATGCTAGGTCTAATAACCCCTGCCTTCAAAAGCTCTTGTACTAGCTTTTCTATTTCAGTATTTTGGAGATATGGGTATCGATAGGGCCTAATGTTAGGTGGTTGATGTCTTGGTAGAAGTTGAATAATATGATCGTGATCCCGTTGTGGAGGTAGTCCTTTAGGTTCTTGAAAAACTTCGTTATGGTGTTCCAAAATCTCTTGTAACTCTGGTGCTTCTTGTTCTTTGTGAGTGGATTGAATGGAAAATAATTGGGCTACCATTCCTTTGCTTCCTTTACGTATAAGTTTCTCCATCCTATGGGAACTTATAATTTGTGATGGACCAAATTTTAGTCCTTTAATGGTATAGGTTTGGTTCTTTTCTATAAATTTCATCCATAATTCGTCAAATTCCCATTGAATTATGCCTAATGTTCTTAACCATTGTACTCCCAACACGATATCACAACCTCCTAGGGGCAGCACATACATGTCTCCCTTCATGTTATAGTCTCCTATAGTTAATTTGACGTTCTTGCATTTTCCTTTAAATGTGATTTTGCCACCATTCCCAATCATAACTTCAAAATTATTACATGGGTGTATAAAACAATCCGCTTGTTTGGCCACTTTTGGGTCTATGAAATTATGCGTGCTTCCTGAGTCTAGAAGGACAATTAGGTTTTGTTTTTTAAAATAACCTTTGACCTTCATTTTTTGAGTAGGAAATCTTGCCAGTGCATTGAGGGAGACTTCCGAGTTGTCTTCGTTAATTTCTTCTAGAGGTTTCGTTACCACCTCTACTTCAAAATTTTCATTTTCTTCTTTTTGGGTTTCTTCCCTCATGGTATCCATTATATATAGCTTGGGTGTGACACGTTTGTGATTAGTGGTAAATTTTTCGTCACAGTGGTAACATAGTCCTTTTGCTCTTCTTTCCTTCATTTCTTCAGGACTAATTCTTTTAATTGGCATGACTTTATGTATTTTTTGGCCATTGTATGGGTTTTGTGGTTGTCTTGTTGGGATTATTCCCCATTTATGTTGGTTGTTAATATTTTCTTCTATAATTTGTGCTAATGGCACTGCATGCATCAAATACGTAAGATTGAGTAATTATACTTCTAATCAAATCTCTTCTTTTAGACCACTAATGAAACAACTTTGAAATAAGGTCGCATCGAGTCCTGATGTGAGATTTGCCAATTTTTCAAATTGGGTTTGGTATTCTCTCACTGTTGATGTTTGCCGAAGTTTTGTAAGGGCCCCAGTGAAATCTTCAAATTTGGTTGGGCCGAATCTGAGCATTAAATTCTTTGTAAAATCGGTCCAAGTGGGTGTACCATTTGTCTTTTCATACCATTGGTACCATTGTGTTGCAATTTGTTCCAAATGAAATGATGCTATGCGTACCTTCTGGCCTTCCGAAATTTGGTATAGGGAAAAATATTGTTCTGCCCTATATATCCAATTTGTAGGGTCACCACCATCAAATTTTGGAAAATCTAATTTTGTTGTTCGTGGTAAAATTGATGTCAGAGGTCCTCCTAGTAATGGTTGTTGAAATGGTCTTGGATTTTGCTGATTATTTTGCATTAGTGCTAAATTATGCTGCATGATGTCTATAGAGTGGTCCATTTTGTTGGACATTTCTATTTTGGTGATTTCCATATTTTTCGTTAGCTCTATCATTTTTGCTGTGAATTTTTCATCAATTGTGTCTTTCCAAGTAGTTATTTCTTGCATTTGCTATTTTAAGTCCTTTATGTCATTTTCCTGATCTTGGGAGCACCTTCCGTCGGTCATGATAGTGTTTGTTGGCAAATATTTTATCAATAATTTTGTAAAAAAAAAAATATTTATAACACTTAAAATTTGTTTTTGATTACCACTTATTTCTTTGTTTTCTACAATTTTTTTTGTAAAAAAAAAACTTGTTTTTTTACTACCTTGTTTTAATTATAGTTCTATTTTTATGACAGTGATAGGGTGTATGATAGGGAGTATGATAGGACTTCGATAGGTGCAAGGTGGTGATGGTAAGACTTCGGTAGACGTGGCAACGATAAAACCTTCGATAGACGCAAGGTGGCGACGACAGGACTTGGTCATGGACGACTCGAGCTAGGCGGTGGGAAATGAATGAAAGATTTTAATTACGTCCGCGAGACCCAAATATGGTCTATGGGACCTCAAATATGGAAGTACAATTACTCAAATCATATCATATGATATTTAATATCTTTGAGAAGGTTGTTCCTTCTCCTACTGATTTGTGTTACCAATTCTCCAACTTTTTTTATTTTACTGTCTTCAAATAAATCCGTAATAAACTCGTTCCCAAGTGTTTCTTTGTATTTGTCACGGATATCTGAAAAACTCGAGCATTTATAAATGAAGTGTTCCTCTGTCTCTACTGCTCTTGTGCTGCATAGAGTACATATCCTTTCTTCCCATTGTTCTTTGGGCGTTGTCCATATCCCTGTTTCACATCTAAGCCTATGAGAGCTAGTCCTTATCTGAGCAATGAGTATTTTTTCCTTCCACTTGATTTCAGCACCTATATACGCTTTTTCCATGCGTTGGGTTAAAATTTGCAATATAATATCTTGCTTGCATTTTTCCTGCTTGAAAGAGCGGTGCAATTGGTTGAACACTGGCAGAGCACGATCGAGCAAGGACAAATGTGTGAGGAGAGTGACAACGTTTCCTGCTTGAAAGAGTGGTGCAATTGGTTGAAAAATGGTAGAGCATGATTGAGCAAGCAGAGCACGATCGAGCAAGGACAAATGTGTGAGGAGAGTGACAACGTTTCCTGCTTGAAAGAGTGGTGCAATTGGTTGAAAAATGGTAGAGCATGATTGAGCAAGGACGAATGTGGGAGGAGAGTGACAGCGACAAGGTGAGGTGGCAGTGGACGGTCAAACATAGAGCCACACTAATGGTAAGTTAACAAGTTGCGCGTGTGCGTGGGGACAATTTGAAGTCTCTAGCGTGACCTAAGTCACGTGATTAAATGCATGAAGTGTTCCTTTTAAACGACTTCAACGCATTTTATTACCAAATGTGGGATTAAATCCCTTGCTTCTATATTTTATTTGCTCCCCCAGTGATCGAAAATTTTAAATGGTAGTCAAAATGTTTAATACCTTAGGCTATAATTTAATTTTTAATACTTCATGATGACGTTCTTTTTCACAGTCACAACAGGCGGTACGAAGGTCCTTCTACGAATTTTGAATTTGGATAGTGAGCAAGGAGTGTTAAATCTACTTTTATATGACCAGGCAAATCTCGACGCAGGTGGCCAGATAGGCAGTGAGCAATTGTAAATCTAGTCGATATATCCTTGAGTATTTCATACTTTGATTTTGCTTGATTCGATAGAATAGTGCACTATTTCAAATGTTAATTTGAACTGAGCGTGTTGTCTAACTATTTCTTCTAGAGGAAAATGAAATATCTGCTTTTCTTGGGTTTGCTATGTTTTAAGACAGATTTATTGATGACTTTGGCACCACTTTAGACGTCGATAGTAGATTTTTACATGTGCTGTTATAGAGACGTATCTTTGGAAGTGAATATCCAATGTAATATCGACAGAAATGAAACAAGTGGGTGAAAGTTACTAGTGGAGGAAAAAAAATAGGTGGATTTGTAATGGCTTTGATCCAAATGGAGGAATACCGATGGATGTAAAATGAAATGGATTGCTAATGATAAATGGAGAATCACTTTTAAAGAAGAATCGCAGTGTATTGAGTTGGGGAACCAATTCAATGAATGAATATATTAGCTTGTTCGATGATGATCTTATGATAAACATGGATGTCCTATTTATGCTACTCAATGGGTGGCCTTTTATGAAAGGACACATCCATTCATGTGTTATAATTAAATATAAGTGATTAAGAGTTAAGCAAGAGTTAAATATGTGTTAAGGAATAAACCTTAACATTTTGATAATGTGAAGACTGCATCATCAGGAAGATATATGGTGAGAGGTCTACTATTTTCGAGAGGCACCTCTGCCAGTTGATCAACTATGACCTGTCCCTTGATAAAATTTTGGCTGATGAATTCCAAATCGAATTCTATCAATAGCATGATCCACTTTGTAGTACATGTATTATGATGTCTTGCTCATCATATATTGCAAAGGATTTTGTTTGGATATTATATACATCGTATAACTTAACATATAATGATGCAACTTCTTCGTTGTGAACACCACTGCTAAACATAGCTTCTCCACGTATGCATATCCGAGCTCATAACTCACCAAGGTGTGAATGATGTAATATATCACTTTCTATTTTTCTTGCACATTATTTTGGGCTAACCATAGTTCCCAATGCAAAGTTAGTAGCTGATATATATAGCAAAAAAGACACATCTAGTCTTGGTGGAGCTAACACTGGAGATGTTTCCAGGTATTGCTTAATTTCAGCAAAGGCCGCTTGACAGTCCTCATCCTAAATAAATGGGACCCCCTTGTGTAGCAGTTGATTCAAGGGTTGACATTTGTTTGATAATTATGCGATAAATCTCTCTATGGATGCTATTTTGACCTGTAGGCTTCTTAGCTCTTTGATATTTGTGGGAGTGCATTTTTAATATGGCATTGACCTTCGCTGGATCAACTTCGATCCCTCATTTTGAAATGATGAACCCCAATATATTTCCTTAAGTTACGCCAAACATGCACTTCTTGGAATTCAAACTGACATTATGCTCTATTAAGCGATCGAAGACCTTCCTCAGGACCTCAGCATGCTTTGAATGTAGCAATGACTTTGCCAACAAGTCATCGATATAATATTCCAAGATCTTATACATGTAGTCATGAAAGATATATGTCATGGCTTGCTGATATGTGGCACCAATATTTTTAAGGCCGAATGACATAAATTTGTAACAAAATGTTCCCCATGGCATTGTGAATGCAGTTTTGTGTTGGAATTTGAATTTACTCCAAATATGATTGTAACCAGATAAGTTGTCCATAAGGGAGAGCATATCATGACCTACAGTTGCATCTACAATAGCATCTATATTGGGCAACGAACATGAATCCTTTGGTGTTGCCTTGTTGAGATCTTTGAAATCCATACAAATACGGATCCTTCCATCAGGTTTTCCTACAGGTACCATGTTTGATATCCATTCTGGATGGTCGATGGAGATAATAAAATCTATATCCAACAACTTTTGCAGCTCATATTTAACCATTAAAGCGACTTTTGGATGCATCTTCCCAAGCTTCTGCTTGACAGGTCTCTTAGCGGGGTCCAACGAAAGGTTATGAGTAACCAAATTTAGATCTAGTTTTGACATATCCTTGTATGTCCACGAAAAGGTCAGGTCTCTCTTTCAGTAGAGGGATGAGTATGGCATGCTCATGAGGAGATAAAATCTCTTTGAATTTGACCTTCTTAGAATTAGTGGTATCATTACTGATATCCACATTGAAGGTCTCCTCTACCTACATGTGTGATCCCTCCTCAAGCTGGTGAGGCATAGGAATCAAGTGGATGTCATAAGCTAGGTTTAAAGTTCCTACACTAGAATTTTTCTTAGTGTGATAAACATCATGTGCATAGCCTAGTACAAAATAAAAAGGTTACAATATTTCTTTGTTAGGGAAGAAATATTCAGGCTCTAGTGTTGAATCAACATCTACATTCATATACAATGGTTTGGAGGGGTTGGCTAGATTGCAAAGTGGAGTGGTCAGATAAATGGAGATCATATTAATGGAATATATTAGATCTCTAGGACCACATGTGTGTGATAATATATTTATATAACTTCCATCCTCGAGATGTGGCTCTGGGGATATGGGGATCTCCAGATTCGATCTATGAACAAAATCGAAACCAGGATCGCTTGGCTCCAAGAGCTGCATGTACATTGGCAGATCAGGGAATAATATATGATAAATCATATCCAAATTGGGTGGTCTCCCTTTGAGGTGTGGGTTAGGATAGACTCATCGATACATCTCATCGATGTCACTCAGCCTGTGATGATGTCACAAATAGTGAGGCCCAAGATAGGCTCTCTCTATATCATCCTCATCATCACTGTCATAAATGAATCCTTCATACCAACTGACTGGAATTAGATGATTAGCAAGATGGGGTCCAAGGTAGGCCCAATCTGTATCATCCTCAGTCACTATCGACCATGAAGAATTGCTTAGTCTCTCCCATTTGTTTCATGGGTAACAGATGATGCAAATTTAGAGGGCCTAAATAGGCCAACTCAGTTTCATCCTCATATCATTCATTGTGTGAGTATATATCATCATCATCTATCCTAAAATCACAATTTGGTCCATCAATTTCCACAATAGACTCTGCTACACCCAGATTTTGGATCTGTATACCTATGTCGTTGGTAGCTTGACGATTTTCATTGTCCAATTCGACTCTTGGATTGTCTTCTTAATTTA
This sequence comes from Wollemia nobilis, assembly GCA_028583015.1. Classification (NCBI taxonomy): domain Eukaryota; kingdom Viridiplantae; phylum Streptophyta; class Pinopsida; order Araucariales; family Araucariaceae; genus Wollemia; species Wollemia nobilis. The sequence goes on along the minus strand of JAQPPZ010003613.1, from coordinate 5,099,128 downwards.
CCTCTACCATGATGTGCTAATGATAGATATTTGGTGGCACTTATGAGATGTAGGTTACCAGCCTATTACCCCTTTGTATATAAGAAGGGTTAGGGTGATAAATATTCCAGTCCACATCATCCCCCAAAGTGAGGTTTAGATGATCTAAAGATGCTACTAGGAGCTCGTCCTGTCCTCGAATATGATAGCCTAACACAAACCTATCAGTTAGTAGCTGATACTATGGTTCAATGGGAACTTGGCACCCTTGCTCGAATAAGCCCATGCTGTAACCATGCCAATGGTAACGTTCGAAGTAGCACAAGGCAAACTCATGGTTAGACAAATATTGAACATTCACCATGAATGGTTCATCATCATACTTATCTATGGACGTACAATTTGTAAGTTGATCTAGCCCTCCATAAATAAAGTTTATTTGGTTAGGCTACACCCCTAGGTGGTACCACCATCCCCATGGGAAAGCGATGGACTTGAGGTCAGCCCATATCCTGTGTAGTTTTGATAAATGGTATGAACATCACATTCTGCATGATATACTTTGCTAATCCAAGGTTAACCAAATGTATGGTCACCTACGGTGCAGATGACCCTATTGAAGATGTAGGAGAGGTAGGCTAAGGTGCCTCCTCGACTTGATTTTGAGCATCCCCTTAGTCCATGGGACTAGGACCCTCGATAGTGGCTACTTTGGGTGTATTCTTCATCTCCTTTCCACCCAATTTTACCTTAATATTCTTATCATTCCTCAACACTGTGGATGCCATAGGTTTAGTTGAAACTATTATTGTGTGCTCTGATAGTTGCGGTGCAGCCGTGGAAGGTCCCGCACACACTCCTTTGATTTTACCTTCTAGATGTTTAATAGGCGATGTTGATCATATATCTAGATGTGTTGAGAGGAGAATGAAATCCCTTAGAAAATTAGCTAGGTTCACATATTTGAATGACTCTTTGTCAGAAGGGACCATGGACTTATCCCTCATGTACATATTTTATGCACTGATGTAAGATCGAGGGAATGCAACACATTTATCTAATACAAGGCCTCCCCAAAAGGATGTTATACTGCATGGTGCCTTTGATCACATGACACACCACAAGGATGGTATTAAGTCTAACCTGAATCAGAAGAACTATAGTACCTACCATTGATCATAGCGCATCATCGAATGCTCTCAAGGTGAAAGTAGAAGGTATGATATGTGACTTTGGTAACTTCAAATATGTTAATACCTTGGTAGTAATTATGTTGATTGATGACCCTGTATCAATCAAAACCCATTTGAATGGTATATGATTAACACATGTAATTACATGTAGAGGCAGGTTCGCTATAGCAGTGGAGACCATCTTAATCTCATGATCACTAAATTGAATGACCGATTCACTACACTACTTCACATGTCTCACAAAGTTCATAAATGCTTTAAGATCTTGGGACTGAACTTTGATTGATCTTAGAATATCCATGAGCATATACATGTGCTTAGGAGACTATTGAATCATTTCATACATCCATAACTTTGTTGGAGTTTTCTGCAGGCTTTGAAGTAGCCTACTCCTAATGGTCACCATTGGTCTTGTTGGTGGGTCTAGCATATTCTAAGTTGGCCTTTGTTGAGGTGCAACGTGCACTCTAATTGGAGTTGGATGTGGATTTGGATTATCATACCTCCCTTATCTCATAATAACATTAACCATGCAAATGAATCCTTGAGTTGGCAGTTCAACCCATACTTGATTCACATGATCGACATTATTCCTCAATGGCTCATGATTTGGTAATGGGTTCTTGAATATCCCCATGTTTTAGTTATCCGGAGCCTAAGGGTTTTCCACTATTAGCTCTCCTATTTCAATCATGTTCTATACTATGTGTTTAAAACTCCAACATCCTTCGATGTCGTGTCCTTTCACCCTATGGAAAGCATAGTACAAATCATCCCTATACCCCTTTGGCTTGGGCTGATTAGGGTCTATTAACTTGATTTCTAGTATGTTTAGGGCCTTGGTATTACACACTTGATGGATTATTGATGTCATCGATTCTAAAAAAGGTGTGAAATGGCGAGGTGGGCGTTGTTATTTGTTCTTACTCTTTTTGTTATTATTGCGCTGATCATACCATGCAGGAGGAGGTTGGGCTTGATAGTTCTGTTGTTGTCCCTTATCCCATTTCTAGAGGTTTAAAACCACTTGGTTTACATGGTCCGGATTGGCCTATTCCTTCTAATTGTGAGTGTTATTTTTGTTCCATTCCTTCTTGTTCCAAAGCTTTAAGTTACCCTCCTATAACTTGATGTCCTCTATTACCTTGGCTTGCACCAAGGCCTCCTTGAATATTTGGTATTGTTGCAACTGCAATAGTAATGAGATGTGCTTTGCATAAATTTTGGTAAAAATCTAAGTTAGTTTGGTGGTAAGAATGGAAAATGGCAACTTCACCATTATATTTATCCATATTTTACCATAATTCATGATTGGCTCATCATCATGTTACATTAAAGTAGCTAGATCAGATAGGTTCACCTTCTTCTTAACTTCAAAGGAGAAGCGTTCAAGAAACGCACTAGCCAGATGTTCAAAGCTGGTTATGCTATGCCTTTTAAGTTGATTAAACCACTCTCGGATAGGACCTAAAATAGTTGTGATGAATATTCTCAGCAATAGAGCGTCATTGCTGAGAATCTAAAAGCACATGTCCATAAAGCTCTTAACATGTTCTTGAGCGTCTTCTTCACCTTGAAACTTCTCCAGATTTGACATCTCGAAGTGCTCAGGATATGCTGGAATGGGCATGGATAGGCATAGAGGTTTGTTATGAATCTTGTTCAAAGTTGTATTTTGATAAGCCATCCCTTGCTTCTCTATAGCTCAAACATTGTCTACCAAGGTCTGATATGCCTTCAAAGATAGAATTTTCTCTTCTTTGAGAGGTCATTGCAGAGCCTTGGGAGGTAAATTATTCTTCGAACGAGGTGGAGGAATGGGATCATCTTCCACATCTACTAGGGAGATCTCAAGATATTCCTATTCTTTATCATCTCTCGCTTCTTCTTCGTACTGCGTACACCCATGATGTTCTAGTGCTTGATGCTGCATTGTATTTTAGGCTGTGTGATGAATACAATTTTCAATATGCTCAGAGTGTATATCAGGATACAAAGTAGCTCATCTATGAGTGTGCTCCTTGTACTCACTGTGAGGGGGTAAATTAGCTCGATCCAATCGATCCTCTCACTTAGCACACTCCTTTTGATCAAGGATGCATTATTCATGCATGCGTTGCTCAAAAATATGTTGCATTAGCAACCTCTATCTCTATGTATCCTTATTTTTGAGGTGCTCATGCTCTGTGTGGACATCCTCCAATTGATCTTGGAGAATTTTCTACCATTGTTTTGACACCAGTTTCTATTATCGATCTATAACATCAGTCATGTACGGTCTCTGGTGTACCCATTCAGTTTGAGCATATTTATCGGTATGACCTCTAAAAAACTGGTTTACCATGCTCTTGCCCTTATCCATGTAGATGGCATTCACATTTTGGTGTTGTTTGTACTCTATGCCCACGTGGGTCGATGGGGCAATTATACTACAAACAAATTTGGAGCATTCTCTTGGCTCTCTAATGGTTCGACGTGTGCTCTCACTATGAGAACTCATAGAATGAGAATGTGCAACTGAGGTTTTATATCCTAGTAGCCCTAAGACTCTATTTAGACCATACAATTATCTAGTACACCATGGATCATGTGGTGGCATACCATTGACTCCAACCTTAGACATATCAAATATGAACTTGCTAGGTTGATTGTTCTTCAAAGTATGTGAGGACCTATGCTTTGAAGCAACCCTCTCTTCCTGCCCATGACTGGATAGATTTTATACTTATCTATTTTGAATTGATGGGGACCTTGAACCTTCCTTATCTCAAGTACGGATGAGCACTAACATAGTTATAGTTCATTCCTCAACGATGTACTCTTCAATGAATCCAGTGGATCCACGAGGTGTACGATCATGATATATACTCCTATGCTCGAAGGACCCATGTTGGGATCTTCCATTATCAGATATCTCTTGTGAGGCATGTGCATTGCCTCCTCTAAGTGGGGTATTCTGATGAGAACCCTCGCACATAGAGTTATCCCCTAGAATACTGTCCAAACATCATTCAAGAGGATATTGTGATTGAGGGTTCTTCGCATTGTGTTGTGAATTGGGTGGAGCCTCGACTCTGACCTCGATTTTGTATTGAGATCGACCACTCTGTGTGACAACCATGATATGGTATTATCTTGTATGTATATTTTAAAGCAAAAAAAGTAGACAATGATGATTATCTCTTTAAATTTTATTTATGAGCCCTAACTGGTTTGATGTGTTTTAAATTTGTTGAAAACTTAAACTACTCTCATCATGTTTGAAATTTTTGATGATATACTCAATATTTTAAGGGTTTTTACCTGTATTCTCACAACTCGACAACCGGTAATGAAAGTCACGGTCTCGTAAACCCCTAAAAATATGGATATGAAATCCACACCCGGGTAGGGAGCACAGGTCCTACCGATCCTCACCCAGCACCCCATGCGTAGAGATACCCTCTAAAGAGGAATACGTGTTATTTTGTATGGTTAGGATAGATCTTGGAGTCAACGTTGGCCAAGTAATAGTGTTTGAGGGAGTTGGGCCAACAGGTGGAAATCACTGCCACTATCTTTGAACCCTACTAGTGGTTGGATATGACTTCCAACTCAATAGCATTTAGATAGTGCATGGTGTGTGTTTGTTCATTTTAGATTTTGCAAGAAAGTAAAATGCAACATCAAACACACAATGCTCTTTCCTAAATGCCTAATGATAAAGACATTTAATATTTAGAAAGATGCATCTAATTGATTAAATGAAGTTTTAGAGAATGCATCTACATGATAAACTTGGCCACTAATTGGGCCCCAAGCAAGCAATATCTACAAACATAACCCAAACCGTTGGAGACTAGGGTGGATTGAAATTAGAAGTCCACTATTCCTAGCAATGACTAGAAGAAAACCTAAGAGAATTTAAGATTTTAATTTTACCCTTTCTCTATGTTTTCTAATTAAAATGACTTCATCTACTGCATTTAGAAAAATAAACACAAACAAACATAGGAAAACATAGAGAAATGCCTCATACCTGAAATCCAAGTCTGATGTAGATTTGGTTGTCTACTATTTTTTTATCCTCTACTAGCCACAGCTGTTAGGAACGATTGATATTGTTAACTATGGCTAATAATGTTAACCATGGTTGTTAACCGTGATGAGTACCTGCAACAAAAAACATAGTAAGTTAGTCAGTGATAGCATAATTTGTGGGTTCCCACCATGATCACCATTTGTAACCTTGTAGAAAGCATACACCTAACTAATGCATCAATTGATATCAAATATTAAAGCATAAAATATTGAAAATAATAACTTTAACAAGAAAGAGAATGCTTCTTTTATTAAATATTTTGTCAAATTTGATTTCAAATACATCCCTCTTAGGGCTAATCAATATTGATACAATTAATACAGTATTGGAGACCCTCTAAACGAGGGGGTGGTTTAATTCATAGACTCTCCATAAAGATACGAACTGCTCAAGATCAATGGTGACCTTCTTCTCTCATGAAAAGAGGTATTTGCTACCTTGAATGCCTTGAAATGAATGGATCCTATAAACCCTGCATTCAAGAAACAACAAGAAATGATTAAAAACAAAGATGACCTCTCTTGATGAGGCTTTTAATGGAAACTAGCATAAATGATGATAAAGAAACAAGAAACATGTAAATCTATGAATATTAATAAAAAATCATCAAATTACTATGAAGCATAGAAAGAAATCATGTAATTTAGGTAATAAGCAACCTAATTAGCCATTAGAATCTTGGTTTGCATGAAATAACAAGAAAATATGCTAAATTGACAAATGCAAGGAAATTAAAGCAAATCTACCACTAAATCCTAGAATTGACTAGTCAAATGTCTGCTAAAATGTTAATCTATGCTAGAATAAGATAATTGCACAACTAAAAATGTAAATCTAATGCTAAAAATAAATAAATTAGGGATCAAACCCTCACTGTGGGTCTAAGGTGCGGTGGGCACTATTAGCCATGGATGACAGCCATGGATGAGTCGTAAATGCTTTTGCTCTTGTAATCAGGGCTTAGATCTTTGATTTCATCCATTGAATTGATGATCAAAGGTCACCTTTATGCAATCTGATGGATTTGTTATTGAATTTGATGAGATTCACATTTGATTGGCTTGATTGTGCGATTATGCTTCCTAGTCCTTTGGAATATTCATTGATGATTTCATGCTTGTCACTCCATAATTGGGCAACATTTCAACTCTCCTCAAGGGATTATCAATTTGCTATCCATTTTGGTAGAGCTTCGCTATGTTCAAATGCAAAATTTCTCCAAACTTCTCCCCAATTTGGAGGGGGGTCTTATAGGACTCCTAATCTCCAATATTGGCTTGCTTGGGAAGCCAAGATCAAGATCTAAGAGGTTGGATCAATTGGGAGGAAAACTTCCTTGCACAAAACCATTTGAATTCTCGTTGCCCAGACCATTATAACAAAATTTGGCTCAACCCAGGATTCAAAATAGTTTTGATGCTAGTCACGACTCTAAGGTGTGGCCAACTCTGTTAGCCATGGGTGTCAACCGTGGCTAAGGATGAGTTAGCCAACTCTACCCAAATTGAGTGGTTAAAACCACTACTTCACCTTGGATCTATCCAAGATCATTCATATGGTCTTTCAACATGTCCCATATGAGTAGTCACCTTGACATGATGCATTTTAGGTGTCTACACTCACCACGACCTCTCCAGTAGTTTTTTTGGCAAGGTGTGCTATTTGCTTCAGATTAGGTTGGTGGTTTTGGCTTGTTGTCCCCGTGGTAGTTGGCATTGTCACCTCATTCATGGGTATCCACTCCATCTACCTATTCACTATGGATAATCATCCCAATTATCATGATTTGTTCCCATCTGCCCTCCTTGTCGGTACCACTGTCACCATCGCTACCCTCCACCTGGCCATCCCAATTGGTTGGCATGCCCTTTCTCTTGTATCCCTTAATTTTTGCCTGAGATGGATGATTTTGAGCACGAGCCATATTAGGTAGGGGACTCTTCTATAAAGCAAACTTGGCTTTATTTTCACCTTCACTACCTCTCCTCATTATCATTTTTTCCACCTTCCTATTCTCTGTCTCTCTCGTCATCGATGTGCCCTCGCCATGGCTAAAATCGAACCCACCTGTCTTCAAATGACTGCTTTGGTTGAAGATATTTTTAGGGATCATGGCCTCCTTAGTTTCTTACAACTATTCAATGGGACTAAGCCAAACCTCTCCATGGAATTTGTTCGTTCATGGAATGAGGGACATGTTATTCATGGGATGGGATTCACAGTTATGATAGACCTCCTGGTAGAAGTAATTGGCCTTCCTAATTATGGGGAAATCATTAATCAAGAGAAACACTACCTCCAAGGTGAATTGGCCCTATTTAGGGACAAAGGAGAGTCCCTAAGCAAAGAAAAATATGGTATTGTCAAGGAAACATTGCCAAAATTATGGGACACAGTGATGATAATGGTGTTGCCGTACTTTACATTTGACAATCCAAACGTGGTTCTACGGAGTTTTCATCTTACATTTTTGAACCACCTTAGAGGGAAGAAATCCATTAACATTTTTGAGCACATGTTCTATTCGATGGAGAGATCTATGCTTAATGTTAAGAGAGGTGTTTCATCCTCACCCCGACACCAAGGCCTTCACCGTGTGTTGTTCAGATTCATAGTGGTGAAGCAAATATGGTGATCGGTGATGCCTGTCAAACCAAATCTCTTTTCTAGAGGGCCAACCAATGTGAGAGAAGAAGCTAGGGGTGATGCCTAATTTCTCCCCTCCTAACTACACCTCGAGACCTGTAACTAGGGCAAAAGAGACTTCGGGGTCTCAAATATCTGAACCCTACTAGTATCCCATCTACACCAAGGAAGGCAAAAACAAGCAGAAGGCCTTGCTCATCATTGATGACTTCTCGGATTACTCCCTCTCATTCCATGCTAGGAAAGACAAACCAATAAGGAAATTGCTCCAAAATGAAGGGACCTCTACACAGGCTCCCCTCCTAGCCTCCCACGTGACAAACTTCCCTAATCTCTCTGATTGTGGGCACATTTAGGAGATTCAAGACCTCCTCAAGACTCTATTTTGGGCATCCAAGACCACATCCTCCCTCTTGATTGAAGCAGATTTCCTCCTTGAAGAGTTCAAATAATAGTTCAAAATCCTAGAGGAGTTCAAGAGCCTGGTCGGGAAGAACCCTGCAAGTAATGGCCCTAATACAAATTCCTGATTGGAACCTATCATGGGTTATTGGTCATGGGGGTCCTTTGGTTTTCTATGTCTATTGTCATATCCTTTGCTGTGGTTTATCCCTATGAGGGATATTTTTGTAGTTTGTGGTTACCCCTATGAGGGTTACTTTGGCTATTTGTGGTTGCCCTAGTGAGGGATATTTTGGCTATTGTGGTTGCCCATGCATGGGCCCTTTTGTTTTTATTTCAATAGGTTCTTTAGGTTAGCAATGGGGATGCTGGCCTATTGGCGAATAGTCTATATGGAGCTTCTATTATTTTGCTGATCATTGTAAAAGGTGTTGGGACCCTTTCAAAACCATTTTTCACCAATAAAAAAACAAAATGATGAACTTCACTTATTGTAAAGTTTTGAAATGTGCATTAAACCATTGCAATAATTTATTAGGTTTTCATTATTATTGTTACTTTTAGTAATCATTTCACGTTCACACACACACACACGCACTATATATATATATATATATATATATATAGAACATGAAAATTATTACTAATGCTTCAATTTTATATTCCCTTGCTTTAGATGTATTTGATCATAAATTTGACTCAAATAAATATATGTTTTTTTAAATAACTAGATATAATTTTTTTTTCCTATAGGATTAAGACTTTGGTACTCCAAATAGAAGGTCCAACATTCAAATATGTAGAGTAAGTTTATACACAAATCCCAATTACTAGAGTTTCAATGTCTTTATAAGGTTGACATATATTGGTACACCATATGGTTGGTGGCCATCATTAAAAGTTGTGTTACCTTTTTTTCCTTTTCCAAGAAAGCATATTATTTTTATGTGTTTATTTGGCCTTAAAAAAATGTAGTCATAGTGACATTTAATAAAAGATATTTATAAAATTATTGTTAGTTTGATATATATTAATTTTATTTTAATGATAAGGAATGTAACAAATCAAATTATCATGCTTAATAATATCATAACAATAACATATGATAATGGTGAATGTAATTGTAACAAAAAATGATGCAATATATAAAAGAACTAAGATGTTCTATGTGGAAATGATATAATAGAAAATAGCTAAGAGGGCATTCAAATATTTAATAGTAAATACCATCATGAGTAATATTTAGAGACTAATTACAAATAATAAAAAATAGGACATCATAAAGTTCTTAGATCGTAAATCTCTTGAACTTTAATGTAAAAGGTGAATAATTCTCTTGCCATGATGTAGTTTAGGATCATAGGAAATGCTTGAATTAACTAAGCTTTGTTTATCATTAGAAATTTTGTCTAGCTTGTACTTGCTTTCATGCTTGCCTACTTGTGGGCTCATTCACAATAAATTTTTATTACCATTAGGTAGGGCATAAAATAATGTTATGTTAATTTCATAAGAAATAATTACAAAAAATTCCTTATTAGGCATCTCTTGAGAGTAATAAAATCATACCATTATCCTTTGATCATATCTCTATGAAATAAGATAAAAAAAACTAGATTCAATAGCTTTCTTTTATAAGACCAACCATTTCATGGTACTTAGTCATAGAAGATTTGGGATCCATATTTGCATCATAAAAATTTACACTTTCCAATTTGGTTTGTTTATTACCTAGTTTAGCAGATAAAACATGATTAAAACTAGGACCTAATATAATTAAAAGCATACACTTAATCAAATAAGAAGCATCAAGTTCTATATAGTTTAGGAGTAGAGTGTCAAGCATGTATACAATGTGTTCCTCATTATGATCTTGAATAAAATAATTTTCCATATATAAAATGTAAATAATTTTCTTCTCATCAATGTTCTATCCTTGAATAAAAGCATATAAAAAAAAAGGTTGGTATCATCAACATGAGCCCTTAGAATAATATTATAGATATAATTTTCAAATATCATCAATCTCATTTTGATAAGCTTCATTAAAATCAAAACATCTACTGTGAGAAGAGACAAAATGTGAGAACATGGAATATTTTTTACAAACAAAGATGAAATTTTTCTACTTGCTTACCCATTGTAATTAGCAATACCATTCATAGAACATTTATTAGATACATAGAATTTAAGCATATTTCTTAAAATTCTAAAATTGATAAAATAGGGGTTAGTATGCACTTATTCTCCAATAATATCAAGACTCAAAAATTTCAAAGAAACAATCTTTCCAAAGTCAACATATAAAGGCTAAAAATTCAAAGGACATTTGTTAATACTCATGGGAGCTACCTCAAACTTAAAAGGTATTAATCACTATGCAAATCTTATTCCAAACATCACACTATATTTGGAATATCATTATCAAAACTCTTTGAATGTTAATATATCCTCCAATTCATTAGAAAGAACCATATCCTTAAATATTTCATGATTGTAATTAGCACCATCATTATGTTTTTTATATAGATTTGGTTAGTGTGAGAAATCCCAGGGCTAAGCATCCCCATCCCACTGTGACCTCCCATAAGGGGGAGAGTTGAGCTTATCGATAGAGAATTTAACACATAGCGTCTATTGGAGATTTTTCTTGCATCCTTAGGATTTGACTATCATGCTACAAGAAAAACCAATTGCCAATGAGAAACTATAGGCTATGGTAGACCTGCCTCTTTAATCTACAAATAGAGTTTTATATATTTCTAGACAAACTAGGTATGGTAAGGAAACCCTTGAGGTGAACTTAAATATTTAATAATTTATGTTCATGCTCTTCCATATTTAATAAAAATATGTAAAAATTATGTTTATTTGACCAAGATTTGCTTATAACAATTCAATTATGCCTTATGTGTATGATCGGTGCCTTAATCCTTTGGGCTATTGTAGCAAGATTTTATGACAATTCAATGTAATAGAAATAAAGGGGAAAGAAAGAATTGGTGCAATTACATTCATTTGAATATTGTAATAAACATAATAGTTGACCAAGAATTGCTTATAACAATTTATGTTCATGCTCTTCTAGATTTAATAAAAATATGTAAAAATTATGTTTATTTGACCAAGATTTGCTTATAACAATTCAATTATGCCTTATGTGTATGACTAGTGCCTTAATCCTTTGGGCTATTGTAGCAAGATTTTATGACAATTCAATGTAATAGAAAGAAAAGGGAAATAAAGAATTGGTGCAATTACATTCATTCAAATATCGTAATAAACATAATAGTTGACCAATGAAAGAAGCATCCATCCATACGTTCAAATAATATAACATGTAATGGAGACACACAAGGCTGAACAAAAAGATATGATAGATAATAAGCCCAAAATTGTATTAATATCAAGAGCAATTATATAAAGAGTTGGTATAAAATTGCCATTTTACTCTTGAAATATTAATACAATAAAAATCCTTGTTCAAATAATGTAACAAGGAATTTTCACTCTTCCATTCCAATATGGTAATAGTCGAGTCTCTAGACCTCTGGCTCAATATCTGGAAATAATCTCAGTTTCTTGAGCACTTCTCTCTTAGAACCTGCATAGTAATGGGAATAATAAGATATGGAAAAGAAGGAAAGATACAAGGGAAAATACAATAGCAAAGAATAGGGCACTCAAGTATACCTCTTAGCAAAAATATGCTATGCAAAATCTTGATGCAGATTCTGGCAACAATTATTCTTTTTATAGCCTCTAGTTCTTGAATCTATTATAACTGATTAAACTTGCACCCTCCACTTGTCATGATCCTTTGTATTTAATTGGATGAGTGTGTTACAAATAAAAAATATTTGTCTTTATCTATTTTATCAATAATAGTTTCATTTATTAGTTTTATAAGAAAAATAGTAATTGGCTACCTTCATATCTTAAATATTCAAAATGAGGTATAATTATATATCACTTGGATTTCATGGCTGACTTGTCCCTATGTTTTTGTCTCTTTTTGTACTAGGTCCTGCTTCAGTTTTGTCTTATCCTGGTTGACTCATCCCTAGTAGATTTGCAATTTGTTCCCATGCTTCATCATAGAAGGAGGTTGTAGATGTGATTGAATATTTTATGTTTAATAACATGTTGACATTGTCTTCGGTTGTAAAATTATTTTCTTTAGAGAATTTGACTATGGGTTGAAATATTTTTGATAGGTTGATAATTTGGTAGGCTAAATTCTGCTCATCTTTCTCAACACATTTAAACTCTTGTATATTTTTGGCTATTTGATCTTCAACTTTCTCTATTATCAAGAGCTCTTTTTCCTTTTCTCATCTACTTCATTGACCCAATCCTCCATATCTTAAAGTGAGTTCTCCCAAAATGGCTTTTCATGGAGATAAATGTTTAGTTTAAGAAATTTTGATTGGTAATCACAATTTCTACCATTTGAGATAGTCACTCTTTACTTTTTGTAGATGGGTTTCAAAGTTAATCCCCTTTGGTCAATATCTTGCAATAATGCTTTCAAGTTTTGAGTTGTATTTGTGACATCAACAAGATCTTTTAGTATTTTATCCAATGCTTTTATCCCAATTTTTAGTTTTGAAACCAGTTCTTCCTTGTACTTCTTAATGGAGCAACTGCTATTAAATTACTTTCTTGTTTGTGCATATGGTGTCTACCCCTGAAACCTATTGACCTCTTTTGTTGAATTTGTACTCCCTTTTGTGGGGGGCCAATACTAACTTCTTCATATTTATATTTTTGTGAAAATTTTCCCTTGTTTTTTTGGGTCTTATGTGGCCATAGAAACTTTGAGGCCACTTTTCCTAATGTATTTTCCTTTGTTCATCTCATTTTGGAGTTCTTTCATTTCTCTGGCCAATTCTTCTTCATCACCCAGATCATAGTTGAAACCTTGTATTCTATTTTGATAAGATATTTGACATTAGCCACTTGCAAGCATTCTCCCAAAGTAAACTTTGCTTTAGAAAACTCTTCATTTAATATGATCTCCCATTCTGCTACTTTTCTCTTCCAAACTTACCATTCTGGTCTACCTATCAAAAACACTGAGATTTTTTGTGTAGAAATTCTTCGACAAAAATGTCATCATTTTCTAGGTAGCCTTCACTCATTACTTCATAATGTTCTTCAAACATTTGGAAGGTGAGAATATTTTATTCATTCTTTGGTCTCCCTTTTCCAGTTGAATCTTCAAGTCATCTGCAGTGAGTTTAATCACACCAATGTTGTAGAATATTTCCCTCAGATCTTCTAGTCTACCTTGAATTTTATTCAATAATTCCTTTTTGAGTTTGGAAATAAAATTTGAGCAATCAAAACTCTCAACTATGATATGAGGTTTAGCTGTAGGGTTTGCTATTTATGACTACGATGTTTGTTGCCTGAGACTGTCCATTTCTACTTTTAATTTTTTTATTCTTAGCTCACAATTTAGGTGCTCTATGTATTGAGCCTCTTTTGGACTCTTCCCTTCTTCTATGGCCTGTATTTTATTTTCCTCTTTAGGATAAAAATGTATGGCTTCTTCTCTACTTTGTGTTAAGATGAGGCTCTTCTTAAAATTTCCACTAACTATTGCTATCAAGTTCAAAACCTTTATGGCACTATGGTACAATTTTTATGTTTATAAGGCTTCTTCAGGGTATAGGTTCTTTGTATTCATCTGTAGAATAACATGTACCATTATATTTGATCGATGTGCTTACGTACCATAGAATTAGTAACACATTAGTAAAAAGGGAGAAAGAGAAAAGGGATTTTTGTGAGTATTATAAAATATTTGAAATTCTCCGATAAAATAATAGAATTGATTTTTCATGATTTTCGTTCAACCCTTAGGATGAGTTTAATTTTTATATTTCCTTTATATTTTAACACTCATGCATTTTGACCCCTTTCTCATGTGTGCACACATTTCCAGGTCAAATTTATGATACATGCATACCGTTCATTCTTCCAAAGATGCATGTAATTTATGGAAAAGGGTGCATTAGACATGAAATAATGGGGGAAAACCTTAGGTTAGGAAAATTTTAATAAACTTGACATCCCAACTTAGGAAAATAAGGTTTTTATGAAATATGAGCCGACCTTCCTTTTAAAATTTGAGTAACTTAGCTCCCTCTTCGTGCGTGCGCGCCACTAGATTGAATTGGGGACATATGCGCTCCACAAAATTTGAAAAATATGTGTGACCTTTATGGAAAGGGGGAGAAGACTCATGCACCTTAGGAAAATTAATCAAACTTCGACCTTCGAGGCTTAGGAAGACTTTAATAATTTTTGACATGCGAACTTAGGGAAAAATTTATTACCCATGACTACTTTGACTTTTAAACTTTGAGCAAGTCAAGACTTTTTCCATGCACATGCACCTTTGGATTAGAATGATGATGCATGTGCGTCATCTATCTTTATAAAGGTGCTCGTATTTTATATAAGAAGGGGGTGTGCTAGACTTAGGATTTTTTTAGAAAACCCCTAACTTGATTTTATTAAATGTGCACCATGGGACCTTAGTCTTTGACTTTGGAAAATTCATCTTTGAGCATCAAGGTGATTAAACAACCTTTCCAAAGGATATGTGCATCGTTGGATCTTCTTTTGACCTATGTACATTGCTTGATCTTGATAAAGTGTAAGGTCTTTAAAAATAAAGGGGAGACTTTTAAGCATAGAGGGTTTTATTAATTAAAAAATTATCATGGGGACCTTTTTTTAAGGTTCAAGCAAGTTATTGGTCGCACACCATTAGATTTTATTTTAACCTATGTGCACCACTCATATGGTTAAAAATTTCTTGGTGATTAAACACGAGCCTTAGAAGAACATTTTAATGAATATTTGGTTTTACAACTTGAATTTTATTTTTAAAGGTCAAGCAATTTTATTTTCCTTTAATATGCACACACCTTCGGATCTGATTGGTAATACATGCGTGCTACCTATTTTTGAATAACTACACGGTATTTACTAAGAGAGGGCACATGGACTTAGTTAGGAAGGTTTTAGCCCTCTTTCCTTTTTAAATTTCATACTTTAGGAAGACTTAGGCTTTAGATAAAAATCAAAGCTTGAATTTAAAACCCATACAAGTCACTCACTTTATTACGTAATGCGATCCTTTAGATATTTATATGATATGTGCATGTTGTAGGATCTGTGAAAGATGCATGATTTTAAGATCCAAAGAGGGCGCATAGACATGATAGCCTTTGGAGACTTTAGGAAATCACAAGGAAATGATTTTTCTTTGAATTTTAATTAAACATGTATCTTTGCGAGCATGAGGTGATTTTAGGAATAGACTTAGGATATGGAAACATACTTTATTAAGCAACCATTAATCCTTTGAAACCTTTATAAATTCTTAAGAGACAACCAATTATTCAAATATGACCACCTTTTTATTTTTTGATAAAACACACCAGGATCATTTGGGGAACTTAATGAACAATTTGTACACCTTTTAATTTAGCAATTTTTTGCAGCAAAAATTTGGAAGCCTTTTTTTTGTCAAAAACAACCTAACCCTAGGATGGGGTATGAACTTCCAAAATTTAAAATTAGGGGTACTTTTCATGTTGGATTTTTTAAGCTCCAACAACCCCACACACATGTACCATGGTTTGAACCTTGAACCTCTCGAAGGAGAGACAAAGCCTGAACCATTGTGTTATCCTACCTAAGAATTTTATTTTTAATATTTGTTTAGTGTGAGAAACCCCTATGATCGATGCTTAGGACTGAGCATTTCCATTCAACCATGACCTCTCATATGGGGGAGAGCTAAGCTTATTAATAGGAAATTTAACACACACCCAAACACACACATGCGGTTTGAACTTTGGACCTCCCAAAGAAGAGCCAAAGTCTAAACCATTGTACTATCTCCCTCGAGATAGTACTACCATCACTTTATGAGGAGCAAAATTTAGAGGAATTATTCATAGGTAAATCAAATTTGAAATCTTGTTCCTAGAGGGTCTTAAATTTTGTGATTCATGAGGATGATTATGTATATTTAGAACTTTACTATGACTAACAAAGTTACTGATTAGTTTTCTCCTAAATACCAAATATCAAATTTAGAATTAAAAAATATTACCATTTTAGAATGAACAATCCTTATATTCTCTCTAAGATTTGGTCTTTGGTTAATAGGAAGATGATGAATGATATAAATTGGAGGAAAGTTTTGGAAATTGTATCTTCCACTAATTTCATTATTGGATGTCCTTGTGGAATAATATCCCTTCCTTGCATGCTTTTATTTCAAAAACATAATAATATTGGAGGAATTCTATAGGGATTAGAGGTCTTGTGAATATCTCCATTCTTGTGTGACACATTTAGAAAGTAACCACTATTGGAGAACATTAAGATATCTTTCATTCAACTACAACTACAAAGATATTTGCATGGAATTTATATAATAAATTATGATGTTTTCTTATAAACAAATGAGGCTTCTCTATCCCTTTTGAAATATGGTGCTTTTGTTTTTCTTTAGAAATCAAATTCATTCAATACAATAAACTAACTAAATAATAATAAAGAAATTATCTAATTTAACACCATTAAAATATTCACATTATATACCCTCCAAAGATACATGTCTTCTAACAAAATCATTTTGTTTAAACAATATAGAAGACTAGATAATATGAGTAAAAGGCCTAATAAGAATTAATTTTTCTATCGATTCAACATTGCCACATATAGCAAACTTTACGTCCTAGAAAAAAGTTTCTATAAACACCAGTTACTACCATTTTTTACTAAATAAACAACTATTTGAATAGGTTAAGGATTAATACAAGAATACCAAAAAATGCTAAAAGAGATCTAATTCCATTTTTAAAATAAATTATTTGTTTTGAAGGTCACTAAGAACATTAAAAAATTTAGAGTCACTAATTAATATAGTCACTATTTAAGAGACTATTAGAAGAAATATTGATGAATATTATCCTATCAAACTACTTCACCTCATTCTAAACCTCATAAGTGTAAATAAAAATCTCAACATTAGCATATATGAAATCCACAACTTTATTCGAATAGTTTAAAGTTCTTTTTCATTCTTAACATAGTTCACATTTGAAATTAAGTGACCGTTTGTCCATCCAATTGTTATCGGTTATTAAATCAGCATAAGTTTAATCCTTTTTAGACCTAATATTTAGTAGAGCAACAACTATCAATAACCACAATTACAAGATAAAGTTCTAACAAAAAGGACCTAAACATTTAATATTTATTAGCATTATATGTGAAAAAATACACATTAAATTTTTTTATTATATCATATGATTTCCAAAAATTGATATTAGAATAAGAGACCCATAAATGATAACTCAAAGCTTTCCAAATGAAAATATTTACTATATTGCTTCATAAACTAGACTTCTTACATTTAGGTATGATTCTCAAATTATTATTTTAAATACTTTTCAAAGGGCATTACCAAGTAAAAAATAACTTATGTTTTACAACCAATCTTGTATGTTGAATTCTAACATATTTAAGGACCCACCCTCAAATATTTTTAAACACAATTTTCAAGTTAGCTACATGTTTTTTTTTCCTTTTCAAAATTTTTCCATTAGTCAAAATAAAATTATGATAATATTATTAAAATATTCAAACTATTACTTCCTAAAAAATAACAAAAATGTGTATGTATCACATAATAAGAGGACCTATTTTAAAAAACTTGCAATCTTGCAACTAGAGAAAGAATGACCCCTATCACTTATTGAATTTATTTGATCTTTTATTTATTACCTAATTTAACATGAAAGTATTCCAAGGCAAACAAGGTAGCAAAGTAGTTAATTTTTTTATTAAAACTAGCAATCTATTGAACAACCTAACTTTGTCAACTTTTCATCTCAATACAAACTAAAGGATTTGGAAACCCACAACTTGGAATTGAAGTTGTTCATCATTGGAAAATGTAAATTTTAGAAGGTTTCTTATACTAAAATTCTTGATCGGATAGATGGCCTTTCTAGCGAGCAAAAATATTGCATCCTTGACTTATTTATCTTTGTAAAAGGATTGGGTCAAGTCTAATGTTAACTTCAACCAATAGTGAAGTATCTTAAAAGGCATCATCCTCAAATTTATTTACCAAAGATCCAATTTGATCTTTTGGTATGGATTCAAATTCATCGGTCTTTGGTTTTGAGTTCTATTACCAAACCCTAAGGATTTCATTATTGATTCAATAATAGATATTTTGTTATATCATATACTTTTTCAAATACCATTTCATATACACATTCTATTATAAAGATAACCAAATGCGTACAATCCCAAATAGCCAATAAATAATCCAAAATTTATCTTCAGACAACATCAAAATGAATGATATTTTGTATCTCTTATTTCATCACACACAATAGAGACACAAATTTTAACGTGGTTCACACAATGTGGGCTACCTCCATAGAGAAAATATTTCTTCTAAATATTTCTCAAATAATATTTTGGGAATCCTTCCCAATTACAATGTTTATGGACCTCTATCCAAAGGAGATGTTGATCCCCTAATCTCAAGTTTGTGGATCTCTTCCATAGGAGAACTCTTTCCCCTTTAACTCTAGCTAGTGATCTTCTAGAAGACTCAGTCTCTCTTCTGCATTAACTGGTGGATCTCTCTCCACTTGAAGACTCCTCACTCAGAAGATCTATCTTCAATTGTCCTAGTTGCTGTATCTCTATCCACTAAGACTCTAGCCTCTATACTCTGTCACCTCCAAAGATCTATCAATAGGTTCACTCAGAACCTTCTCAAATATTTTCAATAGGTTCACTTAGAACCTGCTCAAATTTGCTCAATAGATCCACTCAAAACCTGCTCAAATATTCTCAATAGGTCCACTCAGAACCTACTCAAATCTGCTCAACAGGTCCACTTAGAACCTGCTCAAATATTCTCAATAGGTCCACTCAGAACTTGCTCAAATATGCTCAACAGGTCCACTCAAAACCTACTCAAATCTACTCAATAGGTCGACTTAGATTCTGCTCAAATATGCTCAATAGGTCCACTAAGAACCTGCTAAAATTTGCTCATCAAGCTCACTTAGAACTTGTCTAAATCTTCTCAACAAACTCACTTAGAACTTGTCTAAATCTGCTCAACAAGTCCTCTCTAGGACTTACTCAAACCTGCTCAATAAGTCATCTCTAGGACTTGCTCAAATCTGCATTGCAAGATTCCATAAAAGTGTTGGAAGTTAAATGGTAAATGGTAAAAAAGGTGGTCAACTTTAGTTTTGAATTTATACCCATTTTACTCTCTTGGATGACATCCTAGTCAGCTCAGTGGTCGACATAGTGGATGGCAGGATTGGGCGGCATGATATTTAGTTTAGGTTTTTTAATTAAATTTTTCTTCCTCCTACTAAATTCTCACTAACCATATGTTAGCAGACTATTTATACCTTGTAATTTTTTTGATTAAATCTAATGAGCATGAGATATTCACATCTGGTATCAGAGTTGCGTGTGTCTAAGGCTTCAAGGCTAGGCACAAATATCGAGGAGGTATAGGAGGCCCACAGATGAGGTACAAATCTTGAGGAGATCTAGGAGGCTCGTAGAGTGAGTTCGAGAGGACCCAAAACACATGAACCGAGGTAAGGTCAAGAGGGCCCACAACACGTAAACTGAGGTAAGGTCGAGAGGAGGCCCGTAAGAAGCATGTAGTTTGAGGTGCAAAAAAGCTAAGGACACATGGCATGTAGTGGATGCCCATAGGCTTGAAGCCCGAGGACACACTGGACTGACAAGATGATGTGGCAGGCGAATGACAGGCTGACATGGTAGGTGACTGATAGGCTGACGTGGCAGGAAACTGATAGGCAAACACTTGGCGAGAGGAAAATTGTAGGTGATGTGGCAAGAGGAGCTTCGCAAGTGACACTTGGCAAGAGGAGATTCATAGGAGGTAAGGTGCAAAAGGGGTAAGGTCTGATTACCCAAAGGTAATCGAACATTCATCTATGCACTTCTTCTTTTAAACCCCAAATATCCCCATGCACAGTGCATGTAGGATATTTCATTTGAAGTTTAAAAAAAAATCATGACGGGTATGCTTCAAATAGAAGGAAGGTAGTTGAAAGCCAAAGCTTGGCTTGTAGCGCATTTGGTAAAGACTAAAACTTGCATAGAGGTGGTTGCGCGTTCGAAACGCGACACAGTCATTTTGCTTAGTTAAAAATTTGGCATTCAAAGCCGCTTCAAAGTTTTTTTTATAATTTTAATTTATTTCATTATAATTTTTAAAAGTTATATAGTAAATTTATTTAATAAATCAAAATTATATTGTTTTTTTTTTAAAAAGGCCAATATTTTTTTTATTAAATAACATATTATTATAGTAATTTTTAAAATTATTATTGAAAGAAAATTATATATATATATATATATATATATATATATGTGTGTGTGTGTGTGTGTGTCTATATATATATATATATATTTATAAGAACATTGCATAAGAGGCAATTTATTGTAAAAGAAGGAGCTTTACACCTGATTCAAGGAATCAAAATTATAGTGTAAAATGATATTGTGATAGTCTAGGAGGCTATACAATCTGGAAATTTTGTGTAACAAGCCTGAGAGGATTATTATTTTTTTCTTGTAAGAGAGACAAAGGATCAAACTGAAATTTATAAAGAGGCATTGATGATAAGACCAAGTGGTTGTTATCATGCCCTATGTGCACTTTTGGTGAGAGAAAACACTGAAAGTTTTTGATGAAAAAGTGAGAGCTTATGGGCTACATACTATGTTTAATCAGTTGCAGAACGCAGTAATTACACACCTGAGGCATTCGAACTTAGGGTACAAGGTAGAATTTGAAGATAACTCCTTTGGTAGTCAATTTGAGCAATTTGAATCCATTGAAGTTGCACCACAATAATAAGAATATAATCATTACAGTAATTTAGTGGAAATTCTAGAACTAGAATCACCAGAGATAATATTGATCAATGACGATGAAGAACAAGTAGCAAACAATTTCGTGAATCAAGAAATAGCTACGCCACAACACGAGGAACAAGAAATCAGTGAAAGAGTGAATCAAGTCAGATTTGACTTAAATTTGTAATCTCTTCTTTCTTCCTTCTTCCTTATTTGAAAAAGTAGAGTGCTTTATTGTAACCGAGAAATAAAAAGAGTGTTTTAGTAACTATGGCCTCACATAACAATCTACCAATTCCAGAGTTCAATGGGTATGACTATGAGTATTGGTCTATCAAAATGAAGACCTTGCTCATAGGAAAAGGTTTGTGGGATATAATAGAAGAGGGTTTCATAGAACCCACATATTGGGCTACATTGAGTGCCATAGATAAGAAAACAAAGAAAGAAGCACAAAAGAGCAACTCTTTTGCTCTTTATCATCTCCAAGCAACATTGGAGAAAAGTATATTCCCTAGAATAGCTGCTTGTATGACTACACAAGATGCGTGGAAAGGTTTGAAAGACGGATTCCAAGGAAGTGATCAAGTGAAGCAAGTGAGGCTTCAAACACTGAAACTAGATTTTGAAAATCTCAAAATGAAAGAAGACAAAAAAGTTGGTGACTACTGTGTTAGAGTCAAGGCAGTAGTTGATAAAATGGTTACTCTTGGCGAAGAAATTAAGCCTAAAAAAATTGTAAAGAAAGTGTTACAAACACTTCTTCAAAGATGGAATCACATAGCCATAATCATATAAGAGTCAAAAGATATTTCCACTTTAACATTTGATGCATTAATTGGGTCGTTAATGTCTCATGGAGAGATATTACAGGAATATCCTTCAACAAACTATGGAGGCGATGATAAAGCCTTCACATCCAATGAAAATGCTGGAAGAGGATGTGGAAGAGGTCAAGGCAGAGGCCAACGAATAGGTAGAGCAGAGGCAACTACAAAGGAGGCAATCATAATAGAGGAGGCAACTCTAATAGAGGAGGCAATCAGAGTAGAGGTGGAAGCCAAAATCGAGGAAATCCAGGATGAAGTGGAAATCAAGGACGAGGAAGTGACAAGTCTAAAACAACTTCTTTTAACTATGGCAAGCCATGTCACTTTGCTCGTGACTGCTGGTCAAAATATTCTCAAGGAAGCAACAATCAATATGGAAATTATGGAGAAGAAGATGATACCTCTAATATTTTTCTATCATATGGACAATCAGAACAGAATCTAAATGACACATGGATTCTGGATACCAGTTGCTCAAATCATATGAGTGGCAAAGAAAATATATTTTCTACTCTAGATTCCACTTACAAATCCCAAATCAAATTAGGGATGATAAATCTTTGCAAGTCAAAGGCATTGGAGCCATGGAGGTTCCAACAAAATAAGGACTAAAGAAAGTGAATGACATCTACTACACTCCAAAGCTCCAACACAATCTGCTAAGCATTGGTAAAATGATGGAGAATAATTACAAACTTTTTTTTTATGAAGTAAAAAGTATCATTCTTGATAAAAACAATTGTAATCATGTCATCACATAGGTTCCTATGACCAAGAATTGGTTATTCCCTCTCAAATTTGGCGAGCCAGGGGGAGCTCAACTTGCAAATGTAGCTATAGCAAATCCAAGTGTGCTTTGGCACTTGTGATATGGTCACCTTAATTTTGCTAGCTTGAAACTATTAACTTATTAAGCTATGGTGACATGACTTTCCAAAATCAATGAAAAAAAGGAGGTCTGTGAAGGATGTGCTTTGGGAAAGCTCTCAAGTTCTAATTTTCCAAAAGGACAAGCATGGAGAGCCAGCTATCCACTTCAGTTAGTGCATTCAGAAATCTATGGTCCAATGCAAACAAAGAGTATAGGAAACAATTCCTATTTTCTCACTTTCATAGACGATTTCTCTAGAATGTGCTAGATTTATTTCCTAAAACATAAAGATGAGGATTTTGATTGTTTCATAGATTTCAGAAACAATGTAGAGAAACAAAGTGAGTATTTTGTAAAATGTCTTAGAACAGATCGAGGAGGTGAGTACTCCTCAAAATAATTCTTGAAATATTGTAAATCAAGTGGGATTAAAAGGCATTCACTACTACCTATACCCCACAACAAAATGGTATGACAGAGAGAAAGAACCGCACCATATTTGAGATGGCGAGAACAATGCTTAAGACTAAGCATCTAACTAATATGTATTGGGTCGATGTTGTAAGAACCAGTGTATATATTCTAAATAGAAGTACAACTTCTAGTTTAGATGGAATCACTCCTTATGAAAGGTGGTATGGAAAGAAACCCAATGTAAAGAATTTCAAAGTTTTTAGTTCTTTAGCATATGCACACATTCCTGATGAGAAAAGGAAGAAGCTTGATCCCAAAAGTTAAGCTTGTATATTTGTAGGGTATTGTGAGTCTACAAAAGACTATAGAATCTACAATACCAAGTCTCATAAGATTATTATTTCAAGGGATGTAATTTTTGATGAAGGGGAGAATGGGGTCATCAAAGAATTTTTGTTGATGATGGATCCCAAGATGTAAATTCTTCGTAGGTACAGTAGGTACAGTAGCTATCTCCCAAGAAAAGCAAAGGTACACCACCCCTTCCAAGCCCAAGCAGGAGTACTTCGAGTACATCTGACGCCACTCCAAGTCCTTCTCCACAAAGATCAGTAAGTTCTTCACCGATGGACATTGATAGTGACTCTCCATAAAGAGGTAAAAGAACTTTACAACATCATCCATCTTTTCAAATGTTGGATCGAAATTTCCAGAGAAGATTCACTAGAAGCCAAGCTAGTGAAATGAATACAGTTTTACAACAACTTGAAAATTTGCAATTGTATGGGGATGATGACTCCCAAGATACTAAGGGAGATGTAGTCAATTATGATTTATTGGCTAATGCATAGCTAGAACCAACTAGCTATGAGAAGACTTGTACTCAAAATGTATGGCAAGAAGCCATGAAAGAGGAAATAACCTCTATAAAAAATAATGATACATGGGAGCTTGTAAAGCTTCCAAAAGGATGTGTTGGATGTAAATGGGTCTACAAGACCAAATACAATGCTGATGGAAGCACTGAGAGGCACAAGGCAAGATTAGTAGCAAAAGGTTTTACTCAAAAATTTGGCATTGACTATGAGGAAACCTTTGCTCCTATTGCACAACAAGAGACAATCAGATCAGTTATTTCCTTAGCTGCCCATAAAGGATGGAACATTAAATACATGGATGTGAAAAGTGCTTTTCTAAACAAATACTTGATAGAGGAGGTTTATGTTCAACAACCTCAAGGATTTCAAGAACAAGGAAAGGAGAACCTTGTTTATAAATTGAAAAAAACACTTTATGGCCTCAAGCAAGCACCAAGAGCTTGGTACTCACGCATTGACGACTATTTCAACGAGTATGGATTCACTAGAAGAAAAAGTGAACCAACTATGTACTACCTAAAGCATGGTGTAGACATTCTTATAGTTTTTTTTTATGTGGATGATCTAATATTTATGGGTAGTAACACTAAAATGAATATGGAGTTCAAAAAAATCATGATGAAGCAGTTTGAGATGAAATATCTCGATTTAATGCGATAATTCCTAGGCATGGAAGTGCATCAATAAAATAAGGGGATCTTCATATGTCAACACACGTATTCTCGAGACATGATCAAGAAATTTTCCATGGAGCAGTGCAAATTAGTTGCAACTCCAACTGGACATGGAATCCAATTGAGCAAGGATGATAGAGCACCAAAGGTTGACATGACCACTTACAGGAGCATGGTTGGGAGTCTAATGTTTCTCACCAACACAAGGCCTGATATTCAATATGTTGTTTCTCTAGTTTCAAGTTTTATGGCAAGTCCATCTGAGCTGCATCTACAAGCAACTAAAAGAATATTAAGATATGTAAAAGGTACATTAGATTTGGAATCCACTACCACAAATGTAATTATGTGAAATTAGTTGGCTTCAGTGACAGTGATTGGGGTAGCAATATAGATGATAGGAAATATACATTAGGGAACTGTTTTAGTCTAGAATCAGGACTAATTACATGGAGTTCCAAGAAGCAAACTATTGTAGCATTGTCATATATTGAGGCTGAGTATATAGCTATCACACATGCTAGTACTCAATCCCTATGGTTGAGAAAAGTCCTTGAAGAGATTGGAGAAAGTCAAAGTGGTCCAACTCGAATGTATTGTGATAACATAAGTGCCATTCAATTGGCATACAATCCAATCCACCATAGCAGATAAAAGCATTTTGATATGAAGTATCACTTCATCCAAGACATGGTGGAGCAGCAGATAATTGAGCTTAAATATTACAACACTTTGGAAAACATTACAGATATCTTCACCAAAGGCATGGCTAAAGCTCAATATATAAAGTTGAGAGACTATATAACTAGTCCTCTAAAATTTAAGGGGGAGAATGTTGGAAGTTAAATGGTAAAAATGGTAAAAAAGGTGGTCAAATTTAGTTTTGACCTTACCCATTTTACTCCCTTGGATGACATCCTAGTTAGCTCAGTGGTCGGCATAGTGGATGACAAGATTGGGCAGCAGGATATTTAGTTTAGGTTGTTTAATTAAATTTTGCTTCCTCCTACTTAATTCTCACTAACCATATGTTAGCAGACTATTTAAACCTTGTATTTTTTCTGATTAAATCTAATGAGCATGAGCTATTCACAAAAATCTCACACAAAATCAGTCCACAAGCCTTCTCAAAGACTTGCCTCAAATCTGCTTAACAAGTCCACACAATACTTGTCCAATCTCATAGAATCATAAAGAGAATTGTTAGAGACTCAATATGTTCTATAATCAATGCTCAATCACTTTCTCAATCACATAGAAGCATAAACATAATTGTTAGAGACTCAATATGTTCTATTCTCAAATCTCAATCTCAACTCAAATAAATCTCATAGAAGCATAAAGAGAATTGTTAGAGACTCAATATATTATATAATCAAAGCTCAATATAAACTCAAATCAATCTCATATAAGCATAAAGAGAATTTTTAGAGACTCAATATGTTCTATACTCAAATCTCAATCTCAACTCAAATCAAAATGTAGAATAGTTTGTTTCATGGAACTTGAACAACCACTTCACACAATCACTTGACTAGGCTCAATCAACTCTCCTCAACAAATCACCTCAAGGAACAACTCTTTCTCATAAACCCTAGTCCAAGCATGTATCACCCAAATCAAAAATATATCCAAAAATGCTCAACAAAAAATATCACATGACAATGATACTCATGTTATTTTCTAACTCAAGTTCAAGTTCATTGCACAACCCATGGATTCAACAACAATGCTTATAATACAAGGTTTAATCACAACACTCAAACCAGAAAACCTTGAAGAATTAACTCAACCACTTTTGAAAAGGAAACCCTAAGAAAATCCTTTTCACTCCAAACTTAATTTTCAATCAAGCCAAACACCTAACTCAATCACAGAAGAAAATTACCCATATATTTTCTTGAAGAGTAATTGCCCTTTACAAATCTGCCACACTCACAATTACTTCTTTGACAAACTCAATAAGGGTTAGAGGATAATTTTTATATCACAAAAATAATATCACAATTACACCTTATCAATCCAATTTAAACAATACACAATATTCTCACAATAATAAAAAACCCTTTATTCAAATTAACATACACCCACAAAGTCTTAACCTTTCAATATTCTACAATGGCAAAATTTAAGACTTGAAAACTAAACCAGAATTCTCCTTATACCTCCTAACAATATTTCTCAAAAACCACCCTTAATCATAATGAAAAGACTTTAACCACTAAATTCCTTATACCTCCAACTTAGGCATTAATAAAATAAAATAACAAAATGTACCTTTGCCTTTGGAGAGTTTTGAACTCTCAACGCAGTCCACATAAGTCTTTGCCCACAGTGCAAACACCACACGAGATTACAAGCTTGTTGGTAAGGGAGGAAGCACCACGTGCTTCAATACTCCTCCCAAGCCTTGCAAAATAAAAATTTGCACCTATTACTTGGTGCCTTTAACACATCCACCAAAGGCTTTCACGAGATTCAAACTCAAACCACCATGCACACCAAAATGTAAGCTACTGCCCACTTGCCACTAGGCTAAGATGCCTTTTTGGAATTCAACACACCAAAGGGCTTGCCTTTGTCCATTTTGCTGTTAAGTCAACCCACAAAAAATGCAAAATACTATCACGAGCTCTGTATTAAATTTGATGCGCTTTCTTTTCAAATTTAACAAGGGTAATTGAAAACAATCTTTGGCATGGTATTAATATGCATTCCCATTATTTTAAACACGTCGGTGCTTCCCTTGTCTTTGATGAAGTCGACACTTTCCTTTGCTTTGTTTGACGTCGGTGCTTCTCTTGGAAATAAACGTTGCCTTGATTAAAACCCTCAATCCAACCTTTGGATTTATTAACATAAACCTTTAACCCAATATTTTGGGTTTATTATTTTTAGACTTTATAAACCCATTTGCAATATAAAATATTGTAATAAAAATTACAATTATTTTATTTGGGTTTTCACTATGGAACTTCTAACCATTATAATATTTATTTATAAAATTTAAATTCATCCTAAATTTAAATAATTTATAAAATAAATATTATCACTCCTTTTCAACTTTTGTCTTTTGCACTATTTTACTTGAACTTCTGCCTTCTTGTTGAATATCAAATGACTGTCTTTGTTACCTTTATTTTTTGCTGAAATCTTGGTATTAATGATGAATCCATCAGGTGGCGTCAATGGTGACATAAATGATAACTTTGACTTAGGGACTCAAAATGTCCACCAATATCCCCCTTTCTCATTGATGGCAACCCATATCCTTTTACTGAAACTTGACATTTCTTTTTCTTCTACTCCCCCTGGCTCAATGCTCTCTCAAATATCAAATCTCCCCATATCAAGTCTCTCCTCAATACAAAAATCTCTCCCTCTTTGACATCAATGGCAAAGGATCACCTTTGGGGCTCGAGGCGAAGAATGAGCCTCTTATCTTAGCCCCTCCCCCACCTCCACATGAGGTAGTTAATTCTAGGGTGGGAGTATTTCTACTCCCCGAAAGCACTGTTCTTTACCTTTATCTTTCTCTCTTCTTCTCTGAGTCTTCTGAATCCTCTCACTATTTATTTCCAAGTCATCATCCTTGTTCCTGTCATAATTTATGTTCCTATTACTGTTCTCATCCATGCTCTTATTCCTATTCCTGTTCTTGTTCATGTTCTCATCCATGTTCCTATTCCTATTCTTGTTCATGCCCATGTTCCCATTCCTGTTCATATTCTTGTTCTTGTTCATGCTTGATTATAGAATATTTGCTCTACACCATCTTGCTATGTGACCATAATTATTGCACTTATAACACTTAATGTTATTATTCCTTGGAGGTGAAATTGTCTTAGGACTTCTCTTAGTGAAGCCATATCCTCTTTAGTCATGAACTCTACAATTCATTGCCTTATGATCAAAATCATTACATGAGTAGCAATACCCTTGGAAAAGCTATCCTTTTCTATATTCCTGTCTTTCATGAGTCCTGCATTGTGAAGCCATGTGCCCAAAACTGTGACATGAAAAACATCTCCCATTGAAGCTTCCTTGTCTAGAACTCATTGGTCTCCTGTTCTGATTGCTATTCCATATGTATCTTCTTTGTACATTGTTCATTTTCTTACTAAAATTTCTATTGTCCAAATTATCCTTAGAAGTCTCACTCTCTCTTTTACTTACTTATTTTGACTCTTCTTATTTTCTATTGTTTGAGCTTGAATCTCCTTTTTCTTCTTCCTATTTCTCTTGTTCTTCTTTAGAACTAAGTCTTGTTATGGTGACTGATGACCTTTGTGCATTGATAGTCCTTTCCAAGGTCTTTGAATTTTTCTAAAAATTGTGTAACTTGTCCTTAGAACCTTTTACTTCTATCCTTAGTGAAACTATCTCATGCTCTAATATTTCACACTCTAGATATTTTGTTTTTAATTTTTCTACCATACCTTCTTCAATTTTTCTTGTCTCTTCAACTTTGATTTTGAAGTTAGTGAGTTCCTATAGAAACCTTGCTTTTTATTTCTCATATTCTTGATCTTGAACCCTTAATCCTGAGTTCTCCCTTTTTAATTCTCCAAGAGTAATCATAAGCCTTTCACATTCTATCTCTTTTACCTTTGACTATTTAATCATACCTTCTTCAACTATTCTTGCTTTTTCAACCTTATCTCTCAAGTCAGATATATCCTATAGAAGCTTTATCTTGTATTTATCATCTTCTTATATTTGAGCCTTCAATTCTAAATTCTATTTTTTCAATTCAATAAGCTCCTTAAGAGTGGCTTTCACTTTTTATTTTTTTGAAGCATCTTCTTTTTTTTCTATTACTGAAAGTAGATTTTCTTCTTCATACCTATTTTTATTGTCCCTATTATCCTTTCTTGAACCAATCTCTAGAATTTCATTTTTGAGAATATCATATTTATATTCATTGCTACTAAACCCATTAAAATATCTTGCATCATGGCCAAGTTGACCACAAACAAAACATTCTTATGGAAAATAAGCTGCATGGTGACCTGTGTTCCCACATCTGGTAAAAAACTTTATCAGTTTGGATATTTCTCCATTACTTGATTCATCTCTTGAATCTATTTCCATTTTTCCTCCCAACACAACATTATTAAATTTATCTTCATTTTATTTCATGACCATAGGTGTTCTTTTCTTCTTTTGTCTCATGCTTCTACTCTTGCATTTATTTTCCATTTGTGTTCTTGTAGGATATTCCTTCAAGCTGTTAAACTTCTTCCGAAGGAACTAGCTCTGATACCAAGAACACAAGCTTATACTATGAGGGAGGGGGTGAACAATATAAGACTACTTTTTACTTTTCTTTCCCAAATATTATTAATCAATATAATCAATGGAAATATCAATAGTAATAACCAAAGCAATGCACAAATAATCACACACAATAGAGACATAGATTTTAACGTGGTTCATCCAATGTGGGCTACCTCAAGAGAGAAATTTTTTATTCTAAATATTTCTCAAATAATATTTTAGGAATCCTTCCCAATTACAATATTTATGGACCTCTGTCCAAAGGAGATGCTGATCCCCTAATCTCAATTTTGTGGATATCTTCCATAGGAGAACTCTTTCTCCTTTAGCTCTAGCTAGTGATATTCTAGAAGACTCTGTCTCTCTATTGCACTGACTGGTGGATCTCTCTCCACTTGAAGACTCATCACTCAAAATATATTTCTTCAATTATCTTGGCTACTGGATCTCTATCCACTGAGACTCTATCATATATACTTAGTCACCTCCAAAGCTCTGTCAATAGGTTCACTTAGAATCTTATCAAATCTGATCAATAGGTTCACTTAGAACCTGCTCAAATCTTCTCAACAGGTCCACTCAGAACCTTCTCAAATATACTCAACAAGTCCACTCAAAACCTACTCAAATATGCTCAATAGGTCCACTCAGAACTTGCTCAAATATTCTCAAAAGGTCCACTCAGAACCTGCTCAAATATGCTCAACAGGTCCACTCAGAACCTACTCAAATATGCTCAATAGGTCCACTTAGAACCTATTAAAATATGCTCAATAGGCCCACTCAGAACCTGCTCAAATCTGCTCAACAAGCTCACTCATAACTTGTCTAAATTTGATCAACAAGCTCACTCAGAACTTGTCTAAATTTGCTTAACAAGTCCTCTTTAGGATTTGCTCAAAACTACTGAATAAGTCCTCTCTAGGACTTGCTCAAATTTGCGTTGCAATCTTCCAAAAAATCTCACATAAAATAAGTCCACAAGCCTTCTCAAAGACTTGCCTTAAATATGCTTAACAAGTCCACACATAACTTGTCCAATCTCATAGAATCATAAACAGAATTGTTAAAGACTCAATATGTTCTATACTTAATGCTCAATCACTTTCTCAATCACATAGAAGCATAAAGATAATTGTTAGAGACTCAATATGTTCTATTCTCAAATCTCAATCTCAACTCAAATAAATATCATAGAAGCATAAAGAGAATTGTTAGAGACTCAATATGTTCTATACTCAAATATAAATCTCAACTCAAATCAATCTCATAGAAACATAAAGAGAATTGCTAGAGACTCAATATGTTCTATACTAAAAGTTCAATCTCAACTCAAATTATAATGTAGAATATTTTGTTTCATTGAACTTGAACAACCACTTCACACAATCACTTGACTAGGCTCAATCAACTCTCCTCAACAAATCACCTCAAGGAACAACTCTTTCTAAAAAACCCTAGTCCAAGCATGTATCACCCAACTCAAAAATGTATCAAACAATGCTCAACAATAAATCTCACATAACAATGATACTCATGTTATTTTCTAACTCAAGTTCAATTTCATTGTACAACCAATGGCTTCAACAACAATGCTTATAAAAC
This sequence comes from Wollemia nobilis, assembly GCA_028583015.1. Classification (NCBI taxonomy): domain Eukaryota; kingdom Viridiplantae; phylum Streptophyta; class Pinopsida; order Araucariales; family Araucariaceae; genus Wollemia; species Wollemia nobilis. The sequence goes on along the minus strand of JAQPPZ010003613.1, from coordinate 5,067,297 downwards.
AAGGTTTAATCACAACACTCAAACCAGAAAACCTTGAAGCATTAACTCAACCACTTTAGAAAAGGAAACCCTAATCAAATATTTTTCACTCCAAACTTAATTTTCAATCAATCCAAACACCTAACTCAATCAAAGAAGAATTTTACCCATAACTTTTCTTGAAGAGTAATTGCCCTTTACAAATCTACCACACTTACAATTACTTCTTTGACAAACTCAATAAGGGTTAGAGGATAATTTTTATATCACAAAAATAATATCACAATTACACCTTATCAATCCAATTTAAACAATACACAATATCCTCACAATAATAAAAAACCCTTTATTCAAATTAACATACACCCACAAAGTCTTAACCTTTCAATATTCCACAATGGCAAAATTTAAGACTTGAAAACTACACCAGAATTCTCCTTATACCTCCTAAAAATATTTCTCAACAACCACCCTTAATCACAATGCAAATACTTTAAACACTAAATTCCTTATACCTCCAACTTAGGCATTAATAAAATAAAATAACAAAATGTACCTTTGCCTTTGGAGAGTTTCAAACTCTCAACACAGTCGACACAAGTATTTGCCCATGGTGCCAACACCACACGAGCTTACAAGATCATTGGGAAGGGAGGAAGCACCATGTGCTTCAATACTCCTCCCAAGCCTTGAAAAATAAACGTTTGCACCTATTCCTTGGTGCCTTCAACATGTCCACCAAAGGCTTTCACAAGATTCAAACTCAAACCACCGTGCACACCAAAATGTAAGCTTTGTCCACTTGTCACTAGGCCAAGATGCCTTATTGGCAATCAACACACCAAAGCGCTTGCCTTTGTCCTTTCCACCATCAAGTCAACCCACAAAAAATATGAAATACTATCATGAGCTCTACATTAAATTCGATGCGCTTTCTTTTCAAATCGAACAAGGGTAATTTGAAACAATATTTGGCATGGTATTAATATGCATTCCCATTATTTTAAACACATCGGTGCTTCCCTTGTCTTTGATGACGTTGGCACTTTCCTTTGATTTGTTTGACATCGGTGCTTCTCTTGGAAATAAACGTTGCCTTGATTAAAACCCTCAATCCAACCTTTTGATTTATTAACATAAACTTTGGTATTTAAACCTTTAACCCAATATTTTGGGTTTATTATTTTTAGAATTTATAAACCCATTTGCAATATAAAATATTGTAATAAAATTACAATTATTTTATTTGGGTTTTCACTATGGAACTTCTAACCATTATAATATTTATTTATAAAATTTGAATTCATCCTAAATTTAAATAGTTTATAAAATAAATATTATCACTCCTTTTCAACTTCTGTCTTTTGCACTATTTTACTCAAAATTTTTCCTTCTTGTTGAATATTAACTGACCATATTTGTTACCTTTATTTTCTACTAAACTCTTGGTATTAATGATGACTCCATCAGGTGGCATCAATGGTGACATCAATGACAACTTTGACTTAGGGACTCAAAATGTCCAACAATAACCCCCTTTGTCATTGATGGCAACTCAAATCCTTTTACTGAAACTTGACCTTTATTTTTCTTCTAATTCCCTTGGGACATTGCTCCCCCTGGCTCAATGCTCTCTCAAATATCAAATATCCCCATATCAAGTCTCTACCCAATACACAAATCTCTCCCCCTTTGAAATCAATGGCAAAGGGTCACCTTTGGGGCTTGGGGCTAAGAATGAGCCTCTTAGATTAGACCCTCCCCCACCTCCACATGAGGTGGTTATTTTTGGGGTGGGAGTATTTCTACTCCTTGAAAGCACTGTTATTTGCATTTATCTTTCTCTCTTCTTCTTCGAGTCTTCTAAATCCTCTCACTGTTTCTTTCCAAGTCATCATCCCTGTTCTTGTCATCATTTCTATTCTTATTCTCATCCATGTTCCTATTCATATTTTTGTTCATGTTTTCATCCATGTTCCTATTCCTATTCATGTTCTCATCCATGTTCCTGTTCCTATTCCTCTTCATGCCCATGTTCCAGTTCCTGTTTATATTCTTGTTCTTGTTCATGCTTGATTTTGGAATATTTTCTCTATACCATATTTCTATGTGACCATCATTATTGCACTTAGAACACTTAATGTTATTATTCCTTGGAGGTGAAACTGTCTTTGGACTTCTCCTAGTGAGACCATATCCTCTTCTGTCATGAAATCTACAATTCATTGCCTTGTGACCAAACTCATTACATGAGTAGCAATACCCTTAGAAAAGCTATCATTTTCCATATTCCTATATTTCATGAGTTCTACACTGTGAAGCCATGTGCCCAAACCTGTGACTTGAAAAATATCTCCCATTTAAGCTTCCTTGTCTAGACCTCATTGGTCTCCTGTTATGATTGACGTTCCATCTGTATCTTATTTGTATGTTGCTCCTTTCCTTGTTGAAATTTCTATTATTCAACTTATCCTTAGAAGTCTCACTCTCTCTTTTACTTCTTTTGACTCTTCTTCTTTTCTGGTGTTTGAGCTTGACTCTCCTTTTTATGCTTCATGTTTCCCTTGTTCTTCTTTAGAACTAAGTCCTGTTATGGTGACTGATGACCTTTGTGCATTGATAGTCCATTCCAAGGTATTTGTATTTTCTTCAAACTTGTGTAGCTTGTCCTTAGGAACTTTTACTTCTATCCTTAGTGAAACTATCTCATGCTCTAATATTTCACACTCTAGATCTTTTATTTTTAATTTTTTAGTCGTACCTTCTTCAATTTTTCTTGTCTCTTCAACTTTGATTTTGAAGTTAGTGAGTTCCTGTAGAAACCTTGATTTTTCTTTCTCATCTTCTTGAGTTTGAACCCTTAATCCTGAGTTCTACCTTTTTAATTCTCTAAGAGTAATCATAAGCCTTTCACATTCTATCTCTTTTACCTTTGACTGTTTAATCATACCTTCTTCAACTCTTCTTGATTTTTTGACCTTATCTCTCAAGTCAGAGATATCCTGTAGAAGCTTTGTCTTGCATTTCTTATCTTCTTGTATTTAAGCCTTCAATTCTAAATTCTCTCTTTTCAATTCAATAAGCTCCTTAAGAGTGGATTTCCATTTTTCTTTTTATGAAGCATATTATTTTTCTTCTATTATTGAAAGTAGAGTTTTTTCTTCATATATGTTTTGATTATCCCTGTTATCCTTTCTTGAACCAATCTCTAGAATTTCATTTCAAAAAATATCATCTTCATCTTCAATACTAATAAAACCATTACAATATATTGCATCATGGCCAAGTTGACCACAAAAAAAATATTCTTATGGACAATAAGCTGCATGGTGACCTGTGTTCCCACATCTGGTGCAAAAATTTATCAGTCTGGATATTTCTCCATTACTTGATTCATATTTTGAATCTATTTTCATTTGTCATCCAAACATAATAATATTAAACTCATATTCCTTCTCTTTCATAACCATAGGTGTCCTTTTCTTCTTGTGTCTCATGCTTCTAATATTTCCTTTCTTTGCCATTTGTGTTCTTGTAGGATCTTCCTTCAAGCTGTTAAACTTATTCCAAAGGAATGGGCTCTGATACCAATTGAAGAACACAAGCTTATACTGAGAGGGGGGTGAATAGTATAAGACTAATTTTTACTTTTCTTTCCCAAATAGTATTAATCAATATAATCAATGGCAATATCAATAGCAATAACCAAAGCAATGCACAAATCATCACACACAATAGAGACACAAATTTTAATGTGGTTCACCCAATGTGGGTTACCTCCACAGAGAAAATATTTCTTCTAAATATTTCTCAAATAATCTTTTGGAAATCCTTCCCAATTGCAATAAGTGTTAGAGGATAATTGTTATATCACAAAAATAATATCACAATTACACCTTATCACTCCAATTTAAATAATACACAATATCCTCACAATAATAAAAAACCCTTTATTCAAATTAACAAACACCCACAAAGTCTTAAGCTTTCAATATTCCACAATGGAAAAATTTAAGACTTGAAAACTAAACTAGAATTCTCCTTATACCTCCTAATAATATTTCTCAACAACCACCCTTAATCACAATGCAAAGAATTTAACCACTAAATTCCTTATACCTCCAACTTAGTCATTAATAAAATAAAATAACAAAATGTACCTTTACCTTTGGAGAGTTTCGAACTCTCAACGCAGTCCACACAAGTCTTTGCCCATGGTGCCAACACCACACGATATTACAAGCTTGTTGGTAAGGGAGGAAGCACCATGTGCTTCAATACTCCTCCCAAGCCTTGTAAAATAAATGTTTGTGCATATTCCTTGGTGCCTTCAACACGTCCACCAAAGGCTTCCACAAGATTCAAACTCAAACCATCGTGCACACCAAAACGTAAGCTGCTGCCCACTTGCCACTAGGCCAAGATGCCTTGTTGACATTCAACACACCAAAGCACTTGCCTTTGTCATTTTCATCATCAATTCAACCCACAAAAAATACAAAATACTATCACGAGCTCTGCATTAAATTTGATGTGCTTTCTTTTCAAATTGAGCAAGGGTAATTCGAAACAATCTTTGGCATGGTATTAATATGCATTTCCATTATTTTAAACACATCGGTTCTTCCCTTTTCTTTGATGATGTCAACACTTTACTTTGCTTTATTTGACATCGATGCTTCTCTTGGAAATAAATGTTGCCTTGATTAAAACCCTCAATCCAACCTTTGGATTTATTAACATAAACTTTGGTCTTTAAACCTTTAACCCAATATTTTGGGTTTATTATTTTTAGACTTTATAAACCCATTTGCAATATAAAATATTGTAATAAAAATTACAATTATTTTATTTGGGTTTTCACTATGGCACTTCTAACCATTATAATATTTATTTATAAAATTTCAATTCATCTTGAATTTAAATAATTTATAAAATAAATAATATCACTCCTTTTTAAATTTTGTCTTTTGCACTATTTTACTCAAAATTTTGCCTTCTTTTTGAATATCAACTAACCGTATTTGTTGCCTTTATTTTCTACTGAACTCTTGGTATTAATGATGACTCCATCAGGTGGCATCAATGGTGAAATCAATGAAAACTTTGACTTAGGGACTCAAAATGTCCAACCAATGTCTTAAAATATTGTTGATGGTAGGCAATACCTATTATTAGGGTAATATAGTCAGAATGGAAAATTCTATTGAAACAGATGTAAAAGCTATTGATAATGATCGTTCAAGATCTTTTGGTCTAAGGGAAAATTCATGGAAGAAGATTGTTGAGGGAAAAAAACTTGAGCTCTTTGGGAAGTTTAAGATTTCAACAGTTTTGGAGAATGATAACTTTGTGGTTCGGGTTCCAAAAGCCCTAGTAGATAATATTATTGTTGAGAGGGAGAATTCATTGGTAGGTAAATTTTTTGGAAATGTTTACCCAGATCTAGATTCTAATTTAAAGTGGATGCTTTTAAGATGGAATATAAAGGGTTATTTGTAAGCTATAGCTCTCTCTCGTGGTTTTATATTTTTTTAATTTTACTTGCAATGAAGATTGGGTCTTGATGGGAGGACCATGGTTTTTGGGTAGAAGGGGATCATGTTTAAAGAAATGGTTTCCAGGTTTCAATCCATTAACAAATAATATGGAAGTTACTCCTATCTGGGTGAGTCTGCTAAGTTTACCAATGAATTTCTATCATGAAAAAAATTCAACTAAAATAATCAGAAGCTAAAATGAGAATTTGTTATCAATTCTCATCCTAGCAACAACCATCAAAGAAGATACTCCAAAAATTGCAATAAAGTGTAAGAGATGTGCAACAAATAGAAATAACATGCCATTTTGAGGATGAGAATTGATAACAAATGATAGGTGTGAGAGTGCAAATTGAGGATATCATGAAATGAGATTCTCTAGTTGATTCAGAGGTAGATGAGCTTCTAAGGACATTGATTAGACATTCAAAGAAGAAAGCTAATGTTGGTGTGTTAGCTCCAAGGGGAAGACAAAAAACAAGAGATGTAAGATCTAGTGAGATAACTAAACAAGTGGTTGATGGTTCTTAGAAGACTTTATTAAGTGGGGGTAAGAACCCACCAAAAAAAAAAGAAATTGATTTCTTGGAACATTAGGGTTATGAATGCCCCAACAAAGCAAAGGGTTTGACTCCAATTTTTTAAAAAATAGAGACAACAAGTCTGTCTCTGTTATTGTTGTTATTGTTTGGTTATATTTTGTTGATGTATTTTATATTTAGATATGATGTAAGGTTTTTGTAACTCTTGAGAAGTGTGTTTGTTGTTCTTTCCTATTTTTTGAGCTTAATTGCTTATCTTATGTTAGTCTTGTATATAAGGGTTGGGGCCATTTAAAAAACCCCTATGATTTACCATAATAAAATAAATAAATCTATCAAATAATTTGTTCCCACTAAGTTGAACTTGTTATCCCTTCACATAAGACTAGAATATAATTTCCTCCATGTCTTATAAAATTATAGATATATTGATTGATCTCCCAACAAGTCATTGGTGCTCAAGCTTCCTCCCACTATTGGAAACACTCACTAATTTATAGTGGAAGAGCTAGGTGAACCCTCTACTATTGGAATCACTTGTTTATTCAGAGTAGATCTTAAGTGGTGTACCTAACTATTTTTAGGGCCTTGAAATTAGTGTTCTTAGTCACCAAATTTGTGGAGTGAAAGAGGGTTTATTTGTAGTTTGAACACCATAGACAAAAAAAATTTAAAAAGAATCCACACATAATTGTACATTTCATTTTTAACATCAGTGAGTTGGATTTCATCACTAACCATTGATCGAGACCAATGACGGTGGTCTTCATCTCCATCCATTGGCTCGCCCCATATACACCTTAGCAACTTGTGAGTGATTTTTTGGATTTCATTGCTAAAAAAATCCCCACTTGAAATACACCTTAAGAGGCCAATTCAATCATCCACATTTCATTTCTTTCCAAAAGAGGTGAGTGTGAACACATACATTTATCCTACATAGTTGTCTAGGCTTAGGAAGTCATAAAATTAAAACACAACAAAAAATAAAATAAAAAATATTGTTGCAAGACATAGGATACAATTGTTTGTTTTATTTGTATGTTTTCATTATCATTTCAATTTCCACACATATCCCACACACTTGTTACCATTGCTTGCTCATAGCTTATGATATTGACCAAAAATCAAGCTAGAGCCATGAATCAAGCACCAAACTCATCCATGGAGTGCTCCACTCCTTTCTCATCCACTTTTGTGGCTAACCTAGCTAGCTTAACACATACAAGATACTTTGGTTTATCTGTAGTACCTTCTCACACAATATTCACTTAAAATATTGATGTGATGCAAAGAGTAATTCACACCTCCATACCAAAAATAGATCCATCTACAACCACTATTCCCCACATCACCTATATAGATATGGACAAAGTTGAAGCTTACTTAAGACCAACCAGTTTTTAGGATCCTCCATCCTAACATTAATAGTTAATATTATTAATTCATTAATTATTATATTATTAATTACTAACATGAATAGTCATGTCCCTTCATCCATGTAGCTCTAGGGTAAATATAAAATAGGGTAGATAGTTGTGTAAGAAGGCATCCATGAAGAAGAATATATAATTATTTATTGAATGCATTGGAGGGACCTTCCTACAAGTGAAACCATGATCCTTTTAAAACAGTGATTCATTTTATCTAAATTCTATTTTTATTGTAAAACCACAAGTTAGGATCTAGGATCTTATCATCTGGTATCAAATCCAGTCATTCACCACACTAAAAATTTATCCACTATCTTCATAATTTAGTAAAAATCATCTGCAACTCACAGTATAAATATCATATGTATCTCTTACATCCATACCATACATAGACACACCATTATGTGTGCCAGCAAGTGCAACATCATGCAAAACAAACCATCACTCAAGTTAATAGCTACTATCAAATTTTCTCTTCACTAAGCTCCATTTTGTGTCCATATTACATAACAATCATCCTATCATGCATAATGTTATCATAACATAGTCAAAAACCTTACCATATCCATCGTCATACTAGACAAATTATTTATTTCACCATCACAAATCCAAATCCATTCTACGTGCAAATCCTTTGTAGCAATCATGTGCAATTCATTCGCAATAATCATGTTTTGCTAGCTAAAATTGTAGGTAAGACGTCCACCTATGACATCGGAGAATACAAAAATAAAATCCAGGAAAAATTGAAAACTAAACCTAAGTTTGTGCTTTCAACCAATTAGTGCTCTCATTTCGAAGGCCAATCAATGCCCTCCACATGCACAACATTGGATTTCATTTTTTTTTTAAGGAAATCATTTTTTCTTCTAGGGACTTAGTCCCACATCCACCGTGGGAAGGAAAACAAAGAAGTTTAAAAGGTGTTCACCTCAGGTAGTGAGTTGTGACCACTCCGATGGCCACATAAAACCCTCACTATTCGCATGCTTAACCTACTCTGTTCCATAGTTCCTTTGCAACCCATGCCAATTTTGTCGCTCCCACCTATCGTTTGACTGTCTTATTTGTGTTATGTGCCTTGTCCCACCTATCGTATTATCCTCACTATCACATTCATGTTATGCATATTATGCTTGCTATTTTTTACTTTCCCCCACTCACCATTGACATCACCTACCCCATGACCTCATGCTTACCACTACCTTGTCACTATTTAGTGCTTCCCTCAGGTCACTACATCATACTCTCTATTGTGCTTTGTGCTCCACCTTGTTGTTCCTACCTCATGCTTCACCCATCGCTATTGCTTCATTCTCTGCATTAGTTTCATCCACTGTGCATCCTACTTCACGTCCACTCTCCATGTCTATGTTACCTATTGTTGAAACATTTATATTATCCGTAAGTGTCTCCCACTTATCATTGATGCGTTTGTCTTGTCCGCTAGTGTCTCCCACAATTGTCAATTAAAATTTTAAAAACTAAGTGACCATTGGGGGTTCCAAAAATTTGCTAAAAATTTTTTTAGACCAACTTCAATTTTTTCCAAACTACATTAAATTTTTCCAAATTTTTTACAATAAGTGGAAGCAACATTGCTCTTGCTAATTCAACAAGGGAAAAACAATTTTTTGCAAAATTGCTAACTTTTTGCACCATTTTATCACAATTTTGTAAAAGGATGTTCATTGTTGCCACTTCACAAATTTTATTCTCACAATGGTCGATGGAGGAATATCTCCCGACTCAAATTTTGACAACATTGCTGACAACCTTCGTCAAACCACTTTCGTGCATGAGTATCGAACTCAGTTCAAGGATCTCATAAATTTCTCCATGGGTTAGACGAGTCATTCATCATAATTTACTTTATTAGGGGTTTAAAGGATGAAATTAAGGAGGTGGAAATGTTCAATCCTTGCACCCTGATGAAGACCTTTGGATTAGATTTGTTAGCAAAAGATAAACTCAATGTTCACCATTTATTAGGAAAACCACCTAATGGGAAATCACAAGCCACTTACACCACCCACAAACCTAACCGAACTTTACCAATTAAACATTTCAACTTTGAGGAGATTAAGGAACGATGAGCGAAATACCTTTGCAATAATTGTGATGAGCAATTTGGACCCCACCATAAATGTACTACACTAATATTATATTTATTAAAGGAAGTTGATCCTTGTCACTCCATAGAGCAAGAATATGAGGTAGTTGTATCCAAAGTTACCGGTGCACCTACTCACAACAATGCAAACAATGAGGTCGATGTGCAAGAAGTGATCGATGCACCAAGAAAGGATTAGGTAGACATACACGAAGTTATTAATGAAGGCCAAACATACACTCTACAAGAACTACACATAATTTCCTCACCAACAATGCATTATCATTGTCTAGACAAATTGATTCAAATAGGAGGTAAAAGAGTGAGTGAAAAATTATTTTCCCTTCATTATACATAGGAAGAACTGGCTAAAGTGGAAGCCCACCGTCATCACAATTCTACTATTCTTCCTAGAAACCTCCACTAATGCTTTGACCCTCAAGATATCCCTACCTCCAAAAAAGTGACATTAAAATTATGCAAATACTACTTGGAAAGTGCCTCATAAATTTCAACAACAATTTTCTTAGTCCCAGCTTTGAGGACAAAGCTTCTTCCGAGAGGGGTGGCATGTTAAGATCCTCTATCCTAACATTAATAGTTAATATTATTAATTAATTAATTATTATATTATTAATTACTAATGTGAATACTCACATACCTTCATCCATGTAACTATAGGGTAAATATAAAATAGAGTAGATAGTTGTGTAAGAGGGCATCCATGTAGAAGAATATATAATTTTTTATTGAATGCATTGGAGGGACCTTCCTACCAATGAAACCATGATACTTTTAAAATAGTAATTAATTTTATCTAAATTATATTTTTTATTATAAAACTACAAGTTAGGATCTAGGATCCTATCACCAATCCAATATTAGAATGGCTTAACATCCCACACATACAAGTTTCTTCTTCTTAGTAGGAACTTGCTCACCCATATCCCAATAGCTTTAGCTAAGTATACACCAACCCTATTTTTGAGGTAACCTCTACACTCCCACACAAAATTCCTCAACCATAATGTATACAAAGCACCTCCATCCCATATGCCTACACCACTACCTATTCTAACCCATTCTACGAAGCATAAGTCAATGCTGCTTCATAGATTCACTCCACTCTTCCATCCACTAATCCTCATTCAATTGCGATTACCTTCATAATTTATCCTTCGTTAACCTCAACCAAAATTTCCAACACTCACATCTCACCCACATCCACTTCCACCACCATCACACAATCTACATCAAAAATTGCCATACAACAAGCATGGTAGCACCTCAATAAACTACTCATGAGTCAAAAAGATGCTCGTTCTTACCCTCAATAGCAATTATAGGTAGAAAATTTTAAACCCCATTCCATTCCAATCCAAAACATCTTCTTCACCCCTGATCCATCCTGGGTATCACAATCTTCTTAGGTTGCTATACCCATGCTTCCATTCACCCACATCGACCCCACTTCCACAACCCAACATAATAACATTTCCCAAAAATCATCCCCACTCCATAAAAAATAGTTATTCCACCACCAAACACAACATACCCAACATCATCAAATACCTTTTAATCCATTAGGCCATCAGTACCACATTCCATATCAATAATTCATCACTCCACACACCCCACCACACAATCATAAAATAATTTAGGGCTTCTACACACACATGGAAGACCCTAAAATCTAAACCATGCAACAAAAAATTGATAGCTTAATCATGCATACTCCTAGTATGATGTACCAAAAACCTACATTGAGACAGTTGATTAATTAACCTATTAATATTTTGGTACCATCATCACCTTATCCGATAGACTTTACAATACCAAAATTTGAAAAATTCAAAGGGACTGAGGACCCTAGAGAGCACATAAGCACATTCATCCACTCATGCTTTCACATTCAAGAGAATGATGCGTTGATGCTTAGAAATTTTCCTTAGACATTGGGGGAAGATGCCTTAGACTGGTGTAATCATCTAACACACCATAGCATTTACACATTCAAATAATTGGCAGATAATTTTTTGGAAACATTTTCTCTTAATATTTGCAAGAAGACCACATTGACCAACTTGTACAATCTCAAAAAATTTGAAGAAGAGTTGGTCTATGATTTTGGAAACTATTGGAGGGTAGTCATCACTAAGTTTTCATTCTCCCTATCAATGGAAGAATTGATATGAATGTTTACAAGGGTTTGTATTAAAACTATCTCCTTGTTATTGTAATTACAACAATACATAACATTCGATGAAGCTCTTACCCAGACTTGAATCATCGAAGAAATAAAAATTCAAGAAGGTGAGATAAAACCAAAGAAAAAAGAATGGTAAAATAAGGGTCAATCTAAAGGAAATTATTCTGGCCAATCCAAACTAGGACAAGTGAATCAAGTGGTTTTGAGTCAAACCCAAATGACTCAACAACCCCATAGTCACCACCAACAACATCAATTACCATAAAAACCACAACAAGTATCTTATCAAGTGGTGCCCCCACCACAAAAACTCCATAACATAGTGCCAACTATGGAAAATCATTAGCATCAACAATCTATTTGATAAAATAACACCTACACACCCTTGTCCAAATCATATGTATCCATATTCTGTAGGTTGTATGACACAAATGCACTTACCTTACCCAAAGTTAAACCATATGATCCAACCAAATGTAGCAAGGGCTATAGGGAACATTTATTTTTCCCTTACCATCGATAGAATGGGTATGACATTAAAAATTGCTTTACATTCAAAGATATTGTGCAATACCTAATAGACCTAGGGGCCATTAAGTTTGATAGTCTCTTGGTACAACAAAATTAAAATCTTGGTATATACCAAATTCCACTTCCTCATCATGAGGAATAACAAAAATTTGATAGGGGGATCAAATACCATGACTTATCCTAAAAAATTTAATCATGTGCAATAGTACCAAGGTTTTATAGGGGCTATTCGTGTAGCCACCCGAGGTCAAAGAGGCATCAATAAACAAAATGAACAACAATAGGTAGTTTAACCTCCTATGGTACCACAAGAAAGTGTGTCTCCACAACCTGCCAATTCATCATCACCCATCTATTTTTCTACCAATTCATCCCAACCCATTCATCCCCCAAGTCATCTACAAAGACCCATCATCTCATTGAGAAGTTGGCTAACAACTAGACTTGAAATGAATTTAGAAAAACTATCCATCTACAATCTTATACAACAATATTCCCCACACCATGAGGCATTAATGGAAATTTTAAAATCCATTGAAATCCAATCCCAATACACTAATACCTTTAATAATTTTGTGGGGAGTATTCGAATATGTATGTAGCCTTATATCACATTCTATGATTTTGAGATTAAATCAATATCATCAAAATCATTGGACCCTCCATTACATAGTATGTCTCAAGTTGATAGGAAGATATTTAAACAAGTGTTTATTGACATTGAATCATCCATCAACATCATAACTACTTCTACCCTTAAACATATCAATCTTCCACCTTCACACATTATCAAATCCACCTTCACCCTGAGAAAATTCAATGATGCTCTTTGTTCCATAGTTGGCACTATCGTCTTACCTATAGAAGTGGGGTTTAAGATGTTGCACACCATGTTCCATATCCTAGAGGGATCCATGGATTACAATGTACTCCTTGGGTGCCTCTGGATAAGGGAAATGAAATGCGTCCCTTCAATACTACATCAATGCTTAAAATATGTACATGAGGGATAAATTCATTGTATACTAGCAAACATCAAACCGTTTAAATACTGTAAATTTATTTCCAATCCATACGAATCCACACTTCCATACATCCACCTATTCTTAACTCCATCAACCACACCATCCACTTTACATCACACCAATTATTCATCGAAATATCCTATTATTTAGGAGCTACCCATAACTACCCCACATTAAGCTTCCACTTCCACACCCACACCTTCATCACAGTCAGTTATATTTACATATGGTCAAACTCAATCCACATCATCCACATCATCAATATCAACATCATCCATTATCACCACCCATTCATCATCTCCCATCCAACCTACTCCATAAACACCCACTATCATTTCATCCACATAAACATCATTAGTCATCCATAAAACCCCTCAACCAAATCCATATTCATCTTCACCAGCTAATGTCTCACAAGTTAATTTGATAGACTGTGAGATGCCATTTCACCATTCATCTTCTCCCTCATTGGATCCACAAGCCACCCATTGTTAGAAATAGCTTATATTACATTATTTGGGTCATGTAAATGTACCTTCCTTGGTACATACTTAGGACATTAGATTACTTTAGGGGGAAGTTATCTAGTTACTTCATGCAATGTAATAAATGCACAAGTGTCAATGTGCAAGTTGTAAATGTGCAAGGTGTCCCTTGTACAACTAGGTAGAGTGTTGGCCAAGGAACTTATCTTCCTATATAAAGGGCCATAGATATATAGAGGAGAGCATAGTAGTGTAGGATAGACACAATAGTGTAGAGTGTGTGAGCTATAAGCTCAGAGCTCATTCATTGAGTAGTAGCTTGTATCATGGAGTGTTCATTTCCTCCATAGCTACTATTGTACTCATTTTCATCATTTCTATTTATAGCATATTTTAGTCATCTCATAGATTTACTTTCTTTCTTATTATTTTGCATCTTGTGAATGCTATCTCCCATTGCATGTTGTATCAAAATCTAATAGTGGTATCAGAGCTATGGTAGATCAAGCTACAGTAGATCAATAGGAAAATCACCATTATCATTGACCCTGAGTTTTTTGTCAACCTGATGCGCCATTGGACCAGTCACTATCAAAATTTCTTAGAAGAGTCTAGGTGATAGAATTAGGGAGAGCCACAAGTGAGGACTGAATGAAATCTCAGTTTCAGAAATACTGAGATTGCATATGGCTAGAGTCTTTCCACAGAGTTGCAAAAAAACTCATGAAGACTAGGACTCAACATTTGATCCACTAGTTTGATGAAACAACTAGTGAAGCTCATCTAAGAGATCTAGAAATATTTACCTAAAGTTTCTTTTATTGTAGGGAATTAATTCTCAGATGATTGGGACACCTCCTACAATAGAAATCTAGGAGACCTCAACTTTATTACCCAAAGGTCAGAGTGCCTTCATAGTGCAGATATTAGTTGTTGCAGAGAGGAGAATACTTTAGAAGAAACTTCTGGAAAATAATCATGGTGAAGTCAAGAGATAGGAGATCTCCATTGCTAGATTGAAGAACTTCACAAAAAGAAAAATGCCATAGAAGCCCAAATTCAGAAGAAAAAGGCCATAGAAGCCTTGATCTATAAGAAAATGCCATATAAGCCTAGAAAAGGCCATAGAAGCCTTGATCCAGAAGAAAAGGCCATAGGAGCCTTGATCTAAAAGAAAATGCCACATAAGCCTAGAAAAGGCCATAGAAGCCTTGATATTGAAGAAAAGGCCATAGAAGCCTTAATATTGAAGAAAAGGCCACAGAAGCCTTGATATTAAAGAAAAGGCCACAAAAGCCTTGATACTGAAACATGCCATAGAAGCCTTTATCTTGAAGAAGACTCTAGAAGAGAGTACCTAATTCAGAAGTAGATTTTAGTACTAATATTTTTGTTGTAGGTAAAGGAGATCCAGTAAGTCGGGAAAGCTTCCTACAAGAAAGTTAGGAAGAGTAGCCTCTTCAGAATCAATCCAACACCTGAAGCAAAAGAGATCAGGAGGAGATCTCATTGAAGAACTTCTAGACAAGGAAGAAGAAGAAGGACTAGGAGAGTCCTGCTCGAATCTAGAAGTAGTAGAATTAGAGATCCAGGAGAAGGTCTCACCACCAACACTTCCAGAAGTAGAAGGTTGAAGATAAGGTCTCAAGGAAGACTAGAAGAAGCTGCAAGATCAAAGACCTTGGTGAGGTCTCGATGAGCATCCAGTAAAAGGCTAGGAGAGCCTTGCTAAAGAAATCATCAAAGAAGAACTCACTAGAGAAATCCACTACCAAGGAGAAGCCCCTGATAGTGAAGGACTTGGGAAAATTATCACCATCCGACAACAAGCCCAAGAGGAGGAGAATTTGGCAAGGAGTGCCAAATCCGAGCGGAAGAAGAATCCAATGAAGACCTCAAGATATTCAAAATCTTGAGAAGAAGATCCTACTTGAAGTCAAAATTCGATAAGAAGACTTGAAGATAGAAGAAGCTTGCTAGAACCAGAATATTGAAGATTACCTCTCACAGAAAGAAGGCATTACTTGCTGAGAATCTGTAGCAAGTTGGAGGAGACTACAAGAGGAGGATGAGCCACCAAATCCTAGTTCCTGAAAAGAAGTTTGAGACTATATTTTGGTGAAGAAGAAGCTGATCAGACATCAACAAAGCAACAAGATCTACAACCTCTATGTAAACTACATCCTCAAAAAGGTATGCAACAATTGGTGCAAAAATATTTATTATTAACAGATTCATTGGAGCACCTTATCTGGATTAAAGTTGCAACCTAAATTACAGTCTTCAAAAGTGCAAAATAAAAAGGTTCCTTTTAGAGGTTCATTTGCACACTAGGAGTTGATTAGATTCCAAATATTAATTATCTATCAACTACCTATTATCTACTTTGGAAAGCAAAAATAAGACTGAATCCTACAATACTAATTGTAGTGAATTTGCAGAATATTTGAAGGTTCATTTCAAATTATTCTTGATTAGTTGCAGTGAATTGATTAAGTGCATTTTCTTGAGAGTAGATTGGAGTGATAAGGTGTAATTTGTTAGTGCATTAAAAAGTGAAATTTGTTAGATTCATTTGCACTATTATTACTCTCAAAATAAATTAGTTTTGTGCATTGAAAAAAGGCTACAAAATCTAGTTTGCATCAAGTGTCTAAAGACACTCTTAAAGCACAAAAACCTGCAACTCTTAGTGGCCAATAGAAGCCACCAAAATTGGTTAGTACAAGCAAATAAAAGCTAACCAAAAAGAAGCTTCAAATATTGAGACTTGGTGAGTCTCAAATCCAAAGCACTTAGGGGTTAGTGCAACTAAAACAAAGCTTCTATTTTACAGTGTTTACAAAGCTTGGATTCACCATCAAATATCCAAGCAAAGAGGGTAAGGAGTCTACTCAAAAGGACATCCTCAAAACCCTCATTTGTGCATTCAAAAATCTGCTACAAAATTAGACTACAAAACCTGAAAAAGGGAGTGCAAAAAGGGTGCAAAAGAAAGTGTATTATTCATAAGGTATTGCACTACATTATCTATAGAAAGGAAGTAGATAGAAGGTGCCATTAAAGGCACAAAGGTCACAGGGAATCCAGCCAAGAAGGACGTATGAAAAGCACTCCATATCCATGGCACAAGGAGCCATAAAAAAGGCTCATTCCTCACATATCTTGGATGGATGAACCTGCACAACACAAGCACACAATAGAAGATCAATATCCTATAGTTACATAGAAGAAGAAGGAGCCATACTACAAGAAAAGGCATCACTATTACCTCGTCCAAACATGCACGAATAATGCTACAATTTGCACATCAAAGAGAACCAAAAGTGAGGAGAAAAGGTGCTAATTGCAAAGGTCTAAAACTTGGTGAAGAAAATCCACCAAAGGCAGCATCTTCCATGCCATTCAGAGCTCCAATACCACCTCAAGGATCGACTATGAGAGAAAATAGTTTGCTTGCACTTCAAGGAATGTAGCAAGCAAAGGAAGAGGCATAAAGGAGTTACATTCTCCTTGGAGGCATTACAATGATAGACGCCATGCAGAAACTTTGAGTGCCACTTGGCACAATCTCTCAACAATGCTTAACATCCAAGAAACCTTACAAGGAAGGTTACAAGCACCTACTCAAATTTGAAGCGTTACAACAAGATTTTGGCACCCATAGACCACGTGGAAGAGGAGTTACATTTCTCCATTGGTGTTATCATTCAAACAATGCAAGAAGGAAGAAGATGTTTCAGATGTTACACTTGCAATGAACATCCAAGAAAGCATTGAAGTGTAACTGAAGTGACACTTGTCACTAGGTTGACTGCCTATTAAAGGCTCCTTGGACTAAAAATTTTAGAGAAGCATTTTAACGCAACATTTGAATGTAGCATTTGAACGAGGTATTACAACGCATTTACGTCCAAGACATGGGAGCCATCACAGTGTGGAAGCAAGGTATAGAGCATTCAATGCTCTAGTCCGAACATAGTCAAAGCAGCTATAGTCAACAAGTGCAACCATTACACGTCTAAAATCAATGTCGATTATTGCTTGGTATGAGGTAAGGTTTATTCCTATATTTATATGCTTTCATATCTAGGGAGTTATAAGGTTGAATTTAGAGAAATATAATTATTGAAAGCAATACCTCAAAGGGAATTATTTATCAAGCTAATATAATATTTGCAATATTGAACTTAGGAGTAATAAGGTTTTCTACTGGAAATTAACCTTAATACTTGCAAATATTATTGTGATCTAATTTTTCCAAAATTAGGGAGTTATAAGGGTTACTACATCAAACTAATTAAATTGGAAATTAGATACACTTGGATTAAAAACCTAAAGGGATATTTAAAGAGAGTTTTATCAAAGCATTTTAAAGGTTGGAAATTTATAATATTATTGTCTCAAATCTTCTCAAATCGAGACAAAAGATCCAACATTAAAACCTCTTTAAATTTGGGAAAAGTGCTTAGTTCAATAGGAGCAATAAGGATAATAGAAGTTGATTTTGGTATTTACAAAACTTTACAAAATCAACCAAAATTGAACTATAATTTACAAAAGCACTTTATAGCTTATCCAAAACATACTAGGGAGTCATAAGGTATTCTACAAAACCTAAGAATTGGTATTAGGGAACTTAAATGGCTTCAAATAACTTCTTGTTGGAAATTTTGAGTACTATTGTCATTGATGTCAAAGTAATTGAGGTTAAAAGGTTGAAGGCCCAAGTTTAAGACCATGGTTCAAAATAAAGCAAGTGACTAAGGATTAAAAGAGACAATATTATAATATTATAATATTTAGGCCAAAAGGAATTATTAAAAGGAGGATTGAAAGTGCATTGGAAAAAGGTCTCAAAAGAGATTAAATTGACAAAGGACTACAAGCAAAAATATTATTTAACACCAAGGTTAAATAATATAATAGATAATATTTAACACCAAGGTTAAATATTATATTAAAAAATAAAATAAATTTGAATTATCAAAAGGTGCTAATAATTCAAAATTAAAATGTGGAAAATAAAAATGTTGAGCCGACGTCCAAGTAGGGCAAGCAAAAGTGTATAAAATGGTTTAATTATTTGTATGGACTAAAGTTTTTTTCACCAAGAAAGTATTGCATCCGTTCAAGAACATTGTGGAGGAAGATAATAAGATAAATAATTTCACATATTTCAAGGGCAGTGAAGAGATTAAAGAGGCAACACATGTTCTTTGTCCTAAGTTGGCAGATAGCCCAAGTGGCAGGAAGGGCTTGCGAAGAGCATGGTAGGTGAGAGGTTACGCATTAAAATCATGGTGAATGTTTATGTTTTGGTTGAGGAAGAAGCACCAAACATAGCAGGTGAAAAAGGAGTGCATATTCCTTGGTGATCATGTGAGTGGCTAGCCCATGTGGTGTCCACCCTAGCACTAGGGTGCATGCCAGTGAGGAGAGGCAGGATCGAGTCACGATGGCAATGCTTGAGGTAAGGTAATTTTTTTGATTAAATTAAGGTATGCTTAGTGCACGACTTAGGGAGATATAAGGGTTAAATTTTTGTATTGTTTTGTGTGCAATTTTCTAGGGAGACATAAGGTTGTAGCTTTGCATAATAATTACTATGTGACATTTCTGATTCTGTATTTAATTAAATTGAGATATATTAGGAGGTATAAGGTATATTGTGGGATTTAATTTGTGATATGCACTTAGGGTTTCTAGTTGCTAATATTGAAAATAACTTAGGAGTAATAAGGTGTTCAAAGGTTAAGTATTGTGTGTAGTCCATCATTGTGAAAGAGAATTTGAGAGGAGTTGTTTAGTGATTAAAAACCTTGCATTGGAAAAATAAAAGGAGTGGTAAAACAATATTTTTGTGCACTATTTTTGAGGAAAGGTTTCTTATATGGATGGTTGAAAATTTTTGTGCTAACTAACCTTTGAAGTGGCATAAAAGGATAGAATAATTTTTGAGACAGGTTTTTGAAAGCTCATCTCCATCAAAAGAAAGCTAAGAGGTATGGTAATATTACTCCTTATTTGAGGAATTTGGTTGGGCATATCTTGTGATGTCATAAGGAGGAGATAAAAGGATTAAATTCATATGCATTGTTGGAAATATTTGAGCTAGGGTTTGTGCTTCATTTTTGAATGGTTTTTAAAACATTTGGGATAGAGTTTGAGAACAAGTTGTGCTTCCATTATTGAAAGAGATTGAGACATTTGTGCTAGAAATTGTGAACTACTTGTACTAGGTTTGAAGATAAGTTAGTGCATCATTGTGAAACCTTTTGAGCATTGGTTTGAGAGATATTGAAAGCAATTGTGAAAGTGTTTGAGATCAATATTGTGAGGGAAATTTGTGCATTAGTGTGGTTGATATTTGAGAGCAAATTTGCAAGAAAAATAGACTAGTTTTGTGAAGCAAGTTATACACTATTTTGATTTGATTTGAAAGGGATTTTGCAAAAGATAGAGATTGGATTAATTGAATGCAAGATTTGTGAATGTGAAGAACATATTGGGTTTTTGATAGTGCATATCATTCTCTATATGTTCCAGAGGTTAAATGAATTCTAAGTAGAATATGTCTATTTGAAGAAAGCATTTTTGAAAGAGATTTAAGCTTTGTTTGTATGCAAGATTTGGAAATATTTGAGTAGGTTTTGTGAGCAGTATTGAAGGCAGATTTAAGCAAGTATTTTGAGAAGACTTGAAGGCATATTTGATCAAGTATTTTAAGAAGGATTGAAGGTATATTTAAGCAAGTATTTTGAGAAGGCTTGAAGGTAGATTTGGGAAAGTATTTTGAGAAGGCTTGAAGGCATATTTGAGCAATTATTGTGAGAATACTTGAAGCAAATTTGAGGTAGATTTGGGTAAGTCTTGTGAGAATACTTGAAGTAGCTTTGAGGTATATTTGGGCAAGTATTTTGAGAATACTTGAAGCAAATTTGAGGTAGATTTGAGAAATTATTGTGAGAAGACTTGAAGCAACTTTGAGGTATATTTGAGCAAGTCTTGTGAGAAGACTTGGAGCAACTTTGAGGTAGATTTGAGTAAGTCTTGTGAAGACTTGAAATATCAATGAGATAGATTTGTGAGCAGAGTTAGAGCATATTTTTTCTAGCCTTGTGATGAGATTTGGTATAGATTTGTGAGAAGAGTTAGAGTAAATTTGTGCTAGCCTTGTGATGGGGTTTGGTTTATATTTGAGATAGAATTGAGAGAAAGATTTGGAGTAGACTAGTGTAAAGGGTATAGAGTTCTCCTATGGAGAGAGATCCATGAACTAAAGTAGAGGGGATAGAGTTCTCCTATGGAGAGATATCCACAAAATAGAGCAAAGGGGATAGAGTTTTCCTATGGAGATATATCCACAAACCAGAGCATAGGGGATAGGGTTCTCCTATGGAGAGAGATCCACAAACCAGAGCAAAGAGGATATAGTTCTCTTGTGGAGAGATATCCATGAACCAGAGTAAAGGAGATAGAGTTATCCTATGGAGAGAGATCCATGAACTAGAGAAAAGGGGATAGAGTTCTCCTATGGAGAGAGATCCACAAACTAGAGTATTGGGGATTGAGATCTCCTTTGGATAGAGGTCCATAAACATTGTAATAGGGAATTGATTTCCAAGATATTTATTCAGAAAATTTAGAAGAAATATTTTCTTCATGGACGTAACCCACATTGTGTGAACCAAATTAAATGTGTCTCTCATGTGTGTGATGATTTTTACATTTATTTGATTAATACTATTTATATTGCAATTGATAATATTGGATAATATTATTTGGGAAAGAAGAGTAAAAGTTGATCTTATACTATTCACCCTTCCTCTCAGTATAAGCTTATGTTCTTCAATTCTTCCTAGGAGAATCACAACTACTCAAGGTTCCTAATTATTTATCCTAGAAGAATAAAGTGAAATCTATTTTGGCATATGAAAAAATTTGGGATATTGTCAAAGGGAAAACTCAAATACCTATTACAGATGATATTGAAATCCTAAAGTTTGTAGAAAATGATTCAAAGGCTCTAATGATAATAACCTTTGCTATCATTGATAAGATACAACCCTATATTAGTTCAACAAAATCATCTTCAGTTGCATGGACAAGCCTAGAGATCTTTTTTTAAGGAAAGAATAATGCAACTATTCTCCATATTTAGAGTCAACTTAATTCATTAAATATGAACAATGGAGAAAGCATAGAAATATTCCTAAGGAAAGTAGTAGATATCAAAGGGAAATAATTTACCTTAGGAGAAACAATTAAAGATAAAAGTCTTACTCAAGTAACATTGATATAACTTCTAGACAACTATAAACATTTGGTAACATCTTTACAAGTTCTAAGTAAAGATACTTTTTTGATGACTTAGTCAATATTCTATAGGAATATGAAGTGGAAAATATATTTAAAGATGATATGTCTAACACTGCATTGGCATATAAAGATAATCCATAGATAGATATTTCTTCTTCATCAAAAGGATGAAAACCATGGTACAACAGATATTTTCAGATATGCAAGAGAAAAGGCCATAGTACCAGCTATTGCAAGTTCAATCCCAAAAATTAGAATCAAGGAAATTATATGAACAATGGGAACCAATTTTAGCCATGAAAATATCAAAATCCTCATCAAAAATAATTTAGTGCCCAAATAATTATCCCCAATTGGATTATCGAAAAGGAAATAAAAAAGAACATCTAGCTCAGAGGATAGAAGAACTTGAAGAACTGGGAGAACCAATAAATGATTATGAAATAAAATATATTTTAGCAAGAATGATAGGGTTTGAAGATGCTAACAACTTACTTTAATACGTTACAAAAATTATAGAAGAAGAATCAGAATTCCAGACTCAAGAGGAAGATCCACATTGAAGACTGAAGTCTTCAATACCCAAATATTGTAATACAGGGGGTGTTAGAAATAGCTTATATTACATTATTTGGGTCATGCAAATGTACCTTCCTTGGTACATACTTAGGAAATTAGATTACTTTAGGGGGAAGTTATCTAGTTACTTCATGCAATGTAATAAATGCACAAGTGTTAATGTGCAAGCTATAAATGTGCAAGGTGTCCCTTGTATAGCTAGGTAGAGTGTTGGCCAAGGAACTTGTCTTCCTATATAAAGGGCCATAGATATATAGAGGAGAGTATAGTAGTGTAGGATAGACACAGTAGTGTAGAGTGTGTGAGCTATAAGCTCAGAGCTCATTCATTGAGCAATAGCTTGTATCATGGAGTGTTCATTTCCTCCATGGCTACTATTGTATTCATTTTTATCATTTTTATTTATAACATATTTTAGTCATCTCATAGATTTAATTTCTTTCTTATTATTCTGCATCCTATGAATTCTATCTCCCATTGCATGTTGTATCAACAACTAACACCCATTATCCCCACATATCCACATCCACTCCATCCACCTCATCACCCACACAAGTTGTAGTCCACCTTGCCAATCCTAGCATTGGTGAATACGTGGTCCGATATGTCATAGTTACACTGCTAAGCATACAAAATGTTAGGAATTATGATCATCCACATGACCCTCCCTTATCCATAGGAGTAGTGTACAATATAGTTTCAACACATAATAAAATTAATTTTGTGTATGGGGGGTCGATTCATCATCCAATCCGCCTCCCCTAGATGAACCCAAGCAACCATCCTCTGCCAACATTTAAAGCATGATCGTTTTTTATTTTCCATCATGATATTTTCATAAGTTTAATTGGTAAGTATATGTCCTAGGATGATATGAATAGGGCATGCACAAAATCATCAAGCCTTAATATTGATAAATGCATGATCGTTTAGGACTGGGATACCACTCATAATCTATCAATTCCTCTTTCGAGCGAGCCTTTCAATGACTCCATCTAGATCATGAAGAGGATAACAATCACAATGATGACTTTGAGGATGAACTCTATGAAGAATATGATGTCATGTCGATAGCTTCGGATGAATCTAAAGAGGAATCAACCCCAATCACTCCATTCACTAAAAAGGATGAGAATTACCTTAGAATTTTCTCCATCCATCAACCCATTTTTTATTTTCTCTACCTAGGGAGTGATTTGAGCCTACTAGTGAACCACCACCACCACCTCATCCACTTCACAATAACATTTGTAACATATGTACAAAAATATATATAAAAAAAAAAAAAAAAAAAAAAATATATATATATATATATATATATATATATATATATATATATATATATATATATATATAACATTGTATTTGCATGGCCTTATCATTTGCATTTAAATGTGTTGCTTGCTGCTATCCAAGTTCACAAGGTTCATTCCAAACATATAGGCTTGCTAGTCTAGGGGGAGTAGAAGAGCTCGAACCATTGAACATTATCCACTTGAGAGTGTTCTATGCTTAATGTATTTTATATATGTATATATATACATGGCTAATAAACAAACATTATTCATACACATTGCATTTCACACATTCATTTTTAATAATCACATTCATTGTCATTCCAATGCATTCCATCCACCATACTAGGGGTTATCATTAAGTTTAGACAATAATTGATCCACTAAATCTTGTCACCATAATCAAGGGCACCTTTAAAGAAACATCCATACCATTGTGCCACTTCATATGACCAATAATAATTTGCACTACAAGTTTTCATTATGCCGAGGTGTTTTCGATCACTCAGCCACTCCTAGTGTTTCAAGAAAACTCCAATACATGTCAAATTTTCTCTAGGACCTAGATACATTTTCACTAAGAAATTCTTGAGTTTTGGGTTTTGACTCTAACATTCTTGAACCAAACACATCTTACACATTAAAAAAATCTTGCATCAAAGAGAGATAACACCATGATTGGGTTGAACATCAAAGCAAAAAATTCATATCTACCTATCCGATTATGTACATAGTCCAAAATCAAAACAGTGGTCTTCACCACTATTAATACTCCCAAATAAAAGAACAAGTAGTAAGGATAGGGTAAAATTCTCACCAGGACTCAATTTGAGTGGTTGAGAATCCAATTCCCCAAAGATCTAACTTTTTACATATCACACACCATAGACCCTCAAGTCATAAGGATAGAACTAAATTTCCATCTAGATGGTTAGGCAGTCTAAATCCCCAAAGCTTAGAGATAAAATTATTAGAATATGGAGCTAATATCAACTAGGGCTATAGATGATTGAATGGTAATGGAGTATGCTCATGCATGGTGACACATCTCTTTTGAAGAGACCTATGACTACACATAAGGAAAATCTAGCTTCTTGGTCTCCTTCATGACAAGTTTCATCTCATTTTACTTAATATAGCTTAATGAATTCACTTGCACACACATTGGTTCTTGATTGAATTGATTCACTACCATGCGCATGATTGGTAAACAAATATTTTACTGCACACACATTTGGACTTAGAGAAATTAGATAGAACTTATTAAGTTTGTTTGATATCACTAGTATGCTTGAGTCTCTACACAACAATCAGTCATCCATAAGCTAAAACAACATCCACATCATTATAATATCATTACATGAGTCTTCCATTACATACCATCACTTTGGTGCCCCTGATTAAGAAACAATGATAACAATGGTCAAGAAAAATATAAACTACTACAAATGATCATTAGAGCATCAGTTCATTTGCATTATCACAATTTATATACATCATCATTACATTGTCATCCATTGCATGTATATATGCATTGACACAAACATCCACACAAATTTGTAACACAAAATAAAAGCCATGTTTATATGTATATATATAAATATCACATGTACAATGAATTCCCAAAGGCTATATACAATGGAGCATCAAGGCTCATATACAAAAAGTGCCACACAACACTAGCTAGCACCCATAGGCAGATCCCTATGATCTTGATGGATCCCTAGACCAAGAGAAACTATACCTAGAGTCACTACACCTAACAAAACCTAATAGGGAGGAGGAAGGTTGCTGATGCAGGAGCATCCGGTGGCAGCAGAGCAATATTGCATCAAACAAATTTTTTTTAAGTGTTTTGCAAAGAAAGAAAAAAAAAATAATAATATGTGTCGCGATATCATGACCAAAACAGGGAAAGAAGATGCGGCGGGATGAAGGTTGCGATATCGCGACATGTCATGAAATCGTGATGTCGCCAAGACAACAGAAGACACAGAGGTCAGAGGGTTGTGAAATCGTGATAGGTCACGAAATCGCGACCGAGGCAAAGAGCGGCGGCTATGGCAGACAAAGGGTCGTGAAATCGTGACATGTCACGAAATCGTGACCAAAGAAAAGAACAGAGGTTGTAGCAGACGGTTGGTCGCAAAATTGTGACATGTCACGAAATCACGACCAAAGCAAAGAAAAAAGGTTACAACGAACGAAGGGTCACGAAATCACGACCAAAGCAAAGAACAGAGGTTGCAGTGGACGAAGGGTCACGAAATTGTTACCGTCACAAAATTACGACCATCACAAAATTGCAACCGTCACGAAATCATGACCAGAAATAGCCAAAAGGTGATGGCGATGAGAATGTCATGATTTCATGACATGTCACGAAATCGTGACCAGTATCGAAGGAAGAAGGTGCCGAGGATATTGTCACGATTTCATGACGTGTCACGAAATCGCGATCGGAGCAGAAAAGTGGAGGCGTCCAAAGGAAGATGTCGCGATATCACGACCCGAAGGCGAGGAAGGCAAAGAGCAAGAGAAAATGTCATGATATCGTGACATGTCGCGATATCACGACATGTCATATTTTTGCATCGAAAGATGAGCCAAAGACGAAGAGTCGAAAAGGGAGACGTGTCGAATATCTGGACGACGAAGCGACACGGGGAGGCGAAACGAAAGGTTCTGGAAGAGGAAACGAAGGGCCACCAGCTGGAAATGGAGCGTCACCTGAGAACCTTTAAAAAGGAGAGCAAAGGCATGCACAAGGGGCTAGAAAATTTGGGAACGATAATATATTTTTGTAATTCCAGAATTAAGATATTGTAGAGCGCAACTCTTCTGCGACTACTATAAAATTCTGCTGTGACTGTAATATTCTATTGTAACAATAATTCTTTGCCGCATTTGAATAAAATACAACTATTTTTCTTCTTAGTAATTTTGGCTCTCGATCAAGTGGTATCAGAGCGGGAGTTCCTGAGTGTGTAAGCAGACCGCCGAAAGTGAGGCAGCTTGCACCAGGACCAGTTGAGATTTGCGAGAGAGGTGAGCAGTATGCCTCCAAAAAGAAATCATGGTCATGGGAGAAATGTGGTGCAGGATGAAGATTTTAGAGCATTACAGAGACAAGTGCAAGCCCTGCAGGAAGAATTGCGAAAAAGGGCCGAACCTAAGGGAGAAGACCAGAGTGACGATGAAGCCTGGGAAGCGAGGATCCATCGGATGATGAAGAAGCATTGGATCCTTCTGAAGCTAGATTGCTGAAAGCTCTATCTCGGGCCGGGAAGAGACCGAAGTTTGATGTCTCTACATATTCGGGAACCTCAACCCAGAAGAGTTGATTGACTGGATCAACGATATGGAGGAATACTTTGAGTATGAGGAGGTTGCGGATCCAGACCGGATAAAATTTGCAAAAACAAAATTAAAAGGCCATGCTAGTTTATGGTGGAAAGGAGTACAACTCGAAAGAAATAAAAATGGAAAGGAGAAAATAACCAGATGGGACCGAATGGTGGAGAAACTGAAGAGACAATTTATTCCCATAGATTACGAGTTGGACCTGTTGAGGAGGATGCAAAGTTTGAGACAGTCAGGCAAGTCTGTCCAAGAATACACAGAAGAATTCTACAAGATCTCCATCAGAACTGGCCATTCAGGGGCTAATAAGGAGAAAGTAGCCAGATACATCAACGGGTTGAGAATGAACATTCAGGAAGAACTCAGCTTGATCAGAATAGCCACCATAGAAGATGCATACCAGTTGGCCTTGAAGGTAGAAGAGAAACTAAACAGAAGATTCGAAGGCAACCAGAGAGGAAGGGATCATGGTGGAAGAACCGGTGGAGGAAATTACCGAGACCAGAAGAAGACTGGTGAAACAAGCAGACCCCAGGAACAAAAAAAGGAGAATACCTACCACCCGCGTGATTAGAACAATGACTACCAGAGAGGAAGAGGTAGACCTGGACGTGGGTATGGAAGAGGGGTATTCCGTGGAACCTGTTTCCAGTGTGGAGAAGAGGGACACCGGTCATACGAGTGTCCTCAACACCAAGAAAGGATGGACAAGAGACACGAGGGTCATGCCAGAGCTGCTATGGCAGATGAAGGTGCAGAGTCAGAACACTCCGAAGAGGCAGAAGGAGGAGAAGTGTTGATGATGAGAAGAACACTGTTGAATGAGGAAAAAGAACTAGAATAGAGGAAGAGCCTATTTCGCACAAGGTGCAAATGTGCAAGGAAGGTCTGCAATGTTATCATTGATAATGGTAGCACAGACAACTTAGTTTCAGAAGAGATGGTTACTAAGTTGAAATTGGGAAAGAGGAAGCACCCGCATCCATATCGGATTTCGTGGTTGCAGAAAGACCACAGAGCACTTGTCAGTGAACAGTGCTTGGTCGAATTTCACATTGGAAATTATCAAGATGAGGTCCTATGTGATGTTTTGCCGATGGATGCTTGCCATTTGTTGTTGGGAAGACCATGGCAATTTGACAGACGTGCAGTGCATGATGGGCATGCAAATACGTACTCTCTAACAAAGGATGGAGTACGTCACAAATTGAAGCCACTGAAGGAAGTGGATGAGAAAGTGTGCAGTAGTGCCAGAATCTGCCTGGTGGATGGAAGACAGTTTTTGGATGGTCTAAAGAGGGATTCAATGTGTTATGCATTAATCCCTACTATTAAAAAAGAATAGTACACAGATGTTCCAGCAGAGGTCGAACACCTGTTAGAAGAATTTCCAGACATCATATCAGATAATGTGCCTGAGGGTTTACCACCGATGAGGAAGATCGGTCACCATATTGATTTGGTACCTGGATCTAGTTTACCCAACAAGGCAGCCCACAGAATGACTCCTGTGGAAAGTGAGGAGGCTGAGCGAGGCAAGTCCATGAGTTGTTGAAAAAGGGACTGATTCGAGAAAGCTTGAGTCCATGTGCGGTACCTACTAGTACTAGCACCAAAGAAGGATGGGGAGTGGAGGATGTGTACGGACTCCCGAGCTATAAACAAGATCACCATAAAATATAGATTTCCATTACCAAGGATGGATGATATTATGGACTGTTTGAGTGGAGCCAAGTACTTCACCAAGATTGACCTGAAGAGTGGCTACCATCAGATTCGGATCAGAGAAGGAGATGAGTGGAAAACTGCTTTCAAAACCAGAGAAGGTTTGTATGAGTGGTTGGTCATGCCATTTGGGCTAACCAATGCACCAAGCACATTCATGCGGTTGATGAATGAAGTGCTTGAAGGAGTTCTTAGGCAAGTTTGTTATTGTCTATTTGGATGACATTTTGATATTCAGCAGAACCCTGGAAGAGCACCTGATGCATATCAGGAGGGTTTTTGAGAAGTTGAGGGAAGAACAGTTGTTGATCAACTTGAAGAAGTGCAATTTTGTGAAGAAGGAGTTGGTATACACGGGATTTGTCATCTCAGTTGAAGGTCTGAAAATGGACCCAGAAAAGGTGAGGGCTATCATTGAATGGCCTACTCCAAGAAGCACTTTTGAAGTGAGATCATTTCATGGTTTAGCCAGTTTTTACAGGAAATTCATCAAAAATTTTAGCAGTATTTGTGCACCCCTTACAGAAACAATGAGAGGGGATAGGAAAGACTTTAAGTGGACCTTGGGAGCTGACAAAAGCTTTGATATGTTGAAGAAGAAGGTCACTGAGCAACCTGTTTTAGCACTTCCAAATTTTAATAAGGTATTTCAGGTAGACCGTGATGCCAGTGGTAGTGCCATTGGAGCTGTGCTGAGTCAAGAAGGTAAGCCTGTTGCTTACTTCGATGAGAAACTCAATGATGCCAGGAAAAAGTATTCAGTGTATGATCAAGAATTCTACGCTATAGTTCAGGCCCTGAAGAATTGGAGACATTATTTGTTGCCAAAAGAATTTGTGCTATATACTGATCATTAGGCCTTACAGTATATAAATAGCCAGGGAAAACTGAACCAAAGACACTTGAAGTGGGTTGAGTTTCTCTAGAGTTATTCCTTTGTGTTGAAGCACAGGAGTGGAAAATCCAACAGAGTTGTAGATGCCTTGAGTAGAAGGCAGAGTTTGTTGACAGAAATGAAGGTGGAAGTGTTGGGATTTGATGAATTGAAGGGTTTGTACCCTGAAGATCCCAATTTTGCAGAAGCTTGGAAGGCTTGCTTGGCACCAGTTACCTTGGACAGAACCAAGTGGCTGGATTTTCTGATCCAAGATGGAATGTTGTTCAGGGAAAACTAGTTATGCATTCCAAGAAGTTCCATGAGGGAAAACCTAGTCAAAGAAAAACACAGTGGAGGATTGGCTGGGCACTTTGGTCGAGATAAGACCATTGCCCTTGTGAGTGAGAATTATTATTGGCCGCAACTGTAGCAAGATGTGCAAAAATTTGTGCAGAGCTGTAGAGTCTGTCAGATGGCGAAAGGTGTGAGACAGAACACCGGATTATATCAGCCGTTACCTGTACTGGAGAAACCATGGGAAGATGTCAGCATGGATTTCGTTCTTGGTCTACCAAGGACACAGAGGGGAAATGATTCCATATTTGTGGTAGTTGACAGGTTTTCAAAGATGGCACATTTTATTCCTTGTCAGAAAACTAATGATGTAGTTCATATTGCAGGTTTGTTTTTCAAAGAGGTGGTATGGTTGCATGGTCTACCAAAGAGCATCGTTTTCGACAGAGATACCAAGTTTGTTGGGTATTTTTGGAGAACCCTATGGAAGAAACTAAAGATAGATTTGAAATTCGGTTCAGCATACCACCCACAGACAGATGGGCAAACAGAGGTGGTAAACAGAAGTTTGGGTAACTTATTGAGGTGCTTGATAGGAGATAAGCCCAAAGGATGGGATCTGATTTTACCACAGATGGAGTTTGCATATAACAATTCTATCAACAGGAGTACCAACAAATCTCCATTTCAGATAATATATGGAAGTAGTCCAAGAAATGTTTCTGAGTTAAGGAAGCTGAATACAGGGGAAAAGTGCAGTGCCGAGGCTGAGGATTTTGCAGAGCATCCGAAGAACCTGCATGAAGAAGTGAAGAAGCATATTGCTAAAATGAATACGCAATATAAGATGAAAGCAGACCAGAAGCGACGGTTTAAGGAATTCGAAGTGGGAGATGAAGTGATGGTCCATCTGAGAAAAGAAAGATTTCTGCTAAAACCTATAACAAACTAAATATGAAGAAGTTTGGACCGTGTAGAATCCTAGCAAAACGGGATTCAGGCAATGCGTATGAGGTAGAATTGCCAAGTGGGTTAAACATATCACCCGTGTTTAATATTTTAGATTTGGTGAAATACCATGAAGGGGATAGTAGTGAGGCACCAAGTGCAGAGTTGTGGAGTATTCCAACATCTACTCCAACCACAGATGAGATAGAGGAAATATTGGACACAAGAGAAGGCAGAAGTACCAGAAACAGACAGTATTTTGAATATTTGGTCAAGTGGAAGGGCAGACCGGTAGAAGATGCAACTTGGTTGTCTAAAATGGAGGTTGACCGCCTAGGTCTCCCTCTAACAGTTCAGAAGTGAGGATCACTTCTCAATCTACCCCCGGTGTCTGATGCAGGAGCATCCGGTGGCAGCAGAGCAATCTTGCATCAAACAATTTTTTTTTAAGTGTTTTGCAAAGAAAGAAAAAAATAAAAAATAAATAAAATAATATATGTGTCACGATATCGCGACATAAAAAGTGTCGCGATATCGCGACCAAAATAGGGAAAGAAGATGCGGCGGGCTGAAGGTCGCGATATCGCGACATGTCACGATTTCGTGACATGTCGCCAAGACAACAGAAGACGCGGAGGTCGGAGGGTCACGAAATCGTGACCGAGGCAAAGAGCAGAGGCTACATCGGACAAAGGGTCACGAAATCATGACCAAAGCAAAGAACAGAGGTTGCAACGGATGGAGGGTCACAAAATCGTGACAGAGAACGCCAAAGCAAAGAACAGAGGTTGCAGTGGACGGAGGGTCATGAAATCATGACCAAAGCAAAGAACAGAGGTTGCAGCGGATGGAGGGTCACGAAATCATGACCGTCACGAAATCGTGACCAAAAATAGTCGAAAGCTGATGGCGATGAGAATGTCGTGATTTCACGACATGTCACGAAATCGCGACCAGTAGCAGAGGAAGAAGGTGCCAAGGATATTGTCATGATTTCACGATGTGTCATGAAATCATGAACAAAGTAGAAAAGCAAAGGAATCCGAAGGAAGATGTCACAATATCATGACATGTCATATTTTCGTGCCGAAAGACGAGCCGAAGACGAAGAGTCGAAAAGGGATATGTGTCAAATATCTGGACGATGAAGCGACATGGGGAGGCGAAACGAAAGGTTCTGGAAGAGGAAACGAAGGGCCACTAGCTGGAGATGGAGCGTCACCCAAGAACCTTTAAAAAGGAGAGCAAAGGCATGCACAAGGGGCTGGAAACTTTGGGAACGATAATATATTTCTGTAATTCCAGAATTAAAATACTGTAGAGCGCAACTCTTCTGCGACTACTGTAAAATTCTGCTGTGACTGTAATATTCTATTGTAACAGTAATTCTTTGCCGCATTTAAATAAAATTCAATTGTTTTTCTTCTTAGTAAATTTGGCTCTCGATCAGTTGCTTTGGCAAAATAATGTGGTGTTGCCTAAATAGATCCTCTAAATCTTGGATATATCCCTCTTAGGATCAAAAGTGTAACACATACTACCTCTAATGAGCATGCCTCCACACCAGATCTACCTAGAGACTTTCTATCACATAATCACCTCCACATGCTATCATTTGTACCTCTAGATCTATCTAAAACTAAATATTTTTAGCATCCTACACTGATATCACTGTATCTCACTCCACCACCACCTACCAGAGCTAGTCTTGCTTAGCCATGAGCTTAACCCACTTCTCCTCATTCTAGCCAAGAGGTCTCTTCAGAACCTCCTCCATACCATCATAATAATCACATCTAATATTTGGAGGCTTCTCTACTACAACCCTCACCTGCCTCCCTTTACTATTGAATAACAACATAATTGACATCAAGGAGTCTCCTCAACCTCCACTATCACATTCCCATCATCCTTACTACCATCCTCAACCACCTAACTTAGTACCCACAAAGGTTGTGAAGTGAACCAAGCCTCATAATCCATCATGGTCCTGATATCATCCACATCAAGGAGATATATCTCCTTGTCATCCTCATAATCTACCTACCACTCCTCCACACAAGGAAGTCTCAACTCATTAGATCAATGCTTGTACAACACTGGAGTATTTGGTACCCCCTACTATATACCAAAATGTTGTAACAACCATGAGAACTGGATTAGCTGCACTTCACTCCCATGTTGCCCAACCATCCATCTGGCCTACTTAACCCACCACAACTACGCTCTATCACTAGGTCACCTAGCATCCCACCATGATATCCAATAAACCTAATTAGACATTAGTCCTACCCATATATATCTGTAATCCTTGTCATGGTGACTAGGATGAATTTGCTAGACCTCCTTATCTATCCACAATATCAAAGCATAGGGATGATCCCTATCCCACTCGCATGGTAGGCCCACAGGATGAGCCACACTGATATACTCCCAACCTTAGATCTGTATCAATACATTACATCTCAACCCCTTTTAACCTCATATCTTCACATCATAGAGCTCTAAGTACATATGATCCAATAGAATAGGTACCAATGCATACACTTGAGGTTCATCTATCATATCAAATACCAATCGAATCATGTTCCATGGAGATCGACATTTAATTTTGGTAGACCCTAACACATTAGCCAAAAGTAGCATGACTAAGATAGGTAGTGCCTCCAACTTCTTCCTCATATAAATGTCCAAATATTTTATCCCTCCACATTGAATTTTCACATCCCTCCATCCATCTTAAAAAATCTACCTCATCTCTTACTCTCTATCATGCCCAACTTGGACACATAACCCCTCCAACAATACTCGAAAGATGCAGTACATATTATTAAGTGTCACCATCATCTCCCCTATCAAGAGTTGAAAGGTCCTCCTATCTAGATACCATCTATCCACCAAGGTAGAGACGTACTCCTCATTAGCCTTCACCACTTCAATTTGGGAACACCCCACCAATCCCACCCACTCCATCCATTCCCAATTGGCCTTCTATAGTACCTTTATCACCCCTAGTATGATAGGTGAGAATGAATGTCGAGCCTCTAATATCCTCAACTGTAGCACACCACAACAACAAATGCACATAACCATCACATTCATTACAAAAAAAATATTACAAAAATACAAAAAAGAGTTCCAAAGGTACTTACCTCAGCCACCTGCACCTCCACTCCCATTGTCGCATCCATACCCTCCATTACCATCATCTCACTCCTTCACAATCCTTAAAATTCACTCACTCTCCTTCAAATGTTGCTTCTAGAACTATCGAATACAAGAATGAATTAAATTTGACCTCTATAGCCCTTTTATAATAAATTCGGGTGCACTCAAACACCCTTGGGCATATTCCTGGCACACTCAAATGCTCCCCTGCATCTGCCAAGTGGTAAACACTCTCCTAAATCTATGCATGATGTGGATGTTGGTCAATGTTTGGCTCTAGAATATTGCAAAAGGAATCAAAGGGCCTCAAACTATAGCAAAACCTCACCAAATCACCTCAAACTCCACCCATGTATCCATTACACCATTCCATTATGTTTTATGACTATACAGATAGATTTGGATGCTTCATTTTCAATTGCAACCAAAAGTTGTGAAACGCCTAAATCATGTAAAAACACCTCAAAATGGTCCAAACATTCATAAAAATACCATATTCACTATTCTAAACATTCATCACATCATTCCATCACATTTTGTAATAATTTGGATTGATGTTGATGTAGGTGTTTAATTCTTGATTGTGACCAAAAGTCATATAAATACCCTAAATTGCTTCAAAATATCCCAATTCAAATTCTAAATTTCACAAAATTATCAAATTCACCCATCACTCATTGCATCATTCACATTCATGATGCCATTCATATTTACATTCATTTACATCATTCATATAATCCATAATTCAATGCATCTCCACTCAACATTATTAAAGTCACTTGCATCATCAAGTGAACCTCGTATCTAGTGGTTTACTCTATTTCCTTAGTGATTGTAGTGATTGGTTATCCATACAACTCGATAGGATGGATATATCACCATAAGAACACTTTTTCATTCACATTTATTTACATCATTCGTATCATCCAAGTGAACCTCATATATAGTGGTTTACTCTAGTCCCCTAGTGGTTGTAGTGATGGATTATCCATGCAATTCGGTAGGATGGGTAGATCACCATAAGGATTCTTGTCCATATAATCATCCAAAATCCTCTTGTTTGAAAAAAACATCTTTTTGGTCCCTCATTTTTTGAGTGATATTGTGCTCAGACTAATTTGCTCAAAAGTTGTCATCGATATCTTTTTTATGGGGTTGCAAACATGGATAACTTTTACTACATCATTTCCTTTAACATTCAGGAATTACACGTAGCCACTAGGACTTTTCCTCCTAGTAGTCACCCGATATTAGGATTATTGGTTCCTGTTGGAGCCAAATTTGACTCAAACTTTGAAACCCCCAAATTTAAATTTTTGGTTTCATCAAAGTAAGCAAGCATTGCTAGTCCTTTTTGCATCTAATTAAGAGGATTCAATTTCTAATGGGTTTGTTTGTTGAAGTCTAACCTTAGTTGTTAATAATATGAGCCTCCTTTAAAAGTCCAAGTATCTTAAATAGGGGTTAGGGAAAAATTTCATTAATCAGACATTTTAAAGCCAAACTCCGATCTCCCTATAATATTTTCCCCTTGGGCCTAAATCAAATGATAAACCTTTAAGTCCTAAGGTATTCAAAAGTGATGAAGAAATTTAATTAAACACCGTGGTCTAAAACCCGAAAAACTTAAGTCCAAAACAAAAATCTTAATTAAATCTCGAGGGCATGCACCCCATTAATTAAAATTTGAGCACCTTAGATCTAATCCGAGGGTCATGCTCGAATCAGGTTTAATCGGATGATTGCACTCTGATAAATTGATTAAAGGTTAAGTCAAAATTCAATGTTCCATAAATATTATAACCTAAGGTCAAAAGTGATTAAAATCTATGCAACTCTACCAATATGGATGGATGCACTTGAGTTTAAGCCGATCCAACG
This sequence comes from Wollemia nobilis, assembly GCA_028583015.1. NCBI lineage: Eukaryota > Viridiplantae > Streptophyta > Pinopsida > Araucariales > Araucariaceae > Wollemia > Wollemia nobilis. The sequence continues at coordinate 5,030,988 of JAQPPZ010003613.1, read as the reverse complement.
GTTGCACGCTCTCCAAAGAGTCAAAATATTAAACGAGTCAACATGGGTCAAAAATTCTAATTAAATAATGAGCAAATCTGATAAATTAGACGATAGCGCTCAAACGAACTCAAAAGATCAACGATTGCGCATGATCCTTATTAAACACGCTTGTTTTAATTAAAATTCTCATTAAAATACTATGGTAAAAGGCAATAAGGGTATGCACCCCCTTTTAAAATAACCATCGAGCTAATTGGAAAGATCGGATGGTAGCGCTCGATCCAGATCCAATCCAATGGTGGCGCACCCATAGAAGATGCATTAAAAGGGTAAAAACCCCATGTGATTAATTAAATCCATTAAAACAATATTAACAAGGGTCTAAGCATGTTGCTAATAATTCCCCCTTCCAAATTAATCAAGGTTTAAAATCGTGTACCCCTTGGTAACTAACCCGCAGGTTGATCAAGATCTACGACTATGCCAATATCTATCGAAGATCCAACGATCGCATCGAAAACATAAATAGTAAGTGGTTGGGAAAAACAAAAATAAAGCCAAATTAATTACATATTAGTAAGAATATAATACATCGCTAATCACATCCTTTTCGTTTTAAACCAGGATTAGTCAAATCTAATAATGTGCCCCTTTCAACTAACAAATATGCAACTTGCAGAAGATCTAATGACAATGCTAGACTTCGCTCAAAGATCGACGACGATGAAGGAATCAAAGGCAAATGAAGAGATTAAATGACATGAAGATCTGACAACAGTGCTCATATCTACTCAGATCCAATGGTGCGCATGGTTTAAAGTAATCGAAGGTTAGTCTAAACAAGTTTCTTTCATCAAATGGTTAATTAATTTGATGCACGGGTGATTTTCCCCCTTTCCTTTGCTAAAATTTGTTTATATACGAAATAATATGACGGTAGCGCCCCCATCATGGTATGATCCAACGATGATCACGTAGAAAGGTAAACGTGTTATATGAGGCCTATGCTTAATACAATGATATTAAGGATGAAAACACTAGGTTAACCTTGGTAAATCTTGATTAGAGGAGGAATAAAACACCGCATTATTATAAGGTCAAATAAACAATGATATAATATTTAACCTTAAGTCTTGTCGAAATGAGTTATTACCAACCAAATATTTTTGAATTTGTAAACATGATTAACCCAATTAATCAGGTACAGGTAGACTAACAACCATGCAGGTCCTAAGACATCGACGGTTGTGCTAATCCTCTCCCAAGATCTGATGGTAGCGCGTGAACCAAAGATTTAAGTGATGAATCAACTAACGATAATTTGACGATAGTGCTTCATTGAGATTAAAGGAATCCAATGATAGTGAGTAAGTCAAAGTCAAGTATGAGTGAAGGTAAACTAATGGGCATCTTCTAATAGATCCGACGGATGCACATAATTCAAAGAGATAGATCCGATGGCTACACTCGATCATGGTTGACTCAGAGAAACTAAGGATATCAAAGATAATAATGGGCACTCACACCAAGAACTGAATCTTATGAAAATCCCTAGGATGATTGCTGCTTAATTAAAAGGGTAATCGATCCTGAAGATTTAGTTAGCATCCTGATGCCAAGGTGGCACGAGATTCAAAATGGAAGCCATCCCTATCACACATCACAGTTCCACGTCAGATAAAAGAGGATTCCAACGACCAATAGTGAGAGTGCTAATGATTATAGGTACACGAACCAAAAGGTTCAGGGGCACGTAGGATGAAGGACGCTACCCGCCATTAAGGCCCAACTCTGGGAAAGATGTGTTGGCAAAAATTCTTTGGACAATTTTAAAAGGCAGTTGGTGGCATCGTACTTATGACAAACATGTGAATTATCGAACCCACTTCACCACCCAGTATTTGAGCTCACGAAAATAGTCCAGTATATCACCCTGGTGAGCTAAGAGCAGAAATTGATACACAGAAGTACTGAGAGAAGAAGACTTTTGAAGCTTTCCTATCATAGAAGGACCCGACCTGCTATCGTGAGATCAATGGCATCATGGGGAGACATTTTTGTACCCGAAGACACTAGGGAAGCCATAAAATTCATCACAGATAGGTCACCATACTCTGAGATCTCTAGACCACCTATTCTCGATAGCACAATGTATGAATTTGCTCAAAAATGTGGAGCTGATAAAAGACCTACTCCAGCATAGCAGTACAAGATCGACAATGCATGTATCAAGAGTTTTGCTCATGTGATGGAGAATGATGATCGAACCCCATGGATAATGGCCGATTTATTTCACAAAGCCCAGAGGTTATAGTACAAGGGTTTCCCCAAAAATAATAGATGGAACAATAACCTTGGGAAGCTGGTATGTCCAAAAGTTCACTTCTCCTCAGATTTGATGGCATGGCTGGTGATGGCGTATGACAAAAGAATGAGGACATTTTGAGACAATAAGGATCGGCCGGTGTTCAGTATTAAATTCGAACACATCCAGAAGGTTTTCAAATTGATAGAGTATACCACCTTTCTAGTGGAAAAGGTAATCGAACACCAATATCGAATGTTTACAGATATGGAAGTTTTTAAAACCTTGTTTGATACACATGAGAAAATAGAAAAGAAATTTCCAATTAGGAAAAATGCTTTTAGGCCATGGGTCCAAGATTTCTGTGATATGATAAACATAATTTTGGGAGTATAGGATCTCAGTAGAGTAACTAAAAGGGTTTTATATTTAGTTGCACAATGCAATAGGGCACATAACACCCCAATTTATGCCTGGGAATTAGAATTAAGTACCCAGATGCATAGAGAAATGGTAGAATTGAAAAAAATAGTTTTTGAACAAAGGCAAGAGATGCCCCATTTTTCTCAATATTCAATTTTTATCCATATGATAGTGGGTCAATTGGGAGGAGAAGCCCGTAAAAGAATAAAATCCATTGACAACCCCTATGTTCAAAGTAGTTTCTAGAGAATACATGAAGGACGAACTCACATGGGTTGGTTCTGTGATCATTTCATGGTGGAAATCCATTGGGCTCTAACCGGATTAGTCCCTGAGAGACTAGGGACCAGGGGTAAGAGCCTTTATTAAAGAAAAGGACATTGGAGATTTCTTTTTCTCAGAAGGCTTCTCTTATATCAGACTCTATGGGGCCAAAATTCCCCCTAAGCTGTTGCCAAAATATTGCCCATTATCTCTAGCAGCTTTGGAGTTGTGCAGGCAGGTAGTCGAAGAAGCTAAGATGAGACTGGTAAAGAAACATGGTAAGGTCCCCTGGCTCAATGTTCCCTATCGCTTTGGAGATTTTATATTTGTTGGCTACCCTTCCCTGCTCAAGGGAATGTTTGAGTTGGACAACATGGGATTCGATGAGATAACTTGGAGATTTTATGACCCAAAAGGAGTATACAACAAAATGATGGCAAAAAGAGAATATGCTCGAATACTACATTGTACAAACGCTTTTGAAGAAAGCTTATTAGAAGCTATGGAAAAAGGATTAGATTTGCAAAAGGTATGGGATGATTTCCCTCCTGAAAGTAGGGGCAACACACAGGTTCATGGAGCCTATGATTACCCTACAAAATTAAGAAGGCTTCGAGAAATTTTAGTAGAATCTGTAGCACCTATTTTTCCAGGAGCAGCTCTAGCAATCAAAGAAGACCCCCTATTAGAGTTGATAGAAGAACAGGGTATTGACCAAATGGAGGTCACTATAAATACTGTAGACATAGTAGAGCAATAGGTTAGGCCTTTCGAAGGTACTCATCTCAGAATAGAGGCAACACCAAGCACTTCCCAAGAAGCTTCCAAAAACCCGAGTATAGATAAAGGAAAGGAGATTGTAACAACACCTGTTCAGAAAGCTTCACTCATGGAACAAGTTGTAGTTCCCATTTCTAATAGAGTACTAGTTGTAACTAGCATGAAGAAATTGGCACCCATGGCTATCCTTGCCTCATTAAACATAAAAGGACAAGAAATTAAAATTCCATCAGTGATACAGATGAATAGCAGAAGAACTGGTGGATTTGGGGGCCTTTTTCGAAGTCACCAGGTGAAAAATCAAACAGAGATAACCACTATAGAGAAGAAGAGGCCCAGATTATCTTTTCCCTCTACTAAGGTTGTGTTGGAAAGGATAGATGAGCAGGATACTTTCACTACTACAAATGAACAAGAATTATAGTTAGTAGCAGGGATGGGAAATATAGGAGAACAATTTACAAAATAATCACAATTAGAAGCACCTATATCAGATATAGCAGAAATACATCTTCCTGCTTTACAAGATCCACTCATTTTTAGAGTTAATGAGGAAACCAGGGGCTCATCAGTACTAGGGAAAGAAGGTGAAATGGCCAAAGTTGTCAAGGCAATGCAAAATCAAGCCATAGACCAATTCATTGGGAAAATTGCAGAGCTAAGGAAACAATTGGAGAAAGAGGAGAAGGAAAAAGCTGAAATGAAAGCATTAATAAGTAAACAACAGGAAGAATTGGCCTAAAAAGATACTTCAAGTGCACAACCCCCTTCAGTGATGAAGATTCAAGATCATGTCTATTATCTAAATGCAATGAAGAAAGACATGTCAATGAAAATAAGAGCTCATGCCAGAGGTTTTATTGAGATGTTCAGACAAATAAGGGTGATCCAAGTGACTGCTCAAGAAATTTTGACATTACTACAAGAAAGAGAAGAAGATTTTGAAGTCATCCACCCTACCCTGGATTTTATAGGGGACCATTTTGAAGAGCTATAGGGACAAGAAATAATAACAAATGATGGCAGTAAAATTCAGCTCAATTTTGAGTTTTTTAAAGCAACCCTATTTGGAGCAAACCGGGAGAGGTGGATCAATGTTGTAAATGAAATGGATAATCTGATAAAATATGCAACAAAAAAAATGGTAGACATTGGTCTATCCTTAGACCAATGCTTAGAGGCCTCAGATGTAGAAGAGGTATTCCAGTGCACCATTGAAATATTTGAATGTGAACCAGGTGATGAGGTGGAAATGATTAGACAAACTACTCTTATGGTAAATACTATAGAGATGTTACTCTTTCAATGTGAAAGGAACAAGCCCACTATTGCCATACAAAAAAATAGAATTTTGTAGGAAATGAATATGCTGAGGATTGCAACCACATTTGATACAGAAGTTTGGAGATTAATAACTGAGCAAATAAAAAAGTTGCAGACAGTCCAAAAAGGGAAAGAAGTTGAAACTCATGGTCAACAACTAGAAGCAAGTTCATCACAATGGAAACCTGAGCCAACAGAAAAATTCCCTGAAGCAGTAAAGGAGACGGTCCAAGAGGAAACAATGGGAACAATTGTGAAGGAGGTAGCAAAAGAAGAAATAGGTTCTCCCAACACTACCATCATTGGTTAGATTGAATTACTGTTTGAAAAATTCAAAGAGGAGAGCACAATCAAGAACAACAAGGGTAGTGGAAGCCAGTTGTACCAATTTTTGAATTTCAATCAGATGTTGACAAGTGTAAGGTCAGAAATAAAACAAAAATAACAAAATCAAGAACCAACAGTTATAAAAGGAAGTAGTTGCAGATAGATTCTGCATCAAGCAATTAGAGAATAACATTTTTGCTAAGAGGTATACTTGAGTGCCCTATTAGTTGTGTTGTTGTATCCCCTTATGTGTCTATTTTTCCTTTCTCATTTCTTATTCCTCCCTTTGTTGTGCAGGATTTTGATAGGAAAGTGCTCAAGAAGCTAAGATTATTTCCTGTCCTATTGAGCCTAGGATTCAGAGACTCTATTATTACCATATTGGAACAAGGAGAGTAGGAGAGACCTATTACATTATTTGAATAGAGTCCTCTCCATTGTATTGATGTATTTCTTTGAGAAAAATAGAGTTAAAAGGCATCTTGCCCACTCTGCATGTAATATTTTCTAAAATCAATACAATTTTGAGTTTTATTCCTGTTATATCTTTGTCTCAGTACTGTGTGTCACTGTGTAATGGATTACATTATTTGAATACATTACATACGTTTCTTTCATTGGTTAACTTTTAGTTTTATTATGATATTTGAATAAATCTAAGAACGCCAATTTTCTTTTCCCCATTCTCTCTGTTCATGTCAGAATTATTGTTAAATTGCTATAACAACCCAATGAATCTAGGCACCGGTCTACATAAGGCATAACAATTGGTTATTTTTCTTGCTTGGTCATTTTAATATGTATAGTTTTACATTAATCTGGAGCGTGTAATTAACGTTTTATCATAGAATTACCATTGGGGTTTCCTTACCCATTATGTAGTTTTTCTTTAGCAATATTCATGTTTATCATAATGAAGAGGCAGGTTGACCAGAGCCTATAATAGCTTGTTGGTTTCAAATGGATTTTTGCAGCGTGACAATCGAATCCTATGGATGCAAGAATCGGTTCCAACAGTTCCTATTACTTTATGTTCTTCACTTTCATCATTTTGCATTTTTGATGCCAACAAACATGTTTTTCAACAACACAAAATCACCCCAAACTTGGGGTAACCTAATTTGATTTTTTTTTTCCCACATCAAGATAAATTCACAATAATTTACATCATTCATATCATCCATACTTGCCAAAATCCTCTTTCTATTGGGGCAAAATCAGAATCATTTCACCATTCACTTACATCATTCATATCATCCATATTTTCAAAAAACTCTTTTTTTGTTGGGGCAAAAATAGAATCAATCATTGCACCTTTCATAATCATTGCATATTCATTTACATCATTCATATCATTCCCATTTCAAAAAACCCCTTTTTATGGGATAAAAATAGAATCAATCATTGCACTATTCACAATTACACCATTCACATGCACTATCATTCAAATTGCTTTATATCATACACATCATCCTCATTTCTATCAATTGGCTTGTGAGATTCATTCTTCACTCATTCAAAAATTGAGGGGGTAAGCTACAACAATTTTTTTGTCTTCAAGATCTTCTTGTGCACAAAGGAAAAGAAGTTGCTTCACCAAATTGTTAGAGTTAGAGTATATTACATCATTTGGGTCATGTAAATGTACCACCTTAGGTACATAGTTAGAGTAGGAGATTACTTTAGGGGAAGTTAGCTAGTTACTTCAAGCAATGTAATAAATGCACAAGTGGCAATGTGCAAGTTGTAATGTGCAAGGTGTCCCCTTGTACAACTAGGTAGAGTGTTGGCCAAGGAATCTATCTTCCTATATAAAGGGCCTCATAGTGGTAGATTAGATATCAAGTCAAGTTCTTATCTAGTGTAGTGTAGTAGATAGTGGTGCTCCCATATGGAGTACCATGTAGCTCTTTAGCTCATAGTAATGGAGTGTCCATTTCCTCCATACTACATTGTAATTTCATCATTTCTATTTATAGCATATTTTAGTCATATTGCAGACTCACTTTCTTTCATATTTATTGCATCCTGTTAGGACCTGTGTTAGATTTCTTCCATTGCATATATCCTCAAAAGCTAATAGTGGTATCAAATCCATGATGAATTGAGATAGGAGGGCCTACATCCATCATAGTTTTTTTTTTTTTTTTTTAAAAAAAAATTTTTGGGGTGCACCGCCACTTGCAAAAGTCATCATAAGAGAAGTCTAGTAGGTCAAGAGGAATAGGGAGAGTTACTATTACTATTGATTGACCTACATCTTCACAAACTAGATCTATCATTGTGCATCATTGCATGCAGAAGTTGCCATTAGGAATCTATAGATAGAAATAGCCTCAGTAGTCAACAGGATTAGAAAAGTGAGGACTAAAATAAATCTTAGTTGCAAAAATTTTGAGATTACATTTGGCTAGAGTCTTTCCACAGAGTTGCAGAAAAACTCGTGAAGACTAGGACTCAACATTCATACCACTAGATTGACAAATCAACTAGTGAAGATTATTATCTCCAGATTTATAAGTTCTTCCATTCTAGTTTCTAACAACTTGTTGCAGGAAAAGGAGATTCAACAAAAATTGGGAAGCTTCCTACGAGAGAGTTAGGAAGAATATCTTCAAGAATCATTCCAGCACTTGCAACAACAAGGAGAAGACTGAAGATTTCAAAGACCTCGAAGAAAGGTCTCATTACAAGAGCTACAATCCTGCAAATTGTAGAAGTAAAGAAAAGGCCACAGTAGCCTTATAGCAGACTCAAGGAAGAAGAGACTCCAGAAGTTGAGTCAGAGAAGGAGATAGGAGATTGGTGATCTCCATTCAAGATTGATACCTATAGAGTGTAGAAGAAGAAAAGGCTAGAGTAGCCTAGAAGTAGAAGAAGGCCATAGTAGCCTTAATTTTGAAGAAAACTTTAGAAAAGAATTCCTGATTCAGAAGATAAATTTTAAAGAATATAAATAAGAGTTAGAAAATAATTGATAGAAGATAAATTCTGATTTAGAAGAATACTCCAAAGAAGAGTTAGAAAATATTTCCTGATTTAAAAGATAAATTCTTGATTCAGAAGAATACTCCAAAGAAGAGTTAGAGAAGAATTCCATTTAGAAGATAAATTCCTGATTCAGAAGAAAACTCCAGAAAGGAGTTCCTGAAGAAGACTCCTGAGAAGAGTCTAAGAAATAGGAGATTGGTGATCTCCTTTACTAATTAGAGACTTCTTTCAAGAGAAGCTGAAGAGATCCTAAGTAGATCTCATTGAAGAACTTCCATTCTTGGAAGAAATAGAAGGACTAGGAGAGTCTTGTACAAATCTAGAAGTAGTAGAATCAGAGATCCTAGAAGAAGATCTCATCACCAACACTTCCAGAAGTAGAAGGTTGAAGAAAAGGTCTCAGTTGGAAGACTAGAGAAGTTGCAAGATAGAAGACCTTGGAGAGGTCTCAAGGAAGAAAAGAAGAAGGCTTGGAGAGCCTTGTTGTAGAGTTCATAGAAGCATCATCAAAAGAGTTCCTAGGAGAACTCATTGGAGAAATCCACTACCAAGGAGAAGTTCCTGATAGTGAAGGACTTGGGATAATTGTCACCATCTAACAACAAGCCCAAGAGAAGAAGAATAATAATATTGAGAAGATCCTGTTTGAAGTCAGAATTCGACAAGAAGCTTGAAGGAAGATTTAGATAGAAGAAGCCTACCAAATCTAGGAGATTTGGAGATTACCTCTCACAGCAAGGAGGTATAGTTCAGAGAAAGGAGTTCTCTGAATCTACAATAGAAAAGCAAAGATCATTGGAAGGATCAAGCCACCAAATCCAAGGCTCAAGATAGAAAGTTCAAGGCTACAGTTTGGTGAAGCAGGAAGTTGTTCTGGACAACCAACAAGAAGTTGTGAATTCAACCATTGCAAGGCAACAACTTGGTGAATCAAAAACACCAAGATCTACATCTACTTCAGAAGCCATCAAAGAGGTAAGCAACTAGGGTGCAATTAGTTGAACTTCAAATTAGGGTTCATTATCAAATTCTATTAAGCACCATATCTGGATTAAAAGTTGCGAAAGATAGATTGCATTATAGTCTTCAAGTGCAAAAAGGGAAAATTCATTTTAAGGGTTATTTGCACATTAAATAGGAGTTGGATATTTTTGAAAGAAATAAAATTATCATCTACCTATTTGCTATCTAGAAAGCAAAAAGACTATATCCTACAATATTGATTGTAGTGAAAAATTGTAGAATATTCATTAAGGGTAAATTACAGATTACTCTTAAAAGTTGCAGAGATTATTAAGTGCATCTGAAATTATTCTGAGAGTTCATTTACTGGAGCAATAAGGTGAGATTATTGTTACCATTAAAAGTGCATTGGCACTATACTAGTTGATCTCTAACTAGTTACTCTCAAAGGATTATTGTGTGTCTTGATCTAAGGGCACAAAATCAACATATTATCAAGGTGTCTAGAAACACCATTTAATGCACAAAATCTGCAGCATTTAGTGGCCAAAAGAAAGCCACCATTAAAATTAGCCAAGGAGCTAAGAATCGAGACTTGGAGAGTCTCAGATTTAAAAGTGCACTTAGGGTTTCATTAAAAGAATAAGTGCAGAACTTTCTACTTCAAAAGGGTGCAAATTATTAGCTTGGTTTTACTCTTACTAAATTGACCAAGCAAAAGGAATTACTAAAAGAAAAGGAGCATCTCAGAAAGAGACATTCGACCCATTATATTGGTGCAAAATCTATCTAATACAAGCACCATTCTTGTCCATTCAAGAAGGACAAAAGGTCTTAGAATACAATGGCCATCATTCAAGCAGGTATAAGGGCAGGTTTCAAGAAAGAAAAGAAAGCCATCGAGGAGTACATATTGCTCAAGGTCTGAGGTGTCAAAAGACACCATTGCTCCACATCAAAGCATCCAAAAGTAAGCATTCACCTGCAATATCAAAGCCCACATAAGGCCATTAATCAATCTGCATCTACATGGATGAAAAGGACAACAGAGAGGTCCATACTAAAGGGTGCTCATCTACGTAAAAAAATGTATCTATCAACGTGGAATGAAGCTACTACAAAAGGGCTATCTACACTACAAAGGAGCACAAAAATTAGCACGTAGAAAGCATAGAGAATAAGGGCAAAGGTGCTACATTCGAGAAGAAGAATGCCCACCAAAGGAAGCACCAAGATCAGCTACTAAGCCACCATTCGGAGCTCCATAGAACCAAGGAGCATCACAACTAGTGCCATCCAACATCCTCATCAAATCGCCTACGAAGGAAATAGGTTGCTTGTTGTCCAAGAAATGAAGCAAGCCAAGGAACAAGCATACGAAAGGGCAAGAGGAATTATAAGAGTCTTTCTCGAGCATTATAGTAGAGGTCTACATGCAAAGACCTTGAGTGCCACTTGGCACAAACATTCTAAGGTGCCATCCCAATTCTTAATGCTCAAGAAACTTCAAGCGCCTAAGCAAGAGGAGTTACAAAGAATATTAAGGAGGTTACGTACGTTATCCTGGCATGAGCATTGGAAGAATTCCAATTTGTAACTCCCATTCACCACTTGTCCAAAAGGAGGAAGATTCCATTCTATTTAAAGCGCCCAGCTTGGAGAAAGCAGCAGAGAGTGAAGTCAAGGCAAAGCCGAGCATTGAAGAGAGTGAAGTCAAGGCAAAGCCAAGCATTGAAGAGAGTGAAGTCAAGGCAAAGCTACGCATTGAAAGCTAAGTTCGTAGTAGTAGAAGGAGCCGAGCTCATGGTAGAATTATACAGTAACATCGACGTTATAGCGATAGGAGGAAAAGAGCATTGAATACTCCCAGTCAAAGTGGTCAAGCATCCAAGCAGTGCAGTCAAAGAAATCAGCCACCGTCCAAGGTAAAGAAGAAGGCTACGCCCATACGTTGGAGATAATGGTCAAAATTGCACTTAAGAGTGCTGCCATCTATGTCTAAGAACCAGCACCAGATACGTAGAGGTTTGGGGCATCACAAAGGTAAGACTACATCTTATTCCAATTTGCTTTCATTAATAGGGAGATATAAGGTATAATATAAGGTTGAAACATTAAGAGAAATCAACCACATTTGAAAGCAATATAAAAAAAGGAATAGATATATATAGCCTAATATTTGCAATCTAAAGCATAGGAGAAATAAGGATTCCTACCTGGATAGATTAATTATCTAACATTGCAAATATCATTGTTTTCTAAATTTCCATATTAGGGAGTTATAAGGAATACTACACCAAAATAGATAGTTGGAATTTAGAAACATAAAATATCAAATTATCAAAGGCTATAAAAGAAGGTTCTATAAGGAAAATAAAGAGTTGGAAACTAATTGCTATACTTGTCTCAAACTTACATTAAAGGGACAAAAGAATTCCAACAAATAGAACCTCATTAAAATAGAAAGTGCTTAAGTTCAATAGGAGAAATAAGGTGTAAAAGAAGTTGATATTTGCTATTTACAAAACTTTACAAAATCAACTCTAGATTGAACTACTATTCTCAAAAGCACTTTATCTATCATTCAACATATCCAAAATTACTAGGGAGACATAAGGCATTCTACAAAACTTGATAATAATAGCATTCATTCAAAATTTATCAAGTACTCAACCCACTTGGGAATCATAAGGTGCCTACAAATCCTACAAGGATTCTACTAAATCAAATCTCTTAACTAGGGAGATATAAGGAAGCCTACAAAACCTAAGCACTAAAAGGTTCTATCAAATCAAAGCTCATAACTAGGGAGTCATAAGATAGACTACTTCAAAGATTCAATTCAGAGTATTCAAAGGTCTACTATCAAATCCATATTTACAATTCTAAGGATTGACAAGAAACACTATCTCAAAAACTATCAAGAAGGAATATGGATGAAATAATAAGAAATGCCTTTATCAATAAAGAATTATTTCATGAAATGGAATTATATTCTCAAAACTTGATAGATACCCTTGAGGGATATGAGAATCTATCAACTAGCGATAAGGAAAGATTCTCCTTATTTCTTAAAGAAGCAAAAGAGGGTAGCTTTGAAGCATTAATTGGTTATCTTCATGAAAACCTCTTCAAGGCATGGTGGAATTCACAAAAGATAGTTGTATTCACATCCAAGGAGTGTTTGATGATTTACCTATCATTAATTGTGTTTGTACTCACTCAACACATGAAGCAAGCTAGCAATACTAATCAATATTATTGTGATGATAGACTAACTCCTCATGAAACAAAAATTCCACTAGTATCAATGCAGAATCATAGGAGAAGAAGGAGAAAGGAAGAAAAGACATGCTAAAAGAGATCTTAGCAAAGAAGACATGAATATCAAAGAAATCATAAAGACTGAAGAACCCTCAGCTACAACTCTCTTTGCATCATATGAAGACACTAACTACCTGCTTGATCAGATTACAGTAAGCAATGAAGGAGAATACAAGTTCCAGTTTTGACTCCAATAAAGAAGAAGAAGAAGAACCAATGCAAGAAGGCATACAGTGCAATGTGAAGAACATCTGAAGATAAAGATCCATATTGAAGATTGAAATCTTCAATACCCAAATAATGTAATACAGGGGGTGTTAGAGTTAGAGCATATTACATCATTTGGGTCATGTAAATGTACCACCTTAGGTACATAGTTAGAGTAGGAGATTACTTTAGGGGGAAGTTAGCTAGTTACTTCAAGCAATGTAATAAATGCACAAGTGGCAATGTGCAAGTTGTAATGTGCAAGGTGTCCCCTTGTACAGCTAGGTAGAGTGTTGGCCAAGGAATCTATCTTCCTATATAAAGGGCCTCATAGTGGTAGATTATATATCAAGTCAAGTTCTTATCTAGTGCAGTGTAGTAGATAGTGGTGCTCCCATATGGAGTACCATGTAGCTCTTTAGCTCATAGTAATGGAGTGTCCATTTCCTCCATACTACATTGTAATTTCATCATTTCTATTTATAGCATATTTTAGTCATATTGCAGACTCACTTTCTTTCATATTTATTGCATCTTGTTAGGACCTGTGTTAGATTTCTCCCATTGCATATATCCTCAAAAGCTAACAAAAACTAGGTTTTTCTTGTTTTTGCATCGCATTGTGTTTCACGCAACGTGATACAAAAAGGGATATTTGTAGATACCAAATCCTAGCCACTTGTCATCCATTCACATCCTCAAATCATAGCCATTCATTATTTATATACATATATATGTATTTATTTATATATATAAATATAAATATTTTATATTTATATATATTTAATAGATATATATATATATATATATATATATATATATATATATATATATATATATATATATATATATATATATGTGAATAAATCTTAGCCGCTCATCATGACTTAATCTTGACCATTCATTCATCATGATCCGTGTCACTTGTTCAAGCTCAATCTCAACCCTTCATCATGTTTTAATCTTGATCTCCCATTGGTGTCATCAAAACCCTAACATGATCAAGGGAAAATTATAAAAGATGATTCATTTTTATGAATCAAGGTCCCAAAAATTAACATTGGAAGAGCATTGATCATTTGTCCACTCACAAACCCTAGCATTCTACTAACACCCCCCATCTTCGTCATTGCCCAAAATCCTCATCATAATATTCATCACCAAAACTTCTACGAACCCTACCAGTATTTCGCAGTGTCCCCATCACCCATAAATGCTCTTGGGAATTCCATGAATACTATAGGGCATTTTCATAACACTGTAGGGATTTCACAGCCATCCCTGGATGCTGTAGGGCATCTGCCATTGATTGGTTTGTAGTTGATAAACCCTTAATTGCTCACATTCACACAACACCAGATCGATGAAGCAGAAGCATGGATTAGAAACATAGACACATTTTTGATTAGGTATCATTTGTTATTACTTTACTTACATTTTTGGTATATTTGTACTTTATTTTATCAAGAATTTTAGTTAGGGTTAATATTGTACACTTTAATATTTTAGTGGGCCTCACACTATGGAGGCCCTACAAGTGTTACTAACCTATTTTTTGATCTATTTGTGTGTAGATGATAGGAAGCATTTACATTGATGACTGTTGTAGCCACGAGTGGTCCCGTAGAGATACACAAGCCCACTCACAAATTATTTGGAGTGAAGATGATTCAAAGATACCGAATATTCATTTGAGTGAGGGTTTTAAACCCTCTGATTGTAAAATAATTTGTATCAACACAAGTTGCATTGTAATAGTGGAGATCAAGAATCCCATAATATTAATATAATATAATTTCTTTATTGTGCAATGTTTCTTGTGTTGTATCTGGTTTTATTATCTTTGTGTTGTTCATTTTTGCTTTACATATATAAATTTGATTGTAAGATGAATACACATAAAAATATCCATAGGATTAAGTATAAGATTCCCATAGGCCATGTAAAATGCATATATGGTTATATAGGATGAATACAAATAAAAATATCCATAGGAATACATAGAAGATACCCATAGGCCATAGGAATGTCCCATAGGCTATAGAAAACCTTAGGATTACATTGCACTTTCCTATAGGCTACATCAAGAGTGACCATAGGCACTTAATATCTATCAACCTTATCCTAATAAGGTCAAATTATAAATAGTCCAACATGGAAGAGGGTATTTATTTTTAATAGTTATCTTGTTTAGCATCTAATAAGAAATTCATAGCCGTATTATACCATCCTTCTTCACAAAAAAAATTGGTGAACCCCAATGCAATACAATAGGACAAATAAATCCCTTAAATAATAGTTCATTTAACTATAACTTGAGTTTACACAAATGAAATGTTATCATTTTAATAGGGATCCCTAGATTGTGGCTTTCTTTCTATAAAAGTATATATCAAAAAATTAAAATTTCATGGGGGATGTCCTAGAAATTCTATGGGAAACACATCCAAATACTCATTTAGGAAGGTGTATTCTTTAAAATTTGGCTCTTTTTACTATTTTTATTCATCAATTTGCATAGGATAAAATATTTAACCCTTCCTATGGGTCTTTATTAGTTTCTATAGAGGGGGAAAACTTCCCTGTTGTGTATGATTCTTGGTTGGATTTGTTGGGATTTGAGGTGATTGTGGGGGTGTGTTATATTCTCTACACTCGAGGGCTTGGGATTGAAGGGTTTACTGAGAATGGTTTTAGGACTTGATCCAAGTCAAGGATGGAGATGTTTAATGTGTATATTAATAAACACCTCTGTTTGGCCTCCCTAAAATCTAATCTATGAAAATGAAAGAATAATACAAGCAAACAAAAATGCAAGCAAACAAGGGCCAATATGATTATTGATTTTCAATGATGACTAAAACCTAACTTGCAATAATTTTTTTTTCCTTTTAGCAAAGGTTTAAGGAAATGCACGACCATAATTAACCCTATAATGCAAACTATATACTTTTTCTCTTTGAATGTCTAGAAATAAATCAAAATATTTTCCCTTTATTTATGATCTAGGTTTTGGATAGAAATGAGTAGAAAGTAAACATCAAATAACCTAAGAAATTAACTTAGGGTACTTATTTGATCTGATGGTTGATCCTAGATTTAACCTGCATCTAGAGTATCCAAATAGCTTCAAACCTACAAAATAGTTTCATAAAAACCTAGAAAATTTGATCAACATTTGGGGGCCTACTTAGGCCACTATATGACTAAGCTTGGAGGTGCAACAATCAAGCCCCCTTGGTCATTTTAGCTAACCATTAAAAAATGAAACGATATTTTAAATTTGGAACAAACACAGTGAGATATGACAGTACACATAAATTAATCAGATGCAAACAAAATGAACACAATGCTAAGCTAGTATGCAACTATAGGTCTAGGGTTTGGGGACAAGTGGTTTCCCCCAAGATAATATGATTTAAATGCAATAAAAACAAAATGAAAAAATCTAAAATAGAATTATAAAAAAAAGGGTATAGTGCAAGGCAAATATGTAAATTGAAACCCTAGGATTTGGGGGTAAATAGTTGCCTCTAATCCTATCTTAACTGAATTCATGCCTTGTAAATTATGGAGCATGGATTCGATAACCAAAATAAAATAGATGACAAAAATGTAGGATGGGTGAAAATAAGAAATATTTTCACTGAATTTGTACCTTGTAGTAGGTGGGGCACAAATTCACACAAGAAGACTTAAAACAAAAACTCTAGGTGCAAAATATAGCTCTAACACAAAACAAAATGATTTAAAAGCTAATGAACGCAAAGAGACAACTTGATAAGCTTGTAGAAGAAGCAAGAGCAAAATTAGATCTCTCCTCCTTCAAAAAGACAAGTTCATCTTCAAATATCCTCCACTTACAAATCACAAGTACACCAAATATAGAGCACCAGAGCACCAAAAACACTAGCAGAAATGAATATTGCATAACATATCACTTATATTACTTAGGAACACTTCATGCATCAAGATTACCAAAATAAAACTTGTTCTCTCAAAAAGAGATCCAACCCCCTTATTTATAGAGGGTTTGGAGGGCTAAAGAGGCAAGAAAACAAAAATTAACCTTGGTCAAGCTGATGCCACAAAATATCAGCTCAAAATTTAGGCTTTTCTTAAGAAAAATATCCAAATTTACTGAATCCATGCCTCGTAATTTACTAGGCACAAATTTGGTCAAGGTTAAGAAAAACAAAGCAAAATACAAGAAAAGAGGATAAAATTTGTACTTAGCAATTTTGAGAGCATCCCAAGGGATTCTAAGGAAAAATGAATCATTTGGATGGATCAATTTTCCATGTCTATATTTTCCTCCTCTTTGACATATTTTTTGGCCTAATAAATGTGTCAAAGAAATATGTAGACCCTATGGGCAAAAAACAATGAACACAAAAAGGGATGGCTAGTTTAGAAGAAAGGGGTGGTGAAAAAATGGTGTCGGTCTAGAAACGTTGAAATTTTACATGCAAATTGAGGTTTTAGGGACATTAACACCTCTTAGGCCAGTGTGCCCCCTCGAGTTTCAAAATGAATATTACATTCCAGAGGAAAATTGAAATGGTAGGCATAGAAAGAAACAAAGTGGCAAATAATAAAAGAAAGGAAAAGAAAATGTGCCAAAAGGAAGAAATAGGAGAGAGAAAGAGAAAAAAGAGAAAGAATGGAGTGCTTAGGTTTTTCCTTATGTGAATTATTTATGATATTTAAAAAAAAATTAATTTAATTTTGTTTTTGTTTTTATTGATGAAATTAATGAAAATTTTTATGGATTGTTTTTATTGTAGCATGATGTGCTCAAGAGTAGGGGCATTCAAGCACCCTAGATGAGGAACTATGATAGCTCACACCATATAAGAGAGACACACTAGAGGTGGTGGTGCTACTACACTTAGCAAAGATACCTTGGGTAGAAGCAAGCATAATGCTACTGATGATGCTAGCAGAGAGGTGGTACCCAGAGTCGTCCACATTTTTATTATCGATTTGAGATATGACTATCACAATGGAGGATGTGGGGTGCACTCTTGAGGATCCCCATTAGGGGGAGGATATTTTATAGGGTTTATGTACCTCAAACATCAACATAGATATTAATAGGTGACCTATCACATGATATCTGCAAGAGTGGTTTTCATGTTGATGACATGCCATGATGACATAGGATTGGGGCATAGATGACCATACTCTATGGAGATATGGTGGGATTTCTAGTGTACCATACTATTTAGAAACACCTACCATTAGCACTAGTAGGCATAGTAGCAGACATGCAAGACCATCAGATGAGGTTTGCATGGGGGTTGTATGTATTGGCTTACTTGTACAAGATGTACAATATCGTGTAAAAATGACACATAGGACTAGTGTGCATGATATTGCTCTAGGTGTGGTGCTGGGAACACATAGCCATTAGGAGGCTAGATGCACTACTAGGGCCACTATTCTACCTAGAGTGACCAATAGTATATAGGTGGTCCTAATACTGAGCGTACATAGAGGGCATATGTAGGTATTCTTCCACTAGGGAGATGGGTACAAGATGAGCTATGAGATCACCAGATCATATGGCAGTCATGGCATATACATCCTAGATGGGCTAAGGATGTAGAGAAACTAACTTGAGTTAGGAGGATCTGATGGGTCACCATAGAGAAGGGTGAGCTATATTTTTACTAGTTTGATCGAGTGTGGTGATAGTTTGGGATTATCTAGCAGATATCAGACCATGGAGACTACTAGTTTAGGAGGGTACAAAGGAATCCATAAAAATTTTAAGGGGACCCTTATGTGGCTAGGTTTATAGAGGAAGAATTGGATGATCCCTTTTATGTTGATCCTAAAGTGGATGATGTTGGAGTAGATTTCAGATATAGGAGATGGTACAAGGGTATTATACCCCAAGGATATCCCATAGATGCTAGTGCAAAGGTGCAAAATCATGGGTTTATGGGTGTAGCTGGTACTATGAGAGGTTAACTGATGCACATTACAATGATGAAAGAGGGGGTCAAAACCTCCTAGGAAAGAAAGGGTACATGTTAGGTTAGATATGGTTATGGCTATTGTTAGAGTTAGATAATATTACATCATTTGAGTCATGTAAATGTACCATATTTGGTGCATAGTTAGAGTAGGAGATTAATTTAGGGGAAATTTAGCTAGTTACTTCAAGCAATGTAATAAATGCACAAGTGTCAATGTGCAAGTTATAATGTAGGTCCAAGGTGTAGACCAATTGGTTCATCCAAACCCCATAAGGGGGCGGAGGTCCAAGGTTCAAATATCGGGCCTCACCAGACTAAATTCTTGTACCTTTCCTAGTGCTTTTAGTGTCATAAAAGGTTTAAAATGATTGTGGCATGGTGGTTATAGGGGCAGAATACATGAAGATCTATGTGGTGGCTTCTGAGGCAGACAACACAAAATATTGTGGCAGACATAAAAGCTGGACAACCTACCCGAATTCGTGACGGCTACCGAGTCCACCATGTAAATTGAAAAAAAAAAGTTATAATGTGCAAGGTGTTCCCTTGTACAACTAGGTAGAGTGTTGGCCAAGGAATCTATCTTCCTATATAAAGGGCCTCATAGTGATAGTTCATATCAAGTTCATATCAAGTATATCAACTGCATTATATCAGAGAGGAGTAGACAGTGGTAGAAATCATATATGGAGTACAATGTAGTTCTTTAGCTTATATTAATGGAGTGACCATCACCTCCATACTGCATTGTATTTTTACCACTTTCTATTTATAGTATATTTTAGTCATATTGCAAAATTACTTTCTTTCATATTTTTTGCATTTTATTAGGACATGTGATAGATATCTCCCATTACATATATCCTCAAAATCTAATAGTGGTATCATATCCACAATAAATTAAGATAGTATTAGGGAGAGTCACCATTGCTACTATTGGTCTCCTTTGCAAATTGGATCTACCGTTGTGTGTCGCTGCATGTAAATGTTACCACTAGGAATCAATTGATAAAAAAAGCCATAATAGTCAATAGAATTAGGGAGAGTCATAGGAAATATTGAAAGGAATAAAATAAATCTTAGTTATAGATATTATAAGATTACATTTGTCTAGAGTATTTACACAGAGTTGCAAAAAAACTCGTGAAGACTAGGACTCAGCATTCATACCACTAGATTGAAAAATCAACTACAAAATATTATTATCTCTAGAATTATAAATTCTTTTGTTCTAGTATCTAATAACTTGTTGCAGGAAAAGGAGATTTATAAAAAGGTTGGAAAGCTTCCTGCAAGAGATCTAGGAAAAATATATTCTTAAAATAATTCTAGCACTTGCAGTAGTAAGGATAAGATTGAAGATTTCAAAGACCTCGGAGAAAGGTCCCATTACAAGAGCTGCAAATATTGTAGATTGTAAAAGTGAAGAAAAGGCCACAGTAGCCTTATGGTAGACTCAATAAAGAAGAGACTCAAAAAAATAATTCAAGGAGGATATAGGATATTGGTGATCTCCAATCAAGATCAATACCTACATAGTGCATAAGCGGAAAAGACCACAAAAGCCTTGATACAAAAGAAAGCCATAAAAGCCTTAATTATAAATAAGACTTTAGAGAAAAGTTCCTAATTTAGAATAAGACTCCAGAGAAGAGTTCTTAAATAAGAATTCAGAGAAGAGTTCCTGAAGAAGACGTTAGAGAAGAGTTCATGATTCAGAAGAAGAGTTCCTGATTCAAAAGAAGACTCCAGAGAAGACTCGAGAGAAGAGTCCATGAAATAGGATATTGGTGATCTCCTTAACTGATTAAATACTTCTTTTATAAGAAGTTGAAGATATCTAAAGTAGATATCATTGGAAAAATTCCAATATTGAAAGAGATAGAGAGGGACTAATAGAGTCATATTCCTGATCAGAGAACCAGTAGATTTTAGATATTTGAGAAGATCTCATCACAAACACTTCCAAGTAGAAGGTTGAAGAAAATGTCTCATTTGGAATACTAGAGAAGCTACAAGATATAAGACCTTGGAGAGGTCTCAAGGAGGAAAATAAGAAGGCTTGGAGAGCCTTATTGCAAATATCATAGAAGCATCATCAAACGAGTTCCTAGGAGAACTCATTGGAGAAATCCACTACCAAGGAGAAGCTCCTGATAGTGAAGGACTTGGGACAATTATCACCATCCAAAAACAAGCCCAAGAGAAGAAGAATCTAGTGAAGATCTCAAGATATTCAAAATATTGAGAAGAAGAAGAAGATCCTATTTGAAGTTAGAATTTAATAAGAATACTGAAGGAAGATTCAGACATAAGAATCCTACCAAATCCAAGATATTTGAAAATTACCTCTCACAACAAGAAGGCATATTTCAGAAGCAAGGAATTTCTAAACCTACTACAAAAGTCAAATATCACTAGAAGGATCAAGCCACCAAACCCTAGGCTCAAGATAAAAATTTTAAGACCATAATTTGGTAAAGCAAGAAGTTATTTTGGAAAGCCAATGGTAAGACCACAAGGTCTTACTATAAAAATATTAATAAATTAATGTAAAATGTAATCGCAGGCCACTCAAAGGGGGCTCCCTTGTAATCACTTTGCCGCTATAGGGGGCTCCCTCCTTTAGAATCTATGATTCTTATTCTTCTTCTTCTTCTTCTTATTCTTCTTCTTCTTATTCTTATTGGATGATTTGTGTGAATGGCCAACCTAATATATATATCTACCCTAAAGCTATGTTGGTGAAGAGACGTGATGGTTCACGTTATGAAGAGACGTGATGGTTCACGTATGAAGAGTTGCGATGGTTCAATTTATGGGTTAATAATATAATAATTAAATAATTAATAATACTAACTAATACTAACTAATAATGTTAGGATGAAGGATCCTAACATGCCACCCTCCTTAAAAAGAGCTTTGTTCTCAAAGTGAGGAGCTTTGTCCTTTGTTTTCCAAGAAGAATTTGTAGGGATATCGAGACTCTTTTAATGTCATCCTTCCATAGGTAGGGATATCGAGAAGGATGAAGCATTAGTGTGGGGTTGCCAAAAAAATTAGTAAATGTGTGATGATGAGGGAAGGAAAACCCTTGGGGTTCTTCAAACGCCTTAAAATGATGCATAAAAAGAGGTGGTAAAACTTCTACATTCTCCTATTGTTCCCTGGGAGAGGCAATGGAGGAGTGTGCAATCACCTTTCTACCTTGTTTTTGAATAGGTTTGACCCTGTGGTGATAACTCACTATTGGAGAGGAAATTGAGTGTAGTTCTTGTAGAGTGCATGTTTGGCCATAATGAGTCACTTCAAGAATGTCTACCTCATCCTTACCTGATGCATCAATCACTTCTGGCATATCGACCTCATTGTATTTATTGTTGTGAGTAGGTGCACTAGGCACTTCGGACACAACTACCTCATCTTCGCCTTTTAGGGATTGACAAGGATCAACTTCCTTCAATAAATACAATGTTAGTGTAGTGCATTTATGATGGGGTCCAAATTGCTCATCACAAGTGTCATAGAGGCCTTTTGCTTGTCATTCCTTCATCTCCTCAAAGCTGATATGTTTAATTGGTAAAGTTCGTTTAGGGTTGGGGGTGGTGTAAGTGGTTTGTGATTTCCCCATAGGTGGTTTTCCTAATTGACATTGAACATTGAGTTTATCTTTAGCTAATTTAGCCAATCCATAGGTCTGCATCATGGTATAGGGATTGAACCTTGTCACCTCCATTATAATTTCCTCTTTCAATCCACTAATGAAGCTATTGATGAGAATTGATTCATCCAACCCTGTGTTGTGTTTGGTGATATCCTCAAACCGAGTTTGATACTCACGCATGAAAGTGATTTGATGAAGATCTTTGAGCAATTCCCACATGATTGGGTCCCACATGGCTCTGATACCAAATGGTAAGACCCCAAGGTCTTACTATAAAAATATTAATAAATTAATGTAAAATGTAATCGCAGGCCACTCAAAGGGGGCTCCCTTGTAATCGCTTTGCCACTATAGGGGGCTCCCTCCTTTAGAATCTATGATTCTTATTCTTCTTCTTATTATTCTTCTTATTATTATTATTGGATGATTTGTGTGAATGGCCAACCTAATATATATATCTACCCTAAAGCTACGTTGGTTAAGAGACGTGATGGTTCACGTTATGAAGAGACGTTATGGTTCACGTATGAAGATTTGCGATGGTTAAATTTATGGGTTAATAATATAATAATTAAATAATGAATAATACTAACTAATACTAACTAATAATGTTAGGATGAAGGATCCTAACAACCAACAAGTAGCTACGAATTCATCCACTACAAGGTAGAAACTTGGTGAATAAAAACACCAGGATCTACATCTACTACATAATCCATTAAAGGTAAGCAACTTGGGTGCACTTAGTTGAACTTCAAATTAGGATTCATTATAAAATTCCATTAAGCACCATATTTAGATTAGATTTGTAAAGGAGAAAGGATCATATTATAGTCTTCAAGAAAGTGCAAAAATGAGGATTCATTTTAAGATATATTTTCACATTAAATAGGAGTTGGATATTTTTCGAAAGAAAATTATCACCTAACTATTATCTATCCAGAAAGCAAGAAGACTACATACTACTGTAGACACCAAAACAACACCAATATGATCATGTGGCTACAAGAACTGACCAAATTGGCATACATAGCCCCTAGGGCATCCCCCAGAGGTTAAACGATGGTTCTAACAACTCCAAAAGCAGTTTTGGAAGGTCAGAGGTCAATTTGGAACCTTTCAAGCACCATAATACTTACTCATTCCACCTTGGGATGATTAGAATGCTATTCGCCCCACCCCGGGATGATTAGCAGCAATCGCTCTAGGGTGGGGCAAATAGCAGGTTTGACGGGCAAAAAGTCAAACCTTGACAAATGGTAGCTCAGATCCACCACTCAACTCCACCTTCAATGCATGGGAGTGTGAGTGAGCATTTCAAAGCTCAAAGAGGTAGTCATGGAGCCCTTAATCAGGGAGGAATCTTCTCTCCCCTGACAAGGCATGATGGCCAAGTGGTGCCCCTGCATGCACATTCAAAGCAGACCTTCAGGTCTATAAAATGGTGAGTCTTATAACCCCAAAAAAGGACAGAGTAGGAGTATTTGTAGCAACGGAGTGCTGCCAAATTATACCCTCACCCTCATTGTGTTTCCTACATCCTTGATATCTATTTTGGAAGGGAGATTATCGGGTGAACATTAGGAGCGCAATCCGGACCCAAAACCTAAACACTTGGCCACAATCCCACACCCAATTTTATGATACAACCCTCTAGGAGGTTTTGGACCCATCCCAAGTGGATTTGTGTCAAAACCAAGCACCAAACGGTGGGCGTCCTGCCCCCAGGCGCCCCTCGCACTGTTGTAGTATTAATCGCCCCACCCCTGAGTGATTAGAAATCTATAGAATATTTCTTCACTATTTATTTTGCATCTTGTTTTAAGTGACTCATATATGGTGCTGTTCAATTTTGAATGCATTCTGACTTGTTTTGACTATGTTTTCATTGTTTTATGCTTTTACTAACATACAGGAAGCGCCTTCGCATATAGGATGATCAGGGTAGAATATGCAAAATCCAACCTTCTGGGTCATCTCAAAATTCCCCATTTTTCCTAACCCCAAGTTTATAGGTGTTTTGGAGGCCTCGGTATGGGACATTTGGGATGTCACTTTCGAACATTTTATGATAGTCCTAATCGTCCCACCCCATAGTGATTAGAAATCTACAGAAGATTTCTTAACTGTTATTTTTGCAATGTGTCCCTGATGATGTTTACATGCTTATGTCCAAATTTCATTTCATTTTGATAAGTTTTGATCACTATTTTAATTATTTCATGTATGCATTAACTGGAGGCCTTGGGGATTGCAGGTTTCCCTCCATCCGCATGTGCTATTAATCATTTTTTGTTTCTATATACATAGGATATTTACACTAGAGGGACAAAAAGGAACTAAGAATGTATTCATGCAAGCAGTGGCGACATTTGGCCTACCCATTTTGAATGTGGGCACGCGAAAGATCCCGAAGGGAAGTACATCATCCGTTGGTGTAACAAAATTGTATCAAACGCTCCGAGCCCCTGAAAATGAGGGGGAGATGTATTGTAACCTGATCATAAGAAAAATTAAT
Organism: Wollemia nobilis; assembly: GCA_028583015.1. NCBI lineage: Eukaryota > Viridiplantae > Streptophyta > Pinopsida > Araucariales > Araucariaceae > Wollemia > Wollemia nobilis. The sequence continues at coordinate 5,005,930 of JAQPPZ010003613.1, read as the reverse complement.
AAAATAGGCTGCACCTTTGTTTTTGCTTTATATCTCATTTCATTCATGCTTCGTTTTTCCTTTTTCATGCACTTAGCGTTTCGTTAATACAACTGCTTTTGTTTGCATCACACCCGGTACACCTGTGCTTCTGTATCCAAGTGATTTCAGTGGCGATCATGGTGGGACTCTGTCCCATAATTTTGGGATCAATTTTCTGATCAAAATTTTGTGTGTTTGCTTGCAGGTGTTAATCCTTCAGGTGTTGGACTACTGCTCGTGCCACCCTGTGATGAATACAGAGCTGGTATTCATTTCACCGAGGGACGAATAGGCATTTGTCTCACCTTGTGACAAATAAAAATATGCTATTCATCCCATCCCAGGATGATTAGCTCTCTGTGCATTTTTTGAGCAGAAACTCAGGGGCATCCGGTTTGGGTAGAGAAGAGGTAGGTTTTCTGAACATCCTCTGTAATTTTTTGTCTCTATTTCTATGATTTTTTTGCTTTCTTTGCTTGCATAGAGAAGTTTGCTACATGTTTTTTTTCTTTGCACAAGTAAAAAGAACAGCACACACCACGCGATAATATAAACATCAAGGAGTTGGTCATAAAACCCCAACACTTGATCAAGACCAATGATGGATTTCATCACCACCTTGGCTTGAATTCTGCATACATAACCCGGATCTTGACTGTTGCTAGACGTAAATCCTGAAAAAAGCTGACCAAGTGTTGCAGGGGTGATTTCCCATGCATGAGGATAAGTCTTCTATGGTAGTTATCAAAAATAGAGTGATTCCCCTTCTGTATCGCCTATGTTTCACATACTGTTCTGCTCTCGCGTACCAATAGTTTCTCTCATGTAAGGGCGGGTATATTGAGAGGTTTGGTATAATGGCCTGGCAATGGTATATTGAAGGGGTGACCATTTTGGGAGACATAAGAGCCCTCATATTGCATGTACAACAAAATTTTCTTTACAAGGCTTTCAAAATAAAAATCAAAACACACTGAACCATATTTAGGGCACACCTTTAATCTATAAACGAGATAATCATTTATTTGATTATGTGGTCCCCTTTATTTAGTGTAGCATAAAAAATTGTAAAGAAGATAAAAACATATGTATCCCTTAGAAAACCACCACCATGGTGTACACCTGTAGCCAAGTCCAATCATGGGCAGAAGTGGTGGAAAATGTACAAGGAGGCACAAGTCACCTCCATTATAGCTTTGAGGACTTGGTCATACCACCTTGGAGGCCTGACCCATAAAATAGTCCACATCATATCATGACGGAACAAGACTATAGAGGCACCATTTCAAGGGGCACTCCCATTCAACATAGACCCTTTCAGGAGGAGTACATACATGGGAAGGCCCCCTTAGACACTCATTATGAGTGGCCACCGTGCGATGAAGTGCTAGAATAGCATAGGGTCCATAAGGAGGGGCCACACGATTACATCATCCCTCCTCTACCCCTTATTACTATTAAAAACAATAGGCCAAATCCAGAGTGCAAGGCTCTTCAGACAGGGCGAGCCAATTCTACCCGCCCCTTTCACATATATGAAAGGGAGCATGAGGAAAACCACTATATTACTCAATATCAATACACAACATGAGAGCAATGCACCTCCGCACCTGCTATTTATCAGGATCACCTACTGAGTCTAGAGCCTCGGGTGAATGCCGCTAACCTCGATAGAGGGAAGCGACCTATAAATATTTTTGGATCACCATGATTGAGATAGACATGTAGGGGAAGCATATAGGCCCCCTATACCTAAGATGGTAGAAAAAATTGACTTAGAATTTTCCAAACATACCGATCGCCAAGCACAAATTATGTAGCTTGAGAAATATCAACAATAGTTAGAGCACCTGTACCATATTAGCAAAGAGCGCATTCAGCATTAGACGGATGAGTTGCTCCATAACACTGTGCATGAGAGGATTCCAACCCCTCACACACATAAGACAGAGCTTTATGAGAGGCATAACCCCTTGGTATGAGACAGGTCTCCATGACCTTATCAAGCATTACCTCCAAGACCTCCTAGACCTGAGCAGGAGACCACTCCCAGAACCAATGATGAGCACCCTCCTCGGGAACCCACCCATGTTTATAGGTCATGCCCAAGAACTCCTAAAGAATCCTATGAGGAATTTAAGCAAGAAGAAGAGTGGGATAAAATGCCCTACCAAGGCAGGGGGACGCTATCCGGCTACCCCTCCATAGGCCTCAAGTTCCCCGCAATTCACAACGGGAACAAACCAAGGAGGAAGAGATCAAATCTTTTGATGCATACAAAGCACTGCTAGAGCGCTTAGAGTCTATGGAGACCAAGACTTCTAGGCCCCAAAAGACCAATTTATGCCAGCTCCACAGTCACCCTATGCATCCTTCAGTGCCGACACCCCCATACCCTAAACACTTCAAAATGCCTTAATTGGCAATTTTTAGATGGGATGAGGATGCCCAAGAGCACATGACAAGATTCCTGAGTCAATGCTTTGGAATTCAAGACAATGATGCTTTGCTTCTAAGAACATTTATAACCACATTCACAGGCCCTACCTCGGATTGGTTTACCTAGTTGCCAAAGCATAGCATCAACAACCTAGACTAGCTAGTGGACACGTTCCTCGAATGTTTTGCCTTCAAAACCAAGAAGAAGGCATCATTAAGCAACCTAGCTAGCCTCAGATAGTATGAGGAAGAGACCATGGCATCTTATGGAAATCGATGGAGGACATTGCTTTCAAAGATACCTTACCTCCCTCCCATGTGCAACCTGACCTAAATGTTCTCGAAGAGTTGCCTAAGGTCGATCTTCGTGCTTTTGCAGCTACAGCAATATGCCACTCTCGAGGAAGCCCTGGCACAAGCCAGAATAATTGAGGAGATCAAGATACAGGATGGTAATATTTCCAAGACACACAAGAAAGAGTGGCCCAAAAATGCCAAAATTGGGTCCACGCAATCAAAACCCACCGCGGTCAATCAGGTTGCCATAAACATACCAAATCCTGCACAGACGACACAACCCCCAAAGGCTAATTATCAGGAAGTCCCTCTTGACAACTATGAGAAGGAAAATCATAGGTAAGAGCAAAATTAGTAGCGTCACCCTAGGCGATAATTCACACCCTTCACAGAGTCTAAAGACTCCTTGTTTGACTACTTGTCCATGGAAAACTTGATAAACCTGCCAGAAAGTTGACCCGTAGACCCCAATGCACCAAAAACCAAGGGCTATAGGGAAGACTTGTACTGTAGATTTCACCAACAGAAAGGACATGACATTTACACGTGTTGTAAGTTCAAAAGCTTAGTGCAAGACCTAATAGACAACAAAATGCTAGCAGTGGATAATCCCGTAGCACCAAGAAACAAATAGATGGAGGTCTTCAAAGACCCCCTGCCTACCCATGATGCGCAGGCAAAGATTCTACAAGTCAATGAGGTGACACAAAACTGCCCCATGTAGGGGTATGTAGGGATGATAAGCATAATGACACAAAATAAGAGGTATCCAAGCACAACTACCCCCACTGTAGCTACAGGAGAGGTTCCATCAACATCACAACCTCAATAGCACCCTATGCAACCTCCCCTGCCTAGACCAGTGGCCATGATTTGAATTAAACTCACCCAAAGTTTAAGGACCACGTCAGCTAGGCTCTCCATCTATGAGCTCTTCCAATAATCACCGCCCCATCAGGAGGCTCTAATGGAGATACTCAAAGCCATCGAGCTATAGCCCCACGAAGAAAAATCTTTCAACAACTTTGTGAGACGTGTAAAATGATGTACAGAACCAGTCATCACCTTTAGAGAAGATGAACTAAAATTGGTGAATGATGATATGGTGGATCCACCCCTGCACGTCATTGTGTGGGTCAACAGGATTCCATTTAAGAGGGTGTTGGTGGACACTGGCTCATATAGCAATATAATAACAATAGCGAAATTGAAACACCTAAAGCTACCAATATCTCACATTGTGACCTCCACCTATACTCTTTGAGAATTCAATGACACGATATGCTCGACGGTTGGCACAATTGTCCTACCCATCCAAGTGGGACAAAATACTATTCCTACATTGTGCCATATCTTGGAAGGTGAGATGGCCTACAATATTTTGCTGGGATGGCCTTGGATCAGGGACATGAAGTGTGTCCCTTCGATAGCCCATCAATGCCTAAAGTACACATACGAAGGGCAAGTGCATATAGTCCTAGCAGACATAGAGCCCTTCAAGTATTGCAATATAGTGTAGTTGATGCCACAATCGACCCTCCCATCGACACATTTGGACTTTCAGTTAAATCCATCCAAATAGGGTCTAATTCTGCATACATCCCCATTGTTAAGTCCCTCAAATCACCAAATAGGTCCATATTCATCATCTAGTATTTCACTAGTGATGCCACCTACGGTGGCCACACCGAAGGAAAACAAAAAGAAGCCCCTGGAAGAGGTACCACCACTAGTCTCAACCATATCTACTGAAGAGGTGCCCAGCTAAATGGAATTCGAGACACCTGGTTCACCCAACCTGGAGTGGAATCAGAAAGAACTCCCATTCCCTCCCCCTCAATCACCAACGATCATCATTGAGATGGCCAATATGGGCCTGGGGGAATACCTAGTGCAGAACATTGTGGCAACACCTACTCTTAAGTCCATGCAAGACATGGGGAGACCTCGACTCCCCATCGATACTATTGTCCCTTAAGGCTACCCACCAAATCAGAAAAAATTTGTATATGGGGGCATCGATAATGGAATTGAACCTTACCTACAAGAGGAAGACGATGAAGAGCCCTTTTTTGAGAATGTCAACTATTTATCCAACCTAGACTTTGCTTTGAAATACCTTGGCCAATGTAATTGGCACGAATATGGATTGGGCAGATATGAACAAGGAGTGTGCATTATTTGCCAACCAAGATATCAAATGCCATATGATAAATTAGGAGTAGGGTTCAACCACCCTTTACCCCTTGACATCTTGGTAGAGAACATGCAAGGCCTAGGGCTAGGCAACAAGGATGGGTTGACACAAGATCCATATTCCAATCCTAACACAACATACACATTGGGGGATTATCTCCCATTGTTAACAACGAACCTTGGAGACCTCAATAACCCCTTCCCTTTGATCAAGAAAGGAGAAAGTTCAAGAAATTGCCTCCAAGAGGGATATAGACAAGGCCAAGAAGGATCTTCAGAAGACGAGTCAGAGTATGAGGTAGCAACTTGGGACCCTTTAGAGTCTGATAGCAATCACTCGCAAGTGACGCCCATAGATGACTATCAGGAGAACTTCATGGAAATGTTCCCCTTGAATTCTCCAATCGAGCGATTACCACCCCAAGAGAATTAGGTCCTCCTACAAAGAACAGAACAACCCCGATGGGACCAAATAAACTTGCTCGAATAGAATGAGCCTCACATGTCGTAAATAGTTGTCAGAGCCAATGAAGGCCTATTGATATCTGATAGTGATTATGAATATGAGATTGAGATGGCATATCTCAACCATATGCGACAATAGCAATACCCCATAGACATTGATGACATGTTTGAATAGCTAAACATGGGGCCAAGGCATAGGTGGCATTTGAACCATGCATAGTTGGACCAATTGCTGCATCTGCCACTTCAGACATACAGAGAGCACCTTCCACCTAGAGACCCTATAGAGCCATCAGTGCCAAGGGAAGACCCTATCCTTATATCCACACATAGGGCCGATCTGTTTGTGCCAATATCCATAGATCCAGATCTGGGGTGTAAGGATCACCAGGGATGTCCGAGTCACCACCCGCATGATAATGGAGACCAAATTCACTTCATCAACATGATCTCCATTGAATTAACCACCCCCATCCGCAATCTAGCCAATATAGCATGACCATTCTATCTAAAACTAGATGCCATAGACTGGGATTGCGCTAACTCACCACCATCCCCATCAGAGTACTGGCCTTGCGGTGAGATGCTTCATTTCACCCCAAGAACAACTTAGGATATCTTCCATGCTGAAGAGGAACCCGACGTTCCAAACGTAGATCTAAATTTAGCAAATGATATCCACCTAATCCTAACTCCACACCAGTTGGAGGACGAGTCCCACATGTCAGTCAAAGATATGACTAACGTAGACATTAGATCTGATCCAATAAATCTACAAATCATTAAGCTGGGGGTAAGTCTATCCACCAAAGTGCAAGCCAATGCCCTTCTAAAAGAGAAGAAGGAGGATTTTGCATGGTACTACAAAGACATGTTGGGGCTAGACCCGCAGCTAGTCATGCATAATCTAACGCTTGATCCGACAGTCAATCCAATTAAGAAAAAACTATGTAAGATGCACCCAACAATAGCCTTAATAGTCAAATACGAATTACAAAAGTTGTTGAATGCATAGTTTGTCATCTGCATGGATTACCCACCATGGCTATCCAACATGGTACCCATCAAGAAGCCAAATGGGAGGATTCGCATATGCACCGATTTTTGAGATCTAAACAAAGTGAGTCCCAAGGACGATTTCCCCTTGCCTAGCATTGATGCATTGGTGGATGCTATAGTAGGCCACAAAATTATTTCCCTCATGGATGGTTTCTTGGGAAACAACCAGATTCATATCAATCCTCACGATCAACTCAAAACGGTGTTCACAATGCCTTGGGGGACATCTTGTTATAAGGTCATGCCCTTTGGCCTTAAAAATGTTGGTGCCACCTTTCAACGCGCTATGACATACATCTTCCATGATCACATGCATAAAACTTTGGAAGATTATATGGATGATTTTTTGGCCGAATCTCTTTGCGCCCAGATCATCTCGATGACTTGCGCAAGATCCTTGATCACCTCATTGAACACAAAGTTAGGCTAAACCCCAAGAAGTGCATATTTGGTGTCACATCTGGAAAAATATTGGGTTTCATAGTATCAAAATGAGGCATCGAGGTAGATCCAAATAAAGTCAAGGCAATCCTTGAAATGCTTTCCCCAACCACCATCAAGCAGCTCAGAAGCTTGTAGGGTAAGGTCGCATCAATCAAGCACTTCATAGCGCAACTATCTGACAAGTACCAACCCATGAATAAATTATTGCACAAAGGGGTAGAATTTCATTGGGATGATGAGTGCCAGTCAGCCTTCGATGACATCAAACAATACTTGGCTTCGCTACCAGTATTGGCACCATCTAGACCAGGAGTGCCGTTATACTTATACATCTCAGCTACTGAGGTGGCACTGGGCGCTATGCTAGCTCAAAAAAATGAACTACATAAAAATAGGCTAATTATTATCTTAGTTGCACCCTGGTCAGTTATGAACTTAACTATGCATACGTCGAGAAGCTATGCTTAGCAGTGGTATTTGCCACCAAAAAGCTATACCATTACATGCTGAGAAATACAACGTATGTTGTGTCTAAGGAGAATCCATTGTAGTACATGATGATTCATACTTATCATAGTAGCCGCACGACAAAATGGATCATGTTGTTGACAGAGTTTGATATAGAATTCATTGGAAAGAAGTCCATCAAAGGTCAAGTCATCACTGATCAACTATAAGAGGCTCCTCTTGAAGACGATCAGCCTTTGACCATAGAGCTACCCAATGATGGGATCTTCCATGTCTCAGAATTGCCAGATTCTGATGAGCCTGAGTCACAGGTCGACATAACCTTATTTTTTGATGGTTCTAAATGTGAGCAAGGGGGTGGCACGAGAATCGTATTCTTCACACCGTAAGGGGCTCCAATGCCTCTATCATTTAAAATTGATTTCTTGTGCACCAATAAAAATGCCGAATATGAAGCCTTGCTCATAGGTCTCCAGAAAACCATGACCATGAAAATCAAACACTTGAACATCTTTGGTGATTCGTTGTTAATTGTCAACCAAGTGAAAGGGGTATTCCAATGCAAATGCCCAGTTCTACAGGCCTACAAAGCCCTTGTGGATAAATTCCTAGAAAAAATTGAATGGTATGACATCGAGGCACTCCCTCGATCATCAAATCATTTTGTGGACACTATGGCCTCCTTGGGGTCACTAATCCCACAAGACCCTTCTAGTGAGATGACAACCATTCAAGTCAAAACATTATCACAATCTGTGATGGAGCGTGCAACCTCTGACATAACACTAGGAATCCACCTAATCTAGATTGAACCATCTCAGGACAATTTCTCTCGAACCATGATAATCTGAATCATGCCAACTGGGGGTCCTTGTTCTCCTTGACCCCTCTTAATAGCAACACATCACTATTTTTACAAGTTATTTTCTCGCTCAGCTTTTGCTAGGGACAAACTTCAAGAGGGATTGGTCGTTCATACCATCAAGGTTTTTGATCAATAGGATTGGTACACACCCATAAGAGACTATCTCAAGTTAGGTAGCCTCCCACTTGGATTAACACACCGCAAAAATATCATTGAAACAGAAAGCGGCCAAACATGTCTTGCTAGGAGAAATTTTGTATCGTCAAAGCTACGAAGGAATCCTCCTCCATTGCTTGGACCAACAAGAGTCCACTTGGGTAATCACCCAAGCGCATTATGGTACATGCGGTGGCCACTTCAGTGGTATGGCCATCACAAAGTGCATTCTTGGCATGGGCTATTATTGGCCATCTTTAGAGCAAGATTGTTGTGCGTATGTGAGGAAGTGCATGAAGTGTCAACACCATGCTAACTTGACACACGTACCTTCTCAGGCCTTGCAGCCGATCCAATCGGCTTGGCCATTTTTGCAATGGGGCTTAGATCTAATCAAAAATATCTCCCTTGCATTGTCAGGCCATCACACGTTCATCATAATGGCCACAAAGTACTTCACCAAGTGGGTGGAAGCAATTCCGCTTACCTCTATGACTGGACCCCGCATTGCGGAGTTTATTCTACATAACATCATATGTCATTTTGGTATTCCATCCAAGATCATATTGGATAATGGGACGTCATTTAAGAACAAATATGTGCATGCTTTGACAACAAAGTACAAAATTCAGCATAGTTTTTCAACACCCTATTATCCGCAGGCAAATGGGCAAGCAAAGGCGTCAAACAAAATGCTAGTTGTCATCCTTAAAAAGACATTCATAGATAGTCGTAAGGATTGGCACATTAAAATCCCACTTGCTCTTTGGGCTTATTGCACTAGCATTCGGACGCCCACTGGGGCAACTCCATTTTTTCTAGTGTATGGCTCCGAGGCAGTCATGCCTCTCGAGTTGGAAATACCTTCCCTGTGCATATCAATGCAAGAGTTCATCGATGATGACACTGCGTGACAATCCTGGTTAGACCATCTTAAGTTGCTAGATGAATGACGCATCAATGCTCTCGAGAATTTATGTATCTATCAAGAGCAAATTAAGAAAGCATATAACATGAAAGTTCACCTAAAGGACTTTCAGGTTGGTGACCTGGTCTTGAAAGAGAACCAACAAAATTCTAACTTGTTTCCCCATTTAAGGGACAAGTTCACGGCAAACTGGTTAGGTCCTTATGTAATTGATAGTAAAATAGGACTTGGAACATACCGGCTAGCCTCTCTTGATGGAATCAAGGAACTAGAACCCTTGAACATCAGTCATTTGAGGCCATTCCACATTTAAAAAAGCCATGGCTCACCCCCAAAAGCTCCAAGGATTCCCACAATCACTTGGTCAACCCAAAAGCTCCAAGGATTCCCATAATCACTTGGTCAACCCTAAAATGCCCCAAGGATTCCCATAATCACTTGGTCAACCCCAAAATGCCCCAAAGGTATCCATAATCCCTTTGGTCAAACAAAAATCTCCAAGGATTCCCATAATCATTTGGTCAACCCCAAAACGCCCCAAAGGTGCCCATAATACCTTTGGTCAAACCAAATGATCCAAGGATTCTCATAATCGCTTGGTCAACCCCAAAATGCCCAAAGGTGCCCATAATCCCTTTGGTCAAACCAAACACTCCAAGGATTCCCATAATCGCTTGGTCAACCCCAAAATGCCCCAAAGGTGCCCATAATCCCTTTGGTCAAACCAAACACTCCAAGGATTCCCATAATCGCTTGGTCAACCCCAAAATGCCCCAAATGTGCCCATAATCCCTTTGGTCAAACCAAATTCTCCAAGGATTCCCATCATCGCTTGGTCAACCCAAAATGCCCCAAAGGTGCCCATAATCCCTTTGGTCAAACCAAAAGCTCCAAGGATTCCTGCAATCACTTGGTCACCCCAAAATGCCCCAAAGGTATCTATAAACCCTTTGGTCAAACCAAAAGCCCCAAGGGTTCCCACAACCACTTGGTCACCCAAAACACCCCAAAGGTATCTATAATCCCTTTGGTCAAAACCTCCAAGGATCCGAAAGAATCACTTGGACCGCACCCACTCGGGATAAACCAACCATAACAAATTTTCAAAAACAATAAAATAATAAAAAATAACAAAAAAAAAATTGCATCTCACTTCCATGCATACTCTTAAAAATCAAAACACAAAAAAAATAAATTGCATTAGGCATCACATACATTGCATATTTATTGGTCATACAGGTCAAATGCACCATAGACTATAATTACTCGACAATTCCATCAATTTTCACATTTTTTCACTTTGTAAATAGTCCAGCAAAAATAAACACAATCCACATTTTCACCATATTCATAATCAGTTGTCTTCTAATGTATCCAGGGATTTTGTCATTTAGCTATATTTAGATTTCTAGCCAAAAACTGTACAAAGTCAGGCAGATTTTTACAAAGGTTGAATTTTACTTGGATCACACCTTGCTACGTCGCATACCAACACAAGTTAAAACACAAAAAAATTCCTAAGTTGTGTGAATGAAAGATAAAACCTGCAAAGCAATATAGGATACCATACAGTGAAAAGGTTATCTCGCTCATCCCCCTGTGTGAATGACCCCAAGAATGCTGAGAGTTAGCAAAAGGACAAGCATCTTCTCTACCCAATTCCCCAAGCATCCCAAATTCTCAAAAAGTTGCAAATATCCAAAAAATTTCAAAAAGTAAAAATACAAACTCCAAAGTTTGACATCAAAACCCACATAGTGCATACATCAAAAAGCACAAGAAATAGTGATTCTCATCACTCAAAATTCCAATCCCTTGCTCAAAAGAAAAAAATAAAAATAAACAGTGATTTTTATCACTACATACGCGAGCAAGTATCCCAATAAAAGTAAAGAAAAGAAGGGAGTCAAACTTGAATCCATGGAACTCTCAAAATTCGAAAGGTCATCAGGTGATCCTCAGTACCAGTTTGGTGGATAGCCTGTTGGTCACTGGCGGAAAACCTCCCGCATGACAATATATCTGTTGCATTAAATTGTGTACAGATCAATGTTTGCATGTGGATGAGCTAGCTTATGGTATCCTAGATTGCATCATAGATTAATCTTACTAAATACAACAAAGGAGTTAGTGGAGCTAATTAGGTGATCCTCAGTATAGGTTTGGTTGATAGCCTATCTAGAACTGGCGGTATCCTAACAACTACCACATAAACAAATTCAATCACACACACAGGGATGTGAAATAACTTGGTCAAACTCAAGTCTGATTCGTACCTTGTTCAAAAGTCTTGTAAGACAAATGTACAGTCTTGGCTAGATAGTTAAAAACATCTGATTCTCAGAAAAACCTTAACTACATTCTAGAACACCTATGGTACATTCCATTCTTACATCACCATCAGAAAATACAAACAAAAAAATATATACACATGCAAAGTCATCCCATAAAGCAATCACATAATACAGAAAGCCAATAAATCTTGTACAGTCTATGGTGCCACCGCCAAGTTATCAACAAATCATTTCATCCATTCCATATGCATACATCATATAATTAGAAATAGTTGCATTCATAATAACACATACATACATCAATGTAAATAAATGTGCATCAAATAAACGATAAATCATGACAAGTGTATAATAAAAAAGAGAGTTATGTATATATTAGGTCAAAAATGCCCGTAGGCTACAATAAGTCGGTCCTCTGACCTCACAAAAAAATCAAAAACTCAAAAACCCCAAGCCTAGGGAGTCGACCACCATGATCACGTAGGATCGATGTGACTGGAACTACCCCCAGTGGTGTGGGTTCTATGGGACCTCTCAAGGTGACTGCTGCTAGCCCCTGCATCATGCCCACTAGTACTACCCTCACCCAGCCGCCTACAATGAGAGGATGTTGACTGCTCAGTCTCACTACCCCTCATACGACGTGATGATCCACCTACAGTGAGCTTAGGTAACTACCCATCGAGGTGGATAATATCAGCCTCCAACTCCACCTGGCATCGACCCCACCCCACATCCCATTGATAGTACGCAGCTAATACGTCATCCCGCTACACCAACTGAGCTTGCAGGCGATCCCTATCGACGTTGTGCTCCTCATCCCATATCCATAGTAGGTCATCCAATCATGCTATCTTAGCATGAAACCTTGCCTCCATATCCATTGGGACTGCTTGAGGCATGGGCATCTTCGGGATGACATGCTGCTTAGACACCCACTTCTCCAGGACGTCTTGTGTATTCGGCTACTCCAAAATCCCTAAGTCATCCCCAGTCAAGTCATCTACCTCCAACATATTCACATCATTGAGCTGAGCCCCCCAACCTTCCCTTGGTGCCTCTGTAACCCCACCACCTACTACTGCTACATTCAAAACTTCTAGAGGCCCCTCACCCTGCCATTGCAGCATCATCCACCACTAGTCATACTCTGCAGTCACCCCGACATTGTCCACATCGGGGACATCAATCACTACATCAAACTCCTCATCCAGCGACTCAATAATCAGCCAAGCTAGATTCCTCTCATCACCCTGATGTCGATAGATGAAGAACTCACTAGGCAATCCCTGGTGCACCCAAAACTATCGATTCACCCGAATGTACGAGAAGTACTCCTGCTTGATCCCGTGTCGCCCGATCAGCCACCTCCCCCTGTGCACCCACTAGAGCCACTCCCTAGCCTCAGGCTAGGATAGATAGTCTCGGTATGGCCACTAGAACACCTAACCTAGAGAAATACTAGAGAAGGCATTATTATAGTGCCCTAGGACACCTGTCCACCATTGATTTGTGGATGGAGGGAAACTTGCAATCCCCAAGGCCTCCGGTTAATGCATACATGAAATAATTAAAATAGTGATCAAAACTTATTAGAATGAAATGAAATTTGGATAGAAGCATGTAAAAACCATCAGGGACACATTGCAAAAATAATAGTCGAGAAATCTATTGTATATTTCTAATCACTCCGGGGTGGGACGATTAGGACTGTTATAAAATGTCTGAAAGCAACCTCCAAAATGTCCCATATAGAGGTCTCTAAAACACATAAAAACTTGGGGTTAGGCAAAATGGGGTATTTTGAGATGACCCAGAAGGTCAGATTTTGCAAATTCTTCCCCAATAACCCTGTATCCGAAGGCGCTCCCTGTATGTTAGTAAAAGCGTAAAACAATGAAATCACAGTCAAAACAAGTCAGAATGCATTCAAAATTGAAAAGTAGCATATATGAGTAACTTAAAAAAATATTCAAAATAAATAGTGAAGAAATATTCTATAGATTTCTAATCACTCTAGGGTGGGGCGATTAGGACTGCAACAGTGTAGGGGGTGCCCGGGGTCAGGACATCCACCGTTTGGTGCTTGGTTTTGACACCAATCCACTTGGGATGGGTCCAAAACCTCCTATAGGGTTGTGTCAGAAAATTGGATGTGGGATTGTGGCCAATTGTTTGGGTTTTGGGTCTAGATTGTGCTCCTAATGTTCACCCGGTAACCTCCCTTCTAAAAGAGAGACCAAGGATGTAGGAAGCACAATGAGGGTGAGGGTATAATTCGGCAGCACTCCATTGCTCCAAATGCTCCTGCTCTATCATTTTTTTGGGGTGAGAAGACTCACCATTTTATATACCTAAAGGTCTACTTTGAATGTGCATGTAGGGGTGCCACTTGGCCATCATGCCTTATCAGGGGAGAGAAGATTCCTCCCTGATTAAGGGCTCCATGACTGCCTCTATGACTACCTCTTTGAGCTTTGAAATGCTCACTCACACTCCCATGCATTGAAGGTGGAGTTGAGTGGTGGATCTAGGCTACCATTTGTCAAGGTTTGACTTTTTTCCCGTCAAACCTGCTATTCGCCCCACCCTGGAGCGATTGCTGCTAATTGTCCCAGGGTGGGGCGAATAGCATTCTAATCATCCCAGGGTGGAACAAGTAAGGAGCAGGGTGCTTGAAAGGTGCCAAATTGACCTTTGACCTTCCAAAACTACTTTAGGAGTGGTTAAGACCACTATTTAAACTCTAGGGGCTGCCCTAGGGGCTATGTATGCCAATTCGGTCAGTGCTTGTAGCCACATGATCGGATTGGTGCTATTTTGGTGTCTATAGATGCCCATTTTTGGGATGCGCTATGTATGGCACAGTGCTGAGAAAAAATAGATAACCAAAGAACTTAATGATTAGGGTTTCTCAGTAACCTAACCAAATTTTGATGCCCTAAGTATGGAAAGGGCATGCATTTTTGAATCCTTGCTTCTGACGAGCTAAGGAGATTAATTCAAGTGTTAACCTTTTTCGGTGAGGTGTTACTTGATCTTGGACATTGTTCAGTCATGAATAGGCAAAGGGCACAACATTTTGTCTATGGGAACCTTAAGTTCATGATTCTAGAATGCCAAGTGTTTGATCATATTATGATTATTGCTTGTTTTCTGCTCCAAGCAGGAGCGTGATTGTCTTTGTCAATGATTCTTTGAATGCATGCCATTTCCTTGATTGGGTGTGTATTTTTTGATTGGTGATTAAGTGTGACTACCCCCTCAAGAGATGAATCGATGAAGGAATGACCGAAATGAGTAAAGTGATGAGTCGCTTGACCAAATATGACTTTTGTAAGGGTGCCTTCAGTTGTTTTTCGTTGATTGCTTATGCAGTTTCCCAACAATCATACCTATTTTTGGTGGGTTTTAACCCTTTTTTGTGACGCTTATTGGGGCTGAAATTGTCAAAAATCCATCCTCCCGTGGGGCGGTCTAGATATGGTAGCATTCTTAGGGAGTAGGATATTGATAATTTGTGGTCCTGACGTTAGTTTTGTATGCCAATAATGTCAGGCGCAAAGGCGCCTTTGTTCGGAAATTTTATTATTGTTTTTTGGTGGGTTTTGACCCTTTTTGTGACGCATTTTGGGGATGAAATTGTCAAAAATCCATCTTCCCGTGGAGCGGTTCAGCTATGGTAGCCTTATTATGGAGTAGGATAGTGATGATTTGTGACCCAAACATTGGTTTTGTATGCCAAGAATCACAGGCGCAAATGTGCCTTTGTTCGACAGTTTTATTATTGTTTTTTTTTGGTGGGTTTTGACCCTTTTGTGACGCCTTTTGGCAATGAAATTGTCGAGAATACATCCTCCTGTGGAGTTGTCCAGATATGGTAGCCTTATTAGGGAGTATTATAGTAATAATTTGTGACTCCAACATAGGTTTTGGATGCCAAGAATGTTAGGCACAAAGGCACATTTGTTCGAAAATTTTATTATTGTTTTTTGGTGGGTTTTGACCCTTTTTGTGATTCCTTTTGGGGATGAAATTGTTGAAAATCCATATTCCCATGGAGTAGTCTGGATATGGTAGCCTTATTAGGGAGTAGGATAGTGATGATTTGTGACCCCAACATCGGTTTTGTATGCCAATAATCACAGGCGCAAAGGTGCCTTTGTTCGACAGTTTTATTATTGTTTTTGTGTGGGTTTTGACCCTTTTTGTGATGCCTTTTGGGGATGAAATTGTCAAAAATATATACCACCATGATCACCACTAAAAGCACTTGGATACGGAAGCACAGGCGCACTGTATGTGATGCAAAAAAAAGCAGTTGTATTAACGAAACGCTAAGTGCATGAAAAAGGGAAAATGGAGCATGAATGAAACGAGATGTAAAGCAAAAACAAAGGTGCAACCTATTTTATTAATTTTTATTATGATCGGGTTACAATACATATTAACCCCCATTTTTAGGGGCTCGAGGTGTTTGATACAATTTTGTTACACAAACGGATGGTGCACTTCCCTTCAGGATCTTTCGCGTGCCCACATTCAAAATGGGCAGGCCAAACATCATCGACGCTTGCGTGAATAAATTCTTAGTTCATTTTTTCCCCTCCAGTGTCGATATCCTATATACAAAGAAACAAAAAATTATTAATAGCACATGCGGATGGAGGGAAACATGCAATCCCCAAGTCCTCCGGTTAATGCATACATGAAATAATTAAAATAGTGATCAAAACTTATCAGAACAGAATGAAATTTAAACAAAAATAGGTAAACACCATCAGGGACACATTGCAAAAAGAACAGTCGAGAAATATTTTGTAGATTTCTAATCACTCCGGGGTGGGATGATTAGGACTATCATAAAATGTCCGAAAGTGACCTCCCAAATTTCCCATCCAAAGGCCTCCAAAACACCTAAAAACTTGGGGTTAGACAAAATGGGGCATTTTGAGATGACCCAAAAGGTCAGATTTTGCATATTCTACCCCGATCACCCTATATCCGAAGGTGCTCCTTGTATGTTAGTAAAAGCGTAAAACAATGAAAACATAGTCAAAACAAGTCAGAATGCTTTGAAATTTGAACTACAAAATATATGAAACACACAAAAAATGATGCAAAATAAAGAGTGAAGAAATATACTATATATTTCTAATCACTTCGGGGTGGGGCGATTAGAACTGCAATAGTGCAGGGGCACCCAGGGGCAGGACGCCTATCGTTTGGGGCTTGATTTTGACGCCAATCCACTTGGGATGGGTCCAAAACATCCTAGGGGGTTGTGTTAGAAAATTGGGTGTGGGATTATGGCCAATTGTTTAGGTTTTGGGTTCGTATTGCGCTCCTAATGTTCACCCGATAACCTCCCTTCCAAAAGAGAGATCAAGGATGCAGAAAGCACAATGAGGGTGAGGGTATAATTTAGCAGCACTCCATTGCTCCAAATTATCCTACTACATCCCTTTTTTGGGGTGAGAAGAATCACCAATTTATATACCTAAAGGTCTGCTTTGAATGTGCATGCAGGGGTGCCACTTGGCCATCATGCCTTGTCAAGGGAGAGAAGATTCCTCCCTGATTAAGGGCTCCATGACTACCTCTATTACTGAATCTTTGAGCTTTGAAACATTAACTCGCATTCCCATGCTTTGAAGTTTAAGTTGAGTGGTGGATCTGGGCTACCATTTGTCAAGTTTGACTTTTTTTTGTCAAATCTGCTATTCGCCCCACCCTGGAGCGATTGCTACTAATCATACTAGGGTGGGGCGAATAGCATTCTAATCATCCCAAGGTAGAACGAGTAAGAAGAAGGGTGCTTGAAAGGTGAAAAATTGACCTCTGACCTTCCAAAAATACTTTGGGAGTGGTTAGGACCACTATTTAACCTCTGGGGGCTGCCCTAGGGGCTATGTATGCCAATTCAATCAGTGCTTGTAGCCACATGATCATTTGGACGAGTCATCCGAATGGGCAGCCCGTCTATTAGAATCTACAAAATCTGATACACGTCCTCCAAAGTCACTGTCATCTCCCCTATTGGGAGATGAAATATGTTGGTGTAAGGATCCCAAAAATTGATCAGGGTAGTCAGATATGCCTGATCCCCCACCATAGGCTCCAGTCACATCACCTAATTCAAGCCAAGGGCATCAATCCACTCCCTTTCTGCCATAGTCAGCACATCCCACACATCAAAAAATATCATTGGCTGACGGTACTGACTCTTCACAACCTGAAAAACAAACACAACACAAAAACATTACAACATGACAACAAAAAAAATGTACATCAGTGTACACAAAAATAATAAAACAACAAAAAACAATTAAGGTTTTTAAACTTAAGTGTAAACAAAAAAATCAAAACAAAAAAAAAATCAAAACAACAAAAAAATCATCTAGGGTTTTTAACCTTATTCTGAACACAAAAAAACAAATTAAACCAAAAAAATCATCTAGGGTTTTAAATCTTATTATGAACACACAAAAAAAACAAACAAAATCATACTAGGGTTTTTAACCTTATGTGTGGACAAAAAAAAATAAAAAAATATTAAAATTATACTAGGGTTTTTAACCTTAAGTGTAAACAAAAAAATCATTTAGGGTTTTTAACCTTATTATGATCACAAAAAAACAAATTAAACCAAAAAATCATCTAGGTTTTTTAACCTTATTATGATGCACAAAACAAAACAAATAAAACCACAACATTCATTTAGGGTTTTAACCTAAATGTGACAAAAAACAATGATAAAATGTGAGTTTTAAAAATTCATATAAAAACAAATAAAAAATAAGAAGGAAGGAGCACCTACTGGTCTCACCTCAGCTCCACCACTCAAGGATCCAGTCCATGCACTCATATTTTCCACAAAATTTGGCAGTGCTCCGCTTCGCAAACTAGCACTCCTCCTCACAGCTCCAAATCGCCAAAAAAAACAATTGCAAATGAGCCCAAAACCTAGTTTTGGCCCTTATATAGGCTCTTAGGCTTGTAATCATTCCACATTGGGATGATAGCTCTAGTTAGTGCTTGTTACACCTTGGGATGATTACAAAATTGGTACTCATCCCACCTTGGGATGATTACAGAGCAAGAAAATAAAAAACAACCAAAACTGCATCCAAAATGCACCAAAAATAGCAATAAAATTGTCGAACAAAGGCACCTTTGCGTCTACGATTCATGGCATCAAAAACTAATGTTGGGGTCACAAATCCTCACTATCCTATTCCATAATAAGGCTACCATAGCCGGACCACTCCACGAGAGGACAAATTTTCAACAATTTCATCCCCAAAAGGCATCACAAAAAGGGTCAAAATCCACCAAAAAACAATAATAAAATTGTCGAACAAAGGCACCCTTGTGCCTGCGATTCATGGCATCAAAAACTGATGTTGGTGTCACAAATCCTCACTATCCTACTCCCTAAGAAGTCTACCATAGCCAGAAAGCTCCACGGGAGGACGAATTTTTGAAAATTTCATCCCCAAGAGGCGTCACAAAAAGGGTCAAAACCCACCAAAAAACAATAATAAAACTGTCGAACAAAGGCACATTTGCTCCTATGATTCATGGAATCCAAAAATAATGTTGGGGTCACAAATCCTCACTATCCTACTCCCTAAGAAGGCTACCATATCCGGACAGCTCCACGAGAGGATGGATTTTTGACAATTTCATCCCCAAAAGGCATCACAAAAAGGGTCAAAACCCAGCAAAAAATAATAATAAAACTTCCGAACAAAGGCACCTTTGCGCTTGTGATTCATGGCATCCAAAACCAATGTTGGGGTCATAAATACTCACTATCCTACTCCCTAAGAAGGCTACCATAGCCGGACCGCTCCATGGGAGGATGGATTTTCGACAATTTCATCCCCAAAAGGTGTCACAAAAAGGGTCAAAACCCACCAACAAACTATAATAAAATTGCCGAACAAAGGCACCTTTGTGCCTGACATTATTGGCATAAAAAACTAACTTCGAGGCCATAAATTATCAATATCCTATTCCCTAAGAAGGCTACCATATCCGGACCACTCCATGAGAGGATAGGTTTTTGACAATTCCAGCCCCAATAAGCGTCACAAAAAAGGGTTAAAACCCACCAAAAATAGGTTCGATTGTTGGGAAACTGCATAAGCGATCAACAAAAAACAACTGAAGGCACCCTTACAAAAGTCATCTTAGGCCAAGCGACTCATCGCTTTTCTCATTTTGGTCATTCCCTCATCGATTCGTCACTTGAGGGGGTAGTCACACTTAATCACCAATCAAAAAATACACACCCAATCAAGGAAATGGCATGCATTCAAAGAATCATTAACAAAGACAATCACACTCCTACTTGGGGCAGAAAACAAGCAATAATCATAAGCTGATCAAACACTTGGAATTCTAGAATCATGAACTCAAGGTTCCCATAGACAAAAGGTTGTGCCTTTGCCTATTCATGATTGAACAATGTCCAAGATCAAGTAACACCTCACCAAAAAAGGTTAACACTTGAATTAAGCTCCTTAGCTCGTCAGAAGCAAGGATTCAAGAATGCGTGCCATTTCCATTATTGGGGCATAAAAATTTGGTTAGGTTACTGAGAAACCCTAATCATTAAGTGCTTTGGTTATCTATTTTTTCTCAGCACTGTGCCACGCACAATGCATCCCAAAAAGGGGCATCTGTAGACACCAAAACATCACCAATCTGATCATGTGGCTACAAGCACCGACCTAATTGGCATACATAGCCCCTAGGGCAGCCTCCAGAGGTTAAATAGTGGTCCTAACCACTCCCAAAGTAGTTTTGGAAGGTTAGAGATCAATTTGGCACCTTTCAAGCACCCTGATCCTTACTCGTTCCACCCTGGGATGATTAGAATGCTACTTGCCTCACCCAAGGACGATTACCAAAAATCACTCCAGGGTGGGGCGAATAGCAGGTTTGACGGGCAAAAATTCAAACCTTGACAAATGGCAGCCTAGATCCACCACTCAAATCCACCTTCAATGCATGGGAGTGTGAGTGAGTGTTTCAAAGCTCAAAGAGGTAGTCATAGAGGCAGTCATGGAGCCCTTAATCAGGGAGGAATCTTCTCTCCCCTAAAAAGGCATGATGGCCAAGTGGCACCCATGCATGCACATTCAAAGTAGACCTTTAGGTATATAAAATGATGAGTCTTCTCACCCCAAAAAAGGATAGAGTAGGAGAATTTGGAGCAATGGAGCACTGCCGAATTATACCCTCACCCTCATTGTGCTTCCTACATCCTTGATCTCTCTTTTGGAAGGGAGGTTATTGGGTGAACATTAGGAGCGTAATTCGGACCCAAAAACTAAACAATTGGCCACAATCCCACAACCAATTTGCTGACATAACCCTCTAGGAGGTTTTGGAACCATCCCAAGTGGATTGGTGTCAAAACCAAGCACCAAACAGTGGGCATCCTGCCCCTGGGCCCCCCCGCACTGTTGCAGTACTAATCGCCCCACCCTAGAGTGATTAGAAATATACAACATATTTCTTCACTATTTCTCTTGCATCTTGTTTTAAGTGACTCATAGATGCTGTTGTTCAATTTTGAATGCATTCTGACTTGTTTTGACTGTGTTTTCATTGTTTTACGCTTTTACTAACATACATGGAGTGCCTTCAGATATAGGGTGATCGGGATAGAATCTAAAAAATCCGACCTTCTGAGTCTTCTCAAAATGCCCCATTTTGCCTAACCCCAAGTTTGTAGGTGTTTTGGAGGCCTCTGGATGGGACATTTGGGAGGTCACTTTTAGACGTTTTATGACAATCCTAATCGTCCCACCTCAAAGTGATTAGAAATCTATAGCAGATTTCTTGACTGTTCTTTTTGCAATGTGTCCCTGATGGTGTTTACATGCTTTTTTCCAAATTTCATTTCATTCTGATAAGTTTTGATCACTATTTTAATTATTTCATGTATGCATTAACTGGAGGCCTTGGGGATTGCAGGTTTCCCTCCATCCGCATGTGCTATTAATCCTTTGCTATTTCTCTGTATGTAGGATCTCAACACCGAAGGGGAAAAAAGTAACTAAGAATGTATTCATGCAAGCGGCGGTGACGTTTGGCCCACCCATTTCGAATGTGGGCACGCAGAATATCCCGAAGGGAAGTGCACCATCCGTTGGTGTAACAAAATTGTATCGAATGCTCTGAGCCCCTGAAAGGGGGGGGAGACATATTGTAACATGATCATAAGAAAAATTAATAAAAGAGGCTGCACCTTTGTTTTTGCTTTACATATCGTTTCATTCATGCTTCGTTTTCCCTTTTTCATGCATTTAGATTTTCGTTAATACAACTGATTTTGTTTGCATCACATCCGGTGTGCCTGTGCTTCCGTATCCAAGTGCTTTCAACTAAAATATTGATTGTAGTGAAAACTTAAAAAATATTCATTAAGGGTTCATTACATATTACTCTTAAATGTTGTAGATATTATTAAGTGCATTTGAAATTATTTTAAGAATTTATTTATAGGAGAAATAAGGTAAGATTATTGTTACCATTAAAGTGCATTATTAATCCATTAGCACTATACTAGTTGATATTTAACTAGTTACTCTCAAAAGGGTTAGTTTGTGTTTGTTTATTGTTAAAGATCAAGGGCACAAAACTAGAATATTATCAAAGTTTCTAGAGACACTATTTGGTGCATAGAACCTACAACATTTCATGGCCCAAATAAGCCACCAAAATAATATTAGATTCCTCTAAGGAGTGGAGAAGAAAGCCACCATCAATATCAATAAAAGAAGCTACAAATTGAGACTTGGTGATCAAGGAAAGGAGAAAGTTGTCTAGCAAAGGAGACAACTTCAAAATCTGCCATTGCCTACAAGAAAACCACCATTAAACCAACGAAAATAAGATTGCAAAAGGAGGTTCAAAAAGGTATTATATTCATAATTTTATTTACATCGTCTTGCACCATACTAATCTATCCTACGTAGGAAAAAGGAAAGGTTTTAAGTGCCACAAAGGCACATTCTTCACAAGGATAAATCAGATCAAAGTGGCCATGTAAAAGCATTATCCAAGCAAGGTAAAAGAGCCTCTCAAAGAGCTCATATCATCCACAATTTTGGATAGTTGTATCAAGGTTCCTGCAAGAAAACACAACATAACAAAGAAGGAAAAAAATTATCTACAAAGGGAAATACATAGTAGGTTGCAAGGAGGAAAATAAAGAACAAAAGAGGCTATACCAGCTATATGTAAATCCATAAGGAGCACTCAAGGGCACCATTGGAGTATCTCAAAACTCCACTAAAGCATTATCCATAATCACAAAAATGTTGCTCATAATCCTATATCAAAGCCACGTTACTCACTACTCCTACTGGAACCAACTCATACCAAGCACCATCAAAAGCATACAACAAAGGAGAAGCTAGCCACAATATGTTGATAAAAGAACCTTGCAAAGAATAAGGATTGAGAATTTGAGAAGAAAAGGCCCATGCAAAAAAGGAAGGTGACACTTGTCACCTTGAAGGAAACCCTAACATCTCCTACATGAGTGCTCACCCATTGCATACTTCAAGGAAATTCCAAGTAGGTATTACACATGAAGGTGTTGGGACTGTTAGAAGATAAGTGACACTTATCATAAGGAATATAAGTGCTCATACAATATTATAATTCTTACCTTCCATTATGCAAAAAATTCCAAGGGTCAACAAGGTTCCATCTCTCTCCCAGGAATTAAAGTGAAAAAACCGTGACATTTGTCACCCATTACAAGATTTTTTCCCTATTTGAGGTGCTAAAGGCCAAGGAGGAGCGCATTCGTAGCAACCAAAGGAGTGCAATGTGGAGGAAGAAGTAAGAGAATTAAAGGCTCCTGGTCAAGAAAAAGTGAAGCACTCAATATTGCAGTCAAAATAATCTACCGCCATCTACCATTGAAAGGAGATTAAAAAAAGCATTAAGACTGGTATGCATACATTGGAGAATACAAGGAAAATACATTGCTCATATAGCAGATTTACAATATTATAAAGGTAAGGCTTTACCTTAATTTGTTTGCTTTCATTAATAGGGAGATATAAGGGTATAATATAAGGTTGAAACTATAAGGAAATCAACCATATTTGAAAGAAAAATTAAAGGAGAATTATAGCTTAATATTTACAAATTAAAACATAGGAGAAATAAGGATTTCTACCTAGAAAAATTAAATTTCTATTATTCCAAATATTATTGTTTTATAATATTCCAAATTAGGGAGTTATAAGGAATACTACACAAAAGTAGGATATTGGAATTTAGAAATATTAACTATCAAATATCAAAAGCTATAAAAGAAGGTTCATTAAATATTATCGAGGGTTGGAAATTAATTGGTATACTTGTCTCAAAACCACATTAAAGAAAAAAAGAAATCCAACCATTAGGACCTCATAAAAATAGAAAGTGCTTAAGTTCAATAGGAGTAATAAGGTATCATAGAAGTTGATTTTTTCTATTCACAAAAATTTAGAAAATCAACCCAAAATTGAACTACTATTCTCAAAGGCACTTTATTAATCATTTAGCATATCCAAAATCACTAGGGAGACATAAATAATTCTACAAGACTTGATAATAATAGCATTCATCAAAGTTTATCAAGTACTCAATCCATTTGGGAGTCATAAGGTTTCTACAAAACCTAAAATTCCGAAAGGTATCATCAAATCAATACTAGAGAATTTAAAAGGGGACCACAAGGATCATCATGTCATAAAATAAATTATTTCTTGCAGAATCCCAATTACTTAAAGGTCCAAACTATTTTTCCTAGAAAAATAAGGTAAAAGTAATATTAGTATATGCAAAACTTTGGGAGATAGCTCAAGGAACAACAAAAAGACCAAGCATCGATGATATTGAGATTCAAAAGTTTGAATAAAATGATGCAAAATCCCTAATTATAATAACCTTTGCTATCCTCTAGTTTCAAATAAATTTTCAATTCTATCCAATATGGGAGTAGGAGGATTATCAAAATACATGGAAGCCCAACACCTTCAGGCTAACCTTTATGACTCTCTCAAATCCCCATCCAATTCAGGATCCTCAAACCCTAATTCTAAAATTAATGTAAGCCCCATGGGCATCACCAATCCAAACCCTAATGCATGATCTCTAGAATCCACATCTAAGTCAGGATCCTTAAACCCCAATGCTAGAAATACTTCAAGCCTAGTGGGCATCCCAAAGCCAAACCCTAATGCTGAAGAACTTAGGAAGAAAGTTGAGGCATTGGAAAATAAAAAATTTCATCTCCCTAACATCATCACTAGGAGCCAAGTGAATCCTATTGAGGGGCCATCTCGCAGACCAGGGGAATACAAGAAAAAAAGAGAAAATTTGGATGTAGGGGTGGATATATGTGAAACTCTTCAGACTGAGGAATATGGCAGTCTGGTTCTACAACAAATTACCTCCCATAAGTTTAGTCCTAAACAAACTAGGAGCACTGTGAAGTCTCCTATAGATTTTGGCAATGAAAAAGAAGAGGGAGAATATCAAATTCTGAGCATCAAAAAATTAAAACTAATAATGACATTGCCAATGGAAAATAGAGAACCTTGTTTCAATAGGTTATTTCGGGTTCTAAAGACAACAAATTAGGAAAACCCCCTTAAGGGAGGGGGAGAGGAAGAAATCCCAAACAATCTAAATGAAGTTCCTCTCTTGGAATGTGAGAGGCCTCAATGGCCTGCCCAAAAACAAGGAAGTCAGTGCAATAAGAAATCAAGTGAATCCAACTATTATCATGTTGGAAGAAATAAAAACTGATGATATTCAATCAAAAAAATAGCAAAAAAAATCTGGAATCAAGGGGATATGGTTTGCAAATCAGCTAGAGGAGCATCTAGAGGCCTTATGACTTTGTGGGATCCCCGAATAGTAGAAGGCACCATTATTTAGAAAGATGACAGGGTTCTTAGTGTTTTATTTAAGGAAATAAACAACAACAGGTCATGGATCCTTTCAAATATTTATGCCTCGACTTCAATTCAAGGGAGAGCTCTATTGTGGGAGTACTTAGGCAATCTAAGTGTGCTCTTCCATAATGTCCCCTGGATTCTAGCTGGGGATTCTAACACTCCTCTTTACCCTTCAGACAAAATGGGTGGAAATGGACCACCTATTAGGATCATGGATGAGTTCAATGACTTTGTGAACTCCAACATGCTAATGGATGTATAAATTAGAGGAGCAAATTATACCTGGAGCAATCAGTGGATAGGGTGTCATCTCATTCAAGAAAGGCTTGATAGGTTTTTTCTATCACAACTTTATTCGGTGATTCTACCCTGCAATCCCTTCCTAAAATTGCCTCTGATCATAATCCTATTTTTTTGGAGATCCCTAACTCTCTGTCCTTCAATAAACCTTTCAGATTTCAATCTATGTGGATCAAACATTCCAATTTTAGAGATAACTTAAGTCAGTGGTGGCAGCAACTTGTCAGGGGTAGTGCAACTTTTAAACTTGCTGACAAATTAAATTTTGTTAAGGAAAAGCTTCAAAATTGGAACAAAGAGGTCTTTGGGAACCTCTTTGAAAATAAAAAATAGGTTGTTTAAATTTTGAAGATAATTTATCAGAGTATCCAACATGGTGATGCTGATGAAACTACTAGGCAGGAGGAACGAACAAAACTAGCAGAGTTTCATAACAATTCGTCCTGTGAGGAAATCTATTGGAGGTAAAAAATCAAGGGATCTTTGGTTGAAATATGGAGATTAAAATTCCAAGTTTTTTCACGTCACCATTCTTAGAAACATAAGCAATAACAAGATAAATTTTTTAAAAAAAGTAGATGGTTCTATTACTCAAGACTTAACAAAAATCAGAAAGGAGGCAGTAACTTATTTCAATTCTATCCTTGGTTAGGAATCACAGTGCAATGAGGAGGCCAAAGATATTCTCTTGCAATTCATTCCTAGCATAATAAATAAGGATATAAACCTTAAGCTTCTAGCTCCATTTTTTGATGAGGAAATTAAGGAAGCCTTGTTTAGCATGGAGCCAGACAAAGCCCCGGGACCCAACGACTTTCCCCCTCATTTCTATCAAGATTTTTGGGACATCGTAAGTGAGGATGTAATTTCTACTGTTAGAGAATTCCAAGCAAGCAATCATATCCCAAAAGGTATCAAATCTACTTTTATTTCTCTAATTCCTAAGAAGCAAACCCCTAAATCTATGGCTGACTTCAGGTCAATCAGTCTGTACAATGTTTCTTACAAGACCCTAACTAAAGCCATTGCAAATAGAATGAGAGATATTCTACCCCGCATCATAGATCCATGCCAGAGAAGCTCTATCTAGGGTAGGTAAATATTATATGGAGTTATCACAATTCAAGAAGCTCTGCACTCTGCTCATAAGACTAACATGTCTGTTTTTGCCCTCAAGCTTGATATGATAGGCTAAATTGGGACTTTCTGATTATTGTCCTCCTTAAGTTTGGTTTTCACCACCAATGGGTTAATTTGATCAAAGAATGTATTTTTAAAGCATGGTTCTCGATTCTAGTTAATGGAACAACTGCTAGTTACTTTCAAAGTCATAGAGGAATTTGGCAGGGGGACCCTATTAGCCCCATGTTATTCATCATTGTGGTAGAAGCTTTAGGTAGAACCATAAAAAATGCTTGCATTTCAAGGCTAATATCGGGAATCAAGGCAACATATCTCACTAGGGCTATTTCTCACCAACAATTTGTCGATGATACCCTTATATTGACTAAGGCATCGATGGTTGAGGCCAAAATAATTAAATACATCCTACAACTCTACGAGGACGCTGCTGGTCAGAAAGTTAATTTCAGTAAAAGCAAGTTATATTTCTTGAACACCCCCATTCAGAGGTAAGGATGGATTGTAAAAATTTTAGGGTGTGATATAGTAAACCTCCCCACTTCGTATCTTGGTCTCCCTATTTTCATTGGTTCTTCGAGAGAGTCAATGTGGGACAAGGTTATTGAAAGAATTCAAAAAAAAACTTGCTAGATGGAAAGGTCATCTTCTATCTCAAGCAAGAAAGCTGACCCTCACTAAGGCCTCTCTTCAGAGCATTCTAGTCTATTTCCTCTCCATTTTCAAAGCCCCTATGAAGGTTTTCCAGAAAATTGAGAAACTCCAAAAATAATTTTTATGGGCTTGATCAGAGGAGAAAAAAAGGATACGCATTATAGGATGGACCAAAGTGTGTAGACCCAGGGAAAATAGGGGCTTAGGTCTGAGGAAAATTGCTCATATAAATTTAGCTTTACTAACTAAGTAGATGTGGCATCTCATTTTTGGTGAAGAAAATGAATGGACAGATACCATCAAATGAAAGTATCTTCAAAATATGGAATTTCTAAGTGAATCAGTTCCAATCAAAGGTTCTACTTTTTGGAAAGCAATTCTTAATTGTAAGGAAATCATAAAAAAAGGTTTAATATGGGTTTTAGGCAATGGTGAGAGGATAAATTGTTGGAATGACAGGTGGGCTAAGGAAGAACCATTGACACAATATCCTAACTTAGCCCAAACTAGAGATATCATAGAATAATTCATTGACAAAAAAGTCTCTGATTATATGGTTGAGGATAGAGGTAGAATGACTTGGAAACAAATAATAATTCAAGGATTTTAAACAGAATCAAATGATCTTTGTAACATTATCGGGCAACAATTTATCCCCATGAGACCCAAGGAAGATCAAGTGACCTAGGCTCCTACGAAAAATAGGTAGTTCACTGTTAAATCAGCTTACAAGCTTCTGCTTGATGACGAGGATTTTATCCTCTAAAAGGACATAGTTTGGATAAAAAATTTAATTCCAAAAATTGCAGTCTTTTCATGGTTGGTTATCCAAGGAATAATTCTAACCATTGATAATATGATGCGTAAAGGTATTTGTATCACTAATCATTGTTATCTATGTAGGGCTAATTGGGAGACCATTTATCACATTTTCCTTGAGTGCCATTTTTCCTTGACTGTCCTAAGTGGGGTTTTTCAGGCCTTCAATATTTCATGGGTTAAACCAGCCATCGTACTTGATTTTTTCATCTAGTGGCCTTACCCATTTTCAAGCCAAATACTTAGATACATGTGGAAAATTTGTCTCAATCACTATCTTTGGCAGGTGTGGTTATAAAGGAACCATAGAATATTTAATGAGTCTATCCATGATCATCAAACTATCATTGCCAGGATCCTATCCTTTGCCAATGAGAATGTGAACCTTATCCCTTTTGATAGCTATAAACATCATCTGCAGGAGACCATGATTGCTCAATATTTAAGCTTAACCTTGTTAGATGAGTCTGTGCCTAGGGTAGTCAACCTCAGAGCTAATTTTAAGTGGTCTCCACCTCCTATGGGTTGGTTTAAGCTTAATTTTTATGGAGTAGCTAAGGAAAATGTTGGTAGAGTAGGCACTGGTGGCATTGTGTGAGATCATAATGGGAATATGATGCTTGTGTTTTTCAAATATTTGGGAACAAGGACGAACAATGAAGTTGAAGCTAGAGCTATGTGGAGAGGCCTTCAAATGACTCAAGACTTAGAAGGAAATTTGATCATAGAAGGAGACTCTATGCATGTTATAAATCTCCTCAATAATTGGAAAACACCTCCTTGGAGGATTAAAACAATTGTTGAAGAGGCTAGGATCCTTTTTCGGCGAAGAAAGGACATAAAAGCCCAACATGTCTTTTGAGAAGCTAACAAAATTTCTGATAAGCTGGCCAATTTGGGTGTCGATGGTGATAGAATTTTTAAATGGGAACACGATGTCCTGAGTGAAGTAGAGGAGCTTATTCAACAAGAATGCCAAGAATGATAGTCAAATTTACCAATAAGGAAGGCACTATAAGTTCGAAGGCTAGGAGTATTCTCGTCTCTTTTTTGAATTGGACTCACAATAAAAATTATCTGAGATGTCAGTCTTCGTGGATACTGCTTGGAAATACCACAAAGACTAATGGGGACAGTCACATGTCAGATAACATGGCTCCTAGTCATATTAGTAATTTGAGGTTGGTTGATAATCATAGGGAAGGAA
This sequence comes from Wollemia nobilis, assembly GCA_028583015.1. Lineage (NCBI taxonomy): Eukaryota > Viridiplantae > Streptophyta > Pinopsida > Araucariales > Araucariaceae > Wollemia > Wollemia nobilis. The sequence continues at coordinate 4,976,193 of JAQPPZ010003613.1, read as the reverse complement.
AGAAATGACAATATAAGACTTCAAACCAAAGCCATGTGGACCACCAGATAGCCACCACTATAAATCTTGCCAACAGGCCCAAAAAACTAGTTCTTTTGAAAACATGTAATCCTTCTAGTGCACACATTCAAATTTCATACAAATACTGAATTCATAGCCCATAAAACTAGTTATTTTGAAAACATGCAATCCTTTGAGTGCACACATTCCAATTTCACACAATGACTGAATTCACAGCCCATAAAACTAGTTCCTTTGAAAACACATATACCTTCAAATGCACACTTTCATATTTCTTCTCACAATGATTGAATTCACACATAGAAAATCAGTTCTTTTGATTTTTTGTATTATAGAAGTTTAAGAAATTAAATATTTTATTACTATGGCTATTATATTTAGTGCGGAGGCACTATAAGTTCGAAGGCTAGGAGTATTCCCGTATCTTTTTTGAATTGGACTCACAATAAAAATTATCTGAGTTGTCAGTCTTTGTGGATGCTGCTTGGAAATACCACAAAGACTAATGGGGACAGTCACATGTCAGATAACATGGCTCCTAGTTGTATTAGTAATTTGAGGTTGGTTGATAATCACAGGGAAGGAAAGAAATGGCAATATAAGACTTCGAACCAAAGCCACGTGGACCACCAGATAGCCACCGCCATAAATCTAGCCAGTAGGTTCACTTCTCCAAGGCTGATTGGCCAAGATAGGATGTGGTACCAAAGCATGTCATATATGGAAGAAAGCAATTACCAAAGAATTATTAAGAGTAATTGTCAATACAGAGCTTGTGGGAGTTTTTTCAGTACTCTGCTATGTGTGTCTACAACTTTATTTTTCTCCATTGTCTCAAGGAAGGGATCCGTGTCTATTTCTTTTTTGTAATTATGATGCATGTGTGTTTTCTCAAGATATACCCAAAATGTTGTATGGGAAGTTTCTTTTTGATAACAGGCTATGTGCCTTACTGGATGTAATGGCTTTGGCGGTATGTAGATTTTACATATATAGGATCCTTAGTACGAATATGTTCATCAACAACCCTGGGCTGATTTTTGTAAAAGGTTTTGGATCAACCTGTAAAACCCGGTATTAATGCTATAGTATCTTATCTACCAAAAATAAAAAAATAACCTTTGCTATCACTGATTAAATACAATCTTATATTAGTTCAACAAAGACATCTACAGAAGCATGGAAAAGCTTAGAGAAGATATTCTAAGGGAAAAATAAAGCCACTATCCTTCATCTTCAAACTCAACTACATTCCCTAAAAATGAATAGTGGTGAGAGCATATAACTATTCATAAGGAAGATAGCAGATATTAAAGGGAAACTATTAATCTTAGGAGAAGAGACTAAAGATGAATTTCTTACTCAAGTAACGATGAGAGAACTTCTAGACAACTACAAAAATTTGGTTACATCTTTACAAGTCCTAAGTAAAGATACTTATTTTGATGACCTAATCAATATTCTTCAAGAGTATGAGGTGGAGAACATAGTTAAATATGAAATGACTAACACTCCATTGGCTTCAAAAGATAATCCACAAGGAAATATTACTTCTTCATCAAAAGGATGAATACCATGGAGTAACAAGTATTATCAAATATAAAAAATAAAATGTCATAGTACTAACTATTGCAGATTCAATCCCAAAAATAATAATCAAGGAAATCTTATGAATAATGGACGTATATTTCAACCATGGTAATATCAAAATAATCCTCATCAACAAAAATTTTAGTGTCTAACCAATTATCCCCAATTGGAGTATCATAAAGGGAATAAATAATGACACCTAGCTCAAAGGATAGAATAAATTGAAGAACTGGAAGAACAAATAGATGGGTATTAAGTCAAAGCTCTTTCAGTAAGAACAACAGGTTATGAAGACACCAACTATTTTATTGAATAGGTTATTGAAATCAGAGAAGAAGAATACAAACTTTAAGACCAAGAAGAAGATCCATATTGATGATTTAAATATTCATTACCCAAATAATGTAATACAAGGGGGTGTCAAAGTTAGAGTATATTACATCATTTGGATCATGTAAATGTACCACCTTTGATACATAGTTAGAGTAGGAGATTAATTTAGGTGGAATACACAAGTGAAAATGTGCAAGTTGTAATGTGCAAGTGTCCCCTTGTACATCTAGGGAGAGTGCTAGCCAAGGAATCTATCTTCCTATATAAAGGGCCTCATGGTGATAGTTTATATCAAGTTAATATCAAGCATATCAAGGATATCAAGTGCATTATATCAGAGAGTAGTAGATAGTGGTAGAACTCATGTATATATTACAATGTAGTTCTTTAGCTTATATTAATAAAGTAACCATCACCTCCATATTGCATTGTATTTTCACCACTTTCTATTATTGTATATTTCAGTCATATTGTAAAATTACTTTCTTTCATATTTTTGCATTTTATTAGGACCTGTGATAGATATATCCCACTGCATATATCCTCAAAAGCTAATATCCATGAGTATGATCATCACTTTCTTTGGCTTATAGGTAGGGAGGATAGCAAGAGGTACCCCCATGATGACATAGGTGGGACCTAACAAGATCATGGATCAAGAAGACTCGATGAGGGAAGAAAAGGGGTTGCCAGCTAGGATAGTCATTATACAAGGGGAGATAGACACCCTCTGTGCATAGCTCAACCAAACTATGGTAGAGTGAGACACAATGAGGATTGAGGATGACCACCTCAAGGGGAATATGAGTTGGTTGGAGGAGTGACAACAAGCCTAGGTAGAGAGGATGGTTGTTGTTACTAGCAACCAACTAGGTGAGGGGATATTTTTTTATAGGAGCAACTATAGAGGGTAGAGGAGAGGTTAGAGGTATCAATACTGAAGGAGACCTTCTACCAGACCCTATACTTTTAATTAGTGTCGATAGATCAAATGGTGCATCCACCATCCTCCCTTTAGGCATAGGGTCAGTCGTAGTCAAGATCATAGACAACCACATGATCTATGAATATGCCCTAACTAGAACCACCTCTAACTGGTGAAGTAGAGGAGATGGGCTCATTTAGCTAGGGCTAGGATCATGGTGACATGCCTATTTTAGATTGTGGCATCCTTGGGGAGGGTCAAGTGCATTAGGATTGGACTATGGTGCATTGATCCAACTGACATATACTATTTGCTATCAATAAATATCATGTTGTTGTTTATTATTTATGGTGTGAAAATATGTGTGCACTATGTGTATGCATTTTTAATTTATTTTTGCTATGCATAATGATCTTAAATAAATGAATGTATAAAACTAACTAAAATGAATGCAAATGAGATAAACAAAAGAGTGGATGAAAAGAAGAAATAATGGAGAGAAGGTAAGAAGGAAACAAAAGGTGATAGAAGAAAGAAATATGGAAGAAGAAGAAAGCAAAGCTCCAAAATGTCAAAGGGGAAAACAAAAGAAAAAGAAAATGGAGTGGAATACTATAAGGATGTATGCTCACAAATGGCCGAATGGAGGTTTTACCTTTCTCATGGACATGAAGCTATCCTACAAGGGTGTTATGCTCACAAATATGGTCAAATATGGAGTAATACCCACTATGGTGTAGTGCTTGCTAAAGGCCTAAGAGAAAGAAATACCCGCAAAGATGTATGCTCACAAATGGCTGAGATGGAGGCTGCCCCTCACATATGGACATGAAGCTATCCTATATGGGGTGAAGTGTTGGGATTGATTTACCAAAGTGAGTAATACCTAATAGGGGTGTGGTGTGTGCAAAATATGAGCGATCGAAGAGAAGCATAACATGTGTATGTGCATATGTTAGAAAATAGAGAGAAGAAATAGATATGAATGGAGAAGAAAATGTGTGTGTGTCCTCAAAATTTTGAGAAGATATGTGTGTAAGATAGTTAGTGGTTGTATGGACACCATAAATGATTTTCATATAGTATCTACCCTATCTCATGAGGATCCCTTAATAATCAAAAGATCAAGAAAGGAAAAAGTGTGAGCAAAGCAAGATTCACATATAGAAGAAATAATGTATATCCTTTGTCTTGATGAAAAGGAGAAAGAAAACATGCAAAGGACAAGGATATACAAAATAAGAACTATATCCCTTGAATTGGAGAAAAAAATGATGACCATTTTATACTTTTAAAGGTCAAGGAATATAAATAAGATAAGACATGAACAAATGCAGGGATGAAAATGCATGGAGATGGTCCCTAGGTTGGGGATTCACTAGGCACTAGAGACCTAGTATGAGTGCAATGCATGTGAGCTAAGACCTAATTATGTTTCATCACTTACCATCCTAATGAAGTCCCCAAAAATCTATATGATCAAGTAGTCATGCAAATATGATCAAGCAATAATGCAATTGTATGACAAGAAGAATACAAATGGAATAGAATGTTAAGCAAAACATGCAAAACATGACAAAAAATCATGTGGTATGGAGAAACAAACCAAAATCAATATGAAAACTAAGCTAAATGCAATATGAGAAGATAAAAATATAGGGTTATGCATAGTATCTTTTTAGATGCATTATGTTCATTGGTTCTTTAAGTTATTTACCATCTAAAGAAGCTAAACGATAGGCTCTTAAGCTAAACTTGGCTATTATGACAAAGGGGCCTAACCAATTGGGTTGAAACTTATCTTTAAGATAAAAATGAGTATTGGTGTTCTTTTGATTCTCTTCAAGGATAAGGTTCCCAACCTCAAAATAATGATTGTGAACTCTCTTGGAATAAGATCACTTAAGCCTATTATGATAGGATTGAAAATGATCCAAGACATAAATGCAACTTTCATCTAGCAACTCCAATTTATTTAAATAATTGAAGCGATACTCATCATAGACCAAGGCATCTTGTAGCAAGATGCGCAATGAAGGAATGTCTAACTTGAATAAAAAACTACCTTAGTCCCATAGATCAAGATATATGGAGAAACACTTCTAGAAGTTATCACATTGGTATGATAGTCCCACAAAGTAGGATAAAGCTAGATATACTAGTATCGATCTGTATTACTAACCAACTTCTTAAGAATCTTGACCAAAGATTTATTAGAAGCTTCGAGTTGACCATTACCCTAGGGGTAATATAGAGTTGAATACCTGTGATGAATATTGTACTTAGCACAAAGCTTATGGACATCCTTGTTCTTGAAAGGAGTTATATTTTCAAAAATAATCATTGAAGGAATCTTGAACCTATAGAGGATCTGGTTGAAGATGAAATTACAGACCTGAGCTCCAATAACTATGGTTAAGGGCTTGGCTTAGACCCATTTAGTGAAGTACTCTATAAATGTTATGATAAAGTTTTGACCATCAAATAGAATTGGGTTAATCATTCCTATAATGTCCAATTCCCACATGGAAAAAGGCCAAGGAGAAGAAATAACCCGAAGATTTTGAGAATGAGCATGAACAAGCTTGTCATAGCATATAACATGGTCACATGCATATTTCTCCATGGAATACCAATAATACCCTATACAAAGGAGTTTTTTGGTAATGGTATTACCACTAAAATGGCCTCCACATGATCCTTTGTGAGCCTCACTAAGAGCTAGACAAGCTTCATTGGAGTCAAGGCATCGCAAGAGGATGCCTTCAAAAGAACATCGATATAGAGTATTGATAATTATAACAAATTAAAAACTCTTTTGTGTAAAATATTACACTAATTGTGATCTAAACCATTAGGAATCAAACCATCCTTAAGGAAATTAAAATGTCATTATACCATGGCTCAAATGGGGAAGTTTTGATGGTCAAAACATCTAAAAAAATAAGACTAGAACCAAGTGACGTAGGCTCCTAGAGTTATCTAATCATAATCAATGCTTGATCATCTTCCAAATCCAAGGAAAACAAGTATGTAATAGTAGCTATGGCATCTGCATGGCATTTGGAAGATCTAGGAACAATATCTATGGTTACTAGATCAAACGTGAATAAAATATTGGTGATAATCTCTTTGTATAGTTTTAGCTTATCATGTCAAGTTTGATAAACATTGTTAATCTTATTGAGCACAAGTTGAGATTCATTAAATACTGAAAGAACTCTAACCTTAAATGCTAAGGCTACTCTAAGACCAAGGATCAAAGCTTCATACTTTGTAGTATAATTTGTGTAAGAGAAACATATCTTGAAGGAAAGGGAGATGAGCTATTTTTGTGGGGTAACTAGAACAATTATAGCACTAATACCCTTTAAGAATTGGGCTCCATCAAAAAATAAAGTCCAAGACTTTGGCTCTTTAGCTTCTATGCTAAAGTACTCATCAAGAAACTCGATGACTAAGGGATGTGCTAACTCTAAGGGAGCGAAGGTTAGCTGATCAAAAATCACCTGATCCTTGATAGCCTTATGATCTATAAAGGTTAGGTCAAACTCACTAAGAGATAAAACCTACTTAGTATATTGACCTGAAAGGTGGGACTTAGACATAAAGTAGCATAGAGGATCAAACTTTGCAACAACCAATATCTTATAGATGAGCATGTAGTGTCTTAAATTATAAGAAGTGAACACAATGGAAAGGAAAAGCTTCTATAATGGGGTATACCGAGTTTCATATCTAACTAGGGTTATACTGATATAGTAGATAGCTTGCTCTTTATTTTGATAATCATGTTGAGCCAACAAGGCTCCCAAATCATGAGTTGTGGTTGCTATGTAAAGCATCAAATTCTTATCTAGTCTAAGGGAAACTAAGATAGGTGGGTAAGTGAGATATCTTTTGAGTTAATCAAAAGATTGCTAACACTCAAAATACCATTGGAATACCACATATTTCTTAAGAAGATTAATAAATGACTATCACTTATTGACTAAGTTATGAATCGATGAATAGCTTGAAGTCTACCTTGCAAGCTATACAACTTGGTTAGGGTGCAAGGAGGAGGTATGGTAGTGATAGCTACTATCTTAGTGAGGTCCACTTCAATGCCTCACCTATACATGATGAACCCTAGCAACTTTCCAGATGTGACTCCAAACACATACCTAGAGGGCTTGAGGTGAACCCTAAACTATCAAAGCCTTTCAAAGATTCATCTTAGATCATGAACATTATTATTTGAATGTATGGAAAAACCCATAACATGGTCCACATACTCTCGAATATCATGAATTATGTCATAAAAATATACATCATATCCCTCCGATATGTGGCACCAAATTATTCAAGCCAAAATGTATAACTTTATAGTAAAAGTACCCCATCAAGTAATGAAAGTTGTGTTGGCTTGGTCCTTAGGGGTAGCCATAATTTTATTGTATCCTAAGAAACCATCCATGAGTGAAACCATTCTACATTTGGTAGTAAAATATACGATCATATCTATATTGGGGAGAGAAAAATAATCCTTGGGAGATGCTAATTTAATGTCCCTAAAGGCAGTGCATATCCTGATTGTTCCTACTTTCTTAGCCATAGGAACGATATTGGAGATCCAATTAGAATAGTTTATAGATTTAATAAAACTGATGTTAAATTTTTTTTGGAGCTCCTCCTTGACTAAAAGGGTGATCTTAGGATGCATCTTCCTAAATTTTTGCTTAACAGTATTAGCACTAGGTTTCACTACAAAATGATGCATAATAAGGGAGGGATCAAGCCCTGGAATGTTGGCATATGACCAAGTAAAAATATCATGGAATTCCTTAAACAAATTGGTCAATTGCTCCTACTCATCCATGGAAAAGACTTTACCTAGCTTAAGGATTCTAGGGGTCCCCTCAAAACCTATGTTAACATCTATGGTCTCCTAAATGAGGATATGATACTCATACTCAAAATGAGTTAGGGAAGGGATAACTCCTAGTTACTCAAGGTACTTGAGAGACATAGAACCAAATTCCTCTTGAGAACTAGAAGACTCAACATGTGTGATACAAAGGACTGATCCATCAAAGAATAAGATATTTTGGAGGGTATCCTCATGATCCATGTAATAAAGAGTATCCCCTTCATCATACCCCACTAGGGTTGTAACTAACTCAATATGCACCAAAATTACCACATTAAAAAATATAATGTCAATGGGATAAGGTGATCCCTCATCCTCATCACTCCACTCCAAGCCTTGATGATCCAAATATTCAACATAATTAATAAGGTGATCATCATCATAAAATGGTAAAGGTTGGTTTTTATTGGGTATGTAGCCTATGCCACATCTCCCAAGCCAAAGCTAAACTTCCAAATTCTCTTGAATACCTTTATTTTATGGCCCCAAACCTTTACCTATATATTCCATACTAGATAGGATTTACTTGGGAAGCAGATAATCATCGGATAGGTAACAATGGAAAAAAGAACACTCTACAGGAAGATGATTGCTACCACTAATATTTTCCTCAAGGGATACTCTCATGAATATAAAGGTACAAATTACAATGTGTACAAATTCACCCTTCTTATGAGGTAAACCCATAATCCTTAATGAAGATGGCAACTTGGCTAAATTCAAAAGAGGTTCTTGAAGAAATGGATCGACCTGATCTTGTAATGAAACATTGATTAGTGGTTCCTCACTCACCTTTAAATTTTCATGTTTCTTGGTAACGTGAGATGAAGAAATGGATGGACATAAATTGAGACTAGATTGAGCTTGCTCAACCATTGAACAATATTGGAATGGATTAGGGTCACCTAAAATTATGACTTCAAATTGATCTTAAATTTTCAAGTTGATCTTTGAATTTGAACTTAAAACATTGATGGAGAGAAGGGAAATCCTTCATCGCATGAATCTAAGGGAATCCAAGAAGGATATTGAAATATTTGGGGCAAGGTACCACATAAAACAAGGTATATAATATTTTAGGTCCAACCCTAGGGGGAGTGATATAATATTGTAGGCTTCTTGGGACTCATTGTTGAAATATTTGATGATAACATCGGATTTAGTTAAATATTCCTCTTTTAATCCAAAATTTTGATAAAATTTATAAGTGCATAGATTGAGGGAGGAGCCATTATATATCAAGATTCACTTGATAAATGTTTTCCCAATAAATGAAATAATCCCATCACAAGTGGGAGGAAGGAATATCGTCATCCAAATATGTGATATGATGTGTCCCAAGGGAGCCTAAAACATCAAATATAGCACTAGGGGAAATATATTGAGGGACATAGTGTTGGCTTAAAAGCTTCAAAAAATATTCCATATGAATAGGAGAATTTTGTAAAAGTTCTAAGAGGGAAATCTTGGCTGGGGTACTAGCTAAATTTTGTTGAATTTTGAAGGAGAATTTTGGTTGTAGCTTCAATACTAAAGGTGGTTTTTCTACTCTCGTGCTATTTTTTGGGTAATCTTCAAAACTAAGGGTGGTTTTGAAGGTTTATTTGATGTAGAACTCATCTCCTACTGAGATCATTGAGTCGATTGAGCTTGAGATTTTTGCCTTGTAGTTGTTGCTATCATACCAACCATGTTATTGTAGGGAGGTAGAATATTACAATATGATACTTGATTAGCTACCTATTACACATGAGTAGGTAGGGGGTCTTGGAAGATCCCCATATCTGGATTAGTTGTGGGTGCTTATTTATTAGGAGGTTGATTGTTTGTTGGAGTATTAGGTTGGCGACCCTCTATGACAAGGTGACCCATATCAATTAAGTCTTGAACCATATGTTTCAACCTCATACATGAATTTGTCATGTACCCTCCACTCTATGGTACTCACAGTGTTGACTAGGCCTGTAACAATTATCTATGGTATTGGATTACCTTATAGGAGGCAACTCAATTATGTTAGCTTCCAAGAGCTACTTTGAGACCATCATCATATATATTTTGAGTCTCGTAAAATTCCTTAGTGGTGGTTTTGAGGTTGGATAAGCACCATATTTTGCAAGGTGTTAGCAACACTGTTAATTGGTCTACTATCCGTTACTCCATCATCAACTATATGCTTGTATTTATACTGAGCTTTCATGGTCCTATATTCTTATTTCTTTGGCTTAATTTTTCCTCTTCGAGTAAGGGCTTGCTCTACCCTTCTTTCCAGACCTATTTGCTTAGTCAAAAGAGGTAATAGTTGTTATTTCCAATTCATATGATATTTGCTCTTGTAAATTTCCATTAAATATCTCTAACATATATCAGGGAGGTAGAGTATATCTTAATCGCCCAAGTAGACTTCTCCAACAAGAAATAAATTCCAAAAAAAATCATCTTTACTTTGTTTCAAAATATAAAAATCCTTCATAGTCACATTTTTATCAACATAAGCTCCAAATTATTGGACAAACAACTCTATTATCTCTTCAAAATTCCTCAAATAATGATGAGGTAATTGATAATACCATTCCAATTCCATACCACCAAGGTTGCTAGGAAATATATTTAGCAACAACATGTCATCATATATAGAATCATGACATGTTTTCCTAAACATCCTTAAATGTTCAATTAGGTCCTCCGTTCCCTTATAGATAGGTAAAACTGATATTTAAAAATGCTTAGGGTAGGGCTTAGAAGTGACAACAAGATCTAAGGGATGATTACACATTTTATTATAATTGTAGGTGAAACTTGGAGGTTGAATCATATCCACTCTTAAGACCAATTGTTTCACCATATTTTTCGAGCTTTGCATATCAATATTGTTGTTGTGCAATACCCCTAGGTTCCCTAAGGTCTGATTATAGATAGGTTGTTGAAAGGGAACTTGGCCAATGTTGGAGGTATTGCCACTATTATGGTATGGGTTATGATATGTGGTATCTTGATGTGGAGGATAATTGATATTTGGTGGAATAGAAGCATGAATGTTAAGATGAGAAAAATGAGGAGGAAATTGAGCATAATATCATGATGCACTAGTAATTGGAGGAACTTGTGGAATTATTCCAATATCGATGGTTACAGTAGTGACATATGTTGGTTTATAAAAAGGATTAATATGATGCAAAGATTCAAATAATGGATTGGTGTAAAAATTTAAAGGATAAATGGTTGGAGGATGATATGTCCTAGCCTCTTTGAGTTAGGATTCCTCCTCCATAGCTTTAATGCAAGCATATTTATGATGTTTCAGAAAATTCTAGATATAATCATATGATTTAAAGGTGAGGTATCCATTAGACCCCTCAAGAGGATCAAGGTCATTATTGATTTCTACATGTTTCTCATCTAGATTGGGGTTGTACCTATCAATATAGTCATCTTATTGAAGAATATCATATTATAAAAGTGTTCACTTGCTCCTAAGGTTGGGAGCCATTAGGAGGAAGAGAAAGGATAGAGGAGAAAAGAAACTCTAAAAACTAGTAAAAAACACATAACATATTTTTAAGATGTTTTTAATGTTTTCTAATTTCTTAGTAAAATAGTGGTCTTTCTTAAAGTTTTTAGAAGAAAAAATAAAGAAAGAGGCTTCCTAATTTTTCCACTAAGATGTGTCTTCATGTCACACCAAAGACATAGAGGGGGAAAATTGTCCTACCACGTATGATTCTTAGCTATATTCACTAGGAGTTGAGGTGATCACGAAGGTGTGTTATATTCTCTACAATTGAGGGCTTGGGGATTGAGGGGTTCACTAGGAATGGTTTTAGGACTCTCTCCAATTCTAGGGTGGAGATTTTTAATATGTATATTGAGCTAACATCTATGTTTGGCCTCTCTAAAATATAATCTATGAAAATGAAAGAATAATGCAAGCAAATATAAATGCAAGAAAACAAGGACTAATCCTAATATGATTCTTGATATTCAATGATGACTAAACCCTAACTTGCAATAAAATAAATATTTTTTTCTTTTAGCAAAGGTTTAAGGGAATGCACAAAAAAAATAAACCCTAGAATGCAAACTATATGCTTTTTCTCTTTGAATTTCTCAAAATAAATCAAAATATTTCCATTTATTTATGATCTATTCTTTGGATAGAAATAGGTAGAAATAAAACATAAAATAACCTAAGAAATTAACTTAGGGTACTAATATTATCTGGTGACTAATCCTAGCTTTAACCTACATCCAGAGTATCCAAACACCTTCAAACCTGCAAAATAGTTTTACAAAACCCTAGAAAATTTGATCAGCATTTGGGGGCCTGCTTAGGATGCTATATGACTGATCTTGGAGGCACAATAGTCAAGCCCCCTTGGTAATTTTAGCTGACCATTAAAAAATAAAATGATCTTTGACCTTTGGAACAAACACAATGAGATATGATAGTATGAAGCAATGAATCAGATGTAAACAAAATGAACACAATTCTAATCTAGTATGTAACTATAGGTCTAAGGTTTGGGAACAAGTGGTTACCCCCAAGCTAATATGATTTTATTGCAAGAAAAATAGGATGATAACAAAAATGAGATAGTGCAAGGAAGATATGTAAATTGAAACCCTAGGGTTAGAGGTAAAATAGTTGGTCCCAAGCCTATCTTGATTGAATCCATATCCTATAAATTACAGAGTGTGGATTCGATAACCAAAAGAAAACAACTGATAAAAATGGAAGGCAGGTGAAAAAAGGCTTTCATTGAATCTGTGCCTTGTAGCAATTAGGGTGTGGATTAGCATAAGGAGAATTAAAAAAAAGAATCTAGGTATGAAATGTAGCTCTAACACAAAATAAAATGATTTGAAAGCTAATGAATACAAAGAGACAACCTGATAAGCTTGTAAAATAAGCAAGAGCAAAACCATAAGACCTATCCTCCTTCAATAAGATAATTTCATCATCAAGGCTCCTCCACTTGCAAATCACAAGTATGAAACCATATATAGAGCACTAGAGCACAAAGAATACCAACAAAAATAAATATTGCATAAGAGGTCACTTAGATTACTTAGGAACACTTCATGCATCAAGATTACCAAAAGAAAACTTGTCTCTCAAAAAGGGATCCAACCCCCCTTATTTATAGAGGGTTTGGAGGGCTAAAATGGTAGGAAAATGAAAATTAACCTTGGCCAAGATGACACCACAAAAGGTCAGCTCAAAACTTAAAATTTTTAAATAAAAAGTCCAAATTTACCGAATCCATGCCTCGTAATTTATTGGGAGTGGATTTGGTCAAGATTAAGAAAAATAAAAAAAAACACAATAAAAGAGGATACAAATTTACACTTAGTAATTTTGAGAGCCTCCCAAGGGATTATAAGGATAAATGACTCATTTAGATGGGTCAATTTTCCATGTCTACAGTTGCAAAACTAATATTTACCTCAAACTATTAGGCCTTTATACACTTGAAATGCTTGTGTTGTATTTAAATCTTTGAGACATTCAACTAATTTGGAATATAGTGAACTTTATCTATATGATACCACAACCAATTAATTGTAATGATCATATTATAGGATCCTAAAGGGGCCATATAAAAGTTAAATTATAACAATATTAGGATATTCTAACATAGTTATATCTAGACATTGCTCTACTTTTATTTTTGCTTGGTTTTTATATAGAATCATGCAAGTACCCTAATATAATAATTATTTTATGAATTTTACTTTGCACATGCAGAGTTAAGAAACACCCACTCTATTATTTCTCCCTAACTAAGGTTCTAAAATTTTATCATATTCTTATTAAAATATAATTGTGGCAATCACTGCTAATGGAAGAGGGCAATAAGTTATTACCAAGTATCATTCTCTACCAATAAGCTTCTCTTGAATTTAAATTTACCCACCAAGACACTACTCCAATGAGCTAATATATAGTGCATATTGCCTTGGTTTCTTCTACAAAGTAACAATGTTCACAATACTTTATCATCTCAATGAGCCATGACTTGGTTCCATCTCCAAGGGCCTTATAATTTTGTTTTGGTGGTCTAATATTTGTAAGATCCTTGGATATATCAATTCCAAGTGATCATTATTGTTTATTCATTTTTATTCATGGTTCTATTCCATTTAAGTGGACTATTGATCATTTCACTAGTTATTATGAGTATTCTAGGTATTTGAAATTTAGAGGGAGAAGTCCCATCCTCCTCCTCCAACCATCCTAAGTTGTTTACTCTAGGATAGCCACTCTATCCTATGTTTCATTCAATCAAGCCATAATCTAATCTAGTTTAGTTGATGTACCACCACTTTAGCTATCATAAGTAGAATGATCAACATTCCTTGTTGTAACCATTTTCCTGGTTACATAAACAAAAAATCACACAATTTAGCATTTGTGAGATCATTATACCCTAGAATTTAAGTTTAGATCTAATACCACATGTAATAAAATTATTTACTTAATTTTTCATATTTAGCATTATTATTTAATTATTTTGATTACTATATATATCAATATCATACTAATTACCATCCACATAGAATCAAGCTTGAATATAGTCTACCAACAAGTCTGAGACATTAATATTTAATTGTGATTCATTAATACTTGCTTAAAAGGACCCATATATGTTGATATTAAAGTGATAATAGATTACAAAGTTTTATAATATATCATTTAAAATATTTAGGGATCATCAAGTCATTTATATATTTGATTCATGTTTGTATAATAAATCCATCAACTAGTTTGTTCCCACTAAATTGAACTTGTTATCCCTTCACATAAGACTAGATTAAAATTATCTCTTTATGTATTATTAAATTATAGATAGATTGATTCATTTATTTTAGAATTAACAATTCACACAAAGAACTCTTAAGGCATGTTGCAATGCTACTTTGATATTTTTTATAAATACAGAGTACTTTGGATTTCAAATCTGATAGACATTTAAAGTCTTATTTTAAGTTCATTCACACAAGGGAATATATCAATATATCCATAAAAAGAGAGATCCCATATGTTTTAAATAACATGCATATAAAAACTCTACATTCTTTTCATTCTATAATGAAGTAATGTATATACATTCTTTTCTAATTTTATAGATGACATTCAGTAGATAAGGTCACCATTAAGGTATATAAGTAACTCTATCCTATAATGCATAATTGCCTTCCTTACATAGGTTTTATATTGTATATTAAATAATATATCAACTCCATATACTTTTACTATAAAATTATTAGACCTATAAATCCTTTCAGATCAAGACTCCCTATAGTCTTAGATTGTGCTTATGCACAACTATGTTCTTCTTTAATATCAAATGGCATAATGAAAATAATATTATAACTAAAATTTTATACAACAAATATAAAACCATATAAATATCACATATATGTTTTAAAAAACATAGCCTTTATAAAATTCATCCCTTGTAGTTAAGAATAATGTATGTTTTCTTTAATCATACATCACCAAGCACATATGTACTTGCAAGGACTACTTACAAGTACATCACTAGTTTATTAAAATGAGATCATAAGATACAAAGTTATATCCATTCAAGTATGATATGTTAGAAAAATTTCATATAAAAATAAGCATAACCACAATAACAATGTAGGATTTAAAGGAAATGCTTATAAACTAATGACCATGAAAATAAAAATAATAGAAGGGATCAATAAAATAAATGAATGAAAATATAATAAACTTATATTTATCAAGCAAAATAAAGCACATGCCTCTTTGGAGGGGCAACCTCCTTGGAAGCCGAGATTCAATACATTATGAGAAAAATATGAGATACATTCTACTCCAAATCCATGTCCTTATATAGATTCTTACTGTAGGCGATAAAATTCACACCCTTTTGTGGTGATTTTCTGTGTCCTTAAGAATTTGAGTTGTCATACCACAAGAAAATCATCGATTCACAATCAACATTGTGGACTCTGGTGGATCCACCTCTTGAACTTAGGAAAATATTATCACAAAGACTCTAGATGAATCTAGTAAGGTAAGGATACCCTAGAGGTGAGCCTATAATACTTCTCACATACTCATGCTCATCCAATTTAACAAAAAATAAATAAAACTGCAACATAAAAAATGATCAAGTTTTGAAGTAATTCCTAGATGACACTTCAAGCAACAGACCGATGCCTTATCCATTGGGTAATTATAACTAGACTTAAAATATGATGAAGAAAGAAGGGAGAGGAGATAAAACTGAGCCAATAACATCCATTCAAATAATATAACAAGGATTATTAAGCATACCAACGAAAGAAGACATCATTTACATAGTCAAATGATGTAACATATAAATGGGACAATAAACATAATTGCACATAGAACTGCTGAAAAGAAGAAGCAAGATTGTATTATCCAATAAATCATTACAATGGGAATATAATCGGTGTAACCAGATATCACTAAACAAATACAATAAATTCTCTATTCAAATTATGTAACAAAGAACTACAACCCTCCATTCAAATGATGTAACAAAGAGCCTCTTGGATTTCAGCCTTAGCCATTGGAAATGATCTCAGTTAACTGGACACCTCCTCAATAAACACATGTACAATAATGAGGAAGAAAAAGAGATGACTAGACAAGACACACAAAGGAAAATACAACTAACAAAAATGGGCACTCTGGTATATTTCTTGTAGAATTTTACTATGCAAAAACTTGATCCCTGGCACTGTTGCAAAAACTCTCTCATATAGCCTACAAATTGGTTCTCATTCAAAGCTTGATGATGGTCCATAATTATGAAAACTGCAACTATTTTGATGATGGCTCATAACTACAACCGTTATTAAAATTGGGTGATGGCTCATAAAAACTACAACTACCTCCAAATTTGATCTACCATATTGCTGCATTTAATGGCTCTTGTTCATGGCCTGGTAGTGGTCTCAACTGATTATAAACGCCTTTATAATCATATTTTATCATTCCTCTTGAAGTTGGCCAAAAAAATGGCTTCAGGAAATTAATTTTCAACCATTAAAACTCAGCCAAAAAGAATGAGGCACATTACAATTTTTTATTTTCATTTTTTCATTTTTTATAAAGCTAACCTTAACCAATTATAATTTTTATTTCAAAAATTTAAATAATAATAAAACTATTATTATCAATAATAATAATTATATTATTAATAATAATATTGTTATTATATATTTATTTATCTACATATATAATATTACATATAATATATTATATATAATATATACTATATTATGTATTATATATAAATAGTGGCAAGGGATATTGGATGACTCCCTCGACACTATTTATATATAATATATGTCGGGGAGTCATTTGAACTCCCTCGACACTATATATAAATATAATATATGTCGGGCACATTTATAATCATATACCATATAATATATGTGCAGGGGGATCAGATGTCTCCCTCGACACTATTTATATACATAATACATGTTGGAGGAGTCATCCGAACTCCCCGAACACTATTTAAAAATATAATATATGTTGGGGAATAGTGTGCGGGGTGATTAGGTGACCCCTTATGGATTTTTTTAATTTATTAATGAAATTAATTTAATTAAACATGTAATTAAATTAAATTTAATGTTTAATTAATTAAATTAAACATAATCAAATTTTCCCATAAGGGGTGCGGAGGTCCAAGGTTCAAATCTCGGGCCTCGTCGGACTGAACGCTTGTCCCTTTCCTGGTGCTTTCAGTAGCGTAAAAGGTTTAAAATGATTGTGGCATGATGGTTATAGGGGCGGACTGCACGAAGATCTATGTGGCGACTTCCAGGGTAGACAATGCAGAATACTATGGCAGCCATAAAAGCTGGACAACCTGCTGGATTCGTGGCGGCTACCAATTCCACCATGTAAAAAGAAAAACATAATCATATTTAATTAAATATTTAATTAAACCTGAATAAATCATATAAAATAGGAAAACACTTAATTTATTAATTAATTAAGACCTTGGGAGGTCTCAAAAATAATTAATTAAACTTTATTTAGGCCAAAAATTTGATGCAAGACCCTTAGAAAAACCAAAACAAGTCGAGACCTTGGTGACACTGAATGTTTCAAATATGCTTTCTAAGGGTGAGGTAGGAATTAAAAAGACCCAAGGACCCAAAAATTTATTTAAATGAGAATGAATAGGGTAAATTTGAATGGACTCATAGGACACCTAATTTTCAAAAATTGGGAGTAAACTCAAGTTGGATTTTGAGGATCCAACACAGGCTCTGACTTGGATAGGTGATGAAAAAGACTTTTTGACAATGAATCACTTGAGAACTCCAAAATATCTAGCAGACCACAAAGACAAAACTTTCCTAATCACCTAAAAAAGGACACCTTAATCACCTATAGAAAACACCTTAATCACCTAAAGAGAACTCCTTAATCACCTAGAAATGACTCCTTAATCACCTACAGGAACACCTTAATCACCTTAAAAGGACTCCTTAATCACCTAAAAAATGAAACACACTTTTTTTTGTCAAAGGCTTCTCAAGTCCTCTATATAATTTTAAATTTTGGCCACTGATAGGAACTGAAAATTTTGTACCATCCAAAGTTTACAATTTTAAGTATGTTGGCCTACCATATGAAGGATTTGATAGAGACCAAGCCATTTTGGTTCCCACTTCCCTTTTCACCATGCTTGTCATTTTTTGGGTCCTAGTACAACACTATATCTCTTCCCTGAAAAGGTTTACCTTTAGCTTTCTTATTGAAAAACTGCACTTTTTTGTGAGCCTGCTCAATTATCTTCATCAATGAATAGTTTCTATCTTCCTGCAACTTCACAATTTGATCAAGTTTTCTCTACAAGACATTTGGATTTTTATGATCCTAAAGAAGTAAAGATAAAACATGGCTTTCTACCTAAGGGAGAAATGGAGCATTCTCAGGATAAAATAGTTCATAAGGATATTTTCCTATGCTTATTTTAATAGATATTCTGTCAGTCCATAAAACATGCTTTAGCTCATTGTCCCAAATTATTTTTTTTCTGCCTAATGCTCTTATGATTCTTGTGATAAAATTCTTGTTTGAGGATTTTTCTAAACCATTTCCTTGAGGATAGTCCTTTGTAGAATAAGAAATCTATATGTTGTACCTAGCAAAAAATTCAATCATCTCAAAGTGAAATAGTTACCATTATCTATGACTATTTTCCTAGGACTTCCAAATCTTGTCAATATGTACTTTTCTAAAACTTGATGACCACTTTTGTAGTGGATTTATTGAGATATGTTGCTTCTACCAACTTGGTAAAATAGTTAGTTGTTGTGATGATCCACCTGTGACCTCCAAAAGAATTGGGGTTAATATAATCTATGAGATCTATTTCCCATTGAGTAAAAGGAGTTTCAAAAATCACTGGCCTGAGAGGTATGTCTGGTAAATTCATTTTCCTTGCAAAAATTTGATAGTTATGGCAAATTATAAAAAATTGGTAAACATTCTTAAACAAGGAGGACCAATAATAATTAGCTCTCATAATTTTGTGAGTAGTAGCCTTTGGATCAAAGTGACCCCTATAGAAACTAGAATGGTATTCTTTTACCTCTTGAGGGACCTCTTTCTCAAACAAACAGAGAAGCAACACACCATTTGGATGCCTCCAATAAAGTCTACCTTCTTGAATGTAGTATTTTTGAGCCAATTACTTGATATACCTCCTTTTATTTTTGGGCATGTCTTCTAGAAATGACAAATTTTGAAGGTAAAACATAATGCCACCATACCATTGCCAATCATATCAATCACTCTATCTTCTTGCTACTCATCTACTACAATAGTGTTATTCATATCCTCTCCTTCTTTGTTAGCCAAATACTTTGTTAGTCCTTGGCCTTTGACAATCTGCATTGCTTTGAGCTCCACATTATACTGCAGTAATTTAGTCATCCACCTTGCAAGATTGCCTAAAGGTTCAGGTTAAGTGAAAAAATATTTAAAAACAATGTAGGGGATATAGCTATTACCTTGTTGGATCCAAAAATGCACTTGAAATGATTTAATTCTCTAATTAACGCATAAGCCTATTTTTCTAGCAAAGAAAATTTTAATTGAGCACCTTTCATTCTTGTACTCATAAAGGCTATGGGTCTTTATTTTTTCTCTTCATCTTACTGAGCTAGAATTGCAGCAATTGTGTGTTTTGATGCAAATGAGTAGATTTTAAAATTTTTGGAGTAATCAGGGAAATTCAATATTGGAGCCTTAGTAATTGCATCCTTGATCTTCTAAAAAGCTGTAGTATTTTCCTCTGTCCACCTTATTTCTCCATTTTTCTTGATCATGTCATTTATCAGCTTGGCAATCTGAGAAAAATTAGGGATAAATCTCCTAATGAAGTTAATATTCCCAAAGAATGATCTAACTCCCTTAATATTTTTAGGAGGGGGAATTTTAGTGATTGCCTCTATTCTTTGTGGATCAATGCTAATTCCATCCTTTGAAACAATATGCCCAAGCAATTTACCTTGTGTGGCACCAAACATACATTTTATAGGATTCAAGGATATACCAAACTTCTTGCACTTGTCAAACACTTGAATTAGATGTGCAAAATGGTCTTCAATATTTAAAAAAAAAACTTTAATATCATCAAGATATACTACCACTATCTTGAACATCAATCCCTTAAATGCAATATCCATTGCTCTTTGAAATGTTGCCCCTGCATTCATCAATCCAAAGGGCATCCTAAGATATTCAAATGTTCCCCATGGTATAGTGAAAGTTTTTTTGTGTCTATCTTTTGGATTCATTGCAATCTGATTGTAACCTGAAAAGCCATATAATAAAGACATTCTTGATGACCCAACCACTACTTGAAGCAACTCCTCCATATTTGGAAGTGGATAGTTGTCTTTGAGAGAGCTCTTATTTAAATTCTTGAAATCTATACAAAGCATAATATCACCATTATTTTTTCTAACTGGAACTAGGTTTGCCAACCAAGTAGAAAATCTCACCTTCCTAATTATCTTAGCATCCAATAACTTTTGTACTTCTTTTTGCATAATTGGATGCAAAGTATGATTGAAATTTATTTGCTTTTACTTAAAAGGCTTGGTATATTTTTGAATAAGTATTATGTGAGTCATTACCTTTGTGTTCAAGGTCTTCAGATCCTCATAACTCCAAGCAAAAGAATCAATTTTATTTTTAGGTAGTTGATATACCATTGCTTCTCTTTTCTTGATAGAGCTTTATTAATCCTAAAAATCTTGGGATCTTTCTTTGTTCCAATATTAACTTCATCTACTTTATATTTTTGGACCAGAGGTTTATTAGCTCTATCAAAGTCATCAAACAAGCTCTCTAAAGATACCAACCCCCTAGGAATCTTGTTGGTCTTCAATTGTATGACTTATGTGGGCTCTCCAATAATATCCTTCAGTTTTTATCCATCACTTTCATCACAAATAATATTAGAAAATTCATTCTACATAGTCATAAAATCATTAATGTGTATATCATCATGAAAAACTTGTAAATATACCACTTTATCAGGGATAGATGGCTTATAAATAGATATGGTTGGGAACATTTCCATAAACCAAGTATCTATCTCAAGTTTTTCTCTTCCAGAAGCATTAATGTCCAAAATTTTAGCATTGTGAATCTATGATCTAGGAATAAATTGCAAATCAAAATCCAAGGTTCTATCTGTTTCATCTAATACTGGTTGCTTATATTGCTTTAATCTAGGGTTTTTTGTTTGATATTTCCCTTTGATTTGTTAAATTATCAGCTCAAAATCCCCACTAACTTTGAGGTAATTAGTATCCAATTCCTTGGCTTTTCTTAGCCCTAGAAATAAAGCTTCATACTCTGTAATATTATTTGTACAAGAAAATTCTAACCTGTATGATATACCAAGATAGCTGCCATTAATATCTGTCAATAGTACTTCAGCTCTAGATCCTGCTTTATATTTTACCCCATCAAAGGTCATAGTCCATAACTCAAAAGTCAGAATTCTATAAGTTTTTGCATCTACTTTAACCTTCAGTTTTGGGTCCATATTCTTAGCATCAGGTGCTTCCAACAAGAAAGGAAAATGCCAGATAGAGTAAACCCCCATGTCTTTTTTCTCAATAGAATTCATGACATTAACCATATTATTATTAGTGTTGGAATTATGTTGAATATTTTCCATGTTATTCAGGAGGGGTTAACTCTGAAAGGACTTTACACTCTGTAAAAATTTCCTCACTGGGGTTTGGGGGTTTAATCTATTTTTAGACCCATATGGGTGTTTTTGGGTTAATGTAATATCGGCCCATGGTTTTGTGCCCATGGTATTGTAAAACCCCTTCTTGTGTTGTTGGTATATAAAGCAACACTTGCATGAGGGTTTGGTAATGAATTTGCAAGAAATGTAATCACAAGCAAAAAATGAGTGAAAGGATATTATTGTATTGGAGATGGTCAAGTTTATACAATAAGGAAATATTCTTGCTAGGGATTTTCTCGAAAGGGTTTCCCAGGATAAATTCTTGTGTAATGTGTTCTTCTTCTATTTTTTCCTTTGATTCTGCAATTACTATTTTTTTAGAATTTGTTTATCGGGGTATTATTTCTCTTCATTTGGTATCAGAGCTAGGTTTTAGCTTTGTTCGAGGAATAAGGGTTTCAACCCTGGGATAAATTGATTCTTGAGTGGGAGCAGTGCACGAAAGAATCTAGGTGAAGGAAAATGATAGGAAGCACATGGGTAGAGATCAAAAAATTTAATGGATAGAATTTTGAGTTATGGAAACTCAAGATGGAGGATCTATTGGTGGATAAAGATCAGTGGGTCACAGTCTCGAGAGTAAAACCAATAGGAATGATAGATGAGGAATGGCTAAATATCGATAGGAAGGCAAGGAGCTCTATCAGATTGTGCTTATCTGATTCAGTATTGTTGAATGTATCGATAGAGGCCACGACAAAGTTGTTATGGGAAAAGTTGGGAGCATTGTATCAGACAAAGTCATTGGTAAATAAACTCTTTCTCCGAAAGAAGTTGTATTCTCTTCGGATGAATGATGGTGACTCTATGACTGAACATCTGAATGCTTTTAACACTGTGGTAAGTCAATTAAACTCTATAGATGTAAAAATGGATGAAGAGGAAAAGTGTATTACTTTACTTTGTTCATTACCTGACTCCTGGGATAACCTAGTTATGGCTATCTCCAATACTACTTCTACATTGAAAGTAGAGGATATAGTAGGAACATTGCTATCTGAGGAAATGAGATGAAAATATTCTGAGGATTATCATCAGAAGGATGCCTTGGTTGTGAGAGGTCATTCTCAAGAAAGAAGCAAAAATAAATCAGGAGAAAGGAGATCAAAATCTAGGGGAAAATTTGTTGTTCCTGACAAAAGGAAATGTTGGAAGTGTGGTAAAATAGGGCATTATAAAAGATATTGCAGATCTAAAAAGGTTGATGAAGGAACATCTGCAAAAATGAAGACCACAAATGAAGATTCAGGGGACTTGTTCGTAGCTGCAACATGCTCAAGTGAACACCATGACTCATGGTTGATTGACTCAGGTGCTTCTTTTCATATGACTCCTCATAGGGAGGGGTTCTGTGAATATGAAAAGATAAATGGAGGTGAAGTCTTCTTGGGAGACAATTCGACATAGAAAATAATAGGTCGAGGAAGAGTCAAATTGAGGTTAAAATATGGAAGAGTTAAAACCCTTCCTGGTGTGTTGCATATTCTAGGTTTGGCAAGAAATCTTATATCCATTAGTAAGATGAATGATGCGGGTGTGATTATGGAATTCAATAAGGATAGTTGCAAGATGGTTCATGGATGCTTAGTGTTGGCAAGGGGAGTTCGTACAGGAACTTTGTTCAAACTTGAGGCTAGCATTATAAGTATTGATTGCAATAACTCTTCAGTTGTAGAGGAAATTAATATGGTAGAAGAAGCTCCAAGTATTCCTGTAGCGAAGACAATGTTGTGGCATCAATGCATGGGGCACATTGGTGAGAAAGGCCTTCGAACATTGAAAATGAAAGGTATGGTTGAAGGAATTTTTGATTGCCCATTAAATTTTGATTTTTGTGAGCACTATATTTTTGGAAAGCAAACCAGAGTTAAGTTTCCAAGTAGTGCTACAAGATCTGAAGGAATTTTACATCTAGTTCATAGTGATGTGTTTGGACCTACAAAAGTACCATCATTAGGTAAATCCATCTATTTTGTTACATTTATAGATGACTTCTCAAGAAAGACCTAGGTATACTTTTTATGGTACAAATATGATGTTTTCAATAAATTTAAAGAGTTCAAGGCTCTTGTAGAAAATCAAATAGAGAAAAAGATAAAGGTTTTGAGAAGTGATAATGGTGGTGAGTATTGCTCTAATGAATTTGAGCAGTTTTGCAAAGATTATGGAATAGAAAGGCATAGAACAACTCTGTATACTCCACAATAGAATGGAGTTGTAGAATGGATGAATAGAACATTGATGGATAAGGCCAGAAGCATGCTAAGTGGTGTAGGGTTAGAAAAGAAATTCTGGGTAGAAGTCATGTTAACTGCTTGCTACCTCATCAATAGATCTCCTACCTCAGCTTTGGTGGATAAAACTCCATAGGAAGTGTGGATTGGTAAGAAACCCTCTCTCAGTCATATAAGGGTTTTTGGTTGTGAAGCTTATATGTATGTCCCAAAAGAGAAAAGGACTAAGCTAGACTATAAATCTGAGAAATGCATATTTCTAGGTTATAGTATTGGTGTGAAAGGATATAAGTTGTGGAATCTAGAAACATAGAAGATTACTTATAATCGTAATGTGATCTTTAGAGAAACAAAAGGGGTTCCAAAATAGGAAATGCAACCAAGCAAAGAACCATAAATAGTTCAGGTAAAATTGGAATAGGAGGAAGAACCTATGGTAGAACCTAAATTACAGAGAGAGTTTGAAGAGGAATATTTAGAGGAAGAAGGTGAGGAGGAAGTTGAAGATGCAGAACCTGGAACTCCAATTTTGAGGAGATCAGATCGGGTGAGAAGACTCCCAGAAAGGTATAGCCCTTCAAATTTTTGTTCTGCATTTAATTTATCAGTTATTGATGAAGAACCCAAGACTGTAAAGGAGGCACTTCATTCAAGTGAGAATAAGTCTTGGAAAAGGGCTATGGAAGAAGAAATGGAGTCCTTGGATAAAAATAAGACATGGGACTTGGTGAAATTACCCCTTGGTAGAAAACCTGTTGGTTGTAAGTGGTTATTCAAGAAGAAGTACAATGTAGAAGGAAAGTTGGAGAAGTACAAAGCTCACCTGGTAGCAAAAGGATTTTCTCAAGTTGAGGGAATTGACTTTGGTGAGATTTTTTCTCCTATGGCTAAACTAACATCAATTAGAGTTCTGTTGGCTATTTCTATTGCTTTTGATTTTGAAATAGAATAGATGGATGTAAAGATAACTTTTCTACATGGTGAACTTGATGAAGACATATATATGTCACAACCAGAATGCTTTAGGGTAAAAGGTAAGGAGGACTTGGTATGCAAGCTGAAGAAGTCTCTTTATGGGTTGAAGCAGTCTCCAAGGATGTGGAACCAAAAATTTGATAGGTTTGTTTTGACACTTGGGCTTGGAAAAAGCAAAGCAGATCCATGTGTATATTTCAAAAAGGAAGGTGAAAATTTTGTTATCATTGTATTGTATGTGGATGACATGTTGTTAATTGGTAACAATAAGGAGATGATAAAGTTACTAAAATCTCAGTTATCTTTTGAATTTGACATGAAGGATTTGGGTGTTGCAAAATTTATTTTGGGTATGGAAATAATAAGGGATCATGCAAATAGAAAGTTGTGGTTAAATC
Source organism: Wollemia nobilis (assembly GCA_028583015.1). Lineage (NCBI taxonomy): Eukaryota > Viridiplantae > Streptophyta > Pinopsida > Araucariales > Araucariaceae > Wollemia > Wollemia nobilis. Next base: position 4,950,499 of record JAQPPZ010003613.1, on the reverse strand, counting down.
AAAGGAAATATGTTGATTTGATACTACAGAGGTTTAGGATGCATGATTGTAAACCAATATGTACTCCATATCTAGTTGGTCAAAAGTTATCTGTTGAACAATGTCCTAAAATAGATGAGGAAATTGAAGAAATGCATCATGTTCCTTATGCTAGTGTTGTGGGTAGTCTGATGTATGCAATGGTCTGTACTAGACCTGATATTGCACATGCAGTGGGAGTAGTTAGCAGATATATGTCCAATCTAGGAAAGGAACATTGGACTATTGTGAAGAGGATCTTCAGATACTTGCATGGAACTACAGATTATGCTATCTGTTATGAAGGAAAATCTGGAGATAATGATATTGTAAATCTACAAGGGTTTGTGGATGTTGACTAGGTTGGAGATCTTGACAAGAGAAGATCCACGAGTGCTTATGTGTTCAGGCTATTTGGAGGGGTAGTAAGTTGGATGAGTAAAAAGCAATCAGTTGTTGCTTTGTCCACTACAGAAGTAGAGTACATTGCAACAACTCATACCTGTAAAGAAGTAATGTGGCTACAGAGGTTATGTTCAATAGTTGGTATTAAGCAGAAGGTTGTGAGAATTGATAGTGATAGTCAGAGTGCAATATTTTTGGCAAACAATCTTGGTTTTCATGATCGATCAAAACATATTGATATCAAGTACCATTTTGTGAGAGAGATGGTTGAAGAGAACTGAGTGATATTGGAGAAAGTTGATACAGAGAAGAATATTGTTGATTCGTTAACAAAGGTTGTACCTGCTCAAAAATTTTCTTGGTGTAGAAGATCTATGGGTATGGTTGCCCTTGATAGTTGACAATGGCAGTTATTAGCCCCTATGGAAAGTATTCAACAAGTGGGAGAATGTTGGAATTATGTTGAATATTTTCCATGTTATTCAGGAGGGGTTAACTCTGAAAGGACTTTACACTCTGTAAAAATTTCCTCATCGGGGTTCAAGGAATTTTTTGGGGGTTTAATCTATTTTTAGACCCATATGGGTGTTTTTGGGTTAATGTAATGTCGGCCCATGGTTTTGTGCCCATGGTATTGTAAAACCCCTTCTTGTGTTGTTGGTATATAAAGCAACACTTGCATGAGGGTTTGGTAATGAATTTGCAAGAAATGTAATCGCAAGCGAAAAGCGAGCGAAAGGATATTATTGTATTGGAGATGGTCAAGTTTATACAATAAGGAAATATTCTTGCTAGGGATTTTCTCGAAAGGGTTTCCCAGGATAAATTCTTGTGTAATGTGTTCTTTTTTTGACGAGGAAACTAAACTCAAAAACACACTAATTGATATTATTCACAGGAGGGACTTTAAATAATACATTGAACAACCATAATCTCCCAAAATAGGAGAATCTATGACTAAGCACTCAAACTCAAGTTGCTAACTCTCACTAAGCTAACAATTCCAATCCAAAGACTATGCCATCCAAATGTGCTGACATTTACAAATAGGATTGGATATTTATTGAATTATTACTAGACTTATGACTTAATACTTAATTAAATAAGTAAAGCTAACACCTAGCCTAGAACTCACACATCCTAAATTAGACTTAGGAATTTAGGCTTAAGTAAATGATAAAATAAACTAAGCCTAATAAACATTAGCCTAGATCTAAATATGTCCACATCATTTTCTCTACTTTTCCTCTGATTCTGCAATTACTATTTTTTTAGAATTTGTTTATTGGGGTGTTATTTATCATCAATTAGGATATTTGAATTCAACTGAATACCTATTGAAGGGTTCTATTTTCAATATCATGTTTTCCTTACCCTGCATTAGAATAGTGGCATATGATCAATTCAACTGAATAGTACCACCTAGCTGCTCTACCCAATGCCTAGAGAGTAAGATAGAAAATAAAGGGTCCACATCTACAACTACAAAATCCATCACCACTCCTTTCTTAGGATGTTTCTAAATATGGAAAAGAAGGCTAGTGATGATACCTACACAAGGTACTCTCTATTATCCATTACAAAAATAGGGGGTGCTCTTTCTAATAAATCAAGCCTAACTAATTACGTACTTGTTTTGACATTACATTCATGGAAGCACTACTATTAAGCATGTAATTATGAATAATATATTTATCCCCATATCCTGATGTATACCTTAGTGATATGTAAAATGGTTTAACTAAATATGGGGCTCTAACTACATTATTTTCAAGGCCTATGGGGTTTTAGGTTGTCCTCTTGACTGATCAGTTAATTTGAAGGCTCTACATACCTAATACTTGTACTTTGGAATAGTAATTAATTCCCCAAAAGTGATGCTAACCTTTTGCTTGGAAACCTCTACATCTAGATCAAACTGATCTTTCTTATCATAAATTTCTTTTCTAGATTTCTAATTAGCCAAGTCATTTTGCTACTTTTGGATAATTTTCTCTACATCAGGCTCTTCAGGAATCATTTGCAACTTCATCTAATTTACCTTTTTTATAGTGAAACCACTCTTGTAGTTTTCTTATTTTGTGTAGGCCCTTCATCAAATTTGTCCTCTAATATTTTGTTCCTAAGGCTGATAGCATGTATTCTCTCCAAATACTCAACCTCTTTTACTGTAGGTACAAGTTTCCCTTGCTTCAATCTATCAAATCTGGTACTAGGAGGCTCACTTGAGGTTGATGCCTCTCCAAAAACTAAGAATATTTATGTAATATTATCGACACATAAATCCATATCATTCTAAAATTATTGTTCTCTAGTTTTATCCTCTTGAGTCTAGCACACATTAATTCTAATATCTTCATCTTTAGATTCTATATTTAAATCAACATTAAAATGCATACTTAGATAATTACCACAATCAATAGGGTTATGTGGTGCATCACATGCATAGCAATAAAAGGGATGATATGATGCATTATTATTTGATGGAATTTGGAACAAAATATAAATCTCTCTCTATTTCTTTCTTTTTCCATTTTACATTTCGATTCCTATTTTCCTCTTCATTTCCATTACTATTCTAGTTTCTATTGAAATTCCTCCTAAAAGGAGTCATGTTGTCTTCTTGCTATTTATTACCCTATGAAGTTTCTACAATGTTGTCCTTGCTTTTTTCAATTCTATCCAACCTATTATTCAAAGTAGTAAACATCTCACTCAACTGATTAGCTATTTTGTTCATAGGATCTTGATCTATTTTCTTAGGGATAGAGAACTCAACCTTCTTGGGTTTTCTTTTAGGTTGATTAGGCTCCTGAGAGTATGCTTTCATCTTGCCAATATCAATCATATTTATCTCTATTTAAATAGCTCTTTCCATACATATATCAATGGTGGCTGTTGCTTGCTACCTTAGCTCATAACTAAAATATTTGGAGAAATCATTTTCATAGAAACAAATAGACTAATCATCATTTGGCCTTAATGCTATAGGAATATTATTTTTTGTCTTGAAGAACCTCCTATTGAAATCTTCCATTGTTTCATTTTCCTTATTTTTCATGGTAGCCAACTCTATCAGTAAGGAATGTTCATTCTTCCTATCTCCATATTTTTTGAGAAAAGTGTGCTCTAGCTCTTGAAAATTATGGATAGTACAACTCCAAGTTTGTTGAACCATTATCAAGCATCATTATTTAAAATTTGGAAGAACAATATAAGGAAAAAATATCCATCATCTACTTCAAGACTATCCATGGCATACAAAAAATCCCTAACACAATCTTCACCGATGACAACATTATTTTCTTGAAATTTATGCAAGTACTTATGAGATTTACCAAGGAGAGGATTCAAATTTGTAGGTAAAACAAAAGTTCTATATCTATTGGCTCTCTAGTGATTGACATTAGCATTGGAATTTTGATTGACATTGACATTGTAGTTCACATTAGGGGCTACCATACTCACTATAGGTTGATTTATTGCAGGTATTTAACTCATAGTAAGAGAAGACTGATTTGAATAAGGATTTGAAACAGAAAAAATGGGAATAATAGGAATTGAAATATTTCTATGAGATTTGAAGAATACCTTAGGATTTTGCACTCCAACAAGCACTTCTTTGCCACTTATTATAGATGCCATATCCATATCCTCTTTATTTCTTGATTTTTTAAAATTTTGAGCTCATTCGGAGTCTTCAGCATAAATGTACAAAGAAAGAACAAGATCTTCAACAATACTTAGGCCAAGATTTCTCAGCTTTATATTCAATCAACTCTCACAAATTTCACTCTAGAAAATAATATGCAAAATACAGCACACAAAAAAACTACTAAAATACCAAAAACTGTTGATTTACATATTGTGGTAACTAAAAAAGTACTAAAATACCAAAATACTACCACACAAAAAGTTTTAGAATCATCCCTGACAACGATGCCAAAAATTATTGTGGTAATTTTTTGTATCCTTAAGAATTTGGGTTGTCATGCCATAATAAAATCACTGATTCACTTGTCGCGATATCATGACACTTTCTTTCTTCAGGTACTTTCTTGCATCATGTTGCGATTTCGTGACATTTTTTATCTTTGGTGGAGGTCTTCCATTTTGTCGCGATATTGCGACACTTTTTATCCTCGGTGACGGCCTTCCTTTTTGTCGTAATATCACGACACATTTTTGCTTCGGCTGCGGACTTCCAGATTGTCGTGATATCGCGACACTTTTTCTCTCCGGTTGCGGTCTTCTAGATTGTCATGATATCATGACACCTTTTTTCTTCGACTGTGGTCTTCCAGATTGTCGCGATTTCGTGACACCTTTTCTCTCTTCGACGGTGGGCTTCTAGATTGTTGCGATTTCGTGACACTTCTTCTCCTTGGCAGCGGTTTTCCATCTTGTCATGATTTCGCGACATTTTTTCTCCTTGGAAACGGTTTTCCATCTTGTCGCGATTTCGCGACACCTTTTCTCTTCGGCTGCGGTCTTCCATAATGTCGCGATATTGCCACAATTTTCCTATTCGGCAGCAATCTTCCATCTTGTCACGATTTCACGACACTTTTCTTCTTCGGCAGCGGTCTTCCAGATTGTCACGATTTCGTGACACTTTTTATCTTTGGCTGCGGTCTTCCAGATTGTCATGATATCACGACACTTTTTCTCATTCGGCTGCGGTCTCCCAGAATGTCACCATTTCATGACACTTTTTCTCTTCGACAAAGGTCTCTCATCTTGTCATGATTTCGCAACACCTTTTCTCTTCAACAACGGGCTTTCCCAAATGTCACGATTTCGCGACGCTTCTTCTCTTCTGGCTCCAACCTAACAACTTGTCGCGATATAACGACACTTCTTCTCTTCTGGAAGCAACCTTGCTTTTTGTCACGATTTCACGACTTCTTCCCTCCATCGACTCCGACGACACTTCTTGTCGCGATTTCGTGACTTCTTTTCTTCTCTTGGCTGCTTCGACGCATCTTGTCATGATTTCGCGACATCACCTTTTTGGTCGCGATTTCGCGACACCTTTCCTCGTGTGGAGGTTTGCCCGCTCTTTAATATTTTCTTCTTGGACCACCTCGGTCAATCTGGATTTCTTGTAATTTCTTCTTGTACAAGGTTCGGGGACCTTTCAACACCCCTTCTACCAATCAAAAAAAAATCACTGATTCACAATAAAAATTATGGACTCTAATGGATCAACATTATATATTTATTTATTTACATATATTATTATATATAATATTGCATATAATATATAATATATTATATATTATATTATATATATACTATATACTATATTATATATAAATAGTAGCAGGGAGACCATCCCGAAACTATTTATATATATAATATATGTCGGGGGAGTCAACTGAACTTCCTTGACATTATTTCTAAATATAAACATGTTGGGTACATTTATAATTATATACCATATAATATATGTGTAGGGGGATCAAATGACTCCCTGACATTATTTATATATAATGTGTCGGGGGAGTCATCCAAACTCCCTCGACACTTTATAAATATAATATATGTCGGGTAATTAATTTCCTTCTTAATTAATGCGCGAGAGGATCAAGTGACCCCTTGCAGATTTTTTTAATTTATTAATGAAGTTAATTTAATTAAACATGTAATTATATTAAATTTAATGTTTAAATAATTAAATTAAACATAATTACATTTAATTAAATATTTAATTAAACCTAAATAAAACATATAAAAGAGGAAAAAAACTAATTAAAATTTATATAGGCCAAAAAGTTGACGTAAGACCCTTAGAAAAACCAAAACAAGCTGAGACCTTGGTGACACAAAATTTTTTAAAGATGCTTTTGAGGGGTGAGGCAGGACTCAAAAAGACCCAAGGACCCAAAAATTTATTGAAAGGAGACTGACCAGGGCAAATTTGAATGGACTCATAGGACACCAAAATTTCAAAATTTGGGGGCAAACTCAAGTTGGATTTTGAGGATCTAACACAACCCTTTCCCTCTAGGCAAATGGATTTGTGCTTAGAATGGGAAGGATGTTTGAAACCTACACCTCGATGTGAGAGGTACTTGGTGACGTACCTCCTTTGGTGATGGTTGAAAATTTTTGGGTTCACCAAGAAGTATTTAGAGACTACTTCTAAGTCTAGCCAAAGGGTGTTGTTTAGATGTGTTCTTTTCAGTTTGTAAACACCTAAGTTTGGGCCAAAATGTAGCTAGGATCTAAACTATATGCACTTTTAGTTTTCCTTGAAGACAAACAAACAATATTTAAGCTACAATGCACCTTTTTAAACTTTGTTTTCAATATATATATATATATATATATATATTGTGTTTTTGAATTCTTTTCACAAAGATCTAAGAAATAGAAAGGATGTAATACTAAAAATAGAAAATACAAAATTGAAATGAGCAAGACAAAATGCTTACCTGATCTATATGGATGTGTAGAGAAAATTCATGATCTATATGGTGAATTTGTGGCCTATGAATGAATTCGTGGTCTATAAGCGAATTCGTGGATCTAAGCGTGAATTCTCTAAAAACCTAAAAAAATCACACAACACTAAAAATTGAAACCAATATTTGAAGACCTGCTTATGCCATTGTATGATTGATCTCAATGATATGGCAATCAAGTCTCCTTGGTCCTTTTAGCAAACCATTCATAACAATAAAATTATTGACCTTTAGGAAAGATGCGAGATCTAAAATGAAATAATGTAAACCATGCAAAATGCAGAATACTTATCAAAAATAGAATGATCTAAGTGTTGTATGCAAAGTGTGACAGTGCTTTTGGAATAAGAGATTACCCCCAAGACTTGAAATCTATGAATTCATAGCTTGTAAGTGAATTCGTTGGTCTAAGTGCAAATTCGCTAAGAATGTAGAAATGTAAAATTACAAAGCCAAAATGAAATAACAATACATAAATAGATACCAGACAAATCTATTGAAGGAAGTATGCTATGAATCAAATCATATGAATCAAATGTTTACCCCCTTGTTTTTCAATTTGCTCATTCCTTCAGTAGCACCTACACTCATTCAATTCTAATCTATTTCAATTTGCTCATTTCTAGTCATCTAATTGTTCATTAGATGATTCCTTCTTCCTTAGCTTCTCTCTCAAGAATACCAAATGCTTTTCATAGGTTGGATTGATGTAGGATAACTAGAAATCATGAGGTTTGTGCCAATGATTTGAGAAAGTTAGATGGATTGGGAAAATTCCCATTCTAGGAAAATTTACAAGCTAAAATTAGGGCCTGTGAATTCGTGGAAGATGCATGAATTCATGAAATATTCATGATTATCTATATTTAGAATGGGCTGAAATGATCACTTAGGTGAATAAGCAGCAAGATGTTTTAGTGAATTCATGGGCTAAATTTAGGAGCTATGAATTCATGAGAAATGAGGTAAAAATAGGATGAAGGTTGGCACGTACGAGAAAAAAATGTGGGGCTTGGTGAGAGTATGAGTTACATGTGCTAGAGGGGGAAGTATTATGACCTTAGGGTCAAAAATCCTTATCTACATTTTATGCCCTCTTTGGTGCATTTATGAGAAATAAATTCATCAAAGAAAGATGTAGACACCTTAGCAGAGATGGCAATGACTGATGTGAGCAAAAAAGTGGTAGACAATTTATGATGAATGGTTCATGTAAAATACCATTAGAATATTTTTTTACATGCAAATCAATGCATAAAAATGGTTGATGATTTTTTTCGATCAAGGTGGACCCTCGAGTTTCATGAGGAATAAAATATTCCTAGTGGAACTCGAAATGACCGATGGGAAATAAAAATTTTGAAAATGAAAAATAGTGGGTGGGGTAAAAACCTAATTTATTTTCACTATGCAAGTTTCTAATTTTGAGATTTGGAGAAAATGGCCCTTCCTACTCACAAAGCAAAATTCATGTGCAAAGGCAAAAATGGAGCAACTACGAGGATCTGGGTAAGTGGTACTTGTCTTTTGTTCCTTATTTTTTACTTTTTTGTAATTTTTTGCTTGATTTTTTGGGATTCAAGGCAGATTTTGTGCCATGTGGCCATCATCATAGATTCATGGCCTCATGGAAAATTTGCACCTAAAAGTCCTTGCAAATTCATAAATTCATAGAATCTTTGAATCGTTGCGAATTCATGAAATCTTAGGCAAATTCATAAAACCTTAGGCAAATATACAAAACATTAAGAAAAATTGTGAAATCCTAAGAAAATTCATGAAACCCTAGGTGACTTTGTGTTTTTCTACTCGATGTGCTATTTTTTTATTTTTGTTGATTTTATGATGATAATGAACTGATGATGTTGTATTTTGATATTTTTGGTTGCAGTATGGTACTCTTGAGGTTTAGGAGTGACATTGTAAGGATTTCAAGGATAGATAGAGGGATATCACTTAGGTAGAGAGGGATATGATGGAGTGGGTGAGGCTTCTCTATATAGTAGAGATGCCTAGGATGGATATAGATTATTCTTTGTTTATTGCATTGGTAGAGAGGTGGTATCCAAAATCATACACATTCTAGTTACCTACAAGATATATGACTATCATGTTAGAGGATGTATGGTGGATTATTTGGATTTCAATCAAAGTATAGATGGTGTACCAATATCTAGTACAAGAGAGGGCTTTGGAGTATTTAACCAAGAATTGGGTATATCCAGTCAACCAAAGTGGCATTAGTGTGGAGGGGATGGTAGGGACATAGGGTATATCTACACTGAAAGTGGTGCTAAGTGGAGTAGTTTCTAGTTTACTAACCTTTAATATGAACAGGTGAAATCTACCATGGGCTCTTGCTAGAGTTGTGGCTGAGATGAGAGATAGGGATGCATTTTGTGTGGGACCCTTTTGTTTTATACTATTTATATAGAATATTATATAATATTGTGTACAAACCACATAGCTACATTGTCCTCACCACCTTGCTCCATGTGTTGATTTGGGAGCATTTGGCAGTGTGGAGGCCCAACATATTATCTCAATAATAGGTAGATATGGAGTGTTCAACTGTGTATCAATGGGATTCCTTGAGGGAAATGCATGTAGTAGGTGGTGGATTGGATGTGGCTAGGTAGGTAGTGGATGGGTTGCATCCATGATGGGTGGTATGGAGGCCCTAAAATATGCATCTAGGTTGGGATGAGGATGGTGTGGAGTTAGCTCATGTATGGTAGATATGGTGGACATGGTCAAAGAAAGGAGAGGTGGAGCTATACCATTTTAATAAAGTATAGTGGTAGTTTGGGCTACAATATGGGATACCAAAGTTAGACAAAATTTAGTTTCAATGGGTGACTAGAGATCTATGAGGTGTAGGTGGTGATCCTAATGTCACAAAGTTTTGGGATCTAGATGAGGATGACCCTTTGTTGGTGGATCTTGGGGTAGATGATGTGGGGGTGGAGGCTAGATACATGATGTGGTGTCAGGATATTATACCTAAGAGGATTACTCTTGAGCTACCACAACTCGCACAACCAGTGATGGATCGTAGGATGTAGCTAGCAGTTTAGGAGGTTGCTTTATGGAAGGGAGAGGATAGACCCTAGTAGGTAGAGGTACATAGGCCCTAATAGATGGTAGTCTCTATACCTAGATAGAGGGATGCACCTAGACCTAGAGAGGGAGATACACCCTATAAACCATGTGATGAGGTAGATGTGGACAATAAGGTAGGGATAACTGATATCAATGGGAATGGAGATAGAGGGGGTTGTCAGTGAGTGGTGGAGTTAGAAGTCAAGGTGGTGATTCAAAGGGTTCCAATAGCGACTCATATAGAGTATATAGTGTCTTAGATCATCTAGATAATAACATAATTAGATTATATTTGATCATTAGATATTCAGTTGTCATAGTTTTGATCTTAGGTTAAGTAGTAGGCAAGACTAGCTGCTTCTAGGAGCAATAGCGGCTATCGCATCCTATAGGAGTTTATAAGGACCTCGTGATGAGAGTAATTTAATATAATCACTACTACCAGGTGGTTCTAGAGGGATATAGGAGGCTATGACAACATCGATGATGACTTAGAGTGGTTCATGATCAAGGTCATAGACAGTGACTCAGTTTGTGAACATGCCCCTAGTAGGTCCACCACCAAACATGGCTGAGGGTTAGGGATCTAGACGTTAGGGGATGATATGATAGGTTTTGTATTTTTGTGGCATACTCCCTCGATGATCTAGTATGCTGAGATTTTGGATTGTGGAATACCGGTTTGACATAATGCATATGTGACTCTCGAGATATATACCATACTACTTTTTATATTTTTGCTTGTATTTTGAATTTTGTGGATATTTTTATTATTTTTGATATTTTATTGTTGATGCATGTTGTAAATTATCTAAATATTAATGTATGATGATGCATATAATCATGCTAGTTTTAATCCATACTTGTCATGCTAATCAAAATGTGGTTCACAAAAATATGAAGCGTGAAGACAAACATTGATAAATAATAAGTGGAGAACATGTGAAAAAGATGATCATAATGCATTGGGTATGTCCTTACAACAACAATTTTTAGGAAATATCCAGTGAGGATGTGTGCTTGTGTATAACCGAAATGGAGGTTTCTCCTCGTGTATGGTCATGAAGTAGATCCTGTGTGAGGTATATTATCCTGGTAAAGTTGAAGGTGTGAAACCCAATAGGAAAAATGGTCAAATTTGATGGTCAAAATAATTATTCATAAAAAAATGAATGGAAAATGGTCCATACCCTTTTTATATGTTAAGAAACTAGTTCTTATGCATTCAATAATCAAAGGATATGAAAGTGGTGCAAATGGTTGGTCATGAAAGATGCAATTTTTTCTATATGATTTAAGCAATGATGAAAATGGATTATGCAAAGGTGAATGGACATGAAATGCAATGCTAATTATTGATTTGGTATCAATTATCTATGAAAATGGTCATACATATCCTACTAAAGGTATTATGACATTAGCCAATCAAGGCTCATTGAAATATTGGTTGTCCTTGTAATGAGATCAAGTCTATCAAGAACCTATGTGTGATTCATGAGTTCATTTCCTATCTTGAGCTTGATTATGATGCAAATATATCAAGAACCCATGTGTGTGCTTTTGAAATTCATTTACCACTTTTGAGTAAGGTAATGACATAAGCCAATTATGAACCACTGTGTGTGTAGGTGATGAATTCATTTACCAATCTTGAGTAAGGTGAGACTAAACCAATCATGAAGAGAACCAAAAATATAGCTTGTCCTTATGTGCATTCAGATGTCTCTTCTAGAGATACGTGTCACCATGCATGATCATACTACACTACCAATCAAACATCTATAGCCCCAATGGAGATTAGCTCCATAGTTCAGTAATAGGATCTTCAAGCTTTGGAGAATCAGATTCTCAACCACTCGAATTGAGTCCTGATGAGAATTTTACCCTATCCTTACTACTTGAGACCCATTATTATTATGTTTTGTGAAAATAGTTGGAGCTTTGGGGAGTAAAATTCTCAACCACTCGAATTAAATCCTAATGAGAATTTTACCCTATCCTTATTACTCACTCTTTCATTTTCTCTCTCTCTTTTTGTATAATTTTGTAAAGAATATGTCTATTTCAATGTTGGACTATGTGCATAATGGGATAAGAAATAAAACTATTCACTTCAAGGTTCAATCCAATCATGGCGCCATCCCTCAATATAATATTTTATTAATAAATGTGACATGTGTTTGTTTCTAAAATAACATATTCAGTTCCCAAAACTCAAAACTTTTCTTAGTGAGATTTGTGTCTAGGTTCAAGAGATATTTTTAATTAGCGTCAAGCATCAAGATTTTATTAAAATATGAATCATGTGGTTGGTTCAAGATGGAATCTCAATTAGTGAAGAATAATAAGATTACCTATGAACATAATAGCCTTTGTTTAAGATTACGGTGGATAAGTATGACCATATGTCATACATAATTGAGCTAATAAAATGCAATATGTAAGCTATGAAATGAATGATTATGACTATGCAATACAGTATGATAAGTAATGATTATGTATAGTGAGTTATATATAAGTTTAAATGAAATGTATAGGTGAATGAAAATAAAAACTCCAAAAGGCCAAATAAAAATGATGGGAGGTTCCGAATCTGCTATAGGTGTAGTGCTCACTAATGGTCGAAGAAAAATAAAGATATACCCGCTAGGATGTATTCTCAAAAATGATTGAATGGAGGCTACCCCTCGCTTGTGACCATGAAGCTATCCACTATGGGGTGTTGGGAATGATATTTTCAAAGCGAATACTACTCAATAGGGGTGTGCACAAAAATGTATGAACAAGGCCAATGGAGAAAAGTAAGAACTATATCCCATGCCTTGGGGAGATATAAACAATGAAGAAAATTTTCAAGATCAAGGGATATAAAATAGCATAAATGAATGCAATGATGGAAATGGGAACTATATAAAAATGCCACACCATGCACAATTTTTTTGTTTTATTTATTAACTTTTTTTACATGGTGGAATTGGTAATATATACAAGATGATCTATATACACTGTACAAGGTGATTTATGCATAAAATTTACTATGGTGGCTTCAAAACCATATGATATTTAGAGGAGGATCTCTTAGATTCTTCTTGATGACTAGAATCACAAAGAAACTCCTTTTAGAGATTTTTCTTTAGTAGCCATTGCATGCAAATATTCACAGACTTGAACAAAACCATTTTTCTTAACAAAATGAGGGGTGATCACTAATTTTACAAGATATTTATAAGATATCGAAGTAGGTTCTCTTGAGAAGCAGAAGATTTACTATCAAAATGTGTAGAATTTATCAATTACAAAACAAAATGTTAGAGGGATAAGGGGGTCCCTTGTCTTCTTCAATCTATTCCATAGAAAGGTGCTCAAGCATAGATGAATATGAATGATGAATAGAAGGTGATGATGATGATAGGGCAGGACAAAATGGAGAATCATATGGTTCCACCATTGTAAAATACTTGAATGCTCATGGGTCACCATGAATGGTGACAATTTTATTCTTGAATTTAAACTTCAAGCATTGATGAAGAGTGGAAGGGATAACCCTCATCTCATGAATCCAAGGGCATCCAAGAAACATATTATAAGGTGCAGGGCAAGACACCACATAAAAAAATGTATCTAGAATCTTGGGTCCTACCTTAAGGGGAAGGACTATAGTGCCACAAGCTTCTTGGGACTCATTGTTGAAATATTTTATGATGATATCAGGTTCAATGAGATATTCCTCCTTTAATCCAAGTTTTTGAAAGAATTGATGAGTGCATAGATTAAGGGAGGAACCATTATCTACCAAGACTCTCTTGATAAATGTTTCTCCAATAAATATTGTGATGTAAAGGGATGAATCTTCTTGCAGGTTTGAGGAAGGAATCTCATCATCATAGAATGAAATATGATTAATCCCAAGATAACTTACAACACCAACTATATCCCTAGGAACACCTTACTCCTTTGCTACTATCATCGTTCACTCACCAATCCTTCCTTAATCGCATCATGAAAATATCAAATGCCAGGTCCGCATGGGACCTTGACTAAAAAGGTGCAAAAAAGATAAAATGTACTGCATCTACACACAATTTTCACTCAAAACACACATTAGGCATAATACATCATTTTCCATTAAATATATACAAAAATATCATAAAATATGCATTTCTAATATAATATGCCGCACAATTATGCTATTAAAGTATACAAAAAATGAGCATTTTTGGTGCTCATCATCCCCCCATGCCTAACTATTGCCATGCCCTCATGGCACCTTTTGTTGGTAATCCCCTATTTTATCAACAACCTACCAGTATTCCTTGTTCCAACGCTTTCTTTCTCTGGTTATGGCTCTATCTCTTTCCTTATTACGTTTCTATTTGCCACCCTATTTTGGTTGATTGGGACCTATTTTGTTGTTGGTGCCTTCTGGCATTTACTACACCATAAGGGTTGACTGGGCCCTACCCCTATTTTTGGCTTTGTTCTGCTCCACCCCTTCTTGCCTACTACTTCCTCCATGTAGAATCCTATAAATGTAGTGGCATCCTTCTGGAATGCAGGCTCAACTTGCTTCTAGTATTGATGGTTTGGGGAAAGCTGATATGCCACTGGAAAATTAGGCTTGTCCCATGGTGGATAATGGGATGTATCATGTACCTGGGCCTTTGGTAATTTTACCACCTTTAGGTCGAGTGTTGTGTCTTCTACATTATTCTCCTCTGCATCACTTTCCTCTACATCTTTAGGTGGTAGAGACTCGGATGCTCAAACCGGTGATGGCATCATTGGTTCTTTGCTGAATATGCCCATATTGTCTAGATATTCCCTCATCCTTGAGGGATTGCCATCTGTTGAACCATATAGGTCCTAGAATTATTTTGGTTGGGTAGGATTAACAGAAATACTTGGCTCTCTAGCCATTCTTTTATAAGCCTTTCGCTCCTTCTTAGCCTCCTTCAGGTTCTTCTGGAGCTCTTGGAACTGCTCCTTCTAGTTGGTGAAGGCTTTCATGGATGCAACCCACTCTTCATCTGAGTTTGGGTCTGGCTGCACCTTCAATTTTTGTTGGGTGGCTTTCTATTTTGTTTTTATTATTCTGGCCCTTGTCTTCCACCTTCTCTGTGGTGCTCTCTCTACTTTTCTTTGGGCCATAATTTCTTGTGGTTTGGGTGTTGCTGCCTCAGTTGTGGATGCTAAAGGACCAACCTCCTCTTCCTTCTATGGGGGTGGTATTTCTTGGACCTTGGAGGACTCTGTATCTTGCATATCCTGGTCCCTTGGTGTGTCCCTAGTTGGTTCAACCATGGTCTATTCATCAAATTGATCAATCATGGTTTGGTCAACCGATGGTTGACCAACTGACTGTACAACCTCCATGGGATCGGTTGACTCCTATGGGTGATCCACCTCATGTTCTTGCCCTTGCCCTACTTTTGACTGGACAATAGGTTAGATATCTATGTGTCATCAATTGGTTGAGTGGCACCCAATTGTACCTCAGACTCCCTAGCTGACTTGGCCATTTCTGCTTGGTCATCTGGTGGTTGACCATCTAATTAGGTAGCATCAGGTATTTCAATTGACTCCTCAGCCTCACTATCATCAATTTCTATTATAGGGGGTTCCTATTGCACAATAGGGCTCCCTTATTCCTAGGAAGTAGTCTTCATAGGGGCCTCTGATTGGTCCCCTATTTCAACCTTTTGGTTGTCTGATGCCCTCCTAGCATCGAAGTGAAATACCCTTGTGGATGCAATTTTCTCCTCTGAGTCCATGAAAGAAAATGTTGCATCCATGGCCTAGTCTATCTGTACGGTAGCATCCACCTTATCTAGTTTGGTGGCCTACAACTATTGGACCCTATTTTCTAATTACTGCACCTTTTCTTGTAACTATCATAGAGCGTCATTCACTTCTTGTTTTCTTGCGTAGCCATTGAGACTCCTAAAATTTGGCCTACTCTTTCTTAAATTTTTCCTCCCAATTGGAGGCTTGTTCTCTCATGTTTTGTAGTTGGTTCTATAGGTCTTCTTCTTGATCATTCTAGTAGAATGTCACACCACTAGCCATGCCATGCAATACTTGAGCAGCTAGTTCATCCTCTATATTTTCTTCTTTGGATGAACTATAATCAACTAGGTGCTTCTATGTTTTGCTTCTGGTTGTTGGTGGTGATGAAGCCTAAATTGGGCTTGGAATAGTTTGGTCTACCTCCCAATTTGAATGTTGGGAGATAGGTGATGATATTGCCTATGATAGGCTCTGTTTAGCTTGTCCTACCTCCCCTATAGAATGGCTATGTTGGGAGGTAGGTGATGGTGTTGGGGAAGAAGGGCTTGCTTTTGCCTACCCTATTGTTTCTTTAACTTGGTGGTTTTGGGAGTTAGGTGCCTCCTCTTCCCCCTACTGCTCCTTGGATTCATTTGCATCAACTTCTCTTTCATCCTCTATGTGCCTTGGCATTTCTCTAGCTTCCATCTCATCCCTATGTGCCTTGACATGTCGAACTAGGGTTGATATCATCCTATGATGTGCTAATATTATTACTGTTCCTATTTGATATCGGTTGGCTTCATCCTTTAGGGCACACATTAGGTAGTAGGGAATATTGATTTTATCCCCATGCAATAGATGATTAAGAAATCTAAAATGGTTGGCATTCAACTAGGAATACTTACTAGTGTAGGTGAAAAATTGAGCTACTTGCTCGAACACCTCCCTCCAAAGGTTTAGCATATACTATTTTGGCAACCCTTGGCATGTTGTCTGCATTGATGGTTGCCCAAAAAATTGTTGTGTGCATCATGCTATACTATCTTCCTTATATGTTCGGTCCCCTATGCATGGAAGACTAGTCACCTCTACAATATATGCTTCTATGATTGGTATGACCAGTTCGTACATTTGTATGATATCATCATCCATTGAAGCTATAAATTTATGTGCTACCTTAGGGTCTTGATCTTGGCTAACTAGGTGGTAATACTACATCCATCTTGTAACCTCAAACTAGTTTCTCACATCACTAGTTATGCCTAAAATATCTTGAGGCTCATTTTTCTTCAATGCATGGTTAGTAGGTTTTCCCATGGTGGTCTCGACTCTATTCTCTGGATTTCGTTATGTTTGCAAAAATAGGCACTATTTCTAGTTTATAACATGTCGAAGCATGCGATTGTATCCATGCATACAGGGCACCTATCTCCCATAATCAATAGTAATTATGGGTAATCTACATAATTAAATTTAAAATCATGTGCTATATTGTAGATGGGTATCGATACAATCACTTCTTTCCATATGATTGGCACTACGTGGTATAGTATAGGTTTGGGGCTCGTATGATTGGATATGAGTTACGTGGGACATGTGTCGACACATTATACATAAATATTTCTTTATGAAAATCATGCATATACATAATAGAAAGTTTGGTATGTACCTGAATGGTGTTTCATGATTTATCATATGCAAATGTCGGTGATGCAATGTGATTGGTCGATGCGTGACAATAGTGTCTTTGGGATAAATGATCGGTGTGGTTTTTCTCGTGCAAAAATCGTGTCAACTTGCATCTTCATTGGGTACTGCAATTTTATTAATCTTGAGGTTTTGTGCAAAAAATTGAAGAAAACATGGAAGTTTTATTCTATTGTGGGATGACACACGTCCCCTCCTTGGAAGTTGTTTGTTTTGCCTTGGGAGCATGCATGGATTACCAATGGAAAATCGTGAACTTTTTTGGTTAGAAATTGAGAAGTAAATGGATTTCATCGATAAAAATATAAACAAACATACTTTTATCCATGAAAAGTTTGACTTTGATTGTGCATGGATTTCGGTGCCAATGTGGCATCGATCGCTTTCTTCGATGTTGAATATAGAAGTCATCATTGTGTTGGAATACATGCACCTTTATTTGTATGGGAGATAGGCACCCTTCTGAAAGTGTAGAGATAGGCATTTTGGAGATAGGCCTTCTAAGTGTGGAGATAGGCACTCATTTTTGGGAGATAGGCACCTTTATTGAAGTGTAGAGATAGGCACTATTTTATGGGAGATAGGCACCTTCATTAAGTAAAGATAGGCATCATCTATTATTATGAATATAGGTACCTTTATTGGACATATTGGTACCTATAAAATATATTTTTTTTTCTTGATGTATATGGGAGATAGGCACCTTTGTGAATATAGGTACCTTCATAATGTTATAGATATAGGTACCTATTTCTATACATGGGAGATAGGCACCTTCTCTTGGTTGGATAGTCAATATCCATTGAGTTGACCCATAATCAGGCACCTCTATTGATCAGAATACAGGTTCTTTTCCTTGGTGACTAAATCAACATCCATCACCTTGATCGTATACAGGTATCTACTTCGATAAAGTAGACACCTATATATATGTCCAATTGTAAATACCCCCTTCTTGGTGGGTATTGGCACTTCGTTCATTCATTTATCCTCCTAAAAAGCTGAAAATATGTAGGGCACTATGGATCCTGTGCCTGATAGGCCTAGGTTTCCTAGGATACCTACAGATTGCATTCAAGGTATGGTTTCCTACAAAATAAATGCACACATAAAACATAAAATAGGAATCATGGATCTTGTGCCTGATAGGCCTAGGTTTCCCAGGATGCCTATAGATTGCATTCAGGGCATGAGTTCCTACAAAGTAGTAAATAAAACAAAATTGAATAAAATTTAAAATTTAAATTTTTTTTCTATGGATGCACACGCATCCATCAACTGCTTGAGAGAGTTTTTCATTATGATGGGGTCTCCCCCATGCCTACTTTGGATTCAACCACGTGGATTGATGGTGTATGATACAACCACAATCGGTGGTCATTGACTATCAACACAATGTCACTTTTTCTATGGTTCGAACATGCACAACACCATTTTTGATAATCTCAACCACCTCATACGGTCCCATCCAATGCTGCATAAGCTTTCCCTTTCACTCCTGGAATCGAGTCATACAATAATGCCCATTCTCCCACTTTGAACTATTTTGGTCGTATGTGGTGGTCATGCCATTGGACCCTCTACTTCTGCATGATTTTCATTCATTGCAAAGCATCCTATCCGATATTCATCCAGTTGGTTGAGCTATTGAATTCAGTATTTTTGTGCAACATCCAAATTTAAATTTAATGCTACAATAGTCCGTAGGGTTTTGATTTCAAATTCAATGGGCATCATGGCATTTTTCCTGTACACCAATTGGAATGGTGTGAATCCAGTGGTAGTCTTCCAGGTAGTGCGATATGCCCACACTACCTCTAGTAAATGAATTACCCAATATTTTTAGTGTTGTTGAACCATCTTCGTAAGAATATTTTCCAGCTCCCTATTTGTGACTTCCACTTGCCCGTTTGCTTGTGGATGATAGGGGTAGTTTTGTTGTGTCGGATTCGATATTGCTGCATCAACTCCTGAATCACTTTCGAGGTGAATTGAGGTCCTTGATCAGTGGTGATTTCTCTGGGAACCCCAAATCTGGTGAAAATAGATTCATACAAGAAATTGGCTACAGTCTTTTCCTTTGAATCTTGTAGTGCCTGCACTTCAACCCATTTCATCACATAGTCAGTACAAATAAGAATATACCTTTTTTTACCTGATTGTGGATTGATGGGACCCACAAAGTCCATCCCCCATTTATCAAAAGGTTCAATGTGCACATGGGGCTATAGTGGCATCTCATCTCGAAGAGTTGGTCTACCCATTCTTTGGCATTGATCACATTGGTTCACATGTTTGACTACATATTTAAATAAAGAAGGCCAAAAATATCCAACTTACAAAACTTTAAATGCAGTCCTTTTTCCTACAAAATGACCACCACATGGTTCATCATGGCAAGCCTTGAGGATTTTTGTGGTCTCATTTTCTGCAACACACCTTCTCATGATTTGATCAAGCCCAATTTTAAATAGGCATCCATCAATCCATGAAAATGTTACACTCTTTTCTATTAATGTTTGAGCTTCTTGGGGTGAGAGTGTAGGAGATACTTTATCGGTGGCTAAGTAATTAGCCATATCCACATACCATGGAATCTGTTCATCCAGAGCAAAAATATGCTCATCTAGAAATTGATCCTCAATGGTTGTATGGTCTTGAGAAATTAACCTAGAGAGAAAATCTGCAACAACATTATCCCTATCGGGTTTGTCAACAATGGTTACATCAAATTCCTACAATAGTAAAAGCCACCTAATAATTCTACCACTCACTACAGGTTTATTCATTAGGTACCTGATGGTTGCATGATCTGTATGCACAAAAATCTTATAACCTGTAATGTAATGGTAAAATTTATTAATAGTATGCACTACTGCAAGGAATTATTTCTCCATGATAGTATAGTTGAACTCAACACCTGTAAGATGTTTACTGACATAGTAGATGGCATAAAACTCATCTCCATATTTTTTTCCTAATGCAGCCCCTATCACATTGTTAGATGCATCAATGTAAATGTGAAAGGGGAGGGTCCAATTTGGACCTCTCAACATAGGAGTTGTGGTCAGTTTTTCTTTTAAAATCTGAAATGCTTGTTCACACTCACTATTCTAGATAAACTCAACATTTTTAGATAATAATGTATGCAGAGGTTTGGCAGTTTTACTAAAGTCTTGGATAAACCACCTATAGTATCCAACAGAACCTAGAAAACTATGGATATCTCTCTGTGTTTGGGGAGTGGGTAGATTTTTAATTACTTCAATTTTTTATTTATCTACTTTAATCCCCTCCATAGATATATGATGTCCTAACACTATCCCTTCTTGCATTAGCATAAAATACTTTTCGTTGCTAAGGGATAGGTTTGTTTCTTGACACCGTTGGAGTACTTTCTCCAGATTGGTTGTAGCTTCCTCAAAAGTTTCATCATAAATAATGAAATCATCCATGTATACCTCTACAGTTTCTCCAACCATGTCTAAAAATATACTAAGCACCACCCTTTGAAATGTGGTAGGTGCGTTACACAACCCAAATGGTAAGACCTGGTAAGCAAAAGTCCCCCATGGACAAGTAAACATGGTTTTGTCCTGGTCTTCTTCCCCTATTTGTATTTGATTGTATCCACTAAACCCATCTAGGAATGAAAAATATTTTCTTCCTACCAAGGTGTCGAGGACTTGGTCAATAAAGGGTAAGGGGAAATGGTCTTTCCTAGTGGCTTTATTGAGCATCCTGTAATCAACACAAATGCACCACTTGCCATTTTTCTTAGGCACCACCACTAAAGGTGATACCCATCGACTATCCGATATTGGATAAATAAACCTAGCTGACAAAAGTTTTTGTAGTTCAGCTTTGACAATTTCTTTCATAGCTGGATTCATTCTCCTCTGGGGTTGTCTTACCGGTCTCACATCATCTTCCAAATATATCCTATGAGTATAGACTTTGGGTGCAATCCCCCTCATGTCTATGTAATCCCATGCAAAAGTAGTTTGGTGTTTGACAAGTATTTCCTTTAATTTGTCCTCTTGAATAATTGACAACTCATTATCAATATTCAATACTCTATCAGGTGCCACTTCTATTTGTTTGACATGGTTATCTTTGCTACCTACAAGTAAGGATTCTAGAGGAGGATGAGAAGATTCCCCTTGGAAAAAGTGTGTTATGACCTGTTCTTCATCAGTGTCATCCTCAATCTCATCTAGAGCCATTATAGGTTGAAGCATTGACAATGCATCATCATTTAAGGCTTCATAGTTTGGTTCTCCCAACAAATCAGTGGATTGTGCAGGTGGATAAATGATCAAGTTTTTGGTATTTTGTCCATCTGAGATCATCATTTGTCCTATCCTACAACTTATATAAGCATCATTTATGGCCAGCCAAGGTCTACCTAATATAAGTGGATAGCCACCCAATCTAGATCTAGATTGCAACACTATAAAATCTATCGGATACTCCCATGCATCTACTATGACAACAACATCTTCCAGTATTCCCTCTGGAAGTACTATGGATCGATCAGCTAATTGAAGAATAGTTTTAGTTGGCCTCATATCCGTGAGTTGTAGTTTCTGCATGGTTTCTTGGGGCATGATGTTTATGGTAGCCCCTAGATCTACTAATGTGTTGGGTAATTGGAAGCCTACAATTTTAATTGTTAGCACTGGGCTTCCTGGATCAGAGTATTTAGGATGGTAGGTATTGCCTAACATGAGATCAACCAATTGTCCTACCACATTTACTGCTTTTGATGGTTTTCTTCCTGATTTTTTTAAACATAATTCTCTTATGGCCTTCGTATAAATGGGAACATCTCTAATGGCTTGAAAGAGGGGAATTGTGACTGTCAGGTTTTTTAAGCCTTCCATAATGTCAAATTTTGGTTGTGTTGGCTTCTTGGGTTCCTGTAATATTTTTGAAAAATGTGGAACCCCTTCATTTCTATTTTTCTTAGTAGTTTCTTTTTCTACCACCTCTTCTACCAAAGGTGGCTCTTCTACTTCTAACTCTACATCCTCTTCCTCCACTATAGGAGGAGTTGGTTCTACTCCTAATTGTCTTCCTGACCTAAGTTGTATAGGGCTACAATCTACTCTAATATGATACATTGGAAACACCTCTGTGTCTACCTGATAGGTGGGCTGATTTGACCTGTTATTGGGATTTGGAGTTGGTTGTGCAGGTAGTTGAATTGGTCTTGAAGTAGGAGGTGCATGCAAGTTGGGTTGTGGTGGAGTTTGAGTTGTATTTTATGGAGGTGAAGTCCACGCATTGTGGTTCCTCCACTGTGGTCCAGTTTGTTGATAAGGCATCCATGGATATGGGTTGTAAGGAGTAGACCCTTGGGTGGCATTCATCCAAGGAGGTTGACCCCACCATCCCATGTTGGGTGGTTGAGTCTGACCTTGGTTCATATAATTACTTCCCCCATAAGGTGGCATTCCTCCTGGCATATTATTTCCTATAGGAAACTATTGCCAGTTTCTCCTATTACCCATGAAATAGGTTTTCGCTACTTCAGGTTCCTCTTTGACATTTTCTATTCATGGACACAACCTAGTTTTATGATCCCTTTGACAGATCGCACACACTCTAACTTTGTTTTTCGGACACTCATTTTTTGGATGTTTTCTCCTACATTTTGGGTAAAAGTAGGCTAATGTTGCTTCAGTTTCCTACTTATTTTTCTGAAGCAAGAGTGTATCCAGTTGAAGTGCAAGAGATGAGAGCATCTCACTCTTCATATCATCTAGCATGTTGCCTATTTCAGCCTTAGTTATCGAGGCTGTAGTTTTTGTGATTCGGGTGGTTGGTTTACCTTTTCTATGAGAATAATTCTGACATAATTATCGGATGTCTGACATCTGATGTTGGTAAATATCCCCTCACGATATTAGATTCAAAGCTTCTAGAGACTCATTTGTGAGACCCCTCAAGAAAATACTTCTTAAGGACTTCTCACCCAACCTTGCATGGGGTGATCTTTGCAAATTAAAGCTAAATCTATCCCAATAGTCTTCCAATGATTCTTCCTCTTTTTGAGTCATATCCAAGACTTCTTCCCTGACATCTCATGCTCTCCCAAAGTTTTGGTATTGGTCTAGGAAGATCCTTTTCATATCTTCCCAGGTTGCAATGTGTTTATTTCCTAGACTGATGAACCAGCATAGCGCTGAATCATCTAAAGTGGAGGGAAATAATTTCAGTTTTTGGGCATCTGATTTGTAATCCATTGACCTACATAATACATCAAATTTAAAAAGGAACAGGTTAGGGTCTTCAGTTGGAAGTCCCCTAAATGTAGGAATATGAGCGGGAGATATATTTTTCATCTTTGTTTCTCCCCTTGCCTCCTCAATTGGGAAGTCAAAGTTGGTTGAAGCTTCTTCAATTTCAGCCATATTTTTAGGTAATGTAGGTTCTACACCTACTGCTTCTAGGGCAGCTTTCAAGGCTTCACACTCATTTTTTTATCTTCTAAAAGTATTCCTAAGTCAATATTTGAAATGGTTCCTTCTTCAACTACTTTCCACCATTGAATATTCAATAAATCTTCCTCAGATTGGGTTCTCTCAAATAGATGTCCTAAACCAAAGTTTGAAACTAGTCCTTCATCAAAAGATGTTTGTCTTAATTGTTGAGAAGAGCTTTGTTCAAAAATTGGATGACTACGCCAATGTACTACTGGAGGAGATGGTAGTTCAGTTTCAGGATTGGTTTCAGATGTTTTAGAAGGAATTTCAGAAGGTTTTTTAGGTACTTGTGAAGTAAAATATTTGCTTTTCAAAAAATGACCATCCGATCCTCTTAATCTTGATGGACTCATACAATATCAGGTAGAAAATCTATTGGGTAAACTAATCTGAACTGTAAGTTCAGGGTTGACTATCCTATAGATTTGACTACTACAGTTGGCACTCCTCGACAATGGTGCCAAAATGGTGAGCAAAAATTATGTTCTGAAAATAGTCATTTCTTATCCATTAATTATCAATCTGGAGTTTGTAGACTTGTGAGTGCTAGTGCAAAGTATATGCCTATGGTAGTCTAAAGATGAGTCCTCTGTGTCACTTTTGGTTTGGGGGTGGTTGTTGGTGTAGTTGGAGTTCATCCAAACTAATAGAATTAAATTGTAGGAAAGTAAATTCTATAGGAAATTGCAGGAAAACTAAATTAAAATGTCAAACATATGACTGAAAGGAAATGTGCAGAAAAATAAAGTGTAGGAAAGCAAACACTCTTGTAGAAATTAAATAAAATAGGGAAATACATAATTAGACACTCTTGTAGGAAATAAATAATAGAAACTAATTAATGAAAGCAAAAGAAAATAGGGGAGGAATACTTCCTAGAGTGGGCCTAGGCTCTGTAGACATCCACCTGGTTAAATTATGCAATCACTCTTCGAACTCAAGAAATTGATCAAAACACTTCGAGATTTTTATTATGCAGTACTAATTTTTATAGAGCAAGTTTGGATCCTTTCTTCAGGGGTGGCCTACATTTTTATACAGAATGCGGTCATCCCTTGTTTACAATTTTAGATGCTACATGATTTTCTATGGTGGGCACATAAATTTATTAGACATCTAAAAATAGAGAAATCACACTAAAATTAACCCTCATGGAATAATCATAGCATTTCCTATGTTTAACAAAATACATCTAATTTTATACATGGTCTTCAATTTTCATGATCAATGTGCATGTTTTTATTCTATCTAGTGCACATGTTATTTGGCCCATTGCTAGAAAATAGGTACCTTTTTGGCCTATCATTGGGATACAAGCATCATATTTAGCCTTCTTTTGTTCATTGAAGATCATCGCTAGTTTTTGGGCATCGAATAGTGCACACTTTTATTCTATCATCGGGAGATAGGTGTCATCCATCTTGTAGTCGGGAGATAGGCATCATCCCTTGTAATTGGGAGATAGGCACCTTCCAACCTGTTGTCGAGAGATAGGCACCATCCTGTGTACTAGGAGACAGGTGCTTCCTTTTCACTAGGAGATAGGCACCTTCTCGCTTATGGTCGGGAGATAGGCATCGTACCTTAGCGTATTTTGGAGCGCCTTACTCCTTTGCTACTATCGTCGTTCACTCACCAATCCTTCCTTAATCGCATCATGAAAATATCAAATGCTAGGTCCGCATGGGACCTTGACTAAAAAGGTGCAAAAAGACAAAATGTACTGCATCTACACACAATTTTCACTCAAAACACACATTAGGCATAATACGTCATTTTCCATTAAATATATACAAAAATCTCATAAAAGATGCATTTCTAATATAATATGCCGCACAATTATGCTATTAAAGTATACAAAAAATGAGCATTTTTGGTGCTCATTAGGGATTTTTGAGGAGATTTGAATATCATTTACCTCAAGGTATCAGTGGTAACAAGATTTAACTACTGGTTAAATGTATTATTGTTGATGGTCAATGCTACTACATTCCCAAAAGAGGTATAGTAGGTAGGTTGTGAGACATGATATGGTTGCATGATGGGAATGATGACATTATTATGAAAAGGAATGGAAAAATAGGGATTGCCTTGCTAAAATGGATAGGTTATGTTGAAAGAAAAGATGGAAATGATGGTGATGACAATAATTGTGGAAAAGAATAAGGGTTAGATAACTATGGAGAAACTGGTTGGGATGAAAAAGATGATAGAATATGGGGTTACGAGAAGGGTGATAATATTGAATATGGATGACATTGTGGAGGAAGTGGACTACAATAAACCAATGTCATTTATGGAATTTCCTTGATATTGACAATTATGGAAGTAACATAAACATGTGTGTATTTGTATTTGGTCATTTTTAGGACCCATAAATTATTTACCACTTCTAAAATTCATGGTCATGTTTTGAAAATAATGAACAAGCATTGCTTTAAAAGAATAAATCATACAAAATATTTTTCTTATTTTGTTGTTAAGGACTAGGCTTGTTCAGTCTTGTTTATGTGCTTGAATTATTTAATACATGAGATTTATGTTGGGTTAACCAAAGAATGTAGGTGACAAAATTTGCACCCCTTTACCTCTAGGCAAATGGATCCATGCTTAGAATGGGGATGGATGTTTGAAACCTACACCTCGATGTGAGAGGTACCTAGTGATGTACCTCCTTTGGTGATGAACAATTTTGGTTTCACCAAGAAGTATTTAGAGACTACTTCTAAGTCTAGCCAGAGGGTGTTGTTTATATGTGTTCTTTTTAGTTTACAGACACCTAATTTTGGACCAAAATGTAGCTAGGATCTAAACTATATCCACTTTTAGTTTTCCTTGAAGACAAACAAACAAAATTTAAGCAACAATACACCTTTTTAAACTTTAATTTCAATATATATATTTATGTTTTTGAATTATTTTCATAGATATCTAAGAAACATAAATGATGTAATGCTAAAAATAGAAAATACAAAACTAAAATGAGTAGGACAAAATGCTTACCTAACTCATATGGATGTGTAGAGTGAATATGCAGTATATACGATGAATTCACGACTTGTGAGCGAATTCATGGTCTGTAAGTGAACTCATGGATCTGAACATGAATTTGCTGAAAACCTGCAAATAGTCAAACAAAACACTAAAAATTGAAATCAGTATTTGGGGACCTACTTAGTCCATTGTATGATTGATCTCAATGATGTGGTAATCAAGTCCCCTTGGTCCTTTTAGCCAACCATTCATAACAATAAAATTATTGATCTTTAATAAATATGTGAGATCTAAAATGAGATATTGTAAACCATGCAAAATGCATAATGCCTATAAAAAATAGAATGATATAAGTGTTGTAATAAAAGTGTGATAGTGCTTTGGGAAGCAAAAATTACCTCCAAGACTTGAAATATATGAATTCATGGCCTGTAAGCAAATTCACAACCTGTAAGAAAATTCACATCTGATTGCAAATTCACTAAGAATGTAGAAATATAAGATTACAAAGCCAAAATAAAATAAAAATGCAAAAATAGATACCAGACAAGTTGATTAGAGGAAGTATGTTGCAAATCAGTTTGTGTGAATCAAATGTTTGCCCCATTGTTCTTCAATTTTCTCATTCCTTCAGTGGCACCTATACTCATTCAATTTTAATCTCTTTCAATTGATTCTTTGCTCAAAATATCTACACAATTTTTCATTAGCTAGTTCCTTCTTCCTTAGCTTCTCTCTCTAGAAAATAAAATGCTTTTTGTAGGTTGGATCGATGTAGGATAACCAAAAATCATGAGGTTTGGGTCGGTGATTCGAGAAAGTTAGACCATTCATGGGCTAAAACTAGGGCTTGTAAATTCATAGATGTGCAAATTCATCGAAGATTCATGGTTACCCAAATTTAGAGCAGGCTAAAATGTCCACTTGGGTGAATAGGCGATGGGATGTTTTAGTGAATTCATGGGATAAATTTAGGAGCCACGAATTCATGAGAAATGAGGTAAAAATGGGATGAAGGTTGGCACATGCGAGAAAAAAAGGTGGATCTTGGTGAGTGTATGAGTTACATATGCTAGGGGGAAGGATTATGACCTTAGGCTTAAAAATCCTTGTATACACTTATCTACCCTAAACCTAATGCTCAAGGGTTACACCACGTGAAAAATAGAATCCAAGATACTAATCCTACTTATAATAAAAGTAAATATCACATCATAATGATCCCATACACACTAGGTGGACAAGGTGTAAATATACACAAACACTAGATAAGGATATTACAATGATTGTTTTAGGATAGGGTCCTAACATACCCTCCCTCTTCAAGAAGCTTTGTCCTCAAATATTGAGGTGAGAAAAATGTTATTGTAGTTGATGGAGCAACTTCTAGGTGGCATATTCTGGTTGTAGTCCATACCACTACACTAGAAGATTAGTGAGAGTGCAATTACAAAGTATACATGTACATCGGTCCAAAATAATCTTAGGTTCTAGGATGATTGAGTATTCCTCATCCAACTAGGGTAGTGTGGACTGGACCTATACATAGTTTCCAAGGACCTTTAAAGATGAGATGTGGAAAAATAGATGTGTAATAGAAGAAGGTAGAAATTCTAGCTTGTAGGCCATGGGATCTATTGGAGCATTTTATATGGTCCATTGATATTTAGTTCTATATTAAGATTACATAGATTTGTAGTGATAATTTCTTGTAGGGATACATGCATAGGAACCATGTCCTTGATGTTAAAAGTATAATAAAAATAATGTTATTTTTTTTATTGTAACACATGGTTCTATGCCATGGTAAAATTATATTTGAGATGTCAAAGTCATTGTGCATGCTCCATAAAAGTGGAATCCCCTGCTTGAACCTTGGAACTATCCAAAATGTATGATAAAAATGATTATGGAGGGTGTCCATAAACTGCTTCATATGGTGTCATTTTTGTGGAGTGATAAGAAGTATTATACCACCTCTCATTGAAGGGAATCCATTTGAATGAAGGGAGAGGAAGTAAACAAAATCCCTCAAATGCAATGGATTAAAACAAATTCAAACAAAAAATTATTAGTATGCCAAATATATATATTACACAAATATAAATAGCATACAATTTACTAAATAAATAAAAAATGTAAGGTAAGATAGAAATAATTCAAACCACATAAAAGACACCAATATTACGTGGAAAACTTGTAAAGGGAAAACCATGGCCAAAATTGTGTTTCCATTGTAACGACTAAAAATCAAAAACAAGAAAACACACAAATACAGAAAGATTTTTTTTTTGTTAACCAAGGAGAAGGATTCATAAATCCCTACCCAACCTTAGACTAACTTAATTTTTGACATCCCCTAAGTTTCTCAAGAACTATACCACACAAGATTCCCCTCATGCAAGTCCCTTCTGCATAGGCATATCTCATGTTATGCACATAAGTCCATCCATATCATCAACCTTGATGAGCTAGACTTACCACCCTCGATCATTGGAAGATATACACAGATATCCATATTCCACACAAACCATCATGTGTGGGTATGCTACGTGTACTACTATTTAATCTATCAATATTATCCATTGACAAGCTATATTAACTCTGGTAAAATATTCTAAACCTAGTTACCAATATCCTTAAAGGGGTCTCAATCCCTTAGGTCATCCTCTAAGTTCACCTAGAACTTACTAATATTTTTTTGTTTTTTAAATGAAATTCAACAAACAAGAGAATAAAAGATATAGATACTAAATCTAACAAATATGAATTATTAAACAAGAAAGGATAACCAAAAAATATAGCAACAGTTAAAGAATAAACATACAATAAAAGGTTTAAATACAATTACATTTAATAAGGAAGTACGAGGTGCAACAATACCAATGTTCTTTTAATTAAATATGTATGTATGGTACACCCCATACTTTCAGAAATACTTTACATCCATTTCATCAGGAAAATATTCCCATACTCTAATCTATTGCATAATTAAGCAATATGTAAGGTAGAGAGCAAAATTGTACATTACTCCATCTCATGACTTTGGTCCTCCCACTTTTATGTTGATCACGTGAGGATAGTAGGGGATCAGGACACTCATGGATCTAGATAGACATGATTCTAAATGCACTTACTTATTTTGTTGTCAAATTGTAACTATACAAATAACCCAAGCAATTCAACTTTCTAATGCATAGTTATTATCATAGAAACTACTCTTTCCATTTCCCCTCTCATCTACTCATGAGAGTCAATCAACCATGCCTCAGACCATATGCCCTACTTGCAATAAATGAACTAACCCTTACTTAACAATTAAAGTCTCATACCCTTAATTTCTAAATAAATTGGGTTCACACATCCTTTCAATTAAAGCAACTACTTTAATTTCCCAAATAAACCTTTTTCTTCATTTCATAAAGTAAGGTCCCATACCCTTAATTTACAAAACAAGCCATAATCACATTTATTATCCAATCAAAGCCAACTACTCTAATCTTCAAATAAATATTTTTCTTCATTTCATAAAGTAAGGTCCCATACCCTTAATTTACAAAACAAACTATAATCACATTTATTATCCAATTAAATCCAACTACTCTAATATTCAAATAAAACATTTTCTTTATTTCATAAAGTAAGGTCCCATACCCTTAATTTACAAAAAAAAACATAATCACATTTATTATCCAATTAAAGCCAACTACTCTAATCTTCAAATAAATCTTTTTTTTCATTTCATAAAGTAAGGTCCCATACCCTTAATTTAAAAATCAAACCATAATCATGTTTATTATCCAATTAAAGCCAACTACTCTAATATTCAAATAAACCTTTTCTTCATTTCATAAAGTAAATTCCCATACCCTTAATTTACAAAATAAACCATAATCACATTTATTATCCAATTAAAGCCAACTACTCTAATTTTCAAATAAACATTTTTCTTCATTTCATAAAGTAAGGTCCCATACCCTTAATTTACAAAACAAACCATAATCACATTTATTATCCAATTAAAGCCAACTACTCTAATCTTCAAATAAAACCTTTTCTTCATTTCATAAAGTAAGGTCCCATACCCTTAATTTACAAAAAAAAACCATAATCACATTTATTATCCAATTAAATCCAACTACTCTAATCTTCAAATAAACCCTTTTATTTATTTCATAAAGTAAGGTCCCATACCCTTAATTTACAAAACAAACCATAATCACATTTAAAGCTTCTACACTTTCATTACCCTAAAATTTACAATTTTAGATAATGAAACAATAATTAAAGCTTCTACACTTTCATTACCCTAAAATCTACAATTTTAGATAATGAAATAATAATTAAAGCTTCTACACTTTCATTACCCTAAAATCTATAATTTTAGATAATGAAACAATAATTAAAGCTTCTACACTTTCATTACCCTAAAATCTACAATTTTAGATAATGAAACAATAATTAAAGCTTCTACACTTTCATTACCCTATAATCTACAATTTTAGATAATAAAACAATAATTAAAGCTTCTACACTTTCATTACCCTACAATATACAATTTTAGATAATGAAACAATAATTAAAGCTTCTACACTTTCATTACCCTAAAATCTACAATTTTAGATAATGAAACAATCACTAAGAAGCTCATTCTAAACAACAAAGAACTTTTGGTTGACATAACACAAGGTGGACAGATTAGTACAACATGCTTTATGAAGTACAAATGACAAGGGTTTAGCCAAGGTGACTTCCACCCCATCACAACCCAAGGAACATGTGGCGTGCTCAATCACCGTGGTGCCAATGGCTGCCATGATGTGGGTAGGTCATCCACAATGTCAATGACACTCAAGGAGACTTCCCAAACCTAGCTACAAATGGTGTTGGAAATATTTACCCACGGTGCCCAATCAGACATTCTATCTGAAGGTTCTCCCTCACCTAAGATGCCTAATCAAATAGCAATGATTTAGATATAGGGAATAACGATTAAGGTAAAATGCGAGATTCAATGTGTATTACTAGTCAATAATAGAGCTAATACCACCAACCAACATCAGTGCTCTTACAACAATGTTAACATGCCTAGCTACACCATAAGGTGATATAAATATGACAACCAATGACAGTGCTTTCCTAGCAATTCCAACACGCCTAGCTACATCATAATATGATACAAATATGACAGCCAATGACAATGATTTCCCAGCAATGCCAACATACCTAGATATACCATAAGGTGATACAAATATGATAGCTAATGGTAGTGCTTTCCTAACAATGCCAACACACCTAGCTACACCATAAGGTGATACAAATATGACAACCAATGATAGTGATTTCATAGTAATGCCAACACACCTAGCTACATCATAAGGTGATTAAAATATGATAGCCAATGGTAGTGCTTTCCTAGCAACACCAACACATCTAGCTACACCATCAGGTGATACAAATATGACAACCAATGATAGTGCTTTTCCAACAATGCCAAAAAATCTAGCTACACCATAAGGTGATACAAATATGATAGCCAATGGTAGTGCTTTCCTAGCAATGCCAACACGCCTAGCTACACCATAAGGTGATACAAATATAACAACCAATGATAATGTTTTCCCAACAATGCCAACACACCTAGCTACACCATAAGGTGATACAAATATGATAGCCAATGGTAGTGCTTTCCCAGCAATGCCAATATGCCTATCTACACCATAAGGTGATATAAATATGAATAATACTCAAGGTGTGAGTTGCTAAGATTTTGGGAGGTTGATGCACAAGCAAGAGCTTGTAGCCCGACAACAATGTGAACCAACAAAAGGAAATTATTAAGCATATTTTAAAAATGCAAGACCAACCTGGTACATTCACAATTGTTGGTTCACCTATGCTTGTTTGAATGGATGCCCATCGTCCACTTATCCCCCTTGGCTTCTCTTTCCATGATCTCACTTGCTCATGCTACTATTCTCTACTCACTATGCTCTCCTCTCCCTTGTACCCACTCTAATCCCTCTATACATCTCTTCTTCCTTGGTCTACATCCCCATCTACTCGCCATTACTCTTTGACCATATCAATCAGGTGCTAGGGCAAACATGGTCTTTTATCTTCCCAAGGTGATCACCATAAAGGAGCTTTCCTCTCACATCAGAGGGGCTTCACATATCTGTTCCAATCAGACCTCTAAAGGGCAACCCGAATCATTTTATAGAAGGTCATATTATCGTATTTACGCCTTATGGGTAAATCATTGGTGATGTAATGACTTCCCATTAATTCAATGGTGTAAAGCCTAACCCTTAGAGCTTAACGAATTATATTTATATTTTTTTAATTTTAAGATGAGATCTTCATTGCTTAGATGAGTCAATCATTCATTTAATCGATATTTTCTTTGCTTATTTAAATAAACCAATGCTATTAAATAAATCAACCACTTATTTCAAATAACATCCACCAACTTATTTAAATAATCAACCATTTATTTAAAGCAATATATTTTGCTTATTTAAATAAATCAATTATTCATTTAAAACAATATCTTTTGTTATTTAAATAAATAAACCATTTATTTAAAAAAATATCTTTTATTATTTAAATAAATAAACCATTTATTTAAAACAATATCTTTTGCTATTTAAATAAATCACCCATTTATTTAAAACAATATCT
This sequence comes from Wollemia nobilis, assembly GCA_028583015.1. NCBI lineage: Eukaryota > Viridiplantae > Streptophyta > Pinopsida > Araucariales > Araucariaceae > Wollemia > Wollemia nobilis. The sequence goes on along the minus strand of JAQPPZ010003613.1, from coordinate 4,916,859 downwards.
TTTGCTATTTAAATAAATCAACCATTTATTTAAAACAATATCTTTTGCTATTTAAATAAATCAACCATTTATTTACCAAGGCATACAAGGAGTTATGAAGGCAACCCATTCACTTATAGCTCACCGATTATCAAGGTAAATAATGCTGAAGTAAAATACAATCATGTATGTGCATCAAACAAAGAGGGAGTCTTTCCATCAATCTAATCACCTATCTTAGCCTCTAGAACTTACAATGGCTACTAGGCCATCAATTTGGGGCTCAAGGTGGTTAGCTATTGATGATTATCCCTAACCGAATGCATACCTATATGAAGGTATCTATTCGTGTTACCTTCAAGTTGCCTTATCATAATTTCCCCTTCCTCAAGTACTCTCATATCTAGTGGATGACTCAATTTATTCCACTCGTGAGTGCACCTAATCCTACACATTGTCAATTCATTAGAAGTATCATATCCTTCATTAGCTAATCAATATTGTAAGGTTGCTTAATTGCGTAAAATAGAGTATTAGCATCATTCGTTAATACATTGTTTTTCCACATTTAAAGCTCCATATTGGAGGATCATGACATCCAATTTTATATTATCTTCAACAAAATATATAATTTTTTTCCCCAAATGTGATTGGTGCAAATCACCAACATCTCAAGTGAAAAAATTTCTCACTATTAGCTATCCATAGTTTGCACTGCATAGTTAACACTACACAGTTAGCTCACCAATTCGCTCTAGACAACTAGCTCTCTATCAACACAAAGAGTTTAACCAAAATATATAGTTTGGGCTATCCTCCTATTGGAAAATAGTCATGGAGAAAAACCTCCACAACATGTGTGACCACACTCATGCCACATGCCACCACACTCATGCAACATACCATTATGTGCCCCACACATGCCACCACACTCAAGTCTCATGTCATGTCATATTTGACTTTGAGTTGACTAGAGTTAGACTAGATATTAGAATTATTTTAGTTTAGTAATTGTAGGAATAATAATATTAAGGTGTAGGATAAAATAAATATAGGTATATATTTATTTTATCCATACACCTTAATATATATTAGTCTAACCTAGGTATATAAATACATATTGATAAATATAAATTAAATACCTATCTATTTAATTTATATTAATGCCTAGATACCTAATTTTATTATTCACATTTATACTTAGGTGCATTTAAAATATAATCCCAAAATTTGATTATTTGTTCCAACATTGACCCAATGAGTTAGTTGCTCAGATGCAAAGCAATGAAGATAAGTTTCCAAGCACTTGTTGATAATTTTAGTTTACCCATCGGTTTGGGGATGGTATGTCAAGCTCATCTTGAGTTGTGTGTCATGTAGCTTGAATAATTCCTACCAGAAATGACTAGTGAATATGGGGTCATGATTAGATATGATGGACTAGGGCATGCCATGAAGGCAAAAAATAGAATCAAGGAATATTTGGGCAATAGTTGAGGCCTTGTAAGGGTGGGCTAGAGGATAAAAATGAGCATACTTAGAGAGATGATCCACCACCATGAGAATGACTATTTTACCTCTAGAATTTGGGATCCCTTCAATAAAATCCATAGAAATATTCGTCCAAATGGTCTCTAGAATTGGAAGAGGCTAGAGTGTGCTCGGTGTGTGAATAGTTTCACCCTTAACACATTGACAAGTGTCACATTTTGCAACAAAGGTCTTGATATCATTTTTCATCCCTACCCAAAAAATGTGTTTAGCCCATTCATATATCTTTAAGAAGCTTGAATGTCCTATAGTTGAAGAAGCATGCATTTCCTATAGTATAGACTCATGGAGTGGAAAATTTTTAGGGATAACAAGGTAACCCTAGTATCATAGATATTGTCCATCCCATGTATATCTTGGGTGAGAGTCAGGATCAATTTGAAGTTGCTAAATTAATGATTGCAAGGTGGAATCTTGGGTCACTTCTCCTTGAAGTTGGTGGGTCCATTGAGGAAGTGGAGTAGAGATGGCACATAGCATACCCTGATCCTCATATTGGTGGGATAGTGCATCAACAACTATATTTTCCTTGCCCTTCTTATAAATGATTTCATAGTCATACCCTAGTAATTTGGTAACCTATTTTTGTTGTTTGGGCATAGATACATGCTGCTCAAGAAAGTACTTAAGGCTATGGTGGTCTATTTTTATGGAAAAATATTTCCTAATAAGATAAGGCCTCCATTGGTTGACAACATGTAAGATCACCATCATCTCCTTCTCATAAGTCAATTTTCCTAGGTTTTTGCCTAATAGTGCCTTACTAGTGAAGGCCAATGGACACCCTTCTTGCATAAGCATTACACCAATTCCACTTCTAGAGGCATCACTTTCAACCATAAATGGCTTGGAGAAATTAGGCATAACTAGCATGGGAGTAGAGAGCATAGCTTGTTTGAGTCACAAAAATGCATGTTGAAATTGGTTGACAACATAGTCATCAAAGGGGATGCAATCTTTCCATAATCATAGATAAATTTTTAATAATAGCTAATGAGGCCTAGGAAACCGGTAGTAATATTTTAGGATCCACCTTGACCCCTTCCCCTAAAACTATATGGCCTAGGTATTCCACTTCCTACATCCCAAAAGAATATTTGGATCATTTGGCACATAATTGATTATCAGCCAAGAGTTATAGTGTCTAGTCTAAATGTTGCAAATGTTCCACCCATGTATGACTATAAATCAAAATATCATTGAAAAAGACCAAAATAAATTTACACTGAAATGGTTGAAAGATTGCATTCATGAGACTCTGAAAGGTGGACGACATGTTGGTAAGACCAAATGGCATGACAAGGAATTCATAATGGCCTTCATGAGTATGAAATGTTATCTTTAGAATATCTTCTTCCCATAATCTAATCTGATGATAACCTAAATGAAGATCCAACTTTGAGAAGAAGCAAGCACCATGGAGTTCATCTAGTAACTCATCAATGATGGGAATGGAAAATTTGTCCTTGATGGTAATTTTGTTGAGTTCTCAAAAATCCACACATAACTACCAAGACTCATCTTTCTTACGAACCAAAAGTATTAGGGAAGAATATGGGTTGACACTCAATTGAATGACCCTTACTACTAATAACTCTTACACCATCTTCTCAATTTTAGTCTTCTGCATATATGGGTATTGGTAGGGATGAATGTTTGATAGTAAGCTTCTTAGGACAAGCTTGATGGTATGATCATGGGTGTGCCATGGTGGTAACCCTTATGGTTCTATAAATATAAGTGCATGTTTATCCATAATTTCTTATAATTTAGTTGGCTAAATTATATCATTGGTATTCGGGGCCTATAGTGCAAATAGTTGTGCCACCACCCCTTGAGATAATTTCTTCAAAAGTTTTTCCATTTAATGTGAGTTGATGAGTTGGGTAGGACTCGTGGTCATGCCATGAAGAGTGTATTGCTTCCCATGTTCAGTGAATTGCATCCATAGCTTAGAAAAGTCCCATACTATCGGGCCTAGGGTATGAATCCATTGAGTTCCCAACACAATGTCACAACCCCCCAAAGGAAGGGAAAACATGTCTTCCCTGAGGTTGTAGTCACCCATCATCACCTTTACATTTTTATATTTTCCTTTGCATGGTAGAGTACCCCCATTGGCAACCATGACTTCAAATGAATTGCAAGAGTAGATGTAATAGGCTACTTTTTTAGCTACCCAAGGATCAATAAAATTATGGGTACTACTAGAATCAATGAGGATGATGAGTCATTGGCCCTTGAAATGCCCTACCACTTTCATGGTTTAGGGAGTAGAAATCCTATCTAATGCATGTACTAAAATTTTAGGTGGTTGGTCCTCTATTGGTTTAGACTCTTCAGGTTGATCTTCCTCTCTATGGTCCTCCCCTTCATCATGTGGTTCCCTGGTGGAAGGTTCACCCACATCGAGTAAATATAGTTTCTATTGTACACACTTGTGGCCCAGAGAATATTTATCATCATAGTTATAACATAGTCCCTATGCCCTATGTGCCTCCATTTCTTCTTGGGTGAGATATTTGATTTGGGGTGGTTTGTTTCTTAAGTTTGATGATGTCTAGGATGGAAATGGGGTTCGAGCTTATGGAGGTTTAAAAGTACACCTTTATGCTATGAATTTATCTTCAGTAAGCCTAGCCAATCCTATAACTACCATCATGTTGTTTGAATTGAAAATTTTCACTTTAGCATGGATATCTTCCTTTAATCCACTAATGAAACAACTTTGGAAAAACTCGACACTCAATCCCCTAGTATGATTTGCCAACTTTTCAAATTGTGTCTGGTAATCATAGATAAATGTCATCTGTCTTAACTTGGTGAGGGCTCTAATGAAATCTTCATACTCATTAGGTCTAAAATGGGTGAGTAATTCTATCTCAAATTCAGCCCAAGTGAGATATAGATGCATATTCTCTAACCATTGGTACCATTGAATTGCTTCCTATTCTAGGTTGAAAGATGCAATTGCAAGCCTTTGATTATGGGGAGTGGCATGAAGAGAAAAATATTGTTTGGTCTAATACAACCAATTGGTTGGATCCTCTCCATCAAATTTTGGAAAGTCTAGCTTGGGTATTCTCTGAATTGTATTTAGAGGTAAGGTATTTCATGCTCTACCCTTAGAACTACCATCTTGACTCCCTAGTGATTGTCCTACTAGAACATCATATTTTGCATTTAGGCCTATTAAATGACTCTCAAGGTCATCAATTTTATCCAATTTGTCTAATTTGGATAATGCTTAAAGGATTTGTGATTGATAGTTTTCAATTTGTTTCACTTGGTCACCTAATTACTCTAGCTCTTGGGTAGCTCTAGTACCACTAACCATTTTTAGTCACTTTAGGGTCTCCAAATTTGTTTATTGAAGTTATATGTCAAAATGATTGGCTTAAGAGAGGATCAAAATGGACTATACCACAAAATGATGATTTTTAAATGGTGGGTTTCAAAATGGGTTTTGAGTTGGGTCTAAAAATGATCAATTCAAAGAGGGGATCACAATGGACTATCTCACAAAATGGAAAATTCAGGCTTTTTATATTTTTCTAGCTGACTACTGGCACTGTCTGCTTCATTGGTAAACTATTGACAATTGAATACTCTGACTATTAGACTAGGTATTCTCTACATTGTCATATTAGATATTCTCTATATTATTAGATTGTATATTCTTTGTATTGTCAAATTATATATTCTCTATACTATCACACTAGATATTCTCTACACTATTAGACTATGACTAGAGTAGTCTCTTCTATAGTATGCTCAAATCTGGTTTTGGTTTTGACTGGGAAAGGACTTAAAACAAGGTTTCAATAGGGATAACTTAAGTCAAGGTGTGTCTGATTTTATGGGCTCTCTGATATACAATCTCATTCATGATTAGTGGTCGACCCAATATTTTAGAGCTCTAACTATGGAGGGTTCCACCATACCCATAGCCGCACTATCCATTTCTAAGGGTACTATGAGAGTAACTTCCTAGGGCTAACCACTTATTGGTGCACCACAAAACTCAAATGACCGATATCTTCCTATGGGTGAAGGCTTCTCCTATTCCTAGGGGGTCTCCCTATATACCTAAGGGTACGTGGGAGCTCATAGCCATATACGGGTGTTGTCTAAGGCCTGGGTATTGGAGTTTGAGCACCCCTCACTTCACTAGATGCTTTATGGGAAATCTAGCTTAGCCAAAAATGATAGCTCCTCCATGATATTTTAAAACCCTTGGCATAGGGTTTCTAACCTAATCCACTAAAAATAGAAAAAATATGTATTTTTTGGAAAGATACTTTAATGGAAAATGAACAGAATGAAAAAAATTACAGAATAGAAAAATGGACGGAAGGACAAGAACTATTGCTGTTGCTATAGAACATGGCCTTGGAAAGAGCTCTGATACCACTTGTTAGGAACCTTCATATAAAAATAAGCATAACCGCAATAGCAATGCAAGAATTAATGGAAATGCTTATAAACTAAATGACCATGAAAATAAAAATAACAGAAGTGCTCAAGAAAATAACTGGATGGAAATACAACAAACTTATATTAATCAAGCGAAATAGATATCACAGGCCTCTTCGAGGGGGCAACCTCCTTGGAAGCAGAGCTCCGATACAATTTGAGAAAAATATGAGATACATTCTACTCCAAACCCATGTCCTTATATAGACTCTTATTTACCCTAACCCTAATGCTCAAGGGTTGGACCACATGAAAGAGGGGACCCAAGCTACTAACTCCTACTTATAATAAAAGTAAAGGTTACATCATAATGGGCCCATACACACTAGGCACCCAAGGTGCAAACATACACCAACACTAGACAAGTACATAACAATGGTTGTGTTAGGATAGGGTCCTAACATATACCTCCAAAATGCAACATTAAAATTGTAATGATTTATCATCATATTACAATGACCTAATGTAAATACATACAATACAAAACAACAAGTGTCATAAGAATCTCTATAAGAATTATTAATAATTTCAAAATGCATGCTCTAGGCACTATAAATTTATCTCATAAAGAGAAACTCTTACATATCCTTTGTTTTAGTTATATAATAGACCACTTTATCCAAATAAAGTTTAGATAACACTAAATATAGATGAATGAACAATATATATATATATATATATATATATATATATATATATTCATATTTGATAGGGTATAAAAAGGGGTTTTGAAAGGGTCCCCAAATCTAATACAAAGCATAAAGGCACAAAGAGAAACCAAAGAGAAACATAAAGAGGCTTGACCCACCCAAGGGGATTAAAAACCCAACTCTGGTCAACTTCAAAGACAACAGAAAATAGGATTCAAAAGATTCAAAAGAACCAAGAGATCTAAAGAAATGGATCCCATCTAAAGCATGAGTAGGTAAAATAGGAATTAAAAAAATACTTGGCACAGGAACATACGGTACCTACCCAAACTAACCCTACACATTTAAGATTCAAAATTCAAAATTAAAATCCTCCTACCCAAAATGAAAAACTTGCTTCTAGAATTGAGGAATTCCTACCGTAGACACTAGTAATCAACCCTACAAGATAACCAACCATATAGGTTACCTAAACAACCAACACTAGAAATAAAAGCAACAATAGACTAAATACATCTATACAAAAACCCACACTCTACCCATAATAACAACCAAAACAATGATCCATCCAAGACTAAAATAACCCATCAACATCCCCAAAAGCCTATCTTTGATTGAAGGACCAACCCACATCATCCAAGGACTCTTGAAGGTGCAAAAATAAAACTACATGAAGGTCCTAGAATCCACACAACCTTTCACCCAACATCTTAGCATTCCTACAAAAAGGTCATTGGATCCACACAATCAAGTAGTCATACCTTGTAGTCTCTCAAGGACGTCACACCAAAGTATAATAACAGACCAAAATCCAATTTTAACTTCATCTGTCAGGTTTTCATTTATCTTTGGTTCAAAAATCAAATTTTATTTTTCTCACTCCAACCATAAATCAAATGTCCTAAACCACTCTAGATTCTAAAATATTGCACCAAAAATCTAGAGGAGAAAAACCCAAAACCCTTTTTAATCATAAAATTATTTTTAGGGTTTGGGATTCGGTTTCTTACCTCTCACAGAATTGGGATGGAAAAAGGAATCTAGCTTCAGCTCTTTACCTCCAACATCCTTCCCCTCTTCCATCTTTAGCAGAGCTTGAGAACCTGAATTTATTTTCCTCTTCCTCAAATTTTTGGTGAGGGGTTTTCCAACCTTTCTTTCAATCCCTACACCAATGGATCATTTCATCTGGCTATGATTTTTAGAACCTGGATATACTTTCTCCAAAAAAGGCTTAGAGGAAATAGAGGGAGAGTGAGGTTCTTGATTAACCATTTGGATAACAAGCTCTTCCTCCTCTAAAGGAAAAAAATTCCCAAAAAACCAAAGGAGTTCTGAAGAAGATCATTTGAAATCAAAAACTCAGTAAGAAGGTCAAAAGGATTTACTTCATCTAGAAGAGCCAAATATATTACATTGGGTTGGACCTAAACACATTTCCTAGCTATAGGGACTGAATTGGGTTCCTCAATTAGGAATTTGGTCTTTGCCTTTGAATTTAAATTCTACTCCAAAGGCAACTCCATAATTTCCTTTGCAGAGATATCTTCAATTGAGGGTAAATAAAAAGCCTTTGTCTTAGCCTGGGTTCCACCTAAATTCAAGACATCCCCAGAATTGGGGATATCCACTTGGGGACCTAAGATTACCAACTTCTTTTGGGTCCATCTATTTTTACACCTATTTCCTTTAAAATCTTCAACCTCCAAGTTAATTCGTGATGGATATTTCCCCTTACTATGACCAAAATGTTTATGGTTAGCACACACTATAGATCTATTATTATATTCAATGGGATGAATACAAGAACCCAAGATATAAATGAGCTCAATTGATGAGGGAATCTCAGAATGGAGGTTAGCCAATATACACATTCTTGCGTAGATCATTCTAGTCTTCGATATAGTAGTTGAATCAATCATCTCCAGATCCTCCACCACTTTGGCAATACCTCTAATGATGTTAGCATGTCATAAATAAAAAGGTAAGCTAGGCAAGTGAACATAGATAGGAACTGAATTTATATTCTACAAGAATTAAAATCAAGACCCCACTTTCATAGGAAAAGGATCCTCTTACTAAAGAACCAGAGGCCTCCCAAAAAATATGCTTTGATTCCTCTTCACAATTAAGTTTAAAAATGAAAAATATTATTGGAATAGCAACAATCTCCAACAATCCTCGAGGTTTCCCTTGAGTATCACCCAACGCTTAATGGAATCGATATTAGGATTACCACCCTAAAATTTACCCACCAAATTCCAAGAACCTTCCCCAAGGTGACATTGAGAAGATCCTTATGGATACTCAAGTTGTTATCGAAGGGGGTCAAATAAAAAAGAATCTTTGAATTATGAAAAATATTATCTTTAGATGAATGAACAATATTCGTGAATGAAATAGATATTTATTATAGAGCATCTTACTACTATTACACTCATCAATAATATTCATGATGTCACAAGTACATGAGTTTAGTTCACATAAAACATTTCTTATTCTATCAATATATAAACCACACATGAACCATCAGCCCAAAGAGTAAATACCTCAATCCTACTATAATTGCAAAGGAGGGAGAGTATCATTGTAGGGATATACCACTAAATGATCAAATCCCATAGAAATTCATGTAGCTCAACTCCCTACTTGAGAGTACCAACCCTTCTGTAAAGGTTTAGGTACTTGACATTGATAGGTTTGGAAATAGTACGTGATGGAATTACCAACCAATCTACATGTAGTCAATATAAAACATGCAACTTAGTGTGAATAATTTATTTTATCTACATATATCATATAATACATACATATTAACTAAAATGAACATAATAATTATTGCAATCATAGATTTGGCCAAAGAATTTTTGTGAACAACCAACTTATCTATAGCTTATAGACATTTGCCAATGCTTATATTTAAGCATACCTACTCCTTTGTTCATTTAGTTAAGGGATAAACTACACATATACAATCCATATATGCATACTCTTTATTCATTTTTTCGATGCACAAGGGTAGTTAGAAAATAAGACAATGATGATGTTTAAAAGCGACATAAAAAGGATTAACACTCAAAATAATTTATGGCTTAAACAACCATATTTCAAGAACTTACTATTCATACACTCTATTCGTCCATAGATATATCCCATAAATTATTTATTCACAAACACTTATAGGTGAATATAAAAAGTGGGATCACCTACATTATTTCCTTAGTCTTAGTTAGAGATAAGCATTCAAGAGGATAAAATAACCTCATCATAATGATTGGCATACATCAAAGCAAACCACATATATTATGAATGAAATATTTGATGCTTAGAAATTTGTAAACAATTATTTAAGTGTTCTACAGGTTACAATACACTAAATCTAACATGTACCTTTGACTAGGTTGGATGATATCTATGGTCCACATTCCTTATTAATATTTAAGTATATGCAATGATATATTTTAGGACATATTATAAGTCAAGCAAAAAATTAAGGTCTCCATTGTGTTTATAATTAGTCCAAGTTGATAAATAGTAGTAATAATGATATGTATTTTATTTATGAGGTCACTAAATTCATTCTATAGAAAATATCCAGCAAGGAGAACTATTACTATAGATGGCCCATAAAATTATAGGAAACTTGATATACTCAAGTCTCTTATACATGTCATAGGTAGTAATTTATTCACTCCATTTCATCAAATACTAAACAAACATAAAATCAAATACTTTACTCTTATACCATTAAGTACAATAATATTAGGGTTAAGAAGGCTTGTTATCATGTGTTTTTGGTCTTGATAAAACATGTCTTCTTATAATTTTATATGTTTACTTGAAAGGGAACAATATTCAAAATTGAGGGTCTTCTCATAGTGCATCGATCAAGAGAATGAATAAAGAATATTTATTTTTTCAAATAGCCATGCATAAGCTAAACATTCTAAAAAATAGAGCTATATCTAAGGATTCTTATTTATTAAGGTTTACTCACTATTAAAATGCAACAATAAAGAAAAAGAGATACTTGGTTTATCCTTAGATACTTCGTTTATCAACAACAAATAAGGGTTTTTTATTCATGAAGTAACAACAATATGAATATTTCCTTGAGGGTAAAATGTAATATCATAAAGAGGATTTTTCCATTTCTTTTTATAGATAATAATAAAGCATTCAAAAATTATTTTTAAAATATATAAACATAAATTCAAAATGCAAGAGTCATGCAACATTGTTTTAACCAAGTAAATACATTAGCATGAATGCTATAAACCATGTAAAAATACATGTAACTACCCATATGAAAAATAGGGTTCCTTAATTTAGTTTTTAATTATAGAATATATCAAAATAATTTAAATATTATTTACTTCTATAAAATGTAGAGAATCAACAAACAAATGAAAAGTGGATACCTTGCAAATATTTTTTTGCAAAGCTTAAGACCTTTGGTTTGAATCTTGAATTTCCCTAAAATATTTTGCTTTCTTTCTCATCTAGTTATATATAATTTTCCTTTCTCAAAGGATAGATATAATAAGATACTAAAAATGGTATGTGCCAATATCTTCCCCACTTAATCATTGAGTTACTTTAAAGTAGACTAGGATACCATTATGCCATGTCAGAGTATTAGAAAAAGATATGGAGTTAGTATCTACATGGCTACCAATGGGATCACTATCTTAGAATATTTTCTTCCTCTCTACTCTTTGCCAACATCAAGGATCCAAGGCATAAAATGATACACTCATCAAAATAAGGATTTTTTATATGTTTGATGGCATTAACCCTAATTTGGGCACTTAAGGCATTTTTCTCCCCTTTTGCTAATATTACAATCAAAAAATATTTTATCTCTTCAAGGTTTATAGTGTGTTAACCTAACACCCATGCCCCTACTAGCTAACCAAGGTTTAAATATAATTATGGAATTATGTCCAAGTCCCTCCCAAATACTATGAAAATATTGCTTCTTTGAGGTCCCATGTCAATAGCACTAAAGCATATACAGGTGAAGGTTAATTACAAATAAACTAAATCCATGTTGTTCATATCAAAGGATTTAAAATGGAGGTTTAACTAAACAAGGTTACTTTTCACTTTACTCAAAATATAATGCAATATGTATTCAATTCAATAATGCAAGGATTATGCTTTAAAAAATTTAAGCTACATGCCACCAAGGGAATTATCATTAACCACATGCAAGTAAAAAAAAAATTAAACATTTGAAAAAATAATACAAACAATCAAGGTTAAGTGCATTACTAAAATATGAATGTGATAAAATAAATTATGTATTTATGGTTGTTTGCACGATGTCTCTTTTCTACTATGTTAATATTCTACATCTGAAACCTTCTCTTTGATGATACCCTCCACTACATATTTTTTTTTATTTATAATGGGTTTTGAAAGGGACCCAAAACCTTTTACAAGTCATAGAGGGGATCCCGGGTGGGATCAACCCAAAATGGGACAAGCCAAAAAGGGGCCCATGCTAAGTGGCCACAAAATAGAAAACAATAAGATAGAGGAAGGAAATGCCCATAGGCTACACAAGGACCAAAAGAAAAAAATCACCTGAAAAAAGGGATAAGCCAAAAAATCCAAACATAATGCATTACTCTGGGATGTAGTATTCATCATCAATGTCTTTAGGAGCATCCTCCCCAAATTGGGCTGCTTTCTGGGCCTTTAGTTGGTTGATAATATTGCTAGCCCTTAAGAGCATTGAGGTAGCTAGTGAAACAATGTCATCTAGGTTTGACATTTGGTCAACATCACCTACTGGCTGAGTGAAAATCACACCAGGGGATGGCCCTACCAGGGTCTTCTGCATATTGCAGGTAGGGAAGGCGTACTCTATTGTAGAAATATTTGTGGACATAATGTTCTTACCCTTTTCATTGGTGGAAAACTTGACACAAGTAGAGCATCTGCTCGATGTAGAAGATGGACCCCCCACCATTTTTTGCTTACCCGCTCTACTAGGGGTACCAACATCAACATCAATTATCGGGTCTTCTTGGGTAGCTTCCAGGAGTGCTAGAGGTAAGCCTAGGATGGGCTCAAGAATAGATGGTGGGCCACCAAAATTGATGATACGTTGATCCAGGTTCTGGCTGATGTAGTTGTAAATAATCAGGTGGAGACCCTGATGCTTAGGATAGGTGGATTTCCCTTTTTGAATGCTATCAACAAAAATCACCATCAACTAAAAGAGATATTCTGGGACGTTGATCAAGCTTCACATCCTTTAGATAGTTCAGGAACACCATGTGGAAGCTTCATAAAGGAGATGATGGTTCATCAATCATTAGGTATTACATAATTGGGATGAGCACCCAATTCCATGGTGGGGGAAGGTCTTCCTAGATGAACCCATTATCCTTCTTGGATAGAAACTTCCCTTTGTCACAAAAATAAACAAGTTACCCTACCATTGAATGCTTGTCCCAATGGATAATCTCCCCATCATTGGGTAGCTCCGTAATCTCAACCAATAATTCAATTGTAACTACAAACATCAAACTCCTCAAAGACACCATTACACTATCCCAAGTTTGAACAAATTACTTCAAAAGCTCTGAGTCATGCCCCTAAAACCTTTTGAGGAAGTTCAATAGTCCATGGAACACCATAATTTCTTCAATGTTGGGGTTGAGCTATAGGATTTTAGGTTCTATCAGTACCATATTATTGTTATCATAATACACGAGGATGATCACAGAGTGGGCATACACCAACTTACACCACTGATTGCACTGGTTCTTCATATTTAAGTAACTAAGCACCAACTCACTTAAAAAATATTCCCCATCATGCCAGGATGGGTTCATGCCACCACCCTTGGGCTTAGTGCTCGATATGAGCCATTGATGGGAAATATCCACCCTAAAATATCTTGCCACATGAGCCTTACCACACCCAATGATGATTGGGCTCACCAACCGAGCATTAACTAGAAAAGGAGGCATTGAATACGAGGTGAAGATCTGGCACCTATATTTGGGATTAGAATTACTCTTAGGATTACCATGTTTGAAGTACTGGTGGGTAACATCAGGTGTGGGTGAATGAGGGCAAGCCGCATACCCAACCTTCCTCCATGTGGTGCCACCATGCCAAGACCAACCAATGTTAATATCCATATGAAAGACAAGCTGGATAATCCTATTGATGAGGATGGTAAAATTATGATTTTGGTACAAAGCACTTAACATTTCATGATTAGGTGTAACATTGTGCTCGTTCAGTGAGAGATACATATGACCAATGTAGGCATCACCACACATGTTCCAATTGTTCAATCTATGCACTTTCCCATCCACTTCATAATTTCTAGTTTTCCAATGACAATCACCATGGTTGACATAGGCATTGGGATGATATCCACTACCCATTTTATTTTAATTCTATTGATTTGGATATGGAATTTTATGTTCTATTGGACCTCGGGCTTGTGCCAATCACCATAACATAGAAAACTTAGCACATCTTGGCCCCAAAAAAGCATGTTGTGCTCCTTGGAATATGAAACTCAAAATTCATGCTCATGTATCTCTTACTAGTGGAGCGATGCCTCATCATCATGGTGAAAAACTAAGCTTTGATCCAATAGGATTGGTGAGGTACAATAATAAAAATACCAGCATCAGGTCCTCTCCTCGAGCATCGGTGGCACAACCCAGTATTCATAGGATAAAAACTACACAAATGTGGAGACATCGTTCCCATGATAGATGTTTAACAGGAATTGGGGAAATTCAAAACTCCAGGTCTTATAGGAATCCACCGTTAACCCAAATTTAGCCATTAAATCAGTAGATTTGTTGCCTTCCCTATACATGTGGTGAATAGAGAGGTTGTTGAACAATTGAAGATAGAGGATAGTCTCCTAGATTAGTGGGGCAACATTCCAAGGTGGATTGGCCATACCTTTGATGTAGTTAATCACATTTAGAGAGTCACCCTCAATTATTAGGCTTTGGATATTGAGGTCCACCACAGCCTAGACTCCTCAAAAGATGGCTCTAGCTTCAGAAAAGTTGTTTGATTGCACCCCTAAATTTTTAGTGAAAGCCAAGATGACTTTGGTATTTTCATCCCTGATAAGACCCCCACAATTGGATCTTCCTAGGTTACCTTTGGTCACACCATAGAAATTGAGTTTAAGAAAATGAGGGGGTAGAAGAATTCTAGGACACTAAGGATTGGTCAAAAACATGGTGAGGTTGACCATTAGAATCTAAGGATAGGTGGATAGACTTAGCCAGTTGGATTTTAAATTGGGATGAGGGACAGTCATTGGATAAAATAAAGTTAGCATTCTCAGAGGTTAAAGAGATAATATTGAGGAGGATAGAATCATCGTCTCTGCTAGAATCATGAAAAGCTCTATTATTCCTCTCTAACCAAACCTACCATAGGAAATGGGGTAAGGTGAAGGACCACCAAGACTTGAGGTGGATGGAATAAAAGGGGTTAGGCCATTGGAGAGGAAGATATTTTAAGGATTCGGGAGTGACCTAAGCAATAGAAGCCAAAGAAAGTAGGGCCAACAAGATTCTAACATAGAAGGGATAGTCTAAAAAGATGTGGTGGATGGACTCCCAGGCAACCTGACAAAGGAAGAACTTGTTAGGGAGGACCATACCCCAAAACAAGAGGTTGTTCTACAGTGAGGATTCTATTCTGAACCATGAGCTAAAAAATTGGGCTACTTTGGGAGTGAGATGTTTAAGCCAAATTATTTTGATAGGGAACCATTCATAATCAAGCTCTTCCATGGCTAAATAAGACGACTTGATGGAGAACATACCTGAATTACAAAGCTACCAAAAGGAGACATCCAGAGATGGGTGACGAGGGATAACCATAAGGTGAAGCCATCGAATTTAAATGCCCTTTCAAACATTTTTTTTTTGAACCACTTCTATGTTGTTCTAGCATGCTCCATGAAATAATTATATGCCTTCTCTCTTTTTTCTTTGAGTTGCAAGATTTGTGCCAGTCTCGCACTCATAGGATCAATTTCATCACCCTCATCACCAAGCAACTACAAAGTCTAGAGGACTAGAAGTTCAATATGGGTAGGCAAAACTACTTCCTTGCCATACACAAAAGAGTAGGGAGAAGTTTTAATGGATTTATTAATTTATATGTGATCCACCCATAGAGCTTGATCCAATAGTAGATACCAACTTATTTTATTTCTCCCAAGTGTTCTTTTCAAAATTTGAAGCAAGTTCTTATTTGTGTACTCGGCTAAACCATTTCCTTGCGGGTAATAATACAAGAAGCTTTGAGGTAAATCCCATACCTACTTGCAAACTCAATAATTTTTTCTCCAATGAAGAGAGTCTCGTTATCAGTAAAAATGGTGTTTGACACACCAAAATAGGTAATCAGCCCCTCAAGGAAAGAAATAACTATCGCTTGATCTGCTTTCTTTGTTGGGATAGCTTTTGTCCATCGGGTAAAGTAGTCAATTTCTATAAAAATATATTTATGTTCAGTAGAATAATGTGGGTTGATAACCCCAATGAAGTCTAAGCCCCACTATTGAAATAGAGCTTCCACCTGGATTGGATATAGAGGTAAGTATACCTTCTTACTCCTGCCAACATATCGCTGATAGTTATCATAGCTTTGAATCACTTTGTGTGTATTTGTAAAAAGAGTGGGCCAAAAATATCCAACCTAGATGATATTCAAAGCCATAGGGCTCCATGCATAGACAAGCTAGAGTGGAACTTCTCCAATTTTTTTGTTTTTTAGACTCTTTGATGTACCTATAGATTACTCCATCTATGTTCTTGTGGAATAAACCACTCGACAACAAAACATATCTGAGGTCCTATAGCCTAAATCTTCACCTTTGCAAGGAGTTGAGGTAAGGAGGACACCTTCCAAATGTGAAAAATTTGATAAGTTCCTCCGCTTAGTCATGATCACTTGCTGCTTGGTTAGCAATATTACTCTCACTAATAACTTCATCTTGTAATTGCACCAGTGACTAAAAAGCTACACTTCTAGCCAACTCTTGACAGAATGCTTGACCATGAACTAATTTGGTCAGTAAAATATCTACATCGTACTCTTGAATCTTGGAGACCCAACCTGTTATTTTGTCCCCAAGTTCTCCTTGAATGATTAAATTTTTGACATCGAGATGAATAACATAGACAATTGTCTTGCTTTGTACAGTAAAATATCAAAATTTCTTCAAGGAATTCATCATCACATAAACCTAATTTTTAATGAAATTGTATTTCTTCTGGTGTAGCTGAATAACTTGGATTAGAAATGTGATTGGTTGTTCATATCCATCATCTCACTTTTGCGTAAGCATGGCAACATAAATTTCCTGCTCGCCTATTGCATAAAGAATAAAATCCTTAGAATAGTCTATATTGATCAACATTGGTGCTTGAACTATTCTCTCTTTAATATCCTAAAATACCTACTTCATTTTCTTCATCCATTTGAAATCTACATTTTTCTTTAGGAGTTCAGTCATTGGCTTCACTACTTGAGCGAAGTCGGTGATGCTCAAAAAATGACTGTAGGTCCTTCTTATTGGCTAGAAATGGCAATTTTAGGAGAGCTTCAGCTCTCGTAGGATCAATGGCTAACCCCTCCTTTGAAATCACATGTCCCAAGAGCTTCCCCTCCTTGACAAAAAAGATAGATTTCTTCAGGTTGATGGAGATACCAAATTCCTAAAACTTTTCAAACACTTGTATCAAATGAGATCCACGCTCTTCCCTGCGATGTGAGAAAGTAGTTATATCATCAAGGTATATTACAACTATTCAGTTTAGCAACTTACTAAAAGTGACATCCATTGCTATTTGAAAAGTGGTTTCGGTATTTGAAAGGCTGAAAGGTGTTCTTTCATAAGCGAAAATGCCCCACTTGGTAGTAAATGCTATTTTATGCTGGTCCTCATCCTTTACCTAGATTTGTTTATAGCTAGAGAAACCATCAAGTAGTGAAAATATTTTCACTCTATAGACAACATGGAGGATCTGATAAATCTACAATAAGGGATAGTGGTCTTTCAAAGATGCCTGGTTTAGATTATGAAAATCTACACATAAGTAAATATCTCCATTCTTTTTTCATATTGGAACCAAATTCACCACCAAAGTTGAGTGTTTGATGGGATAAATTATTTTCACCTCTAGAATTTTTAGTAGCTTTGATTTCATAAGCACCTCAATATTTGGATTAACATACCACTACTTATTTTGAAAAGGTTTCACCCCTTCCTACAATTCAATGGTGTGCTGAATCACATTTTTATCATACCCTTTCAAATCATGATAAATCCATGAAATAATGTTAGGGAATTTAGAGCACAAATTCTTAATGTCCTTGAGCTCTTCTATAGAGCAATCTATCCTAACTTTTATGATCTTGTCCGGTCCCAACTTCAGCTCAGTATACTCTTTTTCACCCACCTTGATCCTATGCTTTTATGCCCTATCACTCTAATCAAAGAGGCTCTCGAATGTAATCAATCATTTTAGAATGTGATTATTCCTAAGTTGTATTAAACCTTTTGATTCATCTTTGTACAACATCCTTCCCTCCATACTACCGACTTATTTAATTAGAAAGTTTACAATCTATTCATTGTTATCAAAAACTTTCCAGTATATGTTCTTATTTGGGATTGAAGGTCTATAAGTCATCCTTATAGTCTTGGGATTTCATACCACACTTTCAACAGGAGAGAAGTTTGCACCAAGGGATGCCAAGATATTTGCATGCTTATTTCATTCTTGTGAAATTGCATGAACATTTACTACATCAAATAATTTGAACAAATCCCATACCTTGTTGTGGTATACCTTGAGGTAGTGCTACTTTGAAATACACTTTTTGGTCACCTAGCTGAAAACCAATTCAAAATAACTAAAAATTTGCAACTGTTTAATCTCGATATTTTCCACTTTCTTTAGGCCCAAGCATATCACTTCATACTCAGTGGCATTATTTGTATAGATCCAAGTCAACCGGTACGAGTATGTTTTTTGGAAAAGTGACATCCATTGCTCTTTGAAAAGTGGTTCTGATATTTGAAAGGCTGAAAGGTATTCTTTGATAGGCGAAAGTGCCCCACTTGGTAGTAAATGCCATTTTATGCTGGTCCTCATCCTTTACCTAGATTTGGTTATAGCCAAAGAAACCATCAAGCAGTGAAAATATTTGCACTCTATAAACAACATAGAGGATCTGATAAATCTACGGTAAGGGATAGTGGTCTTTCAAAGATGCCTGGTTCAGATTATGAAAATCCACACATAGGTAAATATCTCCATTCTTTTTTTGTATTGGAACCAAATTCACCACCAAATTTGAGTGTTTGATGGGATAAATTATTTTCACCTCTAGCATTTTCAATAGCTTTGCTTTCATAAGCACCTCAATATTTGGATTAACATATCGTTGCTTCTTTCAAAAAGGTTTCACCCCTTCCTACAATTCAATGGTGTGTTGAATCACATTTTTATCATACCCTTTCAAATCATGATAACTCCATGAAATAATGTTAGGGAATTTAGAGCACAAATTCTTAATGTCCTTGAGCTCTTCTAGAGAGCAATCTATCCTAACTTTTATGATCTTTTCCGGTCCCAACTTTAGCTTAGTATACTCTTTTTTGCCCACCTTGATCCTATACTTTTCTTCCCTATCACTCTAATCAAAGAGGCTCTCTAATGTAATCAATAATTTTAGGATGTGATTATTCCTAAGTTGTATTAAACCTTTTGATTCATATTTGTCCAACATCCTTCCTTCCATACTACCGACTTATTTAATTAGAAATTTTACAATCTATTCATTGTTATCAAAAAATTGCTAGTATATGTTCTTATTTGGGATTGAAGGTCTATAAATCATCCTTATAGTCTTGGTATTTCACACCACACTTTCAACAAGAGAGAAGTTCGCACCAAGGGATGCCAGGAGATCTGCATGCTTATTTCATTCTTGTAAAATTGTTTGAACATTTAATACATCAAATAATTTGAACAAATCCCATACCTTGTTGCGGTATACCTTGAGGTAGTGCTACTTTGAAATACACTTTTTGGTCACCTAGTTGAAAATAAATTCAAAATATCTAAAAATTTGTAATTGTTTGATCTCGAGATTTTCCACTTTATTTAGGCCCAAGCATATCACTTCGTACTCAGTGGCATTATTTGTACAACTCCAAGTCAACCGATACAAGTATATTTTTTGGATTCCTAAAGGAGGGATGAATACTAATCCAACTTCAGTACCATTCTTACATCTAGCACCATCAAAGTATATTTTCCATAGTGGGTCAGGGGCATAAACTAGATCATTAGGTACCTTATCTTCACCCTTCTCAGGCTTAGTTATGGTATAGCAGCCGATCTTGTTTTCCATCATTGCATTAAAATCAAGCTTATAAAAATTGTCCTCTAACCAAAGCTCTTCCAAATATTCCTCCATCAGATCCATATCCTCTAGCTCTTCAGTCACCATGTTTACTGAGTCTACAACTTTTTATTTCTCTTCAATATTTTTGCTATGATATGTGGAGGGCTTCTCATTATAAATTTGTATTCTCATTCCTTTGAATGGAATATATAGGTAAGAATAGTACAAAGACATGTAGCCTCCCAACTTAGATGTGAACTCCCTTTATAGGCACATGCTAAAGTATGACTCTAAATATACTACCACCACTTCTTGAATGATAGTAATCTAGGGCATACTGTGTAAGAAAATCAAGATATCTTTGATTACCCCCATTATTTTGATAGGAGTGCCATCCAAATGTAATATGCCTGGGCTACTTCTTGTATACTCCATACCCATGATTTCACATACTACATTTGGCATGATAGTTGTCGCTACACCAAAGTCAATAAATTGTGCAAGATCCAACCCTTCATCCTAAGAGATAGATAGAATGGGGGACGTCTATTTTTTCCTATGGTTGAAGTGGGCAATGTCTGAGCCAACACCATCTACGTAGGATTTTTCTTCCTATCCTTCATGAATTTCAATGATTCCTACAATAGATCTACTTGTTTAGGTAGTTGTAGTGCATCATAGAGACTCACCTTAGTAGGAATATTCTTTAGTTATTCAATGATATTATATGACTGCACATTAGGCTCCCTTGATTCATCAATAACTCCATATTTGGTTTGGTACTACAGTGTAGCCTCTACCCTCTGATGCTTAGTTAAATATAGGTACTTGAGATTCTCCTTCACCTGTTCTCTCATTTCATTTTGAACTTGTGTAGTGGAAGGATGTGAAGTAGATGATTTTACTTGCATCCTATTCTTCACTGGGATAGGCAAAAGATCCTTCAGCAAGATAGGCTCATATGCTTTAGATGCTAGTGTAGGTGATTTCTCTTGAGACTGCTTCTTTTCATTCTACACCTTCTGCTCAATGGGTACCCTTAGTTGCTCCATCTCTATTGGATCAGTAGTGATAGATTTCTTCCCACATATTGTGCGAACTAATACTTTATTGACAAATGGGACCATGAAATTGTGATCAATTTCTATTATCATGTTGATTTGACCACTAGAAGTGTTTTTTGCCAATTTCTGCACATAGTTTAAATGAACCATATAGGTATCTTCACCATGAGGGTCATTACAGGTAGAGCACCAATATGTTCTATCTGATGTACTAGATTTTCATTGACCAATACGATTGTATTTCTCTCAACACCTTTGCTAGTTGAAGCTGCTTGCTCTCTAGTAATCAACAACATTTGAAATCTTCTTGATCAAAAGTTAGCTTCAGCTTGCTTCATCTTGATGGATGTGATTTCATTTGACATTTTCCTTGCTCTTGAATTAAGTGATTACATATATTGCAATAATTTTATGTGGGGATTAGGATTTGAGGGTACTAGAGGTGCTAGAAAAGGTAAAGGTACTAGTAAAAAAGTCAATGCTGGGATAGAAGGAGGGGAAGGTAATTGCGAAATGACTAAAGCAGGTAATTGTAAAATAGAAAATGTTACTATAGTTTAGGATGTAATCTTATTACATGAAGGAATTGGGTACATGGGTGACATGGGCAAGGGCTAAGAAGATGCATTAGCATACAAATACTATGGAAGATCAGGAAAAATAGGCATGGCCATTTTTGGTAAAATCTTACCAATAGCGATTAGATCAGCTTCAAAATTTTATGCTATGAAATACAGCTCGAGGAATATATTAGCATTGGACTATTATATGGCCATATTGATGTCAGAGTTGAAGTATCGAAGGTAGTAAAAGGTAGCTTGTTCAAGCATCGATCGAAGACCATCAAGAACTCTATGCCAAGTTCAAGAAAACCTAAAATTAAAGTCCACGATTTCTTCTTACAAATACCTTTGAATAGTAGTGAACTGATATAGCAAGGAAAACGGATTTGCTTGTTCATTGAACTCTTTAATCAATAGTTCAACTAATTAGTCCCAAGTAGTGATGGTTGCAGGTTGTAATTATCAGTACTAGTAAAGCAATTTTCCTCGAAGGGAGATAACAAGTAATCTTACCATTATATCCTCTTCTATGATGCCATGAGTCATTGCAAAAGCAGCTACATATTGAACATGCTCATAGGTTGTCTTTCTCATACTGTCATAATTTGGCAAAGCCTTCATCACCACTTACGAGATTGGGTTTTGAGATTGTAGGTTTAGAGGTCCAAAAAGGTTCCATGCTGGAAACTACCTTGGTGGTGGCTACTACGGTGGTGGATTTTGAGCTATGTGGACTGTTGTGTGTGGTTGGGGAGGTGGAAAACTAGTAGTTGTACTAGCAGGGCTTGAAGGAAAGGAAAACACACCAACTAACTAAGAAGATGTTGTAGTTAATGGGATAGCTACAGTAACTAATCTCTGGTGTTCTCCTAGCTCTTAGATGTCAAGTTCATAAAACTCAATAGGCTCTTTAGAATTTTTGGCCTTCGATATTGTAATCATGAAGAAAAATTTTGCTCACTTCATGTTCAAAGGCTTATGGGTAGATTTGAGTCACCAAATGTCCTAATAATATAGTACTAGATAAAAATAAAACCTTAATACTTTTAAAAGTGGAACCTTTTGGGAGTCCCACCAAGCATGCCAAAAATTATTGGTCATGAATCCGCCTAGTTACAAAGTCTATGCCTTGTGCACCCTAGACTCGTCCAACATTGAAATTCCGAAGGAAAGAAATGTCCTTCGGGCCAATATCTAGAGAGCGTTGGCTCCATTCCTAATCTACTTTGGTTGAAATGTTAAGGTAATAGGAAAGAAATAGGGAAATATGACTATAAGCTAGAAATACAGGATGGGGATAGACTAGCAGTCGAAATTCCACCAAGCAGTAATTAGTAGCATACAAAAAAAAATACAAGCACATAAACTACTTATAGTTATGCAATGACAACCTCTAAATAAAATCTCAGTGTTAACTCCCTTACTAGAAAAATCAAATTTAGAAGTAGAATTTAAACACAACAAATAATGGGAATAAAAGCGTTCAAAAATGATACACATAAAACTATCAAGTGCAAAACCACTCAAAGCAAAAGAAGCCAAAACATATATATTGATAAAAAAAACTTGGAGTGTTTTTTTGCAGAATGTCCATCCTCATTTTTTACATAAAAATGATTAGTATTTATAGATGTTTGCACCTCTTTCATTTAATGCGCTTACAAACAAAATGCTGGTAGATCAAAAACCAATGAGAATAAATTTATCCTCAACATCAATAATATTCTGGTCATAATATTCAACATGGAAACCACAATTTGGATTTGGTGAGAGAATCACAAGGAAATCGACATGATTAAATGCTAAGAAGTGACTTTGAACATCGGTGCATCAGAATGCAACAACATCACCTAGAAATCAGACACTTGGTCATTGAATTTGCTTTGCCTTTGCCCCTTGGAAATACACTTTTTCCAAGAAAGTCCACCAAGCATTAAATCTACTTTAAAAACTGGTAAGGTTGACAGGTGATACATTGGAAATAAACAAGAATTGACTTTGATCCTACAAAGTTGAAGTGGACATCCTAGAAGCGTTTCCTGCATTGCTCCAAGAATTAAATTTTATATTTCTTTACCTCTTTCCAATAAAATCTATAAAATCATGCCTTTGGAAGTAATCACCTAAGAATTTAATGCCAAAGAATTGATTTCACCCAAAAATTAGGTCGAAACAACCTTTTTAGGGTCACCATAGGTGACAGTGCAGCTTTTCAGTATTCTTCCTGATTTTTTAGTGATTTTATCCATTAATTGCTTCTCTTCTTAATTACCTTATTTGCTTTCGCCTCAGAGGAGGGTTCTAGGAACTTTCACCCCTTTGAAGAGGTGACATCAATTTTCATTTTTTTTTTTTACATAGAGCATGACACAACACTTTCACCCAAAATTGAAGTTTTATAATCCCATTTACCTCCTAGAGAGGTGAAATCACATGGTGTCTCTCAATGAGGGTGACTTTAATATACTATGTCCCGACCTTGCATCGAGCGTCTTACTTTTATTTCCATCCCATTCATGGGAGAAAACATGAAATAACTTAATGAAGGCTCCCATGACATTAACCTGCTTTCTTGCCTTTTAAATATTCAAAATACCTTTTTTTCCCCAACTAGGTGCAATAATGAGTTTCACCCCTCACTTGGGGCGAAAGCACTCTTTAGAAATCTACTTTGACTTGCCTATGTCAAGACCACCATACCTTTTTTTAAAATCCCCTTAGATTGTGTTTTGCCCCAAAGAGGGTGAAAGGGAGTTTCACCCCTCAATTGGGGTGAAAGTGCCTTTTAAAATCTGCTCCCATTTCATTAGCGCCCAACCCACAAAGAGCCTTATTCTAATTTTCTTTTACTGTTTCACCCCAAAGGAGTAACAAAAATGAGTTTTGCCTCCACTTGGGGCAAAAGCACTTTTAAATATTTGTTTTATGGCCACTTGCACTTTAAAATAATTTTTGCCCCAAAGAGGGGTGACAAGGGTTTTCACCCCTCTATTGGGGTGAAAGCATTCTATTCTTCCATCTGAAATTTGAGACTTTCACCCCTTCCTTTCTGTAGGGTGATTTTACTCCTTTGAATTACGTTTTACCTCCAAGAGGGGCAAAAGTGATTTTCACCCCTCAATTGGGGTGAAACTCATTTCTTTCCTCCCTTTGACTTTCTCCTTGAATTAAATCATGATTTTCACATTCTTGGGGTGAAACCACACTTGTGTTGCACTTCACCTCTGTGAGAGGCAAAAAGGACTCTGGTCACTGGCAAGGGGTGAAACAAATCGTTTAATTTTTCTGAGGCACTCCTCCAAAATTGATCTCTTGTTGGTGCTCTTGTTCCTTAGCATTTTTTAAACAAAATTCTTCATTGCATTCATGATTTCCATGTTATTTATAACAATGCAAATAATAAAAAGAGGTAAAAATACAGTAAACTAAGCAACAAAACTGCAACATCTTTCTTCAGTAAATTTGTCAAAATTTTACAATTAACATTCAAAAAAATTGTAATGTGGTGAAGTTACAAACTACCAATAGGAATCAAGTAAATATTTATTCAGTACCTTGCCTAGTTCTTAAACTAAAGCTAGTAAGACCTACAACTTCTAAATTGCTATAATTCTAGAGAATTTATCCTAGGAAAGGTAGCTTTACTTTGATATGGTACCTTGCGTGAAGCAAGAGTGACCATCATTATCAGGTGAGTGATAATGTATAAGCTTACCTAGGAGTAGTATCTTGCATGGAGCAAGAATAACCATAGCCATTATCGAATGAATGATAATGAGAAAAGTTAGTTCATAGGGATAAAGAACTAACTAAACTCAACTTTTTGTAACCCTATTCATTATAGAATGAATAATTAAGTGCAAATTTTTTGAGATGGCACCTTGTGGGTAGGTAAGCATGACCTAGATCATTGTCAGCAGAGTGATAATGGTCAAAATTAAAATGACACCCAAGGATAAGGTGTATAAATAGATTTATATGGGATGGATTGATGGAATTATATGATGAGACATCAAATGGGTTAAAATTCCATAAAGGTGGGACATGCATGAAGAAATAATAGGATTTCAATCACGTTGGGAAATGTTTTAGCCTAGGGCAGCTTAGAGAAATGATATATCCCTAGTTAATTAATATGAGGATGGCAATGGGTGACTTGTTGGAACAAAATCTGCCTTCGGTTAATAGTGTTGCGCCTTAGACTTTGCCAACATTGAATAGACAGACCTTGCTTGAGATCATCTGTCTAATCTCCAGAGAAGGCTGGTTCCTTTGAGTTTTTTAGAGGAAAGGGAAACAAGAGATAAGGGAAATATAGCCGAAGCTAGAACTTTTCTCATGGTACAGATTAGACAACAACTAAAAAATGATGATGCAGATTACTATCTTCAGAGTTTCTTTATATCTTCCTATAGAAAACATGAATTCTTGAGTGCGATTTTAAATGTTCGTCTAAATACATGTAAATATCTTTAATATTCAACTCTAGAGATAAGGTTTATACATGCACAGTTCAGATTTCAGAACAGATACATTATAAAACTTAAAATGAATAAAAGTTAAAAACCAGATACATACACTCGCATACAAAATTTCAGAAGCCAGAGGAAGAATATCTCTTATTGCTTGTAATCCAGTAACATGTACATCAAGTCTGTAAACGTCCAAGAGCCGACCCCTTTCATGATCGACTCACTCCTATTTATACCCTAAAAAGAGTATCTTCTACTATGTACATTTAATTTCCTCAATCAATTACAAGTAATTATCTACAGTTTCTAAGAATATACAATGGATTTCCCATAGATTAGATAGATTTCCTTCTGGCTAAATTCAGATGAGCCTATTATTCTGCAATCATCCAGCGGACCTGCCATGTTATAATCAACTGACCATTCTTCAGAAATCAGCACATGATGTCAGTGCATGCCCCAGTTGCCAAAAATATACTCTATTTCTCTACAACGTGTATGTCATGAAATCGTGACATTCTACCTTTGTGAAGCCTTCTTTACTTTTTTCTTTAGCGAAAACCAGACATGTCATGAAATCGTGACACTCTTGTTTCTCTACTTGTCTGCCCTTCTTGAGTCGCGAAAATGCAACATGTCACGAAATCGTGACATTTCTATGTCTTCAACCTGATTCTTCTTTTTGCACCGCAAAAATTGACCATGTCGCGAAATCGTGACACTTCCGCCTCCTTAGCTCTTTGTCTTGGTTTTGACAGTGAAAATGTGACATGTCACGAAATCGTGACACTTTTCTCTCCTTGCTCTCTCTTGTTGCTTTTGGCCATGAAAAAGGGACATGTCGAAAAAGGGACATGTCACGAAATCGTGACACTTTTAGTCTCTTTAGCAGTTTTGCTATTCTTCTGGCGAAAATAAGCCATGTCGCAAAATCGTGACATTCTCCCTGACTTCTACCCTTTTATTGATGGACTTGGCAAAAATGGGCAACGTCATGAAATCATGACTTTTTCCTCTGCTTTCCCTCTTTGCTGTTTTTCACCGTGAAAACTCGACATGTCATGAAATCATGACACTTTTCTTCCTTAGTGTATTTTGCTTTTTCTTTGTTCTTTAGCATATGGGCTACTTCGGTCTTCTTTGAAAATATGCAAAAAAGGTGCATCAGCCATTTTTTGTAGTTAGTCACTTTTTGACTAACATTCTTGGCACCTTCCGAGGGATTTTTTGCTCGCAAAAATAAATAGAAACCAGGCCTTCATCCATTGGGAAACGGAGTCACCAACACAGTTGCGAAAAGTAAAATTTCAAGTGAAAAAGCAAAGATAAAAGAAAAAGAATGCACTTTGGAATATAAGTGATCTTTACCTTATCAAAACTTTTTTCTACCGCTTAGTGACTTAACTTTTTTGAGGAACATAAAAGATTCAATTCTGAGAGCTGGTCCTAGCTCTGGCTGCTAGTTTCTGACCCTGATGTTTAGATCTTCTGATTTTGTCCATTGTTGTAATTACCTCTTGATAAGTTTTGCAAACTCGGTTCCAGTCTTCATCTTCTAAATCAGAAGAATCAATGAAAAGTTGATATACATACTGCAACTCCTCCACTTTATCATAAGAAATGATCTTTTGCCTTAAAATTAGTTCTTGTAAATAGGCTTTAATCTATGTCAGCCTCTGGATCATCTCCATGACCTATGTTTCTTCTATAGGTTCCTGCCCGCCGTCTATGTCTGTTTCATCCTCAACAAAAGCTTTTATTGATGCTGAAAGGACCTCTTCCTTCAACACTTTTGAACCATCATCCCAGAGGTAAGGAAGCCCATTATGGATAGCCAAATCAAGGTTTTGGAGCAACCCTTTCACTTCATCTTCAAGCTCCTACAAAAACTTATTTCCCTGTGCTATCAATTTAAACTTTCTAAAGAAGTTCTTTGCTACGATTTTAGCTTGAGACCAGGCTTCGCTTCTGAGCTTGGCTTCCATGCTTCCTGGCATCTTTTCTGACAAAATCTGAATTTTAGTAGTTGCATCTTCTCTTTTCAATAAAAATGCTTCGACAGCTCCAAATTCTTGTTTTACTACTTCAGTAGTTTCCTTTACTTTAGCTAAATACAATAATAAAGGTCTAGCCTTTAATACTAAAGATAACAAATATTTTAACAATTCTTTCCTCATTTTCTTTACTTTATCCTTTGAAAATCTGGAAGGAGCATTTTGTTGTTCTACCAACTATTGTTGTAGCTGTTGTATCTGTGTATTCAATGCCTGAATCTGAGCTTCTGCCACACTCAACTTTTCTTTACATTTTGCCACTTCACTGGCAGCAACACTGAATTTACCCTCCCATTTTTTAGCTTCCAGAGTAAGAGCCTTCTCTGCTATTTTTTGTTCTTTCACCACAGTCTCTAATTCCTTCCTCTTCTCCTTTTCCTTTAAAAACATTTCTTGATAATGTCCTCCCTGTAAGTATATGGTCCCAAAATGTGCTTGGGCTTTCACCCACTCATCTTGCATAGGCAGTTGAGATATATCTTCATTTATCTCTTCTGCTTGGTAATCTTCCACAGTCATTTCTCCCTTTGATTTCTTAGTAATAGGAGTTAACTTCAACTTCTTCCTCTGCATACTAGCTGGGTCTAAAGCAATGATTTCTCTTACAGTAGCCGGTGCTTTAGAATCCTCAGCTGAATGTGAAGTCCACCAATCTAAAGCATTCCTGCTTACTTTTTTTAGATTTTCAATCTTGGCCATGGTGGAGTGTGACTCAGTCCCTTGAGAAGTTGTAACTCCAGCCATCGGGATGTCAATGTTGGGGAGAAAAGGAATGGGAGCAACTACGGATCCAACATTTAGCAGATTCTGGGAAGATGTTGCCATTTCTGGGAGAACAAGGTAATTTTTTGGCAAGAACATTATACTTTTGTTGATTTTAGAAAAGGAGGGAGAATTACAATGGGAATGAGTAGGAGAATGAGAAGAAGAAAGTAAAGAAAACATACCTGTTTTCGGCTGGATTTGTTGTTGGTGTTCTTCTTCTTCTTCATGTTCATTGACGATCATTTCTTCACTCTGCGCTTTGTCTTTATCAGGAGTTTTATTTCCCTCATCACTTTCGTCCAAGTTTATAATTTGTTTCTCCTGCTGTTGTCCTACCGTCAGGATTTCTTTTTTAACCAAAATTTGTTTTTTATTTTCACTATTTTGGCTCTCTTGAGCCGAACTGGGTGGGCCGCGTGAGACTTCCTTCTGTGAATTTTCATGCTCAACTTCCTGAGCATCTGCATCAGTGTTTTCTTTAGTCATATGGTCTTGTTCACCTTCTTGAGTCCTTTTCCCTGAGTTGTCTTCTGTATCTTGAGGCTCTTGATCACTAGAAGAAGTTTGAATAATATTCTTGTCTTTTCTTCTATCAGCCATCATTTTCAATTTTCTCATTCTTTCTGCTACGGGTTCATCAGATTCTGTACCCGAGTCCGAAGGTGGAACGAATTTTACAATTCTTGAGGAATGATGTCTTGACGTCAGAGTATCTGCCCCAAGTGCTAGACGCTTCTCTCTTTTTGTTACTAGAATAGGTTCAACTCTCCCCTGTCCTTCTTTGCCCAACCCTTTTCCATCATAACCCATTTTCAACATCATCTGGGCGGCCTTCGAACTATAAGTCTTTCCTTGCTCTTCAGTAAAAACCTCTTCTATTGATCTTTTCCTAGATGTCCTAGGTTTGGTCTGAACAAGGGGAAGATTCTGAGCCTCTGCAATTTCTTTTCCTTTACCAGCTTCGGGCTGCTGGGATTCCTCAGGTGGCTGGGATACTTCAGGTTGCTGAGATACTTCGGGAGTAGAAGAATGACTACCTCCTATGCTTGGAGGGATTCTAACAGGGAAACTTCCTCCCCAGGAGTCATGGTTTTCATTATACCGAGGTTCGAACAGATTGTCATTTTTGGTGGGGTATCTCGATGAAATCGAATTTGTCTGGACTCTCATTACCCACCATTCCCGAATTTTAGCCACATCCCAATCTGGCCTATTCTTCTGAATCTTGGTGATTTTACCTTCCATCAATTGATGAGCTTTTATATTTTTTGGGTCAAACTGAACAATTACTTCGTAAAAATCATGCCAAGGAGGCAAAGGCTCCATATTTTCTATGTGCCACTCCAGGGGTTCATCTTCTGTGTTATTTCTATTTTCTTCAACATCATCTCTGACTTTAACATGAAATTATTTAATCTATGTTTTATTCAAAATGGATTGTCTCTCAGCAAATCTGTTCATGGGATCATATTTCCATCTTTGCGGAATCTCAATAAGCCCCAATTTTCTCAAATACTCTGCTATCTGTTCATTTTGCCCCTTTCTTGAAATAGTAATTCCTTCAAAACTAAAAGGCATATTACAGGTACCGGTTTTCCCAATTCCAGTCCCGAATTTGACATTAATGCTTTCTGTTTGCCTAACATATTCTAAGGCAAAGACTCTGTCAGTCACATAATGAGGAAGTAAAAAGGGTTTGTCTGTAAACCCATACAATCTGATGCATACTCCTTGTGTTAGAATAAACCAATCCCCCTCCTCTGCAAACTTGGTTTGCAATACCTTTTCCACTTTGGGGGTCAATCTTGTTATTTGTCCATACATGATTTTTAGCGCAGGGCCCAAAAATTCCCTATTGAAATCATAATATGACTCGGATTTGTATAACACATTGGTCCATTCATACACTGGTAAGATTTCTCCCTTCTCATTCTTATCATTTTTTGAAATGAAAGCTAACTCTTGAGACATAAAGTAAAAGAATAACCACACCAAATATGAAGTGTATCTGAATGAAAACTGGGTTCCAGCCTTCAATGCCGCCAAACCCTCATGAATTTCTGCACTTAAAAACTCAGGCCAGTCAAAGAAAATAGGTTTCACACTCCTGCTCATAACAGTCGAATCGTACATTCTAGGGTTCGACAAACATTCTACTACAGCCACCTACCACTTCTGAACCTTTTCATCATTTTTTAGTCCAGCAATCATGGCCAGGATGGAATATAGTTCAGGATTTTTAAAAGTTGCCATGTCAATTGGGGGTTCTGGTGGATTT
This sequence comes from Wollemia nobilis, assembly GCA_028583015.1. Lineage (NCBI taxonomy): Eukaryota > Viridiplantae > Streptophyta > Pinopsida > Araucariales > Araucariaceae > Wollemia > Wollemia nobilis. Next base: position 4,885,570 of record JAQPPZ010003613.1, on the reverse strand, counting down.
ACCCCTTCTGGAAGATCTTTTATCTGAGTGGCTAGGAAACCCTTCACCTTTTTGGACGAGCCAAAATATGTAGCCTGTTCTAAGGGGTCAAAATTCTTAGGTTCTAAGAAAGGGACATGGCCCGCAGCAAAAGCAGAAACAAAAGCATCTTTGGACAGAGAAAACAGAACCTTCCCTGAAAAATCTCTAACCTTTCTCTCCTTTTCATCATAGAAATTTGCAATTGCCCTTACCAATTATGGGCAGGGATGAACAGGAATATATACATACCAGTACAAGAAATAATGGTATGCAAACATTGAAGGAGAAGACGCAGAAACCCCAGTCGCTACCCGGTTCTTTATATTGCTCCGAATCTCCGTCGGGTCCTTCCATGTTATTATTGTATCTGCAATTCGGGAGTCTCTGTCAATAAAACCAGCGTTGTTCTCCTCCCTTATTTTTACTACCGAAGTAGTCGGGGGTGATGAGGTAGATGCTACCTGGTTCTTCACCTTCTTAGGGGCCATTATGAATTATCAGGTACACAGACTTTGAACTTCTTCTGATTGCTTCACAACTCCTTCCTCACTATGCTATAGTATGGTGGTATAAAAGTGGCTGGCGAGATTTTTGGCTTTTCAAGCATTACAGAGATAGTTCCTCACTTCTTTTTCTTCTTCAGGAGTTTCAGCAAGTTTGCAAATGGCGAAATGCCTTTCCAAATCCTTGAATTTAATTTTATGTAGCTTGAGAGGACATGCAAAATTAATGCATTAAATGACGGTTGGTCGATTTGATTCATCCATATTTCTTTGGTTTCCGTTCTCACCACCTTCCTTAGGAAACTCCTAAAAATGCTCGTTGGCTCATTAAAAACCCACTTGGGGACTGGGAATTATCCCATGCCGAAAAAGATGCTACCTGACAGATTAATTATCTTCTTCCACTGAACCCCGGGCACGTGGTTGCTTAGAAACATTCGACGGTGGATCTTTAGAAATATTTCGAGAAGCACACATAACATATTTCAAAACATTATTTTACTCATTCCCTCTTGCCGACTCTCAGGCGACCACGCGACAGCTCCAGATTTGAAAATGCAAAATAACAAGGGCGGACTTTTCCCTCCAGATTTTATTCAAAATGTTGGACTCTGATAGTCCTCAAAAATGATTCTTATTAGGCCACAAAAAGGGAATATTTACAAAACTCAAAACTTATAATATACTGTACATATAATGGTGATCTGTCCCTTTTATTGGAAATATAATTTTAGGTGAAATGCATTCACCGTGATGGGTAGAACCCATCCATCTTGATCTTTTAACTGGAAGGCATTGAATTGCTTTTCTAAAATAATTTCAAATGGCCCCTCCTAGAACGCGTCAAACTTGTCATGATGTCCTGGTTTCACTTTCTTGACATTCCATTTTAACACCAGGTCACCTATTTTGAATTTCTTGAAAGTGGTTTTCTTATCGAACCACCCGACTATTTTCAACATATGTTTTTGATGATGATTGTAGGCCTGTTCCCTAGACTCTTCTAGCTACAGAAGTTGCATCATTCGGGCATCCATTGGATGGCCTTCATCTTCATTAACTTGGTTTAGCAATTTCAACGTGGGTATCTCCATATGAATCAGAAAAACAACCTCTTTGCCATAAACCAAAGCATATGGTGATGTATTGATTGATTTCTTGATTGAAATTTTGTCGGCCCATAGGGCCTGATTCAAGAGTGAGTGCCAGTTCTTCTTATTATCCTCTAATGTTCTTTTCAGGATTCTTAAAATATTCTTATTAGTAGACTCGGCTAATCCATTACCTTGTGGGTAATAATTAGAGGAAGTCTTCAGGTAAATTCCATATCGATTGGAAAATTCGATCATCTTTGCACTAGTGAAAGGAGATCCATTGTCTGTAATCAAAGAGTCTGGTATGCCAAACCTTGTGATTAGACTCTCGACAAATTCTATCACCACTTTCGAATCAGCTTTCTTTGTGGGTACTGCTTCTGCCCACTTAGTGAAGTAGTCCGTGGTAGTGAGAATGTATTTGTGGCCTGATGATGAATTTGGCTCTATTATACCTACGAAATCCAACCCCCACTGCTGGAACGGTTCCTCGACTTGAATAGATTTTAAGGGCATAGGCGCATTCCTGTTCCTCCCCACATACCTCTGACACTGTTCGCACCTCTGGGTCACTTTGTATGCATCTAGGAAGATGGAAGGCCAATAACATCCAGCTCTAAGGATCTTCAAAGCTGTGGTTCGGCCTGCATAATGTCCCCCTGAGAGACCCCCATGAAATTCATCTAACACTTTCTGCTTTTCATTATCGGGAATGCATTTCAACAATACACCATCGATATTAACCCTGTACAACCCTTCTGTTCGAAGGGTATATTTTAATGCTTGGGTTCTGAATCTCCTTCTCTGGGAAGCATTCATATCTTCAGGGCATGACCCAGTCTGAAAGTACCTCACAAAGTCGTCGATCCAACTTGAACTTACTCTGTCTTGATGTTGCTCAGTGTTTGCCATGACGGGGTGGCTCTCCCCATATCCACTTGCAGCTTGCTTGGCCAATTCCTGGCACAAAGCTCTCCCTCTGACTATTTTAGTAGGATGTATTTCTACATCATACTCTTGGATGCGAGTCACCCATCCAACTCTTTTTTCACCCAGTTCTCCTTGAATTATGAAGTTCCTTACATCGGGATGAATAACATAAACCATCGTCCGACTCTGGGATAAGAAGTGTTTTAGCTTATTCAAGGATTTCATAATTGCATATACTTGTTTTTCTATGAAGTTGTACCTTTCCTCATGTTTGTGCATGGTGGAACTCAGAAAGGCTATGGGTCTTTCTTCATCATCCGCTCCTTTCTGAGTGAGAACTGTAGCATAACTATCTTGTTCTCTGACAACATATAGTATGAAACCTCGGGAATAGTCAGGGTTAACTAGCACAGGAGCTTGAGCGATGGCTTCTAGAATTTTTTAGAAAGCTTCTTTCCTTGGCTCTGTCCATTTGAAAGGAGCATCCTTTTTCAATAATTCAGTCATTGGTTTAACTGTATGGGCAAAGTCTGCAATGAATTTTTTGACAAAATTTATTTTCCCAAAGAAGGACTACAAACCTTTCTTGTTAACTGGAAGCGACAACTCAAGAAGTGCCTTCACTCTATCAGGGTCAATTGAAAGCCCAACTTTAGAAATAACATGCCCAAGGAGTATTCCTTCTTCCATAGCAAAAATAGACTTTTTAGGATTTAATGATATTCCAAATTCTCTACATTTCTCAAATACTTGTCGTAGATGAGTGGCATGGTCTTTTTTGTTGTGAGAAAATACAGTCATGTCATCTAAATAGACGACAATAATTTTGTTTGCAAGCTCCCCAAAAGCTACGTCCATGGCTCTTTGAAAAGTTGCTCCTGCGTTAGATAATCCAAAGGGCATCCTTTGGTATGCAAATGTTCCCCACTTAGTGGTGAATGCAGTCTTATATTGATCTTCATTTCTCACCCAAACTTGATTGTAACCAGAGAAGCCATCTAACAGAGAAAACCTTTCTGCTCCTGCCACAGTATGAAGGATTGGGTCAATCTGGGGTAAAGGATAGTGATATTTTAAAGAGGCTCTATTCAAATTTCTGAAATCGACGCATAGTCTTATTTCTCCATTTTTCTTGTGGACTGGGACCAAATTTGCCACCCAGGTAGAGTGCTTGATTGGGTATACTATCTTAGCCTGTAGGAGTTTTAACAACTCCTGTTTCATTAAGGCTTCAATTTTAGGATTCACAGGCCTCTGCTTCTGCCTAAAAGGTTTAGCTCCTTCCTCTAGTTCGATGGTATGTTGAATGACCTCTTTCCTGTACACTTTTAGATCACTATAAGTCCAGGCTATTATATCTGGATACTCTCTACATAACCATTTTATTTTCTCTAGTTCTACTTCTGTACAATCGGTCCCTACTTTGATCATCTTGCCCGGTTCTAGTTCTACTTCTTTATACCGACGTTCATCTACCTTGATCCTTCGACCTACAACTCTGTCGCTATTGTCAAAAAGGCTCTCCAGGGTGATCAGTCCCCTAGGGATATGATTGTTTTTTAGTTGAATAAGGCTCTCTTCGTCCTCTTCTTGTAACGCTCTATCTGTAGAGCAATTCATCTCATGAATCAAAAAATCTAGGATCTGCTCATCGTTCTCAAATACTTGCCAAAAAATGTCCTTGTCGGGCACAGAAGGCCTGTATATAAGTCTGACTATTTTAGACTTCTGAATAACATTACTGACTGGGCAAAAATTGGATCCTACTGACGCTAACAGGTCTGCATGTGTGTTCTTCTCTCTGGAAATGGATTTCATGTTTAGTGCTTCAAAATTTTCCAATAGATCCAACACTTTGTTTTTGTAAGCCCTTAGGTAATGTTGCTTACAAATGCATTTGCCAATAACCTATTTAACAATCAGCTCTGAATCTCCATAGATCAGTAGCTGTTTTGCACCTAGTTTTTTAGCTTTCCTAAGTCCCAAACACAAAGCTTCGTATTCAGCTGCGTTATTGGTGCAACTCCATGTCAACCTATATGAAAAGACTTTTTCTTTTCCAGTAGGTGAAATCAGAACAATTCTAGCTCCTGCTCCATTTTTGCACCTTGACCCATCAAAGTACAATTTCCATAACTGGTTGGCCGAATCACCTATTTTAGGGACAACAACAGGGAGATTTTTTGGTTTCTCAATGGAATAGCTTCCCATTTCTGTCTCTACCATAGCATTGAAGTTCTTCATTGAAAATTGATCCTCAGATTGGAGTTCCTCTAGGGTTTCTTCCATTAAATTGATATTTTCCAATTCCTCAGACATCATGTTGATGGTGGTTGTTTCCTCCAGTCTTTCTACGTGAAAAGTAGATGGTTTTTCATTGTAGATCTTGACTCTTTTACCTTTGAAAGGTACCTCCAAATGAGAATAATCTAGAGATAGATAACCACCCATTTTGGTCATGAACTCTCTGGATAAACACATACCGAAATATGGTTCTAAGTCTACAATGACTACCTCTTGTATGATGACTACTTATGGTATTCTGTGGAGTTGAATAGGGATATCTTTGATCACCTCGATAGATTTTATTGGAGTACCATCTAATTGCAACACACCAGGATGACTCCGAGTATATTCCATCCCCATTATGTCACATACGGCTTTCGGCATCACCGTAGTTGCGGCCCCTGAATCAATCATGCAATTGTGAACTATCCACCCCTCCATTTGCAAAGATAGATAGAATGGGGGTGGTCTATTTTTCCCAGAGGTTGACATAACATTTGCTTGTATAACATTTGAGAAGGAGGTATCATTCTTTAAATTTAGGGATTCTTGGAGGAGGTCAATCTGACCAGGAATTTGCAGTGCATCATACATGCTTATTTTGGAAGGAGTCCTCTTCATTTCTTCTGCAATGTTGAACGAAAGGGTTGCAGCTGGGGATACCTCAACACTTTTCTCCTTTCCACTAGTCGATGCATCATATCTGTCTCTATAGACCTGCGTGGCTTCTGTTCTTTGTCTTTTTGTCAATGAAGGAAATCTGAGTCTTTCCTTCGCTTGCTCTTGAGTCTCGCTCCCTTTTCTAGGAGGAAATTCTTTTCTTGGTGTAGTCGTAGAAGTCTGAGGAGGGTCAGAACGTCCTTTCTCATTAGACTGGTTTTTCTGCGGAGTCGCCCTGGGGGCAGGAGGAAAACTTAGTGGTTGGAGTTCCTTAGGGTCGACTTGTAATGACTTTTTTCTCGATCTTGTCAGGACTGAGACTTGTTCCATGGATGGCATTGCCAAATTGTGGTGGACTTCTCTGATTATGTTCACTTGTCCCTTGCCGGTTTCTTTGGCTCTCTCATTAATAACCGCTTGCACATGATGTTGATGAATCATGCATGAATCTTCTCCATGAGGATCATTGCAAGTGGTACACAGATAATCAAAATTAGTGGGTTCTCCATTATCTCCTGTCTCATTCGCATACACAACATTTTTTCTATCTTGCCCTCTACCACTCGTTGAAGCACCATATTTTTGTATCTGTGGAAATCTTCTTGCTTGGAGATTCCGTTCAGCTTCCCTCTTTTTCATGGATGCCATTTCATTTGACAATGTTTTCATTGTATCAATTATGGTCATGTACTGGTCATTCAGGGGAGTTGATGCAAGGGGTGGGGCTGGTAATGCAAGGAGTGTAGGAGGTGCGGCTATAGCTGGGAGAGCCTGCATTGATGGGAGTATAGGCAGTTTAGAAATTGATGCTTGGGAAAGTTTTGGTACAATTGGCAATAGACTCTTTGATGGATATTTCTTTGTAGCGATGAGATCAGCTTCGCCCTTTGCTGCCTCTAGATAGATCTCAGGAAAAGTGGTTACGCGGGATTGCCTTATTATCATACTGAGATCTGAATCAAAAGCCCTTAAATAATAGCATATAGCTTGTTCTTCCATGGGTTTTATGCCCTGAGGTACTCTATCACGAGTTCTGGTAAATCTGATGTTGAAATCCTAGATTTCTTCTTGTGGATGCCTCTCAATGATAGTGAATTGATTCAACAATGTGAAAGGATCCGCATGTATATTAAATTCATCGACCAGACGGCCGGCAAGCACTGCCCAAGAAGTAATGGATCCAGCGGGAAGCGCTCTGTACCAATAGAGCATCTTTCCTTTCAAAGATATAACCAGCAATCTGACCATTACATCTTCCTGAGTGATATTGTAAATAGATGCTAGCGATGATACATCTAAATAGTGCTCATCTATTGTTTTGCCTGTTTCGTCAAAATTCGGCAATGCTTTTAGTGCAGCTTGTGGAATTTGGTTTTGTGCTCCCAAGTTCAAAGGACCAGTTTGATTCCACACAAGATGCATTGAGACAGGGGCAGCTGCCATGGTTGCTAAAGGAGTTACAACTACTATAGGATTGCTTGCAGATGCTCCTACAATGGGTGTTAAAGAGGTGCTAATGGTGCCGGGTGGATTTGATCGTGCGGCTAGCACAGGGTGTGCCTTTAGGCTTTCGAGATGTAGCTCAAAGAACTCGATGGGTTCTTCGGAGTTTCTAGCTCGGGATCTGGTTATCATATGGCTATATAACCAAAAAAATTTAGACAAGGTCTTTCTTTTATGGTCTAAATTTTATTGCAACGGAGTCGCCAGGTAGTTTTTTCTTGAGATTTTCAAACAAAAGGCTCTAAAGTAAAACACCAAAACTTATATAATACTGTGGGATTTACTAGTCCCATCGGGCGTGCCAAAAACTATTGGAACAAAATCTGCCTTCGGTTAATAGTGTTGCGCCTTAGACTTTGCCAACATTGAATAGACAGACCTTGCTTGAGATCATCTGTCTAATCTCCAGAGAAGGTTGGTTCCTTTGAGTTTTTTAGAGGAAATGGAAACAAGAGATAAGGGAAATATAGCCGAAGCTAGAACTTTTCTCACGGTACAGATTAGACAACAACTAAAAAATGATGATGCAGATTACTATCTTCAGAGTTTCTTTATATCTTCCTATAGAAAACATGAATTCTTGAGTGCGATTTTAAATGTTCATCTAAATACATGTAAATATCTTTAATATTCAACTCTAGAGATAAGGTTTATACATGCACAGTTCAGATTTCAGAACAGATACATTATAAAACTTAAAATGAATAAAAGTTAAAAACCAGATACATACACTCGCATACAAAATTTCAGAAGCCAGAGGAAGAATATCTCTTATTGCTTGTAATCCAGTAACATGTACATCAAGTCTGTAAACGTCCAAGAGCCGACCCTTTTCATGATCGACTCACTCCTATTTATACCCTAAAAAGAGTATCTTCTACTATGTACATTTAATTTCCTCAATCAATTACAAGTAATTATCTGTAGTTTCTAAGAATATACAATGGATTTCCCATAGATTAGATAGATTTCCTTCTGGCTAAATTCAGATGAGCCTATTATTCTGCAATCATCCAATGGACCTGCCATGTTATAATCAATTGACCATTCTTCAGAAATCAGCACATGATGTCAGTGCATGCCCCAGTTGCCAAAAATATACTCTGTTTCTCTACAGTGTGTATGTCACGAAATCGTGACATTCTACCTTTGTGAAGCCTTCTTTACTTTTTTCTTTAGTGAAAACTAGACATGTCATGAAATCATGACACTCTTGTTTCTCTGCTTGTCTGCCCTTCTTGAGTCATGAAAATGCAACATGTCATGAAATCGTGACATTTCTATGTCTTCAGCCTGATTCTTCTTTTTGCACCATAAAAATTGACCATGTCACGAAATCGTGACACTTCCGCCTCCTTAGCTCTTTGTCTTGGTTTTGACCATGAAAATGTGACATGTCATGAAATCATGACACTTCCTCCTTAGCTCTTTGTCTTGGTTTTGACAGCGAAAACGTGACATGTCATGAAATCGTGACACTTCCGCCTCCTTGCTCTCTCTTGTTGCTTTTGGCCACGAAAAAGGGACATGTCACAAAATCGTGACACTTTTAGTCTCTTTAGCAGTTTTGCTATTCTTCTGGAAAAAATAAGCCATGTCGCAAAATCGTGACATTCTCCCTGACTTCTACCCTTTTATTGATGGACTTGGCAAAAATGGGCAACGTCGCGAAATCGTGACTTTTTCCTCTGCTTTCCCTCTTTGCTGTTTTTCGTCATGAAAACTCGACATGTCACGAAATCGTGACACTTTTCTTCCTTAGTGTATTTTGCTTTTTCTTTGTTCTTTAGCATATGGGCTACTTCGGTCTTCTTTGAAAATATGCAAAAAAGGTGCATCAGCCATTTTTTGTAGTTAGTCACTTTTTGACTAACAGTGACATAAGATGAATAAGGAGACTCAAGATGATTGAGATGTGATTGGCTAGATTATTGAGTAGGATTGATATGTCATAAATCAGTGATTGGTTAGGCACTTGGTGATAATTGAAGGAATAATTCAAATCGTTAATTTTGTAGCTTCAAAGGTTGAGATGAAAACTTGGATTTTTATTTATTCAACTTTGAAGGGAGGAAAGAGTTAACCTATCAATTACCATGAAGTATAATGTAGTTATACTTATATTAGGGCTATCATTATTGAGTTTGAGTGTATTTGGAGCAAGCCCCATAGTATGCTTCGTGATCATATTGCTACTAATTGTCGATCTACTAGTGCATACACTTTGAGAAGAGAAGATGGCTTCTGGTGCTGTTGGATTGAGTCAGGGAGGCAATGTAGAGCTAGAGGAAATAAGGCCATTAAAATTTGTAAGACCACATCACACGTATAGAGCAATATTTCAAAATATGAGGGATATATTGAATGATGATGATTGGTAGTGGTTTAGAGCAATAGAATTCGAAGGAGTTGTACATCTAAAGTTGGTGTATGCAGATAGATGTTATCTATCAACCTTTATTATAATATGGGATCCCAATAGGGGAACATTCTAGTTACCCACTAGAGAGATGACCATCACTCTAGAAGATGTATACTAAATATATTGGTTACCAGTAGAGGGATGTACAATAATCATTGCAAATGAAGTAAAGAAGAGGTGGTTATTGAAAAGAGTGTTTGGATCAGAATGGAGAGATGTGAACACTGAGAATGGTAGTATAATGTGAGTTGTATTAGGTGTTGGAAAAACTAATACATATACAGGCTATGGTGATGATGCTTATATCAAGCGTTATTTTACTTGATTTATATGGTGCACGATTTCTCTAGAATATGCTAGGAGGGATGTAGGACCTAGTGGAGTTTAATAGTGTTTGTATGGGCATCAACCTTGTTGGCTCAGACTTATAGAGAGATATTCAAGGTGTAAATAATGAAGCGAGCAAGGATGAGTTGTTACCTCTTACTACAAGTATGGACCTAGGAACATGTGGTTGTGGAAATACCCCAAGGATTGCCTTATGATGCACATAGTTTGGTGGGGCTAGAGATGCCTTATGCATTAATATGGAAAAGGGAGAAATATATGAAGGTTAACAGACCACATGAAGGAAATAGAGAGTGGTATCACTATATCTAGAAAACTTTGCAATCCTATGATGTGATCTGGTGACCATGGAGGAAAGGCCCAATATGGGTAGAGGATGGAGTACAACTTGCTTGAGTGTGACAAGTAAGGTATATTATTGGGTGAGTGAGCATGCAATACAAGTATTTTAAATATACTCAAGTATTGCAATAGTTTGATATTAGATAAAGAATATTGGATCCACCTATGATCTATATGAGGAAGGGGAGGAATATAGTAGTACCACCATAGATGGAACCATTGACCATAGAACCAGATGAGGATATATGGATTCCAAATGATGATGATGGTCGTAAAAACCCAAAGTATGATAGATGGTGGGCCACTTAGTGATGGTAAAAATAGGATGATATGGAGGAATACAAATATGGAGGAAGCTAGTAAAATAACTAGAGAAATAGTGGAGGTTGTTGGTAGTGAAGAGGAACCTCCTATATGACATGTACATCAATACATAGAGGTAGAAGCAGGTCCATCAAATTATCAAGAATATGATGGATGACATTTGATGATGGATGGAATGCATGAGGTAAAGTATTTGAGGAAGCAAGTCCAACAACTAGAATCACAATAGTTGGAGCAAGAAGGCTTGTGGGCACAAGAAAATATGAAGTTTGTTTTCTAGTGTGGTTGAAAAACCACCATTCTATGTGCTATAAGGATTTATGGTGTGTATGCCAGTGGAATTTGCAAAATATAACCAATAAACATGAATTAATTTATATGTGCAAATTAATTCTTGGTTAAGTTTTTTATCATACTTAATGAGAAATAATAGAAATAGAAATTCTATTCTTAGTTAAGTTTTGAATGTACTTAAATGGGATTATCTCTTTAAGTTGATAAAGTATGTCCCAAAACATGAGGTTTATGAACAATAGAAGGTACATAAGTCCATATTAGGAGTGAATCCTAAGACTAAAATGGGATAAACATGTTCAAGTTTAAGTCCTTGAAAAAGGCTTATAACTATTTTGACCCATAGTCACATTGACTTAATGGGCTAAGTCAAGAGAATGCAATATTAGGATGGATATTGCAATGAAATTTGGGCCAAAATAGAAGAAATCCTAGAGAGGACAAGGATTTTGACATAAGGGATGGACTCTTATGTCTTAAATATTGGGTACTTATACCCAAAATTGAAATTTGAGGAGATGGATTATGTGGGAAGTGCATAGTTCTCCTTATTTTACTCATCTTAGAGGGGCTAAATATGAGTGAGAGTATGAAAAAGATCTAGGAAGTTATGAAGAAGAATATCATTGATTTTTTTTCTCAATGATTTAAGATGACACCTTACATGGAGTAAGTGTAGTCATAGATATTATTAGTGGATGATAATATTATTGGAATGACACCTTACATGGAGTAAGTGTAGTCATAGATATTATCAGTGGATGATAATATTCATGGAACAACACCTTACATGGTGGAAGTGTGACCCTTGATATTGTTGACAAATGGTTAAGAAGATCTTAGAATTCATGGTTGGCTAGTCAGGATGAAGCTAAAGTTAGACCTTGATGAGATAATTTGAAAAACTCCAATAGAGTACAAGGTAGGTAGAACAATAAAATAATGTTTTCTTTTATTTATATTATTGATCCATGTTACAATACAAACCTAGCCTTTGACCAGAGTAAGGAGTTGAGTGAAACCTTGGGTTTTGGTTTTTATGTCTTGAAACATGCCCTAGAGATCAAACAAATAGAACATTTACCATGTTTGAGATACCACTAAACATCACTTTCTATGAAGTAGAGCAATATGCCAACCAAACACTAGGTGGTGGTCAAGTTTAATAATGTGTTGTGTGCTATTTAAATAATGGTTTATACCACAACACAATGCATGTGGTATTATTAATATCCACATATGTGAACCAATGTGAAAACATTTAATGGTTCAAGGTATACATGATAATAATAGATCATAGGGGATCTTGTGAAGATAAATGGTTGAGAAAATATCTATGAAAGTAATAACAAAGATCCCGATTCTAAATCTAAAACCCGATTGTTGATTTTGGCTTCGTCATAGTCATTAACTACTCCATATTGTTAACTATTTATCATAGTTGGGTGAATAGTAGTACATTTTCATGGCAAATATAATTAGAAAAGATTGATACAATGGTATTCTGATCTAATTTGTTGTATGCAATACTCTATGATCTTATTTTTAGAGAATGCATTCATTAAGCATATTATAGCCTTGGTAATCATTTTGCTATTACTGGTAGAGATGTTGATATATAAATACTTTGCAAGGATGAATCAAGTACTTAGAGACTACTTATGTTCAAGTATTTTCATCCCACTATCAAAACCATTAGTGAATCAAGTGGAAGAGCTAAGCGAACCATCCACATTTTGTGGGTCTTAAGCGGTGTACCTTAGACTCTTTTGAGGACCTCACTTGACATCTATGTCTCTTGAAGTATGAACCTAACATAATTCAAGTATTAGTCAATAAGTTGACTAAGGATGTATACTAGGGGACATCAAGGATGATGCACTGGTGGTGGAAAATATGTTTTCCAAAGAGAATTTTAGGATATATGGATATCCTGAAGTGAGATTTATGACATTATATTTTATCTTTGATGACACCTATTTTCTATGAGGTTAACTCATGATAAAGGCCATCAAGTCATAGGTTGGAACTCCTTTGTGAGATATTTTTATAAACCTAGTTGCATTTAGACTTGTATCTAAAATGTTATGGAAATATGATTTTATATCATGAAAATAAAACAAAACAATGTTGAACAATGTGCCACTTATGGAAAAATAAGTTCATAGTTCATATATGCTTTGTATTGCAGGAAAACATAGAGGATTGTGTTTATTTTAAGGGGGTTGTATGTCATGACCTTTCCTTGGAAAGCTTTTCCATATGATGGACTTATGAATTGTTGTTGTTTTGAAGATAGACTAAATGCATTATGTTGATTATTTACAATGTATGATTGGTTTATTTAAGAATATGGTATTTTTGATAGTCTACATTAGTCTACATGGTTGCAGGAATAGGAATCCTTTAGATAGAGTGGACAAGGGAGTCACCACTAAGGATGAGAAGGAAGGAAAATATGGATGAAGATCCATAATGGTCTTAATTATGATTTAATATTAATTACAAGTTTAAGTAATTAATTGTGATTAGCTTTAATTTGGTGATTTGATTATTTAGCCTATTTTTGTAAAATAGAAAATTGAGTTGGAAATTGGGTGAAAAAACCCCTTCCAAACCAAGGGAGGAGAAAGAGCATCTTTCCCTTGGAATAAAATAATAGTTTGTCAAATTGACCCCTCCTCCAAATGAAGGGAGGAGGATTGACATATTTGCTAATGGGAATTTAATATTGATTAAATTAAGGCATATTACTATTTCAATAGTAGTCCTTTTAAATTTAGCAAAGGGGCCAAAATTAGGGAATGACTAATGGATTTGGACACCCTCCAAATGGATGAAGGAGAAGGGAAGGGCTAAAAGTAGCATCTTTATAATATTAAAATATAGAGCCACTTGATGGCTCATAAAGGAGGAGGAGAAATTTTTTTAAAAAGAGGCTTTGGTTTTATAGAAAGATAACATGATGAGGTAGGAAAATTTGGGGAGCACTAGGTGGTAGACAAGCAAGGAGGAGACTAGGCAAATAAGGAGGAAGACATTTGGAGGGCAGAGTAGGAGAGCAAACTTTAATTGGGATAAGGTTTGGAGTTTCCACTTCTATGATTGCTGATGATTGTGCTAAGGTTGCTTTTTAAGAAGATATTTTCAATTCTTGTCATTGCACTATGATTATTATTGATTTGGTACTGTATTGCTTACAAATTTTAAAGTGATAAAGCTCTATTGTTTTAGAATCCCTCTTCTTTGAAGTAATACCTTAGATAATAGAGATTTTAGCCCTAATTTTTTTAGTTGACCTCGTAGCTATTAAATAGGACTTTCGCTTCTACATGGTGATTGCTTTTATTATATATTGAAATGCAACTGATGGTAATGGCAATATAGCTGATAACATTAGTTGATAGCAATGGCATTGAAATACATATTGATCACCCAATTGTAGTGTGAGCATACCCTATTACAAACATCCCTCCTTGATATTAATAGCCATGGATGTTACTATCACCAAAAATAGCACTACTCCAAAATGTGTCTTTAAGAATGGTTTTTAACCACCCTTAAAGACCTTTAATGGTGGTTATTTAGTCATCATCTATAAGGGTGTTGTACAAATTCTGCATCATACAATGATAGTTAAAAATTTCCTAAAAAATCCACCCTCTTAGGATCTAATATGGTGGTTTTAAACCACCATATTAGATCCTAAGAGGATGATTTTAAACCACCCTCTTAGAGTCTAAGAGGGTGGTTTTAAACCACCATCTTAGACCTTGAGAGGTAAGTTCATAACCACCCTATTAGGGTCTCCCCTAAGAGGGTGACTTAAAACCATAATCTTAGGGCCTCACATTAAAAAAATAAAAGAGAGCAATTCATAACCGCCCTCTTAGGGCCTCATTTAAGAGGGTGGTTTTAAACTACCCTTTTAGGTCTAAGAAGACAGTTTTAAACCACCCTCTTAGTGCCTCACATTAAAAAAAATTAAAATATGGTAGTTTTAGGGTCTCACATTAAAAATAAAATAAAGGTGAATATGTTATCACCAATGATATTTTGAAAGGAGAACACACATACCTTTTGCAAGCATAGTACCCACATACCTTTGAATGCACACATTCAGATCATAGAAAACCAGTTATTTTTTAAACACACAAATCCCTTGTAAACCTTTGAATGCACATATTCATATTCTTCACACAATGACTAAACTCACAGTACAAAAAACCAGTTCTTTTGAAACACATATTTCTTTTTCAAACCTTTGAATGCACACATACAAGCATAGAAAACTAGTTCTTTTGAAAACACGTCTTTTGCACACATTCATATTTCTTCACACAATGACTAAATTTATAGCATAGAAAACCAATATATATCCTTTGTAAACCTTCGAATGCACCTATTCATATTATTCACACAGTGACTAAACTCATAGCACAGAAAACTAGTTCTTTTGAAAACACATGTCTTTCTCAAACCTTTGAATGCACACATTATTCACATAATGATTGAGTTCACAGCAAACCAGTTATTTTGAAAATACATAAACTTTTGAATGCACACATGGCCCAAAAAACCAGTTCTTTTGAAAACACACAATCCTTCTAGTGCACACATTCAAATTTCACACAAATATTGAATTCACAACCCATAAAACTAGTTATTTTGAAAACATGCAATCCTTTGAGTGCACACATTCTAATTTCATACAATGACTGAATTCACAGCCTAGAAAACTAGTTTCTTTGAAAATACATATACCTTTAAATGCACACTTTCATATTTATTCTCACAATGACTAAATTCACACACTAAAAATAAGTTATTTGGATTTATTTTTGTGATAGAAGTTTAAAAAATTAAATATTTAATTATTATGGCTATTATATTTAGTGCAGAGGCACTATAAGTTTGAAGGCTAGGAGTATTCCCGTATCTTTTTTGAATTGGACTCAAAATAAAAATTATCTGAGCTGTCAGTCTTCGTGGATGTTACTTGGAAATATCATAAAGACTAATGGGGACAGTCACATGTCAGATAACATGGCTCCTAGTTGTCTTAGGAATTTGAGGTTGGTTGATAATCATAGGGAAGGAAATAAATGGCAATATAAGACTTCAAACCAAAGCTACGTGGACCACTAGATAGCCACCGCCATAAATCTAGCCAGTGGGTTCACTTCTCCAAGGCTGATTGGCCAAGATAGTATGTGGTACCAAAGTGTAGACACCAAAATGGTACCAATCCGATTATGTGATTGCAAAAACTGATTGCTTTGACACACACAGCCCCCAGGGCAGCCCTCAGAGGTTAAAAAATGGTCCTAACCACTTTTGTAGCAATTTTGTAAGGTCAAAAGGCAATTTGGCACATTCAGGAACTTTGCTCAGTATTCGTCTCACCCAGAGATGAATTCAAACTGGAATCCGTCTCACCCAGGAACAAATTCTAAATTCGTCTTTGGTCAGGATGAATTCCAGGTTTAACGGGCAAAAAGAAGAATGCCGCCAAGTGGCAGCCGAAGACAGTCATTTATTGCCTCTTGCCATGCATGTGCATGTAGGTGGGTAGATTGGCCATTGGAGGACTGTCACAAGGGTAGTCATGGAAGCCCAAGTCAGGGAGGAGTCTCCTCCCTCTTGGGAAGGCATGGCCGCCACATGGCATCCCTGCATGCCCATCCAAAAGAGACCCCCTGGGTCTATAAATTGGTGGACTTTCCCACCCAAAAGGAGACAAGTTGGAGGCATTTTCAAGCAACGAAGTGCTACCAAATTGAACACCCCATTGCACCCTTTTTCGATTCACCTTTTCCACATCCTTAATCTCTTTCGCAAGAGAGGTTATTGGGTGGCTTTTGGAAGTGTGGATCCGAACCCAAACCCAACATTTGACCACCTTAATCCACCAATTTTCCGACAACCCAATCTAAGAGATTTTGGGCCCATCCCTAGTGGATTGGTGCCGAAATCAAGTTCCAACGGTGGGCGGCCCACTCGGGAACCCTACATTTTCTAAGTTTCATTATAAAGCATTTTAGATCATTTGTTCATCTTTCATTTCATGTTATGTTGTCTAGGTAATTTATAACTTCGATTCCATAATGCTTTGATCAGATTTCATCATGCTTTTTGTCGCTTTTGTTGTCCCACTAACTTGCAGGTAACAACATCAAAATTCTTGGTGATGGAGGTCAAATTGGGAGAATCCGACCATCTGGGTCATCCCAAAATGGCCCCAATTACTTAACCCCTTTGTCTGTAGGTGTTTTGGAGATCCCGAGGTGTGACATTTGAGTGGCATCAATTCGACATCTTAACACAGTCAAATTCGTCCTACCCGAGGATGAATAACAGTCGAATTCATCCTACCTAGGGACGAATTACAGTTGAGAGAAAATTGGCCGACTGTTTCAATGGTAGTGGCCCTCCGGTAATGTTTTCTACTCTCTGTCAAGTTTGCAGGTGATTTAGATTCATTTTATTCATTGATTCAGCTAACCTTTTACATGCATCTTTTATTAATTTCAAGGAACAAACTTTTCCTATTTGCAGCAGGTGCTACTAACTCTTTTTGTTGTTTCTTTGAACGTAGGAGGAGCAGCAAAGATCGAAGACCCATCAACACCAGTGGCAACAATGCTTTGGCCCACCCATTTTGCATGTGGGCACGCGGAAAGAAGATCACTATTCACTTTTGTAATGGAAACATGCTAACTCTCCTAGCCCCTAAAAAGGGAGGAGATGTATTGTAACCGAGTTGGAATCACATTAATAAAAAGGGCTGTGCTCCTGCTTTCTCCTTTTATGTTTGGTTTTGATTCGATTACATTCGCTTTATTTCGTGCATCGAGTTAGTTTACATTACAGCAATTAGTGTTTCTTTTTATTTTTGGAATCTCGTGCTTATAGTGGCAATCACGGTGGGACCCTGTCCCCTAGTTTTTAAGATCAAGTAACTGATCCATTTTTGTGTTTTGTGCTTGACAGGTACCATTCTTCAAAAGCAGACTGTTATTCATCTTTGCCTATGGCGAATACTTTACTGTAATTCGTCTGACCCTGAGACGAATTCAAATTCGTCTTAGACAGGGACGAATTCTGTTCTGTAATTCGTCTCACAGAGGGATGAATTTCTGTCTATAAATTTTTAGAGCCGAGGATCAGAAACAACAAGTCTGGGCAGGAAAGAAGTAAGGTTCCAAAACTGTCCCTGTCATTTTTTGATTTTCTATTTCTTTTTTCTGTCAACTTTTGCTTGCTTAGGGAAAGTTGGTTGCTTGCATGTTTCAATTTTAATTAAAATAAACCACACACACATCACGTGGTATCTTTAAACCAAGGAGCTGGTCGTAAGACCCCATCCCTTGATCAAGACCAACGGTGGGTTCATCACCACCTTGGCTTGATTTTTGCATCCATTTCCCCGATTGTCACTATTGTTAGGCGTAAATCCTGACGAAAGTTGACCGAGTGTCACTGGGGTGATTCCCATGCACATGAGGATAAGTCTTCTATGGTAGGTGTCATTAATAGGACAATCCCCCTTTCATACCGCCTATGTTCCACGTACCATCTGCTCTCACGTACCTATAGTTTCCCTCTCGTAAGGGCAGGTATATAGAGAGGTTGGTATATCGGTCCGGCAATGGTATATTGAAGGGGCGACCATTTATGGGAGTCATATGAGCCAACATTCTACATTTAAACGTTCTTCAAAACTTTCAAAAACAAAACAAAATCATCAAAATGCACTAAAACCAGTCTAGGACACACCATTAATCTTTAAAAGAGATAATCACCGTTTGTGTATGTGTGTGTTCATTTCTACTTAGTGTAACAAAAAAAAAATCAGAAAAATCATAAACAAAAGATAAAAATCTATGCATTTTGTCACTCGCTCCAAAAGCTCCAAGGATTCCCGCAATCGCTTGGTCATCTCCAAAAGGCCCCAAATGTGTCCATGAACCCTTTGGTCAACCCAAGAGCACCCCAAAGGTGCCCATAAGTGATGCAGGAGCATCCAACAAAATATGGGAAATCTTATTTTTTTCCCTAAATTTTAGTGCATCTTGTCGAGGCCATAACTTCTCAACCGTAGCTCCGATTGACGCAAAATTTTACAGGGAGTTAGTTGGGATAATTTAAAAAAAATGTAATTCCTTGGAATTTTATTTGTCCAAAAAAGTCAATTTTCGAGGCCAAATTCCATCATCTAGTGCCCCGAAATTAGGTTTTAAAATTACTTGGCTAATTTTTTATGCTTTTTGAGCTGTTCGGAGGTCAATATCTCCTAATGTATTTAGAGTTAGGACTTGAAACTTCATTTTTGTCTTATCTATTGTAAGAGGGATGTGCACCCCAATTTTGGGCCCCATCTGACTCATTTTAATTTTTAGGGTTTTTTAGAGAGACATCATCATGGTGCTCACCCGTAGCCAAGCCCAATCACAGGCAGATGCTGTGGGGAATATCCAAGGAAGCACAAGTCACCTCCGATATAGCCCCAAGGATTTGGTCATACCACCTTGGTGACCTAACACACAAGGCAGTCCCCTCCACACCTTAACGGAAAGGGACTATAGGGGCACCTCTTCTAGGGGCACTCCTGTTCAGCATAGCACCCAACACACACCCTTCCATGAGGGGTACATCCGTAGGAGAGCTCCCTTAGATGCTCACTATGAGTGGTCATCATGCGATGAAGCGCTAGGTCAACATAGGGTTCAACGGGAGGAACCACATGATTACACTATCCCTCCTTCACCCCCTCTAGTTGTCAAGACTACAAGGACAAATCCAGAGCACAAGGCTCTTCAGGCAGGGCGAGCTAGCTCCGTCCATCCCTTTTTCACTTATGAAAGAGAGCACGAGGAAAACCCTTACCTTCCTCAAGAACAATATACATCACGGGAGCAATATGCCTCTACAAATGCTAGCTATCAGGATCACCTACTAAGGCCAGAGCCTCGGATAAATGCCACTACCTCCAACAGAGGGAGGTGGCCTATAGAGATCTTGGATCACTACGACCGAGATAGATATCTAGGAGAGGCATCTAGGCCTTCTAGACATGAGGCGGTAGGACCAACTATCTTAGAATCTATCAAGCACATCGCACACCGAATGCAATTCATGCAGCTTGAGCTAGAGTGACTACATTTAGAGGAACTGTACCATATTAACAAAGAGCACCTTCAATGCCAGAAGGATGAGTTGTTCCAACACACTATGCAGGAGAGGACTCCAATCCCTCACACACATAAGACAAAACATTATGAGAGGCACAACCCCTGGGTGCGAGACAAGTCTTCGTGACCCTATCGAGCACCACCCTCGATGCCTCCTAGACATGAACGAGAGGCTACTCCTATAACCAATGACGGGCACCTTCCTCAAGAACCCACTCAGGTTTATGGGCCACCCTTAGAAATGCATCAAGAAGCCTCTAAGGAATCAGAGCGAGAAGAAGAGCGGGATGAACTGCCCTACCAAGGCATGGGGGGTGCTATCTGGCCACCCCTCCATAGGCCCCAAGTTCCTCAACAAGAACCAACCAAAGAGGAGGAGCTCAAATCCCCTGATACATGCAAAGCGCTAGAGCACTTAGAGTCGATAGAGACCAAGATTTTAGAGCTCCCAAGGCCCAACTTACATGAGGCTCCTTTCGAAGAGGATCAACCTCTAACCGTAAGGCTACCTGATGATGCAGTCTTCCATGTCTCAGAATCTCCAAATTTTGATGAGCTATACTCACTGGCCAAAGGTGAGGATAAAACAGAGATAGCCCACATCAATCACATGCGACAACATCGACATCCCATAAATATCGATGAAGCACTTCAACAGATAAACATAATACTAGGGCATGAGTGGTGCATTAACCCACCACAGTGGGACCAAGCGTTACATCCACCACTTTGGGCACACAAAGATCAACTTTCACCCAGAGACCTCATAGCAATATCAGTACCGAGGGTAGACCCTGTCCTCCTATTCATGCATAGGGCCGATCCATTCGTGCCAATACCTCCAGAGCCAGATTCAGAGCACAAATATCATCAAGCTGGGGGTACATCTATCCCCTAAAGAGCAAGCCAAAAGCTCCAAGGATTATCGCAATCACTTGGTCACCCAAAAAGCTCCAAGGATTATCGCAATCACTTGGTCACCCCAAAAGCTCCAAGGATTATCACAATCGCTTGGTCAAAACCCAAAAAGCTCCAAGGATTATCGCAATCGCTTGGTCAAAACCCAAAATCTCCAAGGATTATCGTAATCACTTGGTCACCCCAAAAGCTCCAAGGATTATCGCAATCACTTGGTCACCCAAAAAGATCCAAGGATTATCACAATCACTTGGTCACCCCAAAAGCTCCAAGGATTATCGCAATCACTTGGTCACCCCAAAAGCTCCAAGGATTATCGCAATCACTTGGTCACCCCAAAAGCTCCAAGGATTATCGCAATCGCTTGGTCACCCCAAAAATGCCCCAAAGGATTCTTGAAATCCCTTGGTCACCATCAAGAAAATTCAAAAATCCAAAAATCATCAAAAACAACAAAGATTTGCATCTCATTTCTAGGCATGCTCAAATTCATCAATAAAAGCTCTTCTTACATCTCATCTTCATATTCACAAAAAATCATTCCATCAAAATACAAAAATATATAGCTGCATTAAGCATCGCATCCATACATTGCATATTTGTGGTCGTACAGGTCAAAGGCACCATAGGCTGTAATTGCTCTACTAGGCCATCTTGTTCCACATTTTTCCATTTTTTTAAGCAGTCCAAAAAAAAAAAAAAAAAAACAACAAAAATATACCATTTATCGCTTTTTACCACACTAGAGTCAGTGGTCTTATAATGTATCAAGAGTTTTCATTTTTCAGTCGTAATTTTGCTTTCTAGCCATGTACTGTACCAAGTCAAGCATATTTTATGAAGGTAGAGTTCTACTTGAATCACACCTTGTTATGTAGCATCCCAACACAAATTAAAACACATAAAAATTCTCAAGTTGTGTGAACGAAAGATGACACTTGCAAAGCAATCCAGGTCACCATAAGTGAAATGGTTATCTTGCTCATCCCCCTATGCGAATGACCCAAAGAATGCTGAGAGTTGGCAAAAGGACAAGCATCCTCCCTACCCAATTCCCCAAGAATCCCAAAATTCTCAATAGTTGCAAAACATCAAAAATTTGCAAACGTCAAAACACCAAAATTTGACATCCCATAGTGCACACATCAAAAGGCACAAACAATAGTGATTCTTATCACTCCATATCCAAATCCCTTGCTCAAAAGAAAAACATATAAAAAAAATAAATAGTGATTTTATCACTACAAAGGAGCAAGTATCCCAATACAATTAAAGAAAAGAAGGGAGTCGAACTTGAATCCCTAGAACTCTCAGCATTTTGATAGGTCATGAGGCAAGCCTCAGTACCGGTTTGGTTGATAGCCTATCGGTCACTGGCGGTAAACTTCCCGCATGATGATATATCTGTCACATTAACTTGTGTACAGATCAATGTTTGCATGTGGATGAGCTAGCTTATGGTATCCTAGATAACACCACAGATTAATCTGACTAAATACAATAAAGGAGTTAGTGGAGCTAATTAGGTGATCCTCAGTACGAGTTCGGTTGAAATCCCATCTGGCACTGGCGGTATCCTGACAAATACCACATAAATGAACTCAATTGCACACATAGGGATGTGAAATAACTTGGTCAAAAACAAGTCCGATTCATACCTTGTTCAAAAGTCTTGTAAGATAAAGTACAGTCGTGGCTAGTGAGTTAAAACCGTTTGAGTCTCAGAAAACCGTAGCTACATTTCTAAACCAACTACGCTACTTTTCATCCTTACAATACCATCAGAAAATACAAAAAAGAAAAACCACATGTATACATACAAAGTCATTCATCACAGCAATCGCCTAAAAACAAATAACAGAGTTCTAAACAGTCTATGGTGCCATAGCCAAACATCACAAATTCCATTCATCCATTTCATTTCTACATATCACATATAAATCAAAAACATTTGCATTCATCATAACATATGCATCCATCAAAATAAATCAACATACAACAATCGCATTTATCATACCATATGCATACATCAATATAAAGTAGCATGCATCCATCAACATCAATCATTGTGCATAACATGAAATTATGACATATACACAAAGCAAGAAAATCAAAACAACAAAAACAACAAATATCCACAAACAAAAAGCAATAAAAATTGCCAGACACAAGTGCTCTTGCACTTAACCTCTTGGCATAGAAAAACTAATGTCGGGGTTTACATTGTCACTATCCTACTCCCTAAGAAGGCTACCATAGCCGGACCACTCCACGGGAAGATGGATTTTCGATAATTTCACCCCCAAATGACATCACAAAAGGGTCAAAACCCACTCAAAAACAACAAAACAACAAAAAAACACAAACAAAAAGCAATAAAAATTGCTAGACACAACTGCTCTTGCACTTAACCTCTTGGCATAGAAAAATTGACGTCGGGGTCACAAATTATCACTATCCTACTCCCTAAGAAGGCTACCATAGCCGGACCGCTCCACAGGAAGACGGATTTTTGACAATTTAATCCCCAAATGGTGTCACAAAAAAAAAAAAACCACCAAAAACAATAAAAACAACAAAAAAAATGCAACACAAACAAACAAGAAGCAATAAGCATTGTCGGACACAAGTGCTCTTGCACTTAACCTCTTGGCATAGAAAATCGATGTCGGGGCTCAAATTGTCACTCTCCTACTTCCCCAAGAAGGCTACCATAGCCGGACCGCTCCACGGGAAGATGGATTGTTGACACTTTCACCCCATTATGGCATCACCAAAAGGGTTAACACCCACCAAAAATAGGTCCAAATGTCAAAAAATTGCACAAGCTTTAAATGGAAAACATCTGAAGGCACCCTTGCACAAGTCATCTTGGGTCAAGCGACTCATCGCTTTTCTCATGAAGGTCATTCCCTCATCGATTCGTCGCTTGAGGGGGTAGTCACACTTAGTCACCAATCAACAAGCACACACCCAATTAAGAAAAACAACATGCATTCAAAGAATCATTGACAAAGACAATCACGCTCCTACTTGGGGCAGCAAACAAGCAATTATCACAAATTGATCAAACACTTGGCATTCCCAAAGCATGAACACAAGGTTCCCTTGTGGAAAAAAGGTTGTGCCCTTTGCCTATTCATGACTGATCAATGTCCAAGCTCAAGTCACACCTCACCAAAACAGGTTAATACTTGAAATCAAATTCCTTAGCTTGTCAGAAGCAAGGATTCAAGAATGCATGCCCTTTCCATACTTGGGGCATCAAAAGTTGGTTAGGTTACCAAGAACCCTAATCATTAGTGCTTTGGTTATCTATTTTTGCTTAGCGCTGCACCATGCACAGTGCATCCCAAAAAGGGGCATCTGTAGACACCAAAACGACACCAATCCGATTATGTGATTGCAAACACTGATCGCTTTGACACACACAGCCCCTAGGGCAGCCCTCAGAGGTTAAACAGTGGTCCTAACCACTTTTGTAGCAATTTTGTAAGGTCAAAAGGCAATTTGGCACATTCAGGCACTTTGCTCAGTATTCGTCTCACCCAAGGACGAATTCAAACTGGGATCCGTCTCACCTAGGGATGAATTCTAAATTCATCTTTGGTCAGGACGAATTCTAGGTTTAACGGGCAAAAAGAAGAATGTTGCCAAGTGGCAGCCGAAGATAGTCATTTATTGCCTCCTTCCATGCATGCGTGTGTAGGTGGGTAGATTGGCCATTGGAGGACTGTCACAAGGGCAGTCATGGAAGCCCAAGTTAGGGAGGAGTCTCCTCCCTCTTGGGAAGGCATGGCCGCCACATGGCATCCCTGCATGCCCATCCAAAAGAGACCCCCTGGGTCTATAAATTGGTGGAATTTCTCACCCAAAAGGAGACAAATTCCTTAGCTCGTCAGAAGAAAGGATTCAAGAATGCATGCCCTTTCCATACTTGGGGCATCAAAAGTTGGTTAGGTTACCAAGAACCCTAATCATTAGTGCTTTGGTTATCTATTTTTGCTCGACGCTGTGCCATGCACAGTGCATCCCAAAAAGGGGCATCTGTAGACACCAAAATGGCACCAATCCGATTATGTGATTGCAAACACTGATCGCTTTGACACACACAACCCCTAGGGCAGCCCTCATAGGTTAAAAAGTGGTCTTGACCACTTTTATAGCAATTTTGTAAGGTCAAAAGGCAATTTGGCACATTCAGGCACTTTGCTCAGTATTCGTCTCACCCAGAGACGAATTCAAATTGGAATCCGTCTCACCCAGGAATGAATTCTAAATTCATCTTTGGTCAGGATGAATTCTAGGTTTAACAGGAAAAAAGAAGAATGCTGCCAAGTGGTAGTCGAAGACAGTCATTTATTGCCTCCTGTCGTGCATGCACGTGTAGGTGGGTAGATTGGCCATTGGAGGACTATCACAAGGGCAGTCATGGAAGCCCAAGTTAGGGAGGAGTCTCCTCCCTCTTGGGAAGGCATGGCCACCACATGGCATCCTTGCATGCCCATCCAAAAGAGACCCCCTGGGTCTATAAATTGGTGGACTTTCCCACCCAAAAGGAGACAAGTTGGAGGCATTTTCAAGCAACGAAGTGCTGCCAAATTGAACACCCCATTGCACCCTTTTTCGATTCACTTTTTCACATCCTTAATCTCTTTTGCAAGAGAGGTTATTGGGTGGCTTTTGGAAGTGTGGATCCGAACCCAAACCCAACATTTGACCACCTTAATCCACCAATTTGCTGACAACCCAACCTAAGATATTTTGGGCCCATCCCTAGTGGATTGGTGCCGAAATCAAGTGCCAATGGTGGGCGGCCCACTCGGGCACCCCACATTTTCTAAGTTTCATTCTAAAGCGTTTTATATCATTCGTTCATCTTTCATTTCATGTTATGTTGTCTAGATAATTTATAACTTCGATTCCATAATGTTTTGATCAGATTTCATCATGCTTTTTGTCGCTTTTGTTGTCCCACTAACTTGCAGGTAACAACATCAAATTCTCGGTGATGGAGGTCAAATTGGGAGAATCCGACCATCTGGGTTGTCCCAAAATGGCCCCAATTACTTAACCCCTTTGTCTACAGGTGTTTTGGAGATCCCAAGGTGTGACATTTGAGCGGCATCAATTTGACGTCTTAACACAGTCGAATTCGTCCTACCCGAGGACGAATAACAGTCGAATTCGTCCTTCCTAGGGACGAATTATAGTCAAGAGCAAATTGGTCGACTGTTTCAATGGCAGTGGCCCTCTGGTAAGGTTTTTTTGGTCTCTGTCAAGTTTGCAGGTGATTTAGATTCATTTTACTCATTGATTCGGCTAACCTTTTACATGCATCTTTCATTAATTTCAAGGAAAAAACTTTTTCTATTTGCAGTAGGTGCTACTAACTCTTTTTGTTGTTTCTTTGAACATAGGAGGAGTAGCAAAGATCGAAGACCCATCAACACCAGTGGCGGCAATGCTTTGGCCCGCCCATTTTGCATGTGGGCACGCAAAAAGAAGATCACTATTCACTTTTGTAATGGAAACATGCTAACTCTCCTAGCCCCTAAAAAGGGAGGAGATGTATTGTAACTAAGTTGGAATCACATTAATAAAAAGGGTTGTGCTCTTGCTTTCTCCTTTTACGTTTGGTTTTGATTCGATTACATTTGCTTTATTTCATGCATCGAGTTAGTTAGTTTACATTGCAGCAATTAGTGTTTCTTTTTATTTCCAGAATCTCATGCTTTCACAAAGCATGTCATTTATGGAAGAAAGCAATTACCAAAGAATTATTAAGAGTAATTGTTAATACAAAGATTGTGGGAGTTTTTTTAGTACTCTGCTATGTGTGTTTGCAACTTTTTGTTTCTCCATTGTCTCAAGGAAGGGATTTGTGTATGTTTCTTTTTTGTAATTATGATGCATGTGTGTTTTCTCGGGATATACCCAAAATGTTGTATGGGAAGTTTCTTTTTGATAACAGGCTATGTGCCTTACCGGATGTAATGACTTTGGCGATATGTAGATTTTACATATATAGGATCCTTAGTAAGGATATGTTCATCAACAATCCTGGGCTGATTTTTGTAAAAGGTTTTGGGTCAACCTATAAAACTTGATATTAATGCTATAGTATCTTATCTACCAAAAAAAAAATATTTAGTGCAGAGTTTGATATATCATAATGTTAGTTACACCTCCTTTCCTTATCCAGAGGAGTAATCCATATGCTATTAATGGAACTTCTTCTAATGGCTAGAGAGGGATACCTATCGCTTCTCAAGGAGTGAAACTATACTATCTAGAAGGAGATACTACCAGGATTTCACTTATCATCGATTGAGAAATTTATTTAGTTTGAATACAATTAACAAAGCACCTATCATATTCTATCAACCTCTAGAATTTTATTCAGTTTAACTCTATTAAATAAACATCAATCATATATCAATAAAAAAAATACTTTTCTTATAAGCTGTGAGACATAACTTGTACTGGTTTCTTCATGTCTCACTACTGGTAGCACCTTCCTTTGCTCCTATTCCATAGTTTTAAATCCAAAGAGAACATGTACCAAGCATAAATCATACAAAAATCTATGATGATGAGGAAGTGCATGCAAAAATCTATGATGATGAGGAAGTGCAGGCAAAAATCTATAATGTCTGCATACTAGAAAGATTTAAAATAGTAAATCTAAATCACAACCTAGAGAAGCAACACAAAATACAAAATAATTTCATCCAGTATTAGGTTTCATATGCAAAATACAATTCAAACTCCCATTCATAATGTTTGATAGACAATACATACAAAATAACTAGTATAGTGGTATATGTCTTAGATTTTTATAAGAAAAAAGTTAAACTGTACATAGTTTTTTAAATTCCTAATGAGAAGACATAAATGTTGTCAAGTTAAATGATAAGGGGAGGTATTGATATCTCGGGAAGTTAATAAATAAGGAGAGGCATTGATATTGTATGAATTTAATAAAGAGGATGTCAATGAGAGTGGAAGGGATGAATATATAAACCAAAATGAATATGGAAGCAAGGATAATATAAATATGGAAGAAACCGATAGATATGGATACAAGGGTAGCTATGACATTTTGAAATATGAGAGCCAATATTGGGGTAACAAGATGCATCATGGTTTGAAATTTCATCATAACTCCTTGTCAATGTCTAAAGTAGATGACTATGAAGTAATGCAAATGAAATCTAGCTTGGCATTTTGAGATGTAATCTATTTTCTACTATGATTCATTGCAAAAATTGATTTGAAGGTGAAATAAATCATATGTGACTTCCTTGATGTGATTTCCATCTAGCACAGAGGGGATTCAGCTTGGGCATCTCCCATTCACATATCTACAACAACAAAATACTGAACCACCCTCTTAGGGCCTCAAATTAAAAAATAAATAAAGGTAAACATGTCAAAATATTGACTATTCCATATAATATTGTGATGGAAAATAGTAAAAAATACACCATACCTTTTTCCAAACTTGCACTGAAAAAAATCTATGATGGTGAGGAAGTGCATGCAAAAATCTATGATGTTTGCATACTAGAAAAATTTACAATAGTACAGCTAAATCACAACTTGGAGAAGCAACACAAAATACAAAATAATGTTTTCATCCAGTATTAGGTTTCATATGCAAAATACAATTCAAACTCCCATTCATAATGTTTGACAGATAATACATAAAAAATAACTGGTATAGTGGTATATGTCTTAGATTTTTATAAGAAAAACTTAAACTGTACATAGTTTTTTAAATTGCTAATGAGAAGACATAAATGTTGTCAAGTTTAAATGAGAAGAGGAGGCATTGATATTGTAGGAAGTCAATGAGAGTGAAAGGGATGAAGATATGGACCTACATGAAGATGGAAGCAAGGATAATCTAAATATGGAAGAAGTTGATAGAGATGGAGACAAGGGTAGCTATGATATTTTGAAATATGACAACCAATATGGGGGTAACAAGATGCAGTGAGGTTTGAAATTTCATCATAACTCCTTATCAATGTCTAAAGTAGATGACTATGAAGTAATGCAAATGAAATCTAGCTTGGCATGATGAGATGTGATCTATTTTCTACTACAAGTCATTGCAAGAATTGATTTGAAGGTGAAAGAAATCATCTGTGACTTCCCTGATGCGAGTTTTCTCCAGCACATAGGGGATTCAACCTGGGCATATCCCATTCAAATATATGCAATGGAGGAATACTAAACCACCCTCTTAGAGCCTCACATTAAAAAAAGTGAACATGTTAAAATATTGACTGTTCCATATAACATTGTGATGGAAAATAGTCAAAAAGACACCATACCTTTTGCCAAACATGCAATCATATATAAATCTATGATGGTGAGGAAGTGCATGCAAAAATCTATGATGTCTGCATACTAGAAAGATTTACAATAGTAAAGCTAAATCACAACTTGGAGAAGCAACACAAAATACAAAATAACATTTTCATCTAGTATTAGGTTTCATATGAAAAATATAATTCAAACTCCCATTCATAATGTTTGACAGACAATACATAAAAAAATAATTTGTATAGTGGTATATGTCTTAGATTTTTATAAGAAAAACTCAAATTGTACATAGTTTTTTAAATTCCTAATGAGAAGACATAAATGTTGTCAATTTTAATTTTTTTGTCTTGACATGTTGAGTTTAGATATTTTATACATGATCTATTCCAAATACTTACAAACATGATCTATTCCAAAGAATATGAGCTGAGATCTGAGATATTTTATACATGATCTTATTCCAAAGACACAAAAATTGAGTACTTCAAGCTTGCATGTAAAGCATGACAAATAACTTGTTGAAGATCAACTTTCTTCATTAAAGGTGAACATGTTAAAATATTGATTGTTCCTTATAACATTGTGATGGAAAATAGTCAAAAAGATACCATACCTTTTTCCAGACCTGTAATCATACAGAAATTAGATGGTGAGGAAGTGCATGCAAAAATCTATGAGGTATGCATACTAGAAAGCTTTACAACAATAAATCTAAATAACAACTTGGAGAAGCAACACAAAATACAAAATAATATTTTCATCCAGTAATTAGGTTTCATATGCAAAATACAATTCAAACTCCCTTTCATAATGTTTGATCAAAGTATCAAATACAACACCATGAAGATGCTATCATTGTGCCACCAAATGCATAATGTTTCTTACCACAAAAATTAAATCCATGTATCAAATAATAATATGAACAATTCTAAAAAAGATAGACAATATACACTACTCCATGTTGTCATAAAGCACCTTTTCAAACATTAATGCTCAACATCATAATAACATGCTAGGCTGCTACTATAACATGTACATATTACCATTGACATTATCATCAGTATAGCCTCAAATAAATACCCATAATAAAATGTAATTCCATCAAATGCTACTAAAACAAAATTGCTCCAGGCACAAACACCCATTAGACTATTTATACAATTATAGAAGCAAATAAAATTGTGGGGCATTTAAACATTGTGCAAGTCCCCATGGAATACATGAGAATGTAAACTAATTTTGGATATCCCTTGCCTCCCTTGAACTTGCATTTCAAAGAAATTATGGTTTTAAAGGGTTGAAAATTCTTATAAAACAAATATTAAAAAACTTGGAAGTGTCATTTACAAAAATAAACTGTAAGTACCTAATGCTTGTGGAGAAGGTGATTTTTTTTTTTATGTTTGTTGATGATAAACCTGTACCTAGAGATCCTTGTGTTTCACTTTGTAGAACATATTTACCCCCAACTTGCTTATTTTCATATGTATCTTGGTAGGACCAATGGGTACCAGGAAATCAGAAGAAGAAATGGGTAGGACCAATCCAATGTTGTCATAAGGTGGGTTCCAATGCACAGACCAGGAATGGAAAGATACAAACAAGAAATATAAGTTCTTTAGAAAATTTTAAATTGATAAATAAGTGCATTAAGTTATTAGCAATAGTCCTTGAAGGAGCTCACAAAATTCCTTTTCAAATCTTACCATATCTTTATAAACAATCATGGTTGACTATCCCTAAAATTACACTACTAACATATACTAAACATTAATGGTGGATATATGATGGCATTAAATATGAGGGCTTCAGTTCTATAATTTATGTTATGATCATCCCAATGTAAAATTGTGATTCCTTCGTGTATGATTACTCTATTATATGTTATGACATTTCTTTAGCACCAATTTTTATAGGGGGTACTAAGAAGTAACATTCTCAATGCATGTACATTCTCAAAATTGAATTTAGAAGTATAAATATAGGTGAATGGACAACCTAAGCCCTCCATATAACGAGAAAATTTCTAAACATCCCTACCTGCCCCAACCATCAAAGATGAGGTGAGAGGGTATCCTGAGACTTTTGTTAGATACATAAACATCCATGTATGTAAATAAAATACTGTTTCTAAGGACTAGGACTAAGATTTAAATATGAAATATCAATTTCATAACTAACACTCACTCAACACAATAAACCTTGATTTTAACACATTACAACATGGATACATAATTAGACGCTTAATCCTATGCCCTAGTAGCACTTGCATTCTATTTTTTTTTTTACCAAATTACCTTCTTGTATATGACTGGCCAAACTCATGAGACTCACTCCTAGCTTGGCTTCCCATTAATTATCTACTAGAATTTTCATCTTGTGCAATTTCAAGTCCAATGAAATTTATTGCTATAAAAACATTGATATATTCTACCTTGTATGCTTCATTGTCTTTGATCCCTCTTGGAGGTGATGTGAGAACCACATACCAGCTAGTATCAAGTGGATCATTTACATAAAAGGATCATTTTTTAGTCTATATTGGTCAAGTGGGACATCAATCACAAAAATAAGAAAACAAAAGAATGAAATATTTAAGACAACATCAAAACTAAATCATATATGGTATTTCTAATACTGCTACAACATGGCAATACAATATTTCTACAACATGGTATAATTTATTTGTAAGAAATATATAATATAGGCTAGGCAATGAAGGAGCCCACAACATCCTTCATTGTGGCCATATCATCATTCCTTCTTAACAAGATTGTTTCCTCTTTATAAGTGATGTGCATAGTAACTTTACAACAACCTTCATCCAAACGCTCACCATGTACAAGATATTTAGGGTTAGTAATGATCATCGTGCCTTAGAAAACTATGTTATATTTATATATTTAAGTCAAGTAGCATTCCCTTATATCAATTTGAGTGATCGATATCATTTTTAGTCCCTACATGGAAAATCAACAACCCAGATAAATTCACTGTATAGTGTACAATACAAGCTAATTCAACTGTTCTATATTTGAAATAATAGTCATACCATTGATGACTATGGCCTATAAGGTATTGAGAAGTTGCCTATGCCTTGAACACCACCACCAATGTTGTGTCCAATTATAGGGGAGCATATAACGATGTTGCCTATGAAATTATATGCAAGGAATCATTACAACTTTATGGGTGCAACATGTAAACATTTCAAATATGAATAAAAAAACTAACACACCTCTATCTATGAAAGTTGTGTCAAAATATTTTCAATTTATTTATCTTTCTCTGCAAGCTTCTCTTCCAAATTTTTTTCATTCTTTGAAAGCTTCTATTCCAACTTTTCATTCTTTGCAAGATTATCTTCCAACTTTTGCTCTTTCTCTACCGTATACTCTTGCATCTAGCACAACTTCTATATGTAACCCTATACAAAAAACAAAGCATTTTGTGATACTCCTTTACCAACACCTCGAACCTGACCTTGTCTTTCAGGTCCTACAACCTTGATGAGGGCATCACCATTAATATATTGATTTACAAAGCTTGTAGATGACATTGCATCGTCTAATTTTTTCTACCAACATCACATGCATGGTTAAATATTAGCATGTTAAAAAAAAATCGATATAACAATAGTTTGAAGTTCAATGTATTGCTATTTCCAAAGGAATATCACTTATGATTGTCTTCGCAACTTCTGGTGAAACAAGAGCCCCATCCTTCTTTTTATGAGCTGCCATCCACATAGTTTCCCTTAGTAGTGGATTTTTTGCATTTGGTTGGCTCTTCCTCTGCAAGATATATAGTTGGAGAGATATGGGGATAAGTCATACAATAAAACTATATAGCTATATTTATCACATATAATGGACGAGTATGATAGAATACCATTTCATGCTCCAATCAAGCATATCCTCTTTGACTGCAAGTGTGCATGATGGATTGGTGAGATCTATTTTGTTTATTCCTTTGTCTCACTACCTACGATGCAATGAAGAAACCAATATATAAATTCATTAGGGAGAGCAAGGCCAGAAAAATTCACATGAACATAACAATGATATGAACTACCATAGTAGATTGGTTGGTACTTACCTTAAATCTAGTGTTGCTCCTGCCATTCACAAAGGCTTCCCAATATTTTTGTGATACATGAGGTGGGGGATTAGAAATTCTATGTATGTCATTATCATACTTATCATAGTACTTTTTAACAACTTGATGCTTATGTTCATGCCATTGCTTGTCCATGGTCAGAAGACCCATTTCTTCATTGCATCTGAAACAATATATTTTATTTCATCAAACCAATATCTTATTAGATGCAATATTTATATAAGTATTCAAAAATAGACACTATGAACTCCATTGGCTAGAAAGTTACCATAATGAGTGTCCATAACTAGTTTTTAACTTCCACTAGGACTACTTTCCAGTCTGTATGGGTGATAGGGACAATATCCCTCATAATAACCCCCAAGTAAGATGCAAATTTAATAGAATTTTTTCTTATGGGCTATCCATTTAGATTACAAATAATCTCCACCTTATCTATGTTGCTTGAATCTATTGCACATCTTGTTGGACCTCTCTTTCTATGATATTTAGTGTTTGAAGTGTGTGATGACTTGACATCAACACCTATAATTTCGACACCATCCAAACATCATTATTTCATATAGTATGACAACAATGAGTAACCAACATCACGAGCAAATTTCTTGTGCGGTCTATGTACCTTCTTCATTAGCCAAAGCATTGTCAACCTCATTTTGAGTATTCTCACCATCGGATTCATTAATGTTATGGGTCACCTCATTTCGAGTATTCTCACCACTAGATTAATTTATGTTATGGGTCACCTCATTTTGAGTATTCTCACCATCAAATTCATTTATGTTATGGATCGCCTCCTTATATTCCTCATTCATGGAACTCCATAGCTGGTATCTTCCACCAGTTGCTACAATACACCATAGTTGACAATAAAACCACGATCAATTCTAATATGACCAGGTCAACCACTATTGAACAACACTATCAAATTTCAAGT
Source organism: Wollemia nobilis (assembly GCA_028583015.1). Taxonomy (NCBI): domain Eukaryota; kingdom Viridiplantae; phylum Streptophyta; class Pinopsida; order Araucariales; family Araucariaceae; genus Wollemia; species Wollemia nobilis. The sequence continues at coordinate 4,851,338 of JAQPPZ010003613.1, read as the reverse complement.
ACTTACTAGCATGCAAGGCCTCTATCACTGACTCCTGATTTATTGTGACAACCCCAACTACCTATGGTGTCTTTCTTGCTCTTTTTTGTACATATTACCACTTTGAATATTGTACAGACACACCATCAAACCAAAATAAATACAAAAGCACTACCCAACACTTTTGTAGGGATTTCAATGCTTTTGTAAAACCTAAAAAATTATTGGAAATAATATATCAAGGTCACACATAACCTCTTTCTTCTTTGCTAAAAGAACCTATATATTCTAGGTATCACTTATCCATTCATAAACCAATATAGTGTATTCATCATAAAAGTGATAAGATACTATAGGAATATACTTTCAAGCAGTAGGTACAATAATACATTACATAGCCATAAAGAAAACCACCATTTTAGAACAAGAATAAATACATGCAAAAACCTAGTACATCTATCAAAAACCTAGTACAACCTATATCCCATAATAAAAAAACCTTCACCAAATCTAAAACGATCATCATTGCTAAACAAACCCCTCCCTCCATAGAATCCTAACTCCATATATCAAATAAATACCCCTAAATTACCTCTTAAAAATGAGAAACCAACCCCAACCCAAATCTAACACCACAAAACCCACATCCGCAATAGCAAATTTCTTGACATATTTAGGTATGGTTCCACTCAACTTGATAATCGAGTGTGCTGTGTGGCATACAATAGGAATCTGAGCTCAACATTTGGGTGTTGAGCTGCAACTAATTATAGTAGATGTGGTTAAGTATAAAATCAACTAATGATCAACTAGTAGATGTGGGTTGAGCATATAACCCAAGTGTGATGATGATAGTGCATATAACCCAAGTGTAGGAGACACTTCCACCAATGATCAAATAGGCCAAAATAGCCATGGAATAACTTAGAGGATTTCAATTTGACCTTGTACGAGTAACTTCAAGGAATTATACAATAGATATGGGATAATATGGACACTCCTCTATCCACGATAGCTTCCAAGTTACCATTGCAAAGATATTCAAATTAGAGGAGTCTAGTTTGATTTGGCAACAATTCTTAGATTTTGCAAAAAAAAAATGGAGGTTTCTTTTAGCCATCCCTTTTCATGCCATCTCATTCTCAATCACTGGATTTACTTGATTCTAAAAATCTGTTAAATTAATTCCAACAAAGTATATTATAAAACTAATTTATAGCTATTCAAATATGCCTAGGCCTTGGTTAAACTATAGAAAACATAGAAATATTATTTGCAATAGAAAGTATACTAATGGAAAATATAAAATAAATTTATACTTGAAAACATACGTATAAAAGTAAATTTAAAATATTTATTCTTGTAATAGAGCATACCCTTTCTCTTTACATGGTAGAATATTAACACAACTCACTACAACACAACAACAAGAATATGGGAAAGTAGCTCTAGAATTTTATTAACTTTAGAAATTCATACAAAAATTATCTCCTTCAAAAAAAATTTAGTCAAATAATGGAAGAGTTTACTTATACTATCAATCCCTCGATAGTTCACATTAATTTTAGAAAACCCTATAACAAATTTGATCTCTTATCTATTATTGGTAGCTAAATCTATTATCATATCCTATTTCTACTCAGATTTAATAAGGCATGCAACTATTTTGCTATAGTTTAACAATTTCATGTCTGAGTATGTCTAAGTCTTCTAAAAAAATTCCATATATCTAAAATAAAAATAGAGTAGACACATTAAATAATAAAAATAGATGTAGGAGAAGAGAGAAAGAGATTCTAGAGATGATCGATTCAAAGCAAAAAAGTGGAGGAATTAGAGAACTCCAAAACAATTATTTATAATCTACTTTGTTGAGAATTTTAGACCATATTTCAAGGTTCATTTCATTGTGGAAGAGAAAAAAATTGGAGGTTTGATTATTTAAGGCTCATTTCATTTTTTCAATATATATGTATGTGTGTACATGGCATGGAGATTTTTTTTTCCAAAAAAAACACACACTAGAACGAGTTTATAGCCTAATGAATAGACATAAAAATGTGCCTAGGCCCATGACATTTTATTTCTCTCCTTTGATGTACCAACTCACAATGTTAATTATTGTTATCCTTTAGAGAATACATTTTTAATTGGTTTTAATTAATAGGTCAGGATTTGAGGATCATGTTTAAGCTACAAGCATATGTTGATTCAATTGCATTTTCATCATCTTGAAAGTTAAGCAAACAAATGTGTAAGCCTAGATTTTCACATTGAGAGACCTCATTTTAAACCACTTTTTGCCCATAAATTTATGATATCTGACCTTATTCTTGTCTCTCATTGGTTAAATTATTTGTATTTCTTGCTACACCCACCATTTTTTACACACACCACTATCATATAGTTTCCTACCATGGTATATTAACCTCACCTCACCTCACCTCACTTGGTATATTTTTTATTTGAAGACTATTTGTAGTATTATAAAACTTGAATGGTTTACATTATGGTCTAAATTGTTTGCATGATGAGTAGTTTTGTAAAGCTATTTAGAAAAAATATATAAAATGGGGTGATTACAGTAGCAATAAAAGTGAAAGAAGGAGATCTATAAACCTAAACCCTAGTTAGACCAAGAACTAAAAAACTAGGTTTTTAAAAACCATAAAAATATAAATCCATCTTCTGTTAGACTAAAGTACTAAAATACTTGAATCGTTTACACTATGGGTTACAAACTTTTCATAATAGTCTAATGAAGATGAACAATTTTCTAATGTTATAACAATAGATGTGATATAAGGAGTTCTATAAAACTAAACCCCAGTTGGATGAAGAACAAAAAAAAAATAGTCCAAATATGGAAATAAGAGAAACCAAGACATGTTTAAAATGATATGACAAGATGTAAAAGAAAAAAATAGAACAAGAATGAATTTATAACAAATAATATGAGGATGAGTAAAAAAATTGAAGACATTGAATATCTAGATGTAAAGGTATGGATTTAACAAAAGAAAAGTTAGGGAAGAGGAAGGGCCTTAAAATGAAAAGCTGGAGTTAATTACCAAACAAAAATTTTCCATGATAAATGAAATAATATTAAAGAAGGAACACAACCAATATTGAGGTTGTTCATTTTGAATAGTGAAGTAGTAAATCAAATATCTAAATATGCTTAGAGAACTGAAAAGAGAAGGCTTGTAGACCTTGGACCAAGGTCAATGATCAAAGATGATATTTTGTAAAGAGTTAGCATATCCTACAATTTTCTTGCTTGTATACCCATCTGCATATCAGATACAGATACAAACATGAGACTTTTTGGATACAATAATCATAATGCATCAGATTACATTGGTGTTATATTCAAACGTATTAAAAATATACCCTTATTTGTTTCATATATAATACATCTGGATATGAGGTCATCTAAAGTTGTCTAACAACATGGGAATTTAAAATAAAAACCTAAATTTTTAAAAATATAATTTAAATTTAAAAAACAATAACAATCCTCTGAGCCTATCTATTTAAAACTTATATTTGTGTAAACTTTTTTTTTATATTTTTTCTTTTAATATATAAAAAGATGTTTTTTTAATGTCATTCATCTGCATATAATAGATATATATTCATATCAGATATTATATTAGTATTCATTTCCATACAACATAGTTCACCACCTTATATGTAGCCTATTGAAACATATGTTGAATGCTCAACTAGGTGCAGTATAAGAGAAAAGGATATTTTGCTATAGTGTATAGATAAAATAATCTTTAATATGGAGAAAATCCTAATTTTTTTTGGAAATGAACCAACTATCATGCTAACCTATAAATAATTTCAATTTGGTATTATTTATCTTAAAATTAAAATTTGCTTTACAGAATGCCAAAATCATTTCATTATGTAGTTCATAAACAAGATTTGGTCTTATGAAATAGAAACTTGCAACTTCTATGGACTAGGAACCAACATGATATGCGAGTTACATGATATTCTCACAATGACACTGAGAGGGGGGTGAATCAGTGTAGCTATTTAAATTCAAATCTACAACTCTTAAAGCTGAAGCAAAGAGAACTTAAAAGGAGATAAAGCAATTATCACAAGAGAGCACACCACAACACACAATGTAACGAGGTTCACCAATTTGGCTACTCCTCAAGAATGACTGCTTGGACTACGGTCCAAATCTAGCCTTTGCAAAACACCAATTTTACAATCTGTTTACCAAGCACCCACTGGAAGGAGCACCAACCCCCGATTTATCTACACCAACAGAAAGGAGCACCAACCCCTATCCAAGCACCAACTTGGATCACAGTTTTGAAAGCTATATCAATGACATACAAATGCCTTCACTTTTACAAGACCCTGACTGGTCTACAATTTATCAAAACATAGTAAACACTTACTGCTCAGCTTGTCGCTCTCTTACAACACTCTTCTAACCCTCTTTCGATAGCACTTTCACACATTCAACGGCAACTTAATTCTCTGTGCGACTGCCCTTTTATAACCTTATTTCTCAATGAGACTCCTCGTCTTCTGTAACTTCTGTAATCTTGCATGCAGCCTATTAATAGCCACTACTGATGGTAACTCCTTTATAGCATAGTATTTATTACATGCAACCTATTAATAGATCTGTCTCTTGCATGGGACTTTCAGTATAACTGCCGCTCGATGGTTACACTGCTTTACGGGCCCTGTAACTGCCATTCTGTCTTTAATGCACTGTGCTTATTTTAGCTTGCATGATTTCTATCTGTAATTGCACCTGTAACTATCGCACTAACTCCAGTTAACTCTTCTTATTTTGGCTGCATGATTTTCCTCTACTACTGCCCCTTTAACTGTCGTTCTACTTCAGTTAACTATCCGTAATCGTGTTGTTGCGACCTATCATGAAATCGTGACACTTCTGTCTCTTTGTGCTCTTCTCGCCTTTTACCCGTGAAAATACATGTCACGAAATCATGATAGTTTCCGCCTCCTTGTCCTTTTCTCAGCTTGCACCTACGAAAATAGAACATGTCACGAAATCGTGACACTTTCGTTGCCTTGAGCTCTTCTTTGTCTCTTTCCCGCGAAAATAGAACATGTCACGAAATCGTGACACTTTCGCTTCCTTGCACTCTTCTCTGCTTGCACTAGCGAAAACATGACATGTCACGAAATCATGACATCTTTCGCATCCGTACACTCTTCTTGGCTTGCACCAGCAAAAACAAGACATGTCACGAAATCGCGACACATTCGCTGCCTTGTGCTCTTCTCTGTCTTTCGCCCGCGAAAACACATGTCACGAAATCATGACACATTCGCTGCCTTGTGCCTTTCTCTGTCTTTCACCCATGAAAATAGAACATGTCACGAAATCATGACGCTTTCGCCTTTGAGCTCTTCCTCCTTGAATTTGTCATGAAATCATGACGCTTCTGCTTCCATGCTCCTTCGTTTTGCTTCTGTCACGAAATCGTGACACTTCATCCTTCTCCTCTTTCTCTTCGCTTTGGACCACGAAAATGAAGCATGTCACGAAATCGCGACACCTTTTTCTATCGGACTCTCTCTCCTACATTATGTCATGAAATCGTGACACTTTTCCTCCTTAGCGCTTTTCTTCTCATCGGATCGTGAAAACCCGACATGTCATGAAATCGTGACACTTTTTCTCCTTAGCGCTTCCTCTTGCAAATTGTCACGAAATCATGACACTTTTCCTTGCCGGCTCTTTCTCTCAAACATGTCATGAAATCGTGACACATTTTCATCCGTCTCCTCTCTTGCAAATTGTCACAAAATCATGACAGTTTTCTTTGCTTGCACCTTCTCTCCAAACATGTGAAATAGAAGTTTTCTTTGCCTCCTTCTCTCCAAACATGTCACGAAATCATGATAGTTTTTCTTGCATGCGCTTCTTCTTCGAACATGTCACGAAATCATGATAGTTTTTTTTTTAATGTAAATGCCAGTTTTTCCACTTGCATTCTTCTCTGCCAACATGTCATGAAATTGTGATAGTTTTCTTTGCTTGCGCCTGCTTTCCGAACATGTCACAAAATCATGATAGTTTTCCTTGCGCTTTCTCTTTCGTCCAACATGTCACGAAATCATGACAGTTTTACTAGCATTTTCTCTCTCCTTCGATATGTCACGAAATTGTGACAGCTTTTCCAGCTTTTTCTCTCCTCCGATATGTCGTGAAATCGTGACAGCTTTTCCAACTTTTTCTCTCTCCTCCGATATGTCACGAAATCATGACAGAAAACATGTCGCGATATCGCGACAGTTTTCTTACTTGTCTTTTTCTTTGATTCTTTGAATCTGGGCCACTTCTGTCTTCTTGGAAATTTACTGTATATGCTCTGATTGACCTCTGAACTCCTGTCCACTGCATCAACTGATTTATCTATCTGTGTTGACAACAATGACAATATTGTTTCTGCACCTTGCTCAACAATCTCCCCCTTTGGAATTGTTGGCAACACATGGGCAATTTCTTGTAATTCTTCTCCCCCTTTGACAATAATACCAAAGGGCTGCTGCAGACTCCCCCTGAGTCTATGCACAACATTCTCAAGCAAAAATTGTTATAGTTAGCAAAAATCATGAATATGAGCAAAGCTATAAACATAGGCATAAATGCTCCCCCTGAGAATGTGGTCCCAATTGATAGTCAGTTCTTGGGAAATGTGACCACTCCCAACTTACTCCGAAGGTACTCAAAAACTTCCTTGGGCAATGGTTTTGTGAATATATCTGCTACTTGCTCTGTAGTTGGAACAAAATCCAATTTAACCTCACCTTCTGCAACTTTATCCTTCAAAAAGTGATACCGGATTGCAATATGTTTGGTTCGAGAATGCATAACCGGATTCTTCGAGATGTTAATAGCACTGGTGTTATCACATTTAACTAAAATTGGCTCTTTGAAGTGAATACCAAGATCTTTCAGGGTTTGTCTCATCCATAATATTTGTGTACAACACGTTGTTGTTGCAATGTATTCTGCCTCTGCTGTGGATAGAGAGACTGATTCTTGTTTCTTGTTGTGCCATGCTACCAACCTGTCTCCAAGATAAAATGCTCCTCCATTGGTACTCTTTCTGTCATCTATACATCCTGCCCAATCTGCATCAGAATATGCAATAAGAGTGAAGTCCTTACCTTTTGGGTACCATAACCCATACTCCATAGTACCCTTGAGGTACCTAAAAATCCTCTTCATAACTGTCACATGAGTCTCTTTGGGACTAGCCAGAAATCTTGCTACCATGCATACTGCTTGTAAGATATCTGGTCCAGTAGCTGTCAAATACAACAGACTTCCAATCATAGATCTGTACATTGTTTGATCTACATCTGGAGATTTGTCATCCTTGCTCAACTTGCAACCTGTTGTCATGGGAGTGCTAACAGGTTTACTATCCTCCATTGTGAACTTTTTCAACATTTCTTTCACATATTTAACTTGAGAGATAAAAATGCCCTTTTCATTTTGATTGACTTGCAATCCGAGGAAATAAGAAAGTTCACCAATCATAGACATCTCAAATTCTTTCTTCATTTTATTTGCTATGTCTCTACAGGACTTATCATTGCTGCTACCAAAAATGATATCATCTACATAAACAACAAGGACAATAAGATGGCCATTCTCTATTTTGACATACGATTGTTGTCCACCAAACCTTTCTTGAACCCCTGTTGAATCAGATAGTTATCCAGCCTTGCATACCATGCTCTGGGTGCCTGTTTCAAACCATACAAAGCTTTCTTCAACTTGCAAACAAAGTTGGGATTATCACCGAGTTGGAAACCATCTGGCTGCTCAATGTAAACCTCTTCTTCCAGTTTTCCATTCAGAAATGCTGATTTCACGTCCATTTGATATACTTTGAAATTTTTATGAACTGCTAAAGCCAAAAACATTCTGATTGCCTCTAGTCTAGCTACTGGTGCAAAGGTTTCCTCAAAATCAATACCTTCAACTTGTGCATAGCCTTTACAGACCAGTCTTGCTTTATTCCTTACAACCTGTCCATCTTCGTTCAATTTATTTCAAAAAATCCATTTAGTACCGATTATATTTTTATTTTTCGGCCTTGGTACTAACTCCCAGGTTTTGTTTTTCTCAATCTGATCTAGTTCTTCATTAATTGCCTTCATCCAACTTTCATCTCGTGCTTGCTTCAACAACATTTTTGGGCTCAATGCTGGATAATAGAGAGTAGTTCCGTACTACTGCTCTTCTTGTCTGAATACCAACTATGGGGTCCCCAATAATTTGCTCTCTGGGATGATTTTTCTGCCAGCTACCTGTTTTGAACTTCTTGTTTTCTTCTACTTCTGAGTCAATGCTTAAATCATCTGGATCAATTTTTTGATTCTCTTCCATTTCCTTTTCTTCATCTCCTTCAATAACTTCTTCATAAATAGGGTAGTTTTCTTGATGAGTAATTTCTCGTTCTCTACCTTCATCAACTTTAACATCGGCACTCTCCACAATTTTCTTTAGCCTCTTGTTGTAGCATGTGTAGGCTTTGCTTTTTGTCGAGTAACCAAGAAAAATACCTTCGTCAACTCTATCTTCAAACTTACCAAGATTATCTTCAGTTCGTTTGATATAACACTTGTTGTCGAACACTTTGAAGTATCTTGTTGTTGCCTTCCTGCCGAACCACAACTCATAAGGTGTTTTGCTTTCATGTGTCCTTAACATGCACCTATTTTGGATGTAAACTATAGTATGGACTGCCTCTTTCCAAAATCTATCAGCTATTTTGTTCTCAGCCAACATTGTCCATGCCATTTCTTGCATAGTCCTATTCTTCCTTTCTACAATACCATTCTGCTGAGGTGTCCTTGCTACTGAAAACTGTCTTCTGATCCCATATTTTTGATAGTACTCTGCAAACTCCTCTGAGATAAACTCTCCTCCTCTATCTGATCTTAAGCATTTAATTCTTTTTCTAGTTTGATTCTCAACCTGGTGTTTGAAAGTCTTGAACATTTCAAAGGCATCTGATTTAAGCTTTAAAAATAGTACCCATGTCATCCTGGAATAGTCATCTATACACAACATAAAGTATTTGTCACCATTTATGCTTTGTGTTCTCATGGGTCCACATAAGTCAGTATGAATTAGCTCTAAAGGTTTGCTGGTGAAGTATTCCTTTGATTTAAATGTGGATCTAGTTTGCTTCCCCTTTTGGCATGAAGCACAGATGCTATTTAATGGTTTGCCAATGGTGGGTATATCTCTTACTGCCCTTTTTGAACTTATTTTTACCAGATTGTCAAAGCTAATATGACCAAGCCTCTTGTGCCACAGCCAATTTTCATCTTCCTGTCCAATCAAACATGCTCCTTCTAAAGTCTCTGAGAGAGTATACAGGTTTCCAGAAGTCCTCGATCCATTAGCTATCAGCTTCCCACTGTGTGCTTTTCTGACTTCACAGCCTTGCTTCTTAAAGATGACTTCATGACCTCTGTCACAGATTTGACTTACGCTCAATAAGTTGTGCTTCAAACCAATCACAAACAGAACTTCTTTGGAATTGATCTTTCCATCACTTATCTTGATCGATCCTTTGCCAACTATCTTGGCTCCATCATTATTTCCAAACTTTACTGAGCCCCCTTCATATTTCTGTAATTTTTCAAATTTTTGTTTATCTCCTGTCATGTGACTGGAGCATCCACTATCCAATATCCATGGTGCAGATTTGTTCTGTGCTTTGAATGTTGTCTCGTACAATCAAGGATTCCTTTTCTTCCTTGAGTCGCTCCTTTTCTTTCCACTCTGGTTTGACTATAGTTTTGGTCACTTGTTTAGACTTTTCTTTGTCAGTAGCCTGTGCATGTTTTTCTGGGAATTTTCTATTTTGCCTTAAACTGTTTGGTTGAGATCTTCTTCCCTGATTTTTATTTGCTGCATATGTGCTTCTACAGTTTCTTGCAATGTGTCCAAAGTTATGACAGTTATAGCATTCTACTGCATAATCCATCAAGGGTGAAAAGACATTTCTACTGGTGAAATTTCTTTGTCCTATATTATAAATGCAGATTAAAATCTCATGATCGTAAGCATTGCATTTAAAACAATAACCAGAAAAGGAATGATTGAACCCGGGAGTTGGTCTTTGCCATTTTGTAGTAGGAGCCACAAATTTTCTTCTCCTTTGATGTGTGACTTTTATGAATCCCTCATTGTCAACACTCTTCTCGTGCCTGGCACTGTTGCTTTCTTTTGCTTGATTCATTTTTCCTTGATCAACCTTGATCTTATCTTCTTTCTTTACTTGTTCTACAGTTATGGCCTTTGATCCACTTGACGATTCTCCTTCGACAAAGCCCAAGCCAAATTTGATGCCTGTAGTCCTCTGACTATTTATAATCTTTTCAAGCTTCGTAGAACTTCCTTCAAGTTTGTGATAGCAACTCAATTTTTGATTCTTTTCTTCTACCCGCATTCTTAAGACAACAATCTCTTCTTCCAGTTTGCTGCACTCATCTATTTTCATGGTTAATTGTACTTCGAGTTCTTCAGACATTTTCTTAAATTCTTCTGTCTGAACTTTCAAACTGTTTATTATGTCATTCGCATCCTCAAGCTTTCTTGAGACCTTTTTATTCTTTTTCCTTTCTGTACTCAACTCTTTAAGTGCAGCAACCAACTCTCCTTCCAGATATACTTCAGCCTCATCCTTAATGTTTGTGTCACCTTCCTATTTTTCTTCTATTTTTTCTTCTTCAAATGCCATGAACAGAGCTTCACCTGTTTCTTCTTCAGAATCTTCACCTGAGCTATCTTCAGAAGAGCTGACATTCTTGGATATGAAACTTTTCTTTTTGAAGTTGCTTTTTCTAAAATTTGGTTTCTTCTTCCAGTCACTTCTTTCTTTGTGTGACCCTTCATCACTTTTGGTTTTCTCATTCATTGGACACTTAGCTGCAAAGTGACCGACCCCTCCACAATTGAAGCACTTAAACGGTAACTTTCCTCTATATTTTCCTTTTCCTTTTATCAGTTTTCGAACAAAGTTAGCTTCCGTTTCATCCGATGTCTCTTCATCCTCAGATTCTTGTTCAGCTTTTATATTTTTGTGTGCTTTAAAAGCAGCTTCTTTGTCTATGGGCTTAGTTTGTCCTATTCTCATTTTGTATGCAGTCAAAGAACCATGCATCTCGTCCATGCTAAAATTGTTTAGATCTTTAGCTTCTTCTATTGCAGAAACTTTAGAATTAAATCTTTTGTGAAGAGTTCTAAGTACCTTTTTCACGACGACCGCATCTTCGATTTCTTCGTCGAGTCCTCTGATTGCATTAATGATTCCATTGACTCTCAGCATATAGGCCTCTATGTTCTCATCATCATTCATTTTTAATGCTTTGAACTGAGCTCGATGCGTTTGTAGCTTGGCTTCCTTGATCTTGCTGTCTCCTTCATGGATGCTCTTCAGTTTGTCCCACATGTCTTTTGTCGTTTTATAGCTCATGATCCTTATCAGTTCATTGTCTACTAGCCCACACATTATGGCATTCTTTGCTTTGGAGTTATTCTCAAACTTTTTCTTCTCGGCAGTATCTGTTGGAGGAGTAGCTGGTATTGTGTATCCACTTTCTACTGACTCCCAAATGTCGTATCCCAATGCACACAGATATGTCCGCATCCTGAGTCTCCAGAATGAGTAATTAGTTCCATCGAACAAAGGAGCTTTGTTTGATGAGAATCCTTCACCACCTGCCATTGTGTTTCTTCCAAGATCACCTTAGCTGATTAAGCTTGTTCAGGAACCTTGCTCTGATACCAATTGATATTCTCACAATGACACTGAGAGGGGGGGTGAATCAGTGTAGCTATTTAAATTCAAATCTACAACTCTTAAAGCTGAAGCAAAGAGAACTTAAAAGCAGATAAAGCAATTATCACAAGAGAGCACACCACAACACACAATGTAACGAGGTTCACCAATTTGGCTACTCCTCAAGAATGACTGCTTGGACTACGGTCCAAATCCAGCCTTTGCAAAACACCAATTTTACAATATGTTTACCAACACCCACTGGAAGGAGCACCAACCCTTGATTTATCTGCACCAATAGAAAGGAGCACCAACCCCTATCCAAGCACCAACTTGGATCACAATTTTGAAAGCTATATCAATGACATACAAATGCCTTCACTTTTACAAGACCCTGACTGGTCTACAATTTATCAAAACATAGTAAACACTTACTGCTCAGCTTGTCGCTCTCTTACAACACTCTTCTAACCCTCTTTCGATAGCACTTTCACACATTCAGTGGCAACTTAATTCTCTATGCGACTGCCCTTTTATAACCTTATTTCTCAATGAGACTCCTCGTCTTCTGTAACTTCTGTAATCCTGCATGCAGCCTATTAATAGCCACTACTGATGGTAACTCCTTTATAGCATAGTATTTATTACATGCAACCTATTAATAGATCTGTCTCTTGCATGGGACTTTTAGTATAACTGCCGCTCGACGGTTACACTGCTTTACGGGCCCTGTAACTGCCGTTCTATCTTTAATGCACTGTGCTTATTTTAGCTTGCATGATTTCTATCTATAATTGCACCTGTAACTATCGCACTAACTCCAGTTAACTCTTCTTATTTTGGCTGCATGATTTTCCTCTACTACTGCCCCTTTAACTGTCGTTCTACTTCAGTTAACTATCCGTAATCGTGTTGTTGCGACCTGTCACAAAATCATGACACTTCTGTCTCTTTGTGCTCTTCTCGCCTTTTACCCGTGAAAATACAACATGTCACGAAATCATGACAGTTTTTGCCTCCTTGTCCTCTTCTCGGCTTGCACCCGCGAAAATAGAACATGTCACGAAATCATGACACTTTCGCTGCCTTGAGCTCTTCTCTGTCTCTTTCCCGCAAAAATAGAACATGTCGCGAAATCGTGACACTTTCACTGCCTTGCACTCTTCTCTGCTTGCACTAGCGAAAACATGACATGTCATGAAATCGTGACATCTTTCGCATCCGTACACTCTTCTTGGCTTGCACCAGCGAAAACAAGACATGTCACGAAATCGTGACACATTCGCTGCCTTGTGCTCTTCTCTGTCTGTCGCCCACGAAAACACATGTCATGAAATCGTGACACATTCGCTGCCTTGTGCCTTTCTCTGTCTTTCGCCCGCGAAAATAGAACATGTCACGAAATCGTGACGCTTTCGCCTTTGAGCTCTTCCTCCTTGAATTTGTCACGAAATCACGACGCTTCTGCTTCCATGCTCCTTCGTTTTGCTTCTATCGTGAAATCGTGACACTTCATCCTTCTCTTTCTCTTCGCTTTGGATCGTAAAAATGAAGCATGTCATGAAATCGTGACACCTTTTTCTATCGGACTCTCTCTCCTACATTATGTCATGAAATCGTGACACTTTTCCTCCTTAGCTCTTTTCTTCTCTTCGGATTGCAAAAACTCGACATGTCATGAAATCGTGACACTTTTTCTCCTTAGCGCTTCCTCTTGCAAATTGTCATGAAATCATGACACTTTTCCTTGCCAGCTCTTTCTCTCAAACATGTCATAAAATCGTGACACATTTTCATCCGTACTGCCTCTCTTGCAGATTGTCATGAAATCATGACAGTTTTCTTTGCCTGCGCCTTCTCTCCAAACATGTCACAAAATCGTGACAGTTTTCTTTGCCTGCGCCTTCTCTCCAAACATGTCACGAAATCATGACAGTTTTTCTTGCATGCGCTTCTTCTTCGAACATGTCACGAAATCGTGATAGTTTTCCCTACATGTGCTTCTTCTTCGAACATGTCACGAAATCATGACAGTTTTTCCACTTGCATTCTTCTCTACCAACATGTCATGAAATCATGATAGTTTTCTTTGCTTGCGCCTGCTTTCGAACATGTCATGAAATCATGACAGTTTTCCTTGCGCTTTCTCTTTCGTCCAACATGTCATGAAATCGTGACAGTTTTACTAGCATTTTCTCTCTCCTCCGATATGTCATGAAATCATGACAACTTTTCTAGCTTTTTCTCTCTCCTTCGATATGTCGTGAAATCATGACAGCTTTTCCAGCTTTTTCTCTCTCCTCCGATATGTCACGAAATCGCGATAGAAAACATGTCGCGATATCGCGACAGTTTTCTTACTTGTCTTTTTCTTTGATTCTTTGAATCTGGGCCACTTCTGTCTTCTTGGAAATTCACTGTACATGCTCTGACTGACCTCTGAACTCCTGTCCACTGCATCAACCGATTTATCTGTCTGTGTTGACAACAATGACAATACTGTTTCTGCACCTTGCTCAACATTACATATCCATATGTGTAAGATGCTACCTGAACTATTCTACATCTATTGAATATAAGTTCAAAATTTTCACTTTGATTAAGTCCTTACATACAAGAGCTTGCTAATACTGGTAACTATATCAAAGCAATCTACGCTTGAAGCCTTCATTGGAACAATCAACCTCATCAGAAACTAGATGTAAAATATGCTTTAGTTTAGGTTAAAAATAAATCTTATTGGTCATGAATTACCAATGCTACTTCCTTGTATCTTTGTCAAATATATAATGATCATGTATAACTTCAGGGAACATATAATACAAAATGTGAGCTTCAACAAGTTGTGACTTTAGCATTCTTTGGCCTTGTAAATTTTCTTCAATATTGAACCCTGTGGATGGTGTTCAACAAAATTCACAAGGAAATATTTCTCACTTAACCTAAGAAAATAAGGTGGAATATGCTTGTATTATTGCATCAAATAAAGAGCCATCCAAAAACTAATCCAAAAAAATTAGTGGAGAATGCCCTATGAAACCCCGACAATGAGTCATCAAAAATCCTAACCCAAAAAGCAATAGAGAATACCCTATGAAACCCCAACAATGAGTCATCCAAAATCCTAACCCAAAAAAAGTAGTTAAGAATACCCTATGAAACCATGAAAATGAGTCATCCAAAACCCTAACCCAAAAAAAAGTAGTGGAGAATGCCCTACAAAACCCTGACAATGAGTTATGAAAAACCGTAACAAAAAAAAGTAATGGTGAATGCCCTACGAAACCCTGGCAATGAGTCATCCAAAATCCTAATCCAAAAAAGTAGTCGAGAATGCCCTATGAAACCTTAGCAATAAGTCATCCAAAATCCTAACCTAAAAAAGTAGTGAAGAATACCCTACGAAATCCCAGTAATGATTCATCCTAAACCCTAACCCAAAAAAAGCAGTGGAGAATACCCTAATGTCAAAGAATCATATAGAATACATTCAATTAAATGAGTTGAAATTGGGTATAGATAATTTATTTTTTATTCTATAATTAGATAGGCTTCATAATAATCCATCCACAAATAGTCAGGCTCATTTCATAATAATCTATTGAGAAAGAATTCCATAAACAGTTAAGCCCATTTCTTAATATTCTAGTCCAGAACAATCATTCTAAGCGAGTAAATATATTATAGTTTACTACTCAAGCTATTAGTTATTTTCAACCAACCCATAAACTAATAAATAAACCACAATCATAAATATAGAAGAGGAAACTAGAACTCAATAGAGCACACCTGTGAGTATTGCTTGAGACTACACTATTAATTACACCTCAAGAAACCACACGATAGCTACTACCCTCCCAATGGAAGGAAAAACAATTTTCTTTAATTTATAGAAGTAAAAAAGGATTTTATTCCACCATCCTCATAGCATGCCACTCACCACCTTACTTCAAAATATAGCTCTAATTACACCCTAACAATGAGTTTATCCACAAAATGAATGATCGAGAACCTGCAAATGCTCTTTTATTTCCTTAGAAATTGCTATGTTCTACACCCTCTCAAAGGTCTCGTCCCTCTCATTTGTTTTCAGGGAGAACACAAAGAAGCCAAAAGCGATGAAAATGGAAAACAAAAGATTCACCCAAGGTTTTGTTCTTGTTTTTAGGGAAAATACAGAGAATCCAGAGGCCACAAAAAGGGGAAACAAAATATTTACCCAGGGGTTTATGCTTATTTTCATAGAGAACATAGAGAATCCAAAAGCCATGAAAAGGGGAAATAAAACATAAGCGAAAAGAAATTTTGGTGCAATCATGGAAAGAAAAGGGGTTTAAGACATTTGGTAGGTTCGGTGGGTAGAGAAATGTTTTATTTTTTAAAAGGCTTCACCCTAAGAGGGTGGTTATAAACTGCCATCTTAGGCAACCCTAAGAGGGTGGTTTTTAACCACCCTCTTAGGCAACTCTAAGAGGGTGATTTTTAGCCACCATGTTATTCCTAAGAGGGTGTTTTTAAACCACCTTCTTAGGGTGACTCTAAGAGGGTGGTTACCATAAGAGGGCAATTTTAAACTACCCTCTATGGTCTATTAGGGTGGTTTTTTACCACCATAGAATACCACCTTATTTTAGTCGTCATTAAAGCCCTTTTTTGGTGTAGTGCAGTCTTATTTGATGAATATTATAAGCCTTTATTGGGACATGATTTGATATTATTGGATGTATTTTATGTAGTATATTTGCTATTTTTTTACCCTATAAGAAAACTCCAAGCTATACTATTATAATCATTCCCTGTGTTGCAATCAATCCTTCAACTAGGTAACATAGATGTTCATAGCAAATTTTTAAGCCTTAAATCTACCCTTAAGGTGTTTTAAATCCTTCTAATACTGCTTGGAGTCTTCTCATGAGGTGAACCTTATGTTGTATCCCTATATGAGCCTCCCTATTCTAGTTGCTCAATTATATGTCTCCTCTATACTATGATGGTTTGAAAGAACTCCTAGGTGGTTGAATACAAGCTTTAAATCTCTCCAAAATTAGTTCCAAGGGTTTCTTAGGGTATATTGGGTCTCTCTTATGGGGATTTAGGCCTCTATGAGCTAGCCCCTAAGTGGTTGAGGCATTAGATTATGCTTGGCTCTACTCAAGTATAAGTATTCTAAGAAACCTTCTATGAGCATTGTCCCACATGAGATATGCTTGAGTGACGATAAGCCTTTAAAGGGAGCTTGGCTTCCTAGGCTTATCGACCACCAAGTTGTGGTCAAGGAATAAACCACTTTGTGGTCAGATTAGTGCTAGTTGGAGGCACACATGGTGTTTTTTATTGTTACCATTTGGTGGTTTGACCTCACTTCATGGTTTCCACTTAGTTTCTTTATGTCCTCGCCCTATTGTTGCCACATGTTTTCTTGCTACTCATTGATGCCTGTGTGTTTGTGTAATATTTTAAACCCCTTTTGTTTATAATTTGGAATAATTGTTCCACATTGTCTATGTAAGAGGAATTAAGTGATTTATAAGGGGAGTCACTCCCCTTAGGGATTGACCACCACTCAGTAGTCAAGGTGGCCATTGAGCAAGGCCACTATGCCCCAGTTGGGGGTGCTTTGGACATGTGTGGTATCAATTGCTTGCTTAGATCCACCAGTTGTAGACTCACCTATATCCACCATGTGGCATGATATTCTTGGTTAGTTTGTCGATCTTCGGTTCTTGACCATACCTAATTTATTAGGGCAAAAATTAGCTCAAATTTTTTAAATATGGTGGTTAGGCTAGCTGAGGAGGCTAGGGCACTAGTTTCTAGGAACAAAGGTTTGAATTTTCTAGTGGAGATTTGAATTTCTTGCTAATGATGGTTTAAGAATTTTGGTGTGAGCAAGTTGATTGGTTGGAAACCAATTAATAGTTTGACCTTCTAAATAAACCCTTCTTTTGGTGAAACAAACATTAAACCCCTTTTTTGAGTAACTAGAGATTAAAAGGACTAATCTCTTATTTTAAAATAATTTGATATTAAATGGATTAATCTCTCCTTTTTGGAGTAATTAGAGATTAAAAGGACTAATCTCTTCTTTTGAAATAATTTGAGATTAAATGGATTAATCTCCCCTTTTTGGAGTAATTAGAGATTAAAAGGACTAATATCTTCTTTTGAAATAATTTGAGATTAAATGGATTAATCTCCCATTTTTGGAGTAATTATATATTAAAAGGACTAATCTCTTATTTTGAAAAAAAATTGAGATTAAATGGATTAATCTCCCCTTTTTGGAGTAATTAGAGATTAAAAGGACTAATGATGGCAAGCCGGGATTCACTTCGACACATTCACAGTCAAATCACAGTAATTTCATTAAAATTGGTAAATACAATTACAGTAATCTTTCCAGCATACCACTTTCCCCTCAATCCCGAACTCCACCATCCCTTTCCCTCATAATTTTTTGGGTTTTTATCGAGGCCCCGATCCTCTCAGCCATTAATGCTTGCCTAACGAAAGTTTCAAATTCAAATTTTCCCCCTCCCTGGGCTTTTCAAAATTTTGACCATAAATGGGCCATCTGCCCGATCTACCAGGAGGCTTTCATTAATGGTTCTCCTCGACCTGCAACCACTGTCTAAGTCAGGTTGTTCCTCTGTGCTGGTCTCCTTCATAATTGCCATTGCTTGTGTCTTTTTTAATGTTCGTACCTGTTACTTTGCCAACAATACATAAATACGTGGCCGTGGCCCTCATCTCATTTCAACACACGTAGCTTTCCGCATGTAAAACTGGCCATGCCTTCTCTTCGATGTAATAAATTTGGAACACGCGCCCTTCACAATTGTCTAGTTACTCGTGGCCGTCCATGTGTCAAACTCAGCCCCTCTCGATCATCCGTTTGTTCTCTTTTTTGGGCCTTACTTTGCTCTCTAACTTCTTTAACTTCCATGGCTAACCAATGTTGTGCCACATGTCGGTCCTTGACTGGTCGCGATAGGTCACAAAATCGTGACCTATCACGATATCGCGACAGCATCATCTCCTCTGCCCTTGTGTTGTACTAACGTCACGATATCACGACGTCACGATATCGCGACGTCGTGATATCATGACGTCTCCATCCTCTCTGCCCTTGCGACGAACCATCGTGCATTGTACTAACATCACGATATCACGACGTCATGATATTGCAACGTCGCGATATCGTGACGTCTCCATCCTCTCTGTGACGGAACCTTGCTACCACCTTTGCTTTGAACTAAGGTCACGATATCGAGATGTCGCGATATCACGACAAAACTGGCTCACTCTCTGCCAAGCCTTTTGAGTATTGCAACGTCACGATATCGTGACGTCTCCATCCTCTCTGTGACGGAACCTTGCTGCCACCTTTGCTTTGAACTAAGGTCACGATATCGCGACGTCGCGATATCACGACAAAACTGGCTCACTCTCTGCCAAGCCTTTTGAGGTCGCGATTTCATGACATGTCGTGAAATCGTGACATGTCACGATTTCGTGACCTCTCCCCATGCTTAAGAAACTTGCCTTCAATGCTTCCACAAAACTCCCCCCCTCCTTGGGAAAACACCGAAAATAAAACAAATGCTAGGAACTTAGAAAATTCTAAAGACATTTTGGAAGATGCAAGATTGCTCTAAGATTACCGGATGCTCCTGCATCAGACACCCGGGGTAATAAAAGAAAGTGACCCTCACTTTTGTTTTGTTAGGGGAAGACCCAGGCGGTCAACCTCTATCTTTGACATCCAAGTTGCATCTTCAACAGGCCTACCCTTCCATTTTACCAGGTATTTTGAATATTGTTTGCTTCTGGTGCTTCTGCCCTCACGAGTGTCTAATATTTCCTCAACCTCATTGGTGATCGGAGTAGATGCTGGAATTTGCCACAATTCTGCATTTGGTACCTTTGTACTCTCCCCTTCATGATATTCCACTAAATTTGAAATATTAAAAATAGGTGAAATATCAAGCCAACTCGGCAATTCCACTTCATACGCATTTCCTGACTCCCACTTTCCCAGTATTTTGCATGGCCCAAACTTTTTCATCTTCAATTTATTATAAGTCTTGGTAGGAAATCTCTCTTTCCTGAGATGCACCATGACCTCATCTCCGACTTCAAACTCCTTGAACCGCCGCTTCTGGTCTGCCCTTGCCTTGTATTGAGTATTCATCTTTATAATTTGTTTCCTTACTTCTTCATGCAGACTTTTCATGTGTTTCACAAATTCTTCTGCCTCGGCACTGCACTTTTCTCTTTTGTCCAGCTTTCTCAGTTCAGACACATTTCTTGGACTATTCCCGTAGATTATCTGGAATGGGGATTTTTTGGTGCTCTTATTAACTGAACTGTTATAAGAAAATTCAGCCTGTGGTAAGACTAAATCCCATCCCTTGGGCTGATCTGCTATCAAACATCTCAATAAATTACTCAGGCTCCGGTTCACCACCTCTGTCTGTCCGTCAGTCTGTGGGTGGTATGCTGAACTGAATTTCAGGTCTATCTTCAATTTCTTCCACAGAGTCCTCCAGAAATACCCCACAAACTTTGTATCTCTTTCAGAAACTATGCTTCTTGGTAGACCGTGAAGTCGTACCACTTCCTTTAAGAATAAC
The DNA here is from genome assembly GCA_028583015.1 of Wollemia nobilis. Classification (NCBI taxonomy): domain Eukaryota; kingdom Viridiplantae; phylum Streptophyta; class Pinopsida; order Araucariales; family Araucariaceae; genus Wollemia; species Wollemia nobilis. The sequence continues at coordinate 4,830,898 of JAQPPZ010003613.1, read as the reverse complement.
CTAGCAATGTGAACTGCATCACTTGTCTTTTGGCAGCGAATAAAATGTGCCATTTTAGAGAAATGGTCAACCACCACAAATACTGAGTCATTTCCCCTCTGTGTTCTCGACAAGCCAAGAATAAAATCCATGCTTATGTCCTCCCATGGCCTCTCAGGTACAGGTAGCGGCTGGTATAATCCTGTGTTTTGCCTTATGCCCTTTGGCAATAAATAATGTCTCCACTTTTTCAGAGCCTGAACTATAGCATAAAATTCTTGGTCATAAACTGAATACTTTTTTCGAGCATCATTTAGCTTCTCATTGAAATAAGCAACTGGTTTGCCCCCTTGACTCAGTACAGCCCCTATTGCACTGCCGCTGGCATCACAGTCCACCTGAAATACCTTGTTAAATTCTGGAAGTGCCAAAATAGGCTGTTCTATAACTTTTCTCTTTAATGCATCAAAGCTCCTTTCAGCCCCTGATGTCCACTTGAACTCTTTTTTATCTCCCCTCATTGTTTCTGTGAGAGGTGCACAGATGCTGCTGAAGTTCTTTATGAACTTCTTGTAAAATCTGGCCAAACCATGAAAGGATCTTACTTCTGTTGTGCTTCTTGGGTTAGGCCACTCATTGATGGCTCTTACCTTCTTTGGGTCCATTTTTAGGCCTTCTGCTGAGATTACAAACCCCAGGTAGACCAACTCCTTCTTGACAAAATTACACTTTTTCAAATTTATTAACAACTGCTCTTCCCGCAGCTTCTCAAAAACTCTCCTGATGTGCATCAGGTGTTCCTCCAAGGTCCTGCTGAATATCAATATATCGTCTAAATAAATAATAACAAACTTTCCCAGGAATTCCTTCAGTACTTCATTCATCAACCGCATGAAAGTACTTGGTGCATTGGATAGCCCAAATGGCATGACCAACCACTCATACAAGCCTTCTCTTGTCTTGAAGGCTGTCTTCCATTCATCTCCCTCTCGGATACGGATCTGATGATAGCCACTTTTCAGGTCAATCTTTGTGAAGTATTCAGCTCCACTTAAACAGTCCATGATATCATCCATTCTTGGCAACGGGAATCTGTACTTAATAGTAATTTTGTTGATGGCCCGTGAATCTGTACACATCCTCCATTCCCCATCCTTCTTTGGCACCAGCACTGCAGGTACTGCGCATGGACTCAAACTTTCCCGAATCAATCCCTTTTCTAATAATTCCTGGACCTGTCTATTTAATTCTTCAGTCTCTACAGGTGTCATCCTGTGTGCAGCTTTATTTGGCAAGCTTGATCCCGATACTAAATCTATATGGTGGCTATTTTTCCTCACAGGGGGTAAACCCTCAGGCACATTGTCAGACACAATATCTGGAAATTCCTCCAGTAGATTTAAGACTTCTGCTGGGGTATCCTGGCATTATTTCCCCCTAACTCTAGGGATTATTGCGTAACATAAATGTTCACATTTCAACCCATTCAGGAACTTTCTTCCCTCAACCAAAAAGACTCTGGAACTGTTACATACCTTTTCATCCGCATCCTTTAAGGGCTTCGATTTATGGCGTACACCATTCTTTGTCAATGAGTAGGTGTTGGCACGACCATCATGCACTGCACTTCGATCAAATTTCCAGGGCCTCCCCAGCAACATGTGGCAAGCATCCATGGGCAGGATGTCACACAGGACCTCATCACAATAATTTCCAATGTTAAATTTAATGGAACATTGCTCATTGACCAAAACTCTGTGGTCCTTCTGTAACCATGCGACCCGGTATGGGTGTGGGTGCCTCTTCCTTTCTAACTGTAGCTTTGTAACCATTTCCTCAGAAACCAGGTTATCCATGCTACCATTATCAATAATGATATTGCAAACCTTGCCCGCACATTTACATCTGGTGCGGAATAAACTTCTTCTCTGGTCTGTGTCCTTCTCCTCATTCAACAGGACTCTTCTTATAATCATTGTTTCTCCTCTCTCCGCTTCTTCGGAGTGCTCAGACTCAGCATCTTCCTCTGCCACAGCAGCTCTGGCTGGACCCTCAGGCCTCTTGTTCGTCCTTTCCCGGTGTTGTGGACACTCAAATTCCCGGTGTCCTTCTTCACCATAGTGGAAACATGTCCCACAAAATACCCCTCTTCCAAATCCTCGTCCAGATCCACCCCGTCCTCTTGGGTAACTGTTCTGTTCTTGGGGCTGATAAACATCCTCTTCCTTTTGATCCTGGTTACTACTGGTTTCACCAGTATTCTTCAGGTCCTTATACTTTTCTCCACCGGTCCTCCCACCCGCTTCTTCCACCATGGCCCCTTCCTCTTTGCTTGCCTTCAAACCGCCTATTCAGCTTTTTCTTCTACCTTTAAGGCAAGCTGGTAAGCATCCTCAATGGTGCTTACCCGAACTAGGCTCAGCTCTTCCTGGATTCCGAGTCTCAACCCATTGATGTAACGGGCTACCTTTTCTTTGTTTGCATCTAAATGCCCAGTTCTAATAGAAATCTTGTAAAACTCTTCGGTGTACTCTTGGATAGTTCTATTCGTCTGTCTCAAACTCTACATATTTCTTAACAGATCCAACTCGTAGTCTGTCAGGATGAACTGTCTTTTCAGCTTCTCCACCATTCTATCCCATATTTTTATTCTCTCCTTCACCCTTCTGTTCCTCTCCAACTGTATTCCCCTCCACCAAATGCTGGCATGACCCTTCAACTTGGTCTTAGCAAACCTGACCCGATTAGGGTCTTCAACCTCCTCATATTCGAAATACTCCTCTAAATCATTTATCCAGTCAATTACTTCTTCTGGATTCAAGTTACCCGAATATGTGGAAACCTCCATTTTTGGTTGCTTTCCAATCTGAGAGATGGCCTTGTATAGCCGGGCTTGTGCAGGATCCATAGCCTCTTCCTCCTCCTCAGATTGTTCTTCTTCTTCAACTTCGTCTTCACTTTCCTCATCCCTTTCGGGCTCATTCCTTCTGCGTAACTCTACTTGCAGGGCCTGAACTTGCCTCTGCAAGTCTCGGAAGTCTTCTGCCGGCACCACATTTCCTACTCCGCCACGGTTTCTTCGTGGAGGCATTCTAGATTTTTTTTTTTCTTCTTCCACAGATCCTGGTGTAACTGCCTCTCTCCGGAGATCTGTTACACGCTCAGGAGCTCCCGCTCTGATACCACTTGATGGCAAGCCGGGATTCACTTCGACACATTCACAGTCAAATCACAGTAATTTCATTAAAATTGGTAAATACAATTACAGTAATCTTTCCAGCATACCACTTTCCCCTCAATCCCGAACTCCACCATCCCTTTCCCTCACAATTTTTCAGGTTTTTATCGAGGCCCCGATCCTCTCAGCCATTAATTCTTGCCTAACGAAAGTTTCAAATTCAAATTTTCCCCCTCCCTGGGCTTTTCAAATTTTTGACCATAAATGGGCCATCTGCCCGATCTACCAGGAGGCTTTCATTAATGGTTCTCCTCGACCCGCAACCGCCGTCTAAGTCAGGTTGTTCCTCTGCGTTGGTCTCCTTCATAATGGCCATTGCCTGTGTCTGTTTTAATGTCCGTACCTATTACTTTGCCAAAAATACATAAATACGTGGCCGTGGCCCTCATCTCGTTTCAACACACGTAGCTTTCTGCATGTAAAACTGGCCATGCCTTCTCTTCGACGTAATAAATTTGGAACACGCGCCCTTCACAATTGTCTAGTTACTCATGGCCATCCATGTGTCAAACTCGGCCCCTATCGACCATCCGTTTTTTCTCTTTTTCGGGCCTTACTTTGCTCTCTAACTTCTTTAACTTTCATGGCTAACCAATGCTGTGCCACGTGTCGGTCCTTGACTGGTCGCGACATCGCAACAGGTCACGAAATCATGACCTGTCGCGATATCGCGACAACATCATCTCTTCTGCCCTTGCATTGTACTAACGTCGTGATATCACGACGTCACGATATTGCGACGTCTCCATCCTCTCTGCCCTTGTGACAAACCATCGTGCATTGTACTAACATCGCGATATCATGACATCGCGATATCGCGACGTCTCCATCCTCTCTGCCCTTGCGACGAACCATCGTCATGATATCACGACGTCACGATATCACGACGGAACCTTGCTCCCACCTTTGCTTTGAACTAAGGTCGCGATATCGTGATGTCGTGATATCGTGATGTCGTGATATCGCGACAAAACTGGCTCACTCCCCGCCAAGCCTTTTGAGGTCACGATTTCGTGACATGTCACAAAATCGTGACATGTCGCAATTTCGTGACCTCTCCCCATGCTTAAGAAACTTGCCTTCAATGCTTCCACAAAACTCCCCCCCTCCTTGGAAAAACATCAAAAATAAATCAAATGCTAGGAACTTAGAAAATTCTAAAGACATTTTGGAAGATGCAAGATTGCTCTAAGATTACCGGATGCTCCTGCATCAACTAATATCTTCTTTTGAAATAATTTGAGATTAAATAGATTAATCTCCCCTTTTGGAGTAATTAGAGATTAAATGGATTATTCTCTTCTGAGATTAAATGGATTAATCTCCCCTCTTTGATTTGCTAAGAGATTAAGTGGATTAATCTCCATTTTTATTTAATTGAATGCATCCTTAGGTCAAATTTTGGAGAAAATTTGATAGGATTTGTAAAAAATTTTGTGGAAAAATTGAATGCATCCATAGGTCAAATTTTGGGAAAATTTTGATAGGATTTGTAAAACAAATCATGGCTTGATTGTAAAGATAATTTAGAGAAAATACTTTGCTTATTGAATGGTTGTAGCCATTCATGGATAGAACTATGGAAGTTCTAAAATGATGATAGAACTATGGAAGTTCTAAACTAATGATAGAATTGTGGAAGTTCTAAGATGATGATATGAACGTGGAGTTCATTCTAGAACTGTGGAAGTTCTAGGTTTTTGATAAAACAATCTTTGGGAAAGAATGAACGTGGAGTTCATTATTGAAGGGATTATAGGATCCCTTCTTGAAACTTATTTTATACAATATGATATGAATGTGGAAGGGATTATAGGGTCCCTTCTTGAAACTTATTTTATACTATATGATTGTTGAAAACATGTTACCTTGTTTTGATGAAAATAGGTTGTTACTAATTATATTTGGAAAGAATGGTGTTTTTTTTGTAACATAAAGAATTGTGGAAATTCTTATGTAATATATTGATGATTTTGGAAAATGTAATTGTGGAAATTCCTTAAATTGATTGTATTGGAGAAAATTATGATTATATAATGAAAGGATATTTTTGAGGTTGGGGTTTTCCTTTTTGAGGCTAGGTTTTTCCCTTCGAGGTTTCCTAGGATAAAAGTGGTGTTATCTTTGAAACTTGCATCTACTATTTTAGTTTATTGTATGCTCTTTAATGAAAGGTTATTAATATAAAATATGCATAGTATTTTTCTAATATGAAATATGAATGAATTCATGTCTTATTTATATGATGGAATGGTTATATTCACTTAAGAATGCTTTAGTTAATGGTTTTATGAAATATTAAAGTAAAGGAATATAATATGCTTAGAGAGAGATGGTAAATTATATGTGGTTTATTTATGTTCATGTGGGGGTACTTGGGAATACAATGCTTTAGACATCCTGTCTAGTACCTTGTCAAGATATTTCCATGATTTGGGATAGTCGTGAGGAGGCGACTACCAAATTGGTTGAATGTACATTATGGGTTGTAGCCCGAATGTGTTTGGGTTGTAGCCCAAATGATAGTTACAAGGAGGTAACTAGCAATCATTGGTAATAGAACATTTTGGGTTGTAGCCTGAATGTGTATTCTAGGTTGTAGCCCGAAGGTGTTTGAGTTGTAGCTCAAACAAGTTCTTACATTCTGAGTTGTAGCTTGAATGTACATGCTAGGTTGTAGCCCACATGTGTTTGGGTCGAGCCCAAAATACAAGAACTCTAAGCTACAGGACATTGATCAGTCCTGTCCACTTGAGTGTCATAAGTTGCGGTCAATCTCAAAAGTGGTTATGCCTTATGTGAAATGAAAATATCTTGTGAACCTTACTTGTGCAACCTTTGCTTGTGAATTCTACACTTAAAAAAAAATTCCTCTCTCTTGGGATGTTTTGAGTAGATTAACGAGTGGGTCATTACACGAGGCCCTTTTATAGTTTAGTGTGGTTTGAAAGGCCATTTATTATAAGTTGCATTTAATTAAGAAAAAGGGCTTTGATTTAATTAGGCCTTTTGACTATTTAAAGGGGGTTATTTTTATTGATTTAAATTTAAAAGTGGATCATACTATAGCCTTTTGAATGTATAAAAAGGGTATTCCTTGTGGTATGGGAAACCCTTTATAATTATTAGTATTGAAAGGGGTATATACTAAATTAACCCTTGGGATGATTGGATTTTTGGAGGAGGAGACTTTTTACCTATGTCGCCTCTATATGGTTTGTAAATTATTTATTTGGGAAATTTAAACCCAAGTATGAATCAATTTTGAAGTGGATATTTAGCATGGTTATAATATAGATTTTGAGGTGAAATATGAATGCTTGACTAGGCCAATTTCATGAAGAAATTAAGAGTTTGGTTAGGGTCATTTTTGCGGAGTAATTGAGTATTTAAAATAGGATCAATCTCATGGAGAGATTGACTGTTTGTTGGAATCAAATTTGTGGAGAAAATTAATTAGACCTTTGGGTCATAATTTTATGAATTAACTAAAATTAGTTTTTATTTTAAACCTTGGACTAAATAAAAGGTTATATATGTTTTTATGAGTTGAATTATGTTAATGAAAAATATTGCATACATTAGCAGATAATGTATTTCATTGTTGAAATAATATATGTTATGGGATAACATATTACATGAGATAGAGATATACATTGGTAGATGGTGTATTTTTTTTGATAAGTTAAATTAAATTTAAAAATGGTTTTTATCAAGGATCCCAAAACCTGATTACAATAATTCATAAGACTAAAAAAATACTAGAGGAATGCCAAAGGAAAGGATACCAAAATCTAAAATAAATACAGAAGGAAAGCCTTTCAAGATAGGCTTAAGGACATCCTTTCAGGAAAGGCTTAAGGACATCCTTTCAAGAAAGGCTAAAGGATAGCCTTAAAGGATAAAATTTAAATATAAAATATATATATTTTTTTACATTGAAGTCTAGGATAGTGCCACCAAAATAAGAACAACCAAAAAACATGTGTAGAAAGACTACCCAAAAAACACATGCAAGGAAGAAATAAAAAAGGGTAAACCCACCCATAAATATTTGAAACAGGGTAATCCTGCCCAATACAAAAATTTTAAAATTCAAATTTGAAACTAGAGTAGAAAATGCAAAAAATTCCTACCTGAGGATGCATAGGGACGTAGCAGAAGGATGCAATAGCAGGGATCAACATACCGAATAGGCATGCAAGTGGAACAACAACTAGGGGACTCTAGAGGCCATGAAATCCCATTACAACAAGGAAAACTACTCAATGGCCAAAGGAGATAGAGGAAACAATTATGCAAAAATGTGAACCAAGGGAAAAGATGGTGAGGACCTAGGAAACCTCAAAAGAGGAGCTATGAAGCACGAGCTACCACATAAAAGTGTAGGACCCTACAAGGTCAAGAAAAAAAGTAGCAAGAGCTCCATAACAACCACCAACACCACCAACAATCATCTTTAGGGATCTATAAGAGGATGACCCATAGGAACACAACATAAATAAACATAGATGCCTCCCCCAAGCCACAAAAAGCTAAGAACCCACTATAAAACCTGCAACTGGAAACCCAAAGAGCAACACCATAAGCACAAGCTCTCATCCAAGCCAAAAGAAACTATGAAGAGTTGCTCATGAAGCCAAAAAACACCCAACCACAACACACTAGACCAGAAAAACCTTTGATACTTAGCACCAAATAGGAACCTACAAGAAAAAAGGGAAAGGGTTTTTGAAATAACTCAGAAAACCCAAAGGAGAATCCAATAAAAACCAGGGACATCCCAGAAAAACCTAGGGATGTCCCAGTTCATAGGCACCATAAGGAAAACTCTGCCAAAAGGTATGGAAATGGGTAGATAAGAGGACAAGGGATATCCCAACCCAAGAAGATCATCTACAACACCATCCAACCAAGGATGAGGGAAAAATGAGTTCAAGGAACTAGAACAGGATCTAAGGACATCCCTAAAAAACCCAAGGACATCCCAGATCACAAGCACCAAAAGAAAACCCCACCAAATAGTAATAAAAGGGGCAGAAAAAAGGAATAGTGATCTTCCACCCCAAGGAGATCATTTGTAGCACCTACCAGCTGAGGAGGAAGGGCAAAGGATGTGCTAGGGATCCAGGACAGGGGCCAAGGATGGGTTGTAGGGAAGAGGAGAAGGACTTCCCAAGGAAGTCCCATGTAGCCCATGAATCATAATGGTAGATGGTGTATTTCATTTCCTAGGATGAATTAGGTTAGTGGATAACCTAATTCATGAGATAAATAAATACATTATTAGATAATGTGTCTAATTGAAAATATGTTAGGGGATAATATGCCTTATGAGTTCAAAATTAGACATTAGTGGATAATGTATTTATTCTATTTTAATTAGTTGACATATGTTAGCAGATAACATATTTTATTTGGAAGAAATACAGATTAGTGGATAATGTATTTCATTTGACTAGATGAGTGGGATATGTTAGGAGATAGCATATTTCATGAGTTTGATGTACATTAGTGGATAATGTGTTTGATTGAGATAAGCCAAAATATGTAAGGGATAAGCTAGCTCATCATGGATATGAGATAGATGGATTATTACGTTATGCTTAGTGCACTTGCGTAGATGGAATTATGCAAGGTGGGGATATGTGGATCCCTAATGATTGTAAAACATAGGAAAAAATATCTTCCTCTAGGATGGATTGGTTTTTAATAGGTTGTTACATTTGGTATTAGAGCTCTAGGTTGCGATGGACTAGATGCTTTTGTGAAGGAAGCTCTAGGTACATTGGAATAGAGGCTTCCATGAACAAGCTAGAGGATGCTTAAGAATTGATCTCAAGAAGGATAGCTTACTTTGACATGGAACCTTGTGTGGAGCAAGTACGATCGATATTATGAAGAGAGTGATAACATGTAAGCATACCTAGGAATGGCATCTTACATGAAGCAAGAATAAACACAACCATTATCAAATGATATATGATGAAATAAGTTAGTTTGGAAGGGTACAAGACTAACCATAAGTAATTAGACTTAACTCCTAGGTAGATAAGGAGAATGACACCTTGTAGTGAGTCAAGCATGACCCATATCATTGCTAGGAAGTAATAATAGTCATAACCAAGATGACACCTTATGGGGATACAAGAAGATGATGATGAATAGTGATGTAATTTAGCTCCTAGGAAGATATAGCTAACCTTGGGAAGCATGAGGAAGATGAGATAAATGGATTGAGTTAGCTCATCATGAATATGATACTAATATCTCAAGCTAGCTCATCATTGAGATGAGATAGATAACTTAAGTTAGCTCATCATGGATATGAGATCAATAACTTAAGTTAGCTCATCATGGAGAAGAGATTTTATTTACACCTAAAAATTGGCTTGAAGGACTGAGCTTAGTAAAGGAATTGGTATCCCTTTTCTTGATTTACTGAGATAGGCTAATCCTTACATTATGGTTGAGTTGTCCTACATTCATAGAGAGTGTTAGGAAATGGGGAGACCACATGAAGGTATCCTTTAAGCTATATGGGTAGTCTAAAATATTAACCCCAGTAAAATACGAGAGACTGATCACTCTTGTCCACTTGAGGGATTTCTTCAACATTTGGAATTTGAAATATGATAGAACCTATATGATCTTGTTTGGTGTATCTTTTATGAACCCTAACTATGCAATGGAAAAAGTGTTTTACTCTCCCTCCAAGGATGGTTAAAGTTGGACTGTTATATTTTCTTCCAACTCCTTCGAGTGTGTGTGTCAAGGAGAATTGGTAAACAAGGAAAGAAAGTGAAGTAGGGGATATTCACAAAATTTATGATTAGAAAAGTAGGATTGAAGTATGCTCGATACCAAGGAATTGATCGCATTTAAGTCCAAGGTGATTCAAAACTTGTTTGCAAGTAGGTCAAAGGTGAATGGAAAACGAGACCTAAAAACATTACTAACTTGAGTAGAGAGGCAATAAATATGTGCTCAAGATTCAAATAATTTGATATGGTTCATGTGCTTGGTGCACCTAACCCTAAAGTGGATTCTCTAGTAAATGAGGTTATTTATCTTCTATATGGAAAAAGGGGGTCTAGCTAGACCCCAAAGAAAATTTTGGAGGAGTCCTATAGAGGTATGAAAACCTCATTACTATAGTATGGATTATTACCAAAACAAACTGAGTAATAAAGGGAACATATGAACCAAAGAGAACAATTATTGAAAATTATTATTGATCAAGATCCCTAGAATGAATATTTTGAGTGTAGATAGGAGTATCCTATTTTAGAAGATCAAGAAGGTGAGATTGTATATTGGTAGAGCTAGCCAAGGACCTGAAGTATATCAGGGTATTTAATTAATGGTTTTATCTAAGGCATGGTTTTATGAATTAGAAACAAAAATTTCCCTTTGGAAATCACTTATTGCAACCCAAATAGTAGGGTTACCCTCCACATGATTGGTAAAACCTTAGAATGGAGGAATGGCATCCAAGCTAGCAAGAAGATTTCAATTGTGAAACTTTGATAGATGGTATATTCAAACCATATTAAACTTCAAGATGATCTTCTTTATTGTTATGTAATTTCTCCTTGTTACAGGTGGTATTCATGCTTAAGGTTTATAATGTGTGAAGATATTTTTAATGTTTATTATAACCACAATGAAGGATGGTTTCCAAAAGTGGGTAGGCTTTGGGAAGGATCTAAGAAATGTAGCTTAGACTGAGATAGATACATCTAGTGGTGTTTTGAACATTAAATTGTTCTCCTTACTAATTATAGACACTAACCACAAATACTTGTGAACCTATATTATGAATATAACATATTAGATGGAATAGAAAAAATATTGAAAAGGAATAGGTGGAGAATCTATTCTCAATAGGAGTATGGGATCCTATTAGATCAATCTAATTTGCACTCAACTTAATGTAAAAGAATGGAAATGGAATTCCCTTTGTAGGTTTGACAAATTGTTAGTGGAAAGAATATATGGAAAATTTGTTCTTTAGGGGAGAATGGGATCATCTCTTAAGAGATTGATAAAGTATGTACCAAATTATGATATTAGTAGGCTTTTGGAGGTACAAAAGTCCATATTAGGAGTGGATCCTAAGATTAAAATAGGAAAAACCTATTCAAACCCAAGATAATAAGAAAAGCTCATAGCTAATGAGCCCCATAGTCACATGGAATTAATGGATTAAGTCAAGAAAATGCAACTCAAGACAAGTGTTGCAGTGAAAATTTGGGCCAAGATAAGGGAAATTTCAAAGATAACAAAGCTTTCAACATTAGAGATGGACTCTTGTGCATTGAAGATTGAGTAATTATACCAAAAATTGGGAAATTAGGGATATTTATCATGTGGGAAGCACATAGTACTCCAAAATTTTCTCATATTAGAGTGGCTAAGATGAGTTAAAGCTCAAAAAAAGGGATCTTCAGGTTAGGAATGAAGGACATTATTGGTGTTGTTACTCAATGCTTGGAATGACACCTTATATGGAGTGAGTGTGGCCATTTGTATCATCAGTGGATTGTGATATCTTAGAATGATATCTTACGTGGAGTGATTGTGGCCATTTGTATCATCAGTGGATGGTGATACCTTGGAATGACACCTTATGTGGAGTGAGTGTGGTCATTTGTATCATCAGTGGATGGTGATGTCTTGGAATGATATCTTATATGGAATGAGTGTGGCCATTTGTATCATCAATGGATAATTATACCTTGGAATTGCACCCTCACATGGAGTAAGCGTAGCCATTTATATCATCAGTGGATGATGATAATGCTTGGTATAACTCCTTATATGGAGTAAGTGTGGCTATTATTAGTAGATGATAATACTTTTGCATTGCTTATCACGTGGAGTGAGTGAGTCATTGACATTATCAGTGGATGGTAATATCTTGTGTGATTGATAGGATGATAGGTATGTTTTCTTATTTAATTTGAATATGTATTGATATCTTTCTTATTGTAGATAAACACATGTGGTTGTTTTTAGTCCTAGGGGGTGGAATGTCACACCCTACCCCTATAGAACCCTTGATGAGGAAACAATATATATGGACCTATTGTATTAATTTCTAACCTCATTGGTGTTATGGCTATGCATGGATATGATGTCACATTTGGTTGTGATTTACATGTATGTTGTTGCTATATCTTGATGGTTTTGTAGGACTAACCATGCTTACAGTTGTACAAGGTCAAGCTATTGATTAGATAATAGCATTGATGATGTCCTTAAATTGGTTGGCAAAAGAAGCATTTAATATTATTCCATGCATATTATGGTTTAATTAAAATGGCTAACCATTCTAGTATTAAGCTCATGATATAATATTTGTATTGGCATTAAATCAATTTGCTATGGAATATCTTGGTATTTCTTTAATGCATATAATGGTTTTAATTAAGATGACTAACCATTGCAATTTAAAACTAGCAATTTAATATTTTCTTTAATATTTTTTTTAATGTAAATAAAGCAAAAAGGAGTTGATTAATAATTATTTTATTGCAATGATGGCTTCATTAATGTGGTAGGCTCATGAGTATTTACATTTGTTTTATATGTGTGAGCCTCTTTGACTTTCCTTATGAGGTAAGTGTGTAGTCGACTTTGGAAGGATGGCTATTTTGGTGAAATGAAAATAATGGCTCTACTTAGCTGATTTGAGCTAGGTGGCTGAAATAATGGAGTTATTCTCCCCTACCACTTGGGGAAGAGAGGGTAGGTCTTCTTGGAAAAGGAGAATGACTTTGGGAGGAAGCCATCATACCTTTTGGGGGATTCTAGGAGGAGGACAAACAAGGAAGAAGGAGGAGGCTTTTGGAAGTAAAGGGAGAGGAAAGGAGGCCCAAAGTAGAGGATTGGGATAAGGGTCAATGAATGCCTAGGTTACTCCATGATTTATTCTATTACCACTTTGAAATTTTGGCTACGAAATTTATAATATTATGTAGTAGTTCTATTTTTTCAAAATTATTTTATTCTCACTCTGTTCCATTTAGTCAAGTACCTCCTTGTTGCCTAAATCCAAGTTGCTTGTGCAAGTTTGTCTATATTAATTTTAGGACCAATATAGCCTGTAAATGTTGTTGAATAGGCTCTTTTAATACCTTTTCATTGTTGGCCTATTAATTTTTAAAAGACCTTTGTATGACCCTCGATCTATTTGGGAGCATTACAACACCCTGTATTTGTGACTCTCTATTGTTGCTTCAGCCTATGACGACCATTGTCTTGTTATATTTTGAAAATATCTTATAGCTATGCTATGTGATTTCTTAGTAGTTCTTGTTAATTGCCTCTCTTTATCCTAGGCTGCATGTTTAGGAGTAGTTTGTTTTGAAAATGAGTAGTGCATGTTTTGAGTTTGGAAGCCATCAGTTGTTGACCTGTGCAAGTTTGCTTCAAGCAAGTTTTATTTTTATTTTATTTTCAACTACTTGTTATGGTACTCTCAAGAAAGAGATCTATATTTTATGAAGTTTCTTTTTAAATTATAAGCTCAAAATTTGTAGTTGTTTTATTAAATTTTGTGCTTTGACATGACATTTTATTAATACTGTATATGCACATAAAATCATGTAATTTTGTTGTTCACATAAATATGTTAGCTAAGCATTTCTAACATCTATGTAATATAAATAAACTAAATTATATCATATATAACCCACAATATAATCTACCCTATCTCAGACACTGTTTCTAAACGAAGGTTCAATCTATTAAAATTTGCTTGTTCACCTTGATTGTGCGAAGTCCATAAGTTGTGTTTTGCCGTAACATCTTCTTCACTTGGGAGATCACCTCTTACTAAGTCAAAAACCAATATCATTACTAAATGGTTTATTTGTTGCTTAGACACCCCCTTTCATTGTTGTTGCATAAATCATGTTTACATTAGATAGATCCCTAGCTATATTTCTCCCTCCCTATGCATGTTAGTAGATCCAGGTGTAGCATCACCACTCAGAATGATATCTTAGATTTTAACCTTGGGATATCATATTATTTAAGACTCTACCACCCTCGACCATTGGGTGTGCAATGGCACCATGCTTGAGTAGGTAGAAGAAAAAGGGGAAGGCCTTTTGGCCTTCACCCAAGGTAATCCTACATGTGGGAGGTATGGGGATCTTGAGCCATTTAAAAGGCACTTGGTGTGGATAAGATGATAGCCAAGCACCCAGGTTGGATGCTTGGCCATGATTTTCTATGATGCATCAATTGTAGGTGCTAGGCCACTTGGCCCCTCTCCCACATGTTTGACCTATTCGTGCTCACCATTTGTCTAATGATGCCACCTATGTTGCTTGTGTGGTGGTTACGCCCAATTGACTAGGTGCCCTGAGAGATATTAAAACCCTTTTTAAAGTTTAATGTGGCTTGAAAATCAAGAAGAGGCCCTTTTAAATTTTAGTGTGGTTTGAAATTCCATTTATTATAAGCCACATTTAATTAATAAAAAGGGATTTGATTTAATTAGATCTTTTGAATATTTAAAGGGGGTTATTTTTATTGATTTAAATTTAAAAAGAGATCTTACTATAGCATTTTGAATGTATAAAAAGGGGTTTCCTTTTGGTAAGGGAAACCCTTTATAATTATTAGTATTGAAAGGGGTATATACTAAATTAACCCTTGGGATGATTGGATTTTTGGAGGAGGAGACTTTTTACCTATGTCCCCTCTAGATGGTTTGTAAATTATTTATTTGGGGAATTTGAATCCAAGTATGAATCAATTTTGAAGTGGAAATTTAGCATGGCTGTAATACAAATTTTGAGGTGAAAGATGAATTCTTGACTAGGTCAATTTTGTGGAGAGATTTTTTTTCAATTTCATGGAGAAATTGAGAGTTTGTTTAGGGTTATTTTTTTGGATTAATAGGATCAATATCATGGAGATATTGAGTGTTTTTTAGAAATAAATTTGTGGAGAAAATTAATTAGAGATTTGGCTAATAATTTTGATTTAATGAAAGGTCACTTATGAATTAACTAAAATTAGTATTGATTTTAAACCTTGGACTAAATGAAAGGTTATATCTATTTTTATGAGTTGAATTATGTTAATGAAAAATATTGCATACATTAGCGGATAATGTATTTCATTTTTGAGATGATATATGTTAGGGGATAATATATTACATAAGATAGAGATATACATTGGTAGATGGTGTATTTTATTTTCTAGGATGGATTAGGTTAGTGGATAACCTAATTCATGAGATAAATATATACATTAGTAGATAATGTATATGATTGAAAATATGTTAGGGGATAACATGTCTCATGAGTTGGAAATTAGACATTAGTGGATAATGTATTTCATTTATTTTAATGAGTTGACATATGTTAGCAGATAACATATTTCATGTGGAAAAAATACGCATTAGTGGATAATGTATTTTTTTTTTGGTAGATAAGATACTATAGCATTAATACCGGATTTTACAGGTTGACCCAAAATCTTTTACAAAAATCAGCCCAGGGTTGTTGATGAACATATCCTTACTAGGGATCCTATATATGTAAAATCTACATGCCACCAAAGCCATTACATCCGGTAAGGCACATAGCCTATTATCAAAAAGAAACTTCCCATGCAAAATTTTGGGTATACCCCGAGAAAACACACATGCATCATAATTAAAAAAAATAAACAGACACGGATCCCTTCCTTGAGACAATGCAAAAACAAAAAGCTGCAGAAACACATAGCAGAGTACTGAAAAAACTCCCACAAGCTCTATATTGATAGTTACTCTTAATAATTCTTTGGTAATTGCTTTTTTTCATATATGATATGCTTTGGTACCACATACTATCTTGGCCAATCAGCCTTAGAGAAGTGAACTTACTAGCTAGATTTATGGCGGTGGCTATCTGGTGGTCCACGTGGCTTTGGTTCGAAGTCTTATATTGTTGTTTCTTTCCTTTCCTATGATTATCAACCAACCTCAAATTACTAAGACAACTAGGAGCCATATTATCTGACATGTGATTATCCCCATTAGTCTTTTTGGTATTTCTAAGCAGCATCCATGAAGACTGATAGCTCAAATAATTTTTATTGTGAGTCTAATTCAAAAAAGAGATGGGAATACTCCTAGTCTTCGAACTTACAGTGCCTTCCCTGTTGGTAAATTCAACTATCATTCTTGGAAATATTGTTGAATAAGCTCCTCTACTTCACTCGGGACACTGTGTTCCCATTTGAAAAGTCCATCACCATCGACACCCAAATTGGCCAGTTTATCAGTAATTTTGTTAGCTTCCCAAAAGACATGTTGGGATTTTCTATCCTGTTGATGCAGGAGCATCCTGTGGCAGCAGAGCAATCTTGCATCAACAGAAAAAAAAAAAAATTCTAAGTGTTTGCATTGGTTTCACGATATCGCGACCGAAAAAGAGTTGCGATATCGAGACATGTCACGTTTTCGTGACTCAGCCAGGAGAGAGAAGGTGCGGGGCAAAAATGTCATGATTTCACATGTCACGAAATCATGACCAAAAATAAGAAAGAGCAGAAGAATGGTGAAAATGTCACGATTTCACGACATGTCACGAAATCGTGACCAGAAGCAGGTGAGAGAAGGTATTGATGAAAATGTCACGATTTTGTGACATGTCACAAAATCGTGACCGTCGCAAAATTGTGACCGTCACGAAATCGCGACCAGGAGCAGCCAGGGGAAGGTATTGATGAGAATGTCATGATTTCACGACATGTCACGAAATCACGACTGTCATGAAATCACGACCAAGAGCAGCCAGGGGAAGATGTCGATGAGAATGTCGTGATTTCACATGTCGTGAAATCATGACCAAAATAGAAAAGCGGAGGTGTCCGAAGGCAAATGTCGTGATATCGTGACTTGAAGATAAGAAAGGCAGCGAGGAAGGAAAATGTTGCGATATCACGACATGTTGCGATATCACGACGAAAAGGCAGAGAAGGAGCCAGAGACAGAAAAGTGTTGCGATATCGCGACATGTCACATTTTTGCGACAAAAAGGCAAAGAAGGAGCCAGAGACAGAAAAGTGTCGTGATATCGCGACATGTCACATTTTCGTGATGAAAGACAAAGAAAGAGCCAAATGTAGAAAAATGTTGCGATATCGTGACATGTCATATTTTTGCACCCGAAAGACAAGCCAAAGATGAAGAGTCAAAAAGGGAGACATTTTGAATACCTGGATGACGAAGCAACACGGGAAGGTGAAACGAAAGGTTCTAGAAGAGGAAACGAAGGGCCACTAGCTGGAAATGGAGCGTCACCTGAGAACCTTTAAAAAGGAGAGCAAAGGCATGCACAGGGGGCTAGGAAAATTTCTAGAACGATAATATTCTTTTGTATTTTCAGATTTGAGAAATTCTCTAAAGGCGCAACTCTTCTGCGACTTCTATAATATTCTGCTATGACTGTAATATTCTATTGTAACAGTAATTCTCTGCTGCATTTGAATAAAATAAAACTGTTTTTCTTCTCTATAATTTTAGCTCTCTATCACCTGTCTTCCCTATAAAAGGATCCTAGCCTCTTCAAAAATTGTTTTAATCCTCCAAGGAGGTGTTTTTCAATTATTGAGGAGATTTATAACATGCATAGAGTCTCCTTCTATGATCAAATTACCTTCTAATTCTTGATTCATTTGAATGCCTCTCCACATAGCTCTAGCTTCAGCTTCATTGTTCATCCTTATTCCCAAATATTTGGAAAATGCAAGCATCATATTCCCATTATGATCTGCACAATGCCACTAGTGCCTACTCTTCCAATATTTTCCTTAGCTACTCCATCAAAATTAAACTTAAACCAAACCATGGGATGTGGAGACCACTTAACATTGGCTCTGGGGTTGACTACCCTAGGCACAGACTCATCTAACAAGGTTAAGCTTAAATATTGAGCAATCGTGGTCTCCTGTAGATGAGGTTTACAAATATCAAAAGGGATAAGGTTCACATTCTCATTGGCAAAGGATAGAATCCTGACAATGATAGTTTGATGATCATGGGTAGACTCATTAAAGACTCTATGGTTCCTTTCTAACCACACCTGCCAAAGATAGTGATTGAGACAAATTATCCACATGTATCTAAGTCTTTGGCTTGAAAAGGGGCAAGGCCACTGGATGAACAAATCAAGTACGGTAGCTATTTTAACCCATGAAATATTGAAGGCTTGAAAAACCCCACTTAGGACAATCAAGGAAAAAGGGCACTCAAGGAAAATGTGATAAATGGTCTCCAAATTATCCCTACACAGATAAAAATGATTAGTGATACAAATACCTTTACGCATCATATTATCAATGGTTAGAATTCTTCTTTGGATAACTAGCCATGAAAAAACTACAATTTTTGGAATTAAATTTTTTATCCAAACTAAGTCCTTTTGGAGGACAAAATCCTCGTCATCAAGCAGAAGCTTGTAATTTGATTTAATAGTGAACTACCCATTTTCCATAGGAGCCCAGGTCACTTGATATTCCTTGGGTCTCATGGGGATAAACTGTTGCCCAAGAATGTTACAAAGATCATTTGATTCTACTTGAAATACCTGAATTCTTATTTGTTTCCACTTCATTCTACCTCTATCCTTAACCATATAATCGAAGACTTTTTTGCCAATGAGTTCTTATGTGATATCTCTGATTCGTGCTAAGTTAGGATATTTCATTAGCGGTTCATCGTTAGCCCACCTGTCATTCCATAAATTTATCCTCTCACCATTGCCTAAAACCCATCTTAAACCTTTTTTGATGATTTCCTTACAATTAAGAATTGCTTTCCAAAAATCAGAACCTCTGATTGGAATTGAGTCACTTAGAAATTCCATATTTTGAAGATACTTTCATTTGATGATAGTTGTCCATTCATTTTCTTCACCAAAAATGAGACGCCATGCCTGCTTAGCTAGTAAAGCTAAATTTATATGAGCAATTTTCCTCAAACCTAAGCCCCCGTTTTCCCTGGGTCTTTTCATTAGATGAGTGGGATATGTTAGTGGATAACATATTTCATGATTTTGGCATACATTAGTGGATAATGTATTTGATTGAGATAAGTTAGAATATGTTAGTGGATAACATATTTCATGAGTTTGATATACATTAGTGGATAATGTATTTGATTGAGATAAGTTAGAATATGTTAGTGGATAACATATTTCATGAGTTGGCATACATTAGTGGATAATGTATCCCTTGGGTTTGTTTATGATAGAAATGTATTAGTGGATAGTATATTTCATTGAGGTTAAGAATTTTTGGATAGCATAATCCATGCTAGGATGTAATAGTGATGTAGAGGCACTTTGCTTAAGTAGGAGGAGGTTCTTCTCCTTCATGGTATGCTTGCATAGGAACTCATTGAGAGGATTATGAGGTCCTCTTTAATGAGTTGATGTGTGAAATATGATAGATGATGTGTTTACATTAGCTCTTAGGAAGGAGATGTTCCTTTGGTCATGGACCAAGGGAAGGAGATATCCTTTGGAGGGTGAACATGGAGTTCACCCAAGGTAATTAGGGGTTTCCTCATGGCTTTGTAAATGAATTAAGGGACCTATTCATGTATTTGGGACATGGGAATTCTTATGTGTCTATTTTGATGTTGATGTTGGGAAAGGAAGAATGAATGTGGAATTAATTTGAGGGAATTATGGGATTCCCTCATTGAGATGTAATATGAATTACATAAACTATTCATTCCTTTGGGAACATAGGAACTATGGGGTTCCTATGTTCTTACATTGATGGATGTATCAAAAAGAATTGTGAGATTCCTTTTATATAATTGTATTGGAGGCAATTAAATTAATGAAATGAAAAAGGACATTTTGAGGCTAGGTTTTTTTCTTAGTAATTTTCCTAGGATATATGATGTGTCACATGTGTGTGATTATTATTATCTCATGATCTTGTTTCTTATTTCTTCTAAAGATAGCCTGATATGAACTTATTGCTATAATTTATGGAAGATGATAATGGTTAAGAATCTATTAAGAAATACATATAAATGACATTTATATTTCCTTAACAATAATAATAGTTATTCTTATGGTTTATTAGATTAGAAATAATTGAAGAGAGAGAGAGAGGAATAGATAGCCTATCTACAATACACTTAGTACACCTACATAGATAGACTTATGTATGGTGTAGGGATGAGCATACCATTTTGATAGACTAAAAGGGATAAAATAGCTCATTTTGGAGATGAGATAGATAGCTTATTATGTTATTATTAGTGCATTGCATAGACAAAATTATGCAATGTGGGGATATGTGGATCCCTAATGATTGTAAAGTACATTGTAAAAAAAAAGTGAGATCTCCCTCTAGGATGGATTGGTTTTTATAGGTTGTTACAGTTAGATATTTCCCTTCCCCTAGTTGGTAATACCCTTAAGTTATCAACTTGATACCATGATTCAATCTCCTCATCTAAATAGTGTATAAAATTTTTCCATACTCCACCAAAGGGGTCAAGATCACTAAAAGATAAAATATCAGTGAAATCTAATGGTCATCATGGATTTATACAACTTGGATATAGAAACTAGACTTCTTAGATCTTATCTAAATGTATACAAGGAGTACAATTTGAATTTTTGTAGCTTCTCTTTTAATTCAATATGGATCTCATATCCCCTACATAATTATAATGGGATGAATATATCCTCCCTTTAGAGGCCTATATTTCATGATATTATTTTATCTCATCATGTATAATAGAGTAAAATTCTAGAAATATTATGAAGTGCCATCTAACATAAACATTCATGGTATGATCACTTAAAATTTATAAAGTTAATTTTTATTATTGGAGGTATATAGGTAAATAAGCACACAAAACCTCTTATATATTGGATATTATAGGGGCTATTCTTCACCACTATATCAATATAGAAATGAAAAACTACTATTATAGGTAGATATTTTATACCAAGATAGGTGGTCTACTCTAACGCCTTGGGGAACCCTACGTTTTACACTTATTTTTTTTTAGGTGTGGTCTGGTTATCACGTTTAGTGCTGAAGCAATTTCATTATGGTTTTGTTAAAATATTTCTACATTTTTGCTCATGCTTATTCCTATTGTGGTTTTTTTTCTGGTTTACAAAGGTTCCTTGAACCTCCCTATAAATTTTTGTCAATGCCTCTGGCATGTCAGCCATTTATGTAAAAAGGTTTTTGGGTGCCTTTTAAAACCCGCCTTGTAAATATAATTCAACTTATCAAAAAAATTCCTTGGATTTCCAATTGGGACACCTCCTTAATATTTGTATTTCATCTCTCTACTTCTACCTCCAACTCTACCACTTTTTTATTTTTTATTATGAATATAATATTTCAAGGGGAGGTTGTTTACCTTGTATTAATCACATCATGACAATATTGTATCCTCCAAGATCTAAATGTTCCTATAACTTATCTAAAGAGATATACTCATAATTGTATTATTTTAACTTTATTCTCCATATGGTTGCCTCTCCTCTATCCTATATTAGTTTGCTATAGCGTATGGATTTTTTCCAAGTATTTTTATCATTATTATGTGTGTTATAGGGACATGACTTCTATAGGTTCTTGAGCTTCCTACTCAATAGGTTTATTGGAGGGAGCTCATTCATATAGAGCTTTCTCTTATTCTTCTTACAAATTGATTAATTCTCAAGAATTTTTTTTTAAGGGTGATTTATTTATGGTTAGACTTCTCTGAGATAACCTTTTCAATATCTTTTCCATATTCACTAGTTCCTCAAGATAAACCCCATTAGAAAAAAATCCTTTAAGGATGGATCCTTTATAGTTGACCTTTGCAAGAGCAATATTTGGGAGTAACTTCCTTTATTGTGCCCTAGTTCATTACTACAACTATATATTGATTCATTTCTATTTATTTTGGGTAACTTCTACCCTTGTCTCCTCAATAAAGTATATTTTTTAAATGGTAATGACCTACCTTATAGCGAGGTTCTATAATACACTTTGTCCTAATTATCAAGTTTTTCAATCAAGGTGGAACTTATTTTAGTAGGGATGCCATGACCTCAATTGATCCTTTTAGAGCAAGGTTTTTTATAGGTGAAATACAAAACTTCTATGGAGAAGGAAAAATAGGTTGGACCTATGTAGGTGGTTCTATAGCTAAAGAAAGTAATCTTAATGTAGGACATTATATAATTGATAGGCCTACCTCTTATATTATTTCCATAGAAACCCTACCCTCTTTGTTGGACTATGTACATTTGAATTATTCTACTTTTCTAGATGGCATCTCTAAGGGGTCCTCCATTATCATATTTCTTTTCTTCCTCAAGAGAAATAATCCCTAGTTCTAGGAGGTTAAGGTGACACAATAATCATAGTTCTTATTTCCTCTTAATTTTTAAGGTTACCACCATCATTTGTATCCTTATTGAGCTCCTCATTCTCTTGGATGTACCAAGCACACCACTTATAATTGTTATATTTAGATCCTATATATATTTTAATGGAGGAGGTTTTATTTGGAACTATGAGACCATATTATTTTATATACCCTTTCTATAATTTAGGTATATACTCTTATAGTATCAATAGTTGCTACACCATCCTCATATTCTAACTCTATAAAGTTGTGTGCTTCTAAGGTGTCTTAAACTGCTAAAGTAGAAGTTGGGTCTACTAAGAATTACATAAACCTATCCCATTTTATTCCTAGTCTCCTTGATTGTACTAATTATAACAATAATTTATCATTCCATGTTGGTTGTCTTCTACACATATTTACTAATTGTAAATAGTGATTTAAGCAAACAATATGGAATATTGATTTTTCTATTATGCTTAATGTGAGATATGAGCTTAAAGTGATAAAGGAAAATCATAATATACCTAGTTTTATAGATGAGACACCTAATTACATGAAGATATACTTTATCCTAAGGTAGTGAAAGATATTGTTTCTTAAATCCTTTTTCTATTTTATTTAGTGTTCTTCCCAAGCGCAAGGAATTTAACCTTGTTCTATTCAATTTTTGACTTGGATTTAAATAGTTTGATTCCTTCTATATATAAATTGACAACTACGAAAATTATAGCCTCTATCATGTCTATTATAAATCCTTTAATTCTTATGCTTTCATCACATAGGTTCAAACCAAAATCATGTGCAATTCCATTATGGCATCCTTACAGTATTTTAAAATAATATATACACAATGTGATAATGAAAATTCTCCATACTTGTACTTTGGCTTTGACCTTTGTGGTTCACATGAATATCTACAATTCTATCTTATAGTTATAGTGATTAATTATGAATTGTATATGAAGAGTTTGTGAAATACAATCTAGGTATCTATAAATATAAGAATTTATTTTCCAAGTGTTTCATAAGTAGTCCATTTTGATAGTTATTATCATCACATGATTCATAATTTTGAATTCAACTAGGTATGAACTATGAAAATCAAATCCAACTGAAATGCAATCTAAAATTTCCACCTATTAGCATTGCCTTCTTGGGAATGATTCACATGACCTAGAATAAAAACGTACTTCTAAAAATATACATGTCTTGCATGAATATCATGTGAGACATCCAAATAAACATCTAATTCAACCTTGTGATACCTTTATATCAATGGTAAAGATACTATTTATGTGTCTTAAGTAATAATTCAACAACTAAATCTAATATATAGAGCTAATGGTAGGGCATGTGGACCAAAATTTTAAGGGACAAGAATGTATCACACAATTGTTCTAGATAGGTAATTATGACATGCTAAGATCATGTTAAATAGATCTAAAAAGTCATGGGTTAAGTTAGGTTAGGTTGGTTTTTGGATCAAGATAGGTTAGATAGTTCAAGTTGTTAGTTAGGCCAGATTGGGTAGCTTAGGTTATGGGTTTACTTGATCTAGAAATCTTGGTTGTGGGTTGGGTTGTATTAGCTAGCTTGCATTGGGTAGATTATATTATAGGGGAATAATTGCCTATTATACATAAAAATGGCTATAAAAGTAAAAAAATTGGAGGTTAGTATAGTATATTATAAAATAATAGTTTTAGTTAGGTGATCCTTTGGATTACTATGATATGTATACTTTTTTATATAAAATATGAATAACCATTACTTGAAATACTTATAGTTTGAGTGTGTTGATGCAAAAATACAATGGATAATATTTGCATATTGGTTAACTATCAAAGGATCAAATATCCTATAATACATCAAAGGATCAAATGTCCTAAAAAAAAGTATTAGTACATCTCAACTAGCTTGTACTATACTATCTACCGCTATTTTTATGAGGAGTTACTCCCAGGTTCCTAGTTTTGAAAAATCTCATTTTAAGCAAAAACCTATCATTTTTGTGGTTCTAAAAGAGTCTAGTGTTTTTTATTTTTATAAGAATGCACCAAATATGTGATTTTTAAGAAGTATTTAGTTTTTTTTTAATTTTTTAACAAGATAAACTTGTTGTGAATATTGCATAACCTATTAGGTCCTAGGTGGTGTTTAATGTGGTGATAAAGGATTCTACCCATACACCTCAAATTGGTTACTTAGTCATTATGTTTCTAGAACTCAACTAACTTTGTCCTAGACTATAAATATATTATTTATTGAAAATACAATTGTCTAGCATCCTACTAGCCCAACATGTGATATTGGTTACGATACATGAGTGGGATAGAAATAGATTTAAGAGACTAGAAGTCTAGAGGAAACCAAAGTAATGAACATGTATTTTGTTTTTTATTTAATTTTTTAGATATCAAGTTGATGTGATGTAGTATTATTTTTGTGGATAGCATTCCCCATTCACATATGTATAAATGAATGGTTGTGTGTCCCTATTTATAGAAGACTTGTTGCTAATAGTGTGTGCCCCTATTTATAATATGAGTTATCATGAAGATTGTATGTGCATGTTTCCCTAGTGATTCTAATACATACAGACACAAGAAGTTGTGTGTCATTACCCAAAATATAAAGAAATGTAGTAGCATATTCTTACCTAATGAAATAGGCAATAAAGTTTTTAATATTGAGCAATTATTGGAATACTACATAGAAGACAAAAAATTATATAGTTTTATGTCAAGATCAACTTAAAGAGAACATATTTTGTCTAATTTTATTGTTGTTTATTATGCATATTAATTATGGATTATCCTCTATCTTATGTCCCAATTACATAAAGAATGGTTGGAAAAAGCATGATGAAACTTGCTATTCATGTGTTTGATAAGATTTAAAGCATTAAAATCAAAATAAATCTTGCTTGTATATATATTATTGTACAAAATATTGTCAAAATGAAGAAGAGAAAAGGAATAGATCCATTTAAGGGTTGTCTATCCTATTGTAATATGAAGATGTTATGTCATTTGCAAATAATGCTACTATCTAGATATATCCATCTAATAGTGCATGAAGAGTAGTTAGAAAAAAATTGATATCTAAAAAGCAAGTTAAATATATTCTATAGTTTTATTGTGTTATCATAAATTATACCATCTAGTTGTCATATGGAATTCCAATTTAGAGCTATCATCTAGAGAATATTTGTCATCTTTAGCTACCATCTAGAGAAGAGATACCATCTAGAGAAAATATATCATCTAGAGAAAAGAATTAATTTGAATATATTTTCATGTGAAGAAATAAACCAATTAAAGACATTAGAACCATCACATAACTTTCCATCTACAAGAGCCCTCTAGAGTTGGTGTCACAAGATATTATCATATAAGGTGAATTTTGATATTACTATCCAAAAATGATCCACTTAAAGTAAAGTTTTTACCTATCATCTATTGGTTGGGCCACTTAGGAACAAGGCCATATAAATATGCATGAGGATCATCTATTATGAATTTGTCATCTAATCAATGCATAATTCATCTAAAAGTTAACTTTAAGTGAAGTGCCATTGGTTGAAGTCTTGTGCCATGCATAAAAAATAAAAATAAATAAATAAAATTGTTACCTATAATTTTTTAGGAGGATAGTGTTGTGCATGATCTCTTGCATGTAAAGAAAATCTAATCTAGAAATGGATAGGATATTCTAAACCTAAATAATTATAGTTTGCAATTACCTAATCAAACATCGATTATAGGGGATCAAATCACTTAAGTATACAATAACAACATTAGATAATTTATTATGAGCAATATTTGTAGTGCTAAATTCATTGTATTATTAAAATAACAAAGGCCCAATTGAAGTCAAACAACACATGTATTTGATAGAATTCAATTAGAAACAAGGCAACTAAATACGTTGATGATGATCAAAGAAGGAAAAAATTGTGTGCATATATCATGCATCGAGTACACCATTTCATTTATCCCACATTTATAAGGAAAAGAAATAATATTTTATTACACAAGGTTTCTAAAATATTTGGACATATTTGTTGTACATCATCTCCCTATGTTGAGACACCATTGTGGATATTTTTGTGTAGATTGTTGTGAAGTGTGTGATATTGGATTGGTTGAAAATCAAAGAGATGATCCCAGGTTTATGTGATGCTTACCAAATATTTCATTGAATTGAAAAACTCCAATAAACTCCATGTTGTTGTAAATATGGGATAAAAATATGCATTTTGAGATGCTTAGGCCTTGTTAGGCCACTGTTCTTATCGTATTTACTTAGTTGTATTCCTATCCAAATCTAAATTTGACTCCTACGTAGTTCTTTTTAAACTGGTTATATGGGATTGAAACGAGTCCTATCATTATTACATCATCACCACATAGTGGTATTAGAATAAATATTAGATAGTATCCATGTATCACTAGGAAATATTTGAACCTAGATATTTTCCTTTAATTTTGAGGAATATAACCAATTAAGATAATTCCATTTGATATTTGGTTCCTACTTAGTTGGGTATCATAAACATTTTGAATAAATTATTTGCATATTTTGATTTAATTTTGCAATTTTGAAGAACTAGACCTAGAAAAAAATTATTATTTTTACCTATTATCCTAGTGTGGAAGATAGATGTATTTGTAGTCATCAAAAGGCCTTTTTTAATATCGATGCACCTACTAAATAGTTGATTCAAAATATTGTAGTGATCTCTAATGTGATTCATTTGATTGACAGGGATACACCGATATATTTCTTAAAGTGTAGAACTTCAATTTGATTTTGATGATCATGATGTATGATGATATATTGGATGCTACCTTGTCCAAATTCTATGGTCATGGTCATGGTCACCAAAGGATGTTATTACAAGGAATGAATTAATAAGGGCATGTAGCCTTACTTCAATATGAATAAGTGCTTAGGACACTATTCACTTGTTAGGTAATCCAACATTATTTCCAGTAAATATGATTTAATTTTATGTACTTGTGTGTATGATCCATTATTCTTGTAATATAGTGAGATAGGTCCCACTGTGAAAGGAAATATAATGCATGGTTCTAATATAGTCCAATATATAATTTCCTATCCCATTGAGCAATGATGTAATGAGAGGGGTAATTTATGAATATTACATCACCTATTAGGGTTTTAGATGGTGTCTAATATGGTGATAATGTGTTCTACTTATACACCTCAAGTTGATTGGTTGGTTGTTATGTTTATCAACCTTGATTGACTCTATCTTTGTACTATAAATATAATATATTATTTATAATACAATTTTCCATAATCCTACTAGTCTAATAAACCTATCATGTATATAGTGTTGAGGAAGCACCAATTTTATAATCAAAATACATGGACCTCACTTACAGGGGTTGAGGATTTTTTATCCTTAATGATTTAAAGTTGAGATATAAAGTGAATTATGGCTATGGATTTTTCTTTATGTAAAGTTTCCTTATAGAGTTTGAAATGATAGTCACTAACCATTAAAAAAATTTAGATAGAATCAACTGTTCCTAGCTAATAACCTAATTCTGATAAACTCTATTACTTTTTAAGGGTTTAAGCCATTGATTCTATAGATTTTTATTGAATTCTATAAATTAGGATTCATACAAAGGTACCCAATCACCAATTTTTGAAGTGTTTATCCTAGACAAAGTAATCATTCTAAAGTGTTCTCTCGAAATAAACTAGTTCTACATGAAACAATAATTATTGATAGAATTCACCAAGTTTATTTAGTTATTCAATTTTCTATCTTTGAAATTCTAACCAATCCATACATAGTTCTAGTGCAATATTGAGTATTTTATTTAAAATTCAATCAATAATACTATATTTTTACCGTACATTATCTCACACATTGTGAATTCTATGGTGATATTTCATGTGATACAATAAATAAAATTTTAGGAAGATGATTAGCCTAATTGCTTAAATGATATGAACCATTTTAGTAAAAATATTGTTTAATTTATATTTCATGACTTATACTACTCTGTTCACCTATAAATGAGAAGGAATAGACTTTTGATGATGAGTAGACTTTCAATTATGAATTTCATATAGATGTTTCAATTCTACAATGAGATTGGAAGTGAAATATTATCCCTAGTATGAGTTAATTTCTCTTAGAAAGCTATATTATATAAAGATATCTTCACATAATAATTCTATAACATTTTAATATCATGCATGATTTAGTGTTTTTAGCTTTAATAACTTGGTGGTGTAATATATACATATTAGAATATACTCTTTCTAACTTGATGGTGGATCAATTGGTCCAATAAAACACACCCCCTACTTTTTTAATGGTTCCAAATAAAGTGTGGTTGTAGAGGTATCTCATTAGTCTTTGTAGTCTCCTCTATGTGTTGGAATTAGTCAAAGTGGAAAATATAATCTCTAGCATCCCTATATAATACCAACCAATAACATCTTATGTTTAATTTTTTGCTAGGTATTATTTAGCAATAAAATAACCCCTATATGGATCATCATAACATGCTATAAAAATGTCATAGATACCATAGTTTATCACACATTATCTTGTCATGTCATCAAATATAGTATTAAAAAGATATCCTCCAATATAGGTGTATGAAATTATCTATCTGATCATTTGACATTGTGACTAGTAGGATAAGTGTTCTTTTCTATAGCTAAGTAGTTAGAAATATCATTAACCAAGGTGCCTCTATAGATTCTACAAATATATTTTCAAATAGGATTATATCCTCCACTATTTATTCTATATCCTAGAAAGAAATTCAATGCAACATTCTTTTTCATGGTTTATTAGTGATCGTTATGTCAAATTCTTAAAAGAATAATAACCATCTAATAATTTTACAATTTAAAATTATTTGTTTTACTATTAATAAAAATAGGTTTTTGAAGAGCCTCATACCCTTTTATAGAATAGTTGTATCAACAAGATTTACATCACAAAAATTCCAAATCATTTTCTACTTAATATTGGTTTGGAAGGGTTTGATCCTATTTATAGCCTAATAAAGTTACTTAAAAAACTTAAAATAGTATACAAAATGTAAGATTCAACTAAAAACTATCTAAATTGAATTGTCATTACAAAATTACCTCAAAATACCTAATGAAAACCTCTACACAACAAACAACAACACTCAATCTACAAATCTAGCTCAAAAAATCTAATAGAAACCTCTACAAAACAAACAACATCACTCAATCTGCACACCCAACTCAAATTTTCTAATAAAAACCTCTACACAAAAAACAATATCGCTCAATCTACAAACCCAACTCAAAATATTTGATAGAAACCTATATACAACACACAACATCATTTGATCTACAACCTAACTCAATTTGTTTTATAGAAACCTCTACATAGCAAATAATATCACTAAGTCGATAAATATGGCTCAAAATATCTGATAGAAACCTCTACAAAATACATAACATCACTTGATCTAGAAATCCAACTCAAAATATTTGATAGAAAACTCTACATGACAAACTCATCACTTAATCTATAAACCCAACTCAAAATATTTGACAAAAATATCTACATAGCAAAAAACCAAACTCTATCTATAAACCCAACTCAAAATCTCCAACAAAAACCTCTACATAGGAAAAACAACACTCGATCTAAAAACCTAACTTAAAATATTTGATAGTGTCATGTGATTCTAGATTCCCAATGCCTTTACTATCCATGTAGTCCTTATTTATCCCTTCCATTATTACTTCAATATTTCTCTTTTCCCCCAAATTGACCAAATCTCATGGAAGAGGATCTGGTAGGATCCACCTATTATCCTCTTCTCTTAGTGTTCCCCAATTTTCTAACCAATCAACTACTTTATTTCCTTCTCTATATGTATGAATTATTTTAACCTCCTCAAATTGTCTAAGCATTTGATCAACCTCCTAGATAATTTCACTTACCTACCAACTTAGCTTGTTCCTTCCTTTAAGACTATTGATTATATTCAATGAATCCCCTTCCACTACCAACTTCTTGATTTTCATATATTTTGCCAACTTGATTCCTTCATGTATTGCTCTAGCTTCTATTACATGACTAGTTAGTACCCCATAGAACCTAGCATATGCTCCCATTATAACTCCCTCTATATTCCTAATGACACCCCCTTCCTACTTTCCCTAGGTTGCCCTTTGATGCACCATCAAAATTCAATTTCATCCATATCTCCTTTGGTTTTTCCATATTTTTTCTTTTC